>JARHVA010000574.1:4012500-4635000 GCA_037957365.1 Torreya grandis | reverse complement strand
GGGTTAAAGGGATAGAGATAGCCTATGGCACAAGGATGATAGATTATCTCTAAAGTAGACTAATTATTTACAAAACTTAAATAAAAGATACATTGAATTTATTATACTAAGATTCTAAAGATATAAGTATATCTCTGATAGATATTTCAATAAATAAAAATATACTTAGCTAATTCTAAGGCTAATATAGATTTGGATATATAATAGATAAAAGGTGGACTGGATCTATATTTTGGAACAATCACTTAATTCTAAAAATTATGCCTATGTAGCTATGGATACTTATGTTGACCTAGGATGGTTATGTCAATGATACCATTTGACTTAGACATAGGTGTTTAATACATAATACTTAATAAAATTATATGCAACCATTAGGATACTTATAGGTTCTACATTACCTTCACTCTAGTACATTTACATATGGGTCATAGACTATTGCTCCTTGTCAAATGAAAAAAACCCTAGTTATTCATCTTCTTATTAGTTATGGGGAAAATGAGTTCATGGAAATATGGTGTCAAGCTACCAAAAAGACCCTTCTATCAATGAAAATTACCTACATAGCCAATATGCTAAAGAGGGCCTATAACTTATATAGTTATCCCCTATGTGTTATCTTGTGTGTGAATCATGCAATGTGTGATAATGTTTAACCCTAAAATGTGGATCAAAGGTGATCTTATCATTAATCCTAGATTTGAAAAAAAAGAGTATATATAAATAAAATAAAATAGAGATGATAATTAGATATATATCAAGCCAATTAGATGCTAAATTTATATATAAGCATATATTGAATTTTTTATGCTAAGATAGTCTAAATATGGAAAGTATAACTATGCTAGATATAGAAATGACAAAGATGTGTTGTACTTAGCTTGTTTTGATGGTATTGTAATTATATATATGTAACATGTAGAAATTAAGTTTGTAGGTGATTTTGAAACATTCATTAGATTCTGGATTTGATACATCTAGCACTCTAAAAAATAATGTCAAATTGGGATGGTTGCATCTATGTTACTAGCTAGGTTCAAAGTTAGTATCCTATATAGAATACCTATTAGAACATGATGTGACCACCTAGATACTTTTGGGTTTTGATTCACCTTTGCTCTGGTGTAGTTAGATATGGGTCATGAAATATCACTCCTTATTGTAGATGATATTTTGTGATTATGTAGCACCTCGGCCTTGTACACTTGAAAAACTCAGACCTTGGTTGTTCCTCTTAATTCTACCTATCTTACTTCTACAAGCCTTACATTTAATCTATATTGTATCCATTAGCCTATTTATTATTCCATATAGTCTTATATTGATGGTTTATATATCTTATCTTGCGTATAATGCTTAAAATGTACTTATCTTACACCTTTATCTCTTATACTCTTTGAACACTAACATCTGAGATAGATAGTCATATCAAAATTATTGTCCTAACTTGATACAAGTGTATAGTGCCCTAAATTCATCCAATTTTGAAATGAAATTTATTCCAATTGTTGGCCTAAGTGATTTAATATGATTTATTTTTTCATAGGATTGGCATAAATAAAATATCAACCCTTATTTATTCTTCACCTAGCATTCAGATTATAGTGACCAAGGTACTTATCAAAATCATTCTATCAAGAATTTAATTAATAAAAAACTTCCCTATTTCTCCACCAGTAATAAGTGTAATACATCTACAAGTCTAAAGTACTAAAGGAATTGTCATAAGATATTATTTTCTAAGTTATAAGCTATGTCACTATTGTACTTGATTTACACACATTGCATGATTCACACAAGCCAACATGTAAGGGAGAAATAAATGAGTCTAAGGCCCTCTTATGAGTATTGGATATGTAGGTAGTACCCTTTTATAATAGGATCATTATAGGTCAGATCGACATCATGTTCCCATTAACCCATTTTACCCCAAGGTCACATTAAAGATAGAAAGATAGAGTTTTGCCATTTCATAAGGAATGACACTCCATGACCTAGATTTGAATGCACCAGAGTGAAGGCAAAGCCAAACCAAAAATAATATATGTGGTTGCATCTTGTTTTAGTTAATATTTTGTACAAGAAACTAATGTCAAACCTAGATATTAGCATCAATGCAACCATCTTAGGCTGACACAACTATCTAGAGACTTAGAGGCACCAAATACAGAATCTGATAATTGTTCCAAAAACATATTCTTACCTATTTTCATCCCATTATAGATATATAATATATTATCATCAAATCTAGTTAAGTAATCTCTTATTTTTCATTTTTATATCTAGTATAGTTGTAATTTCCATTAATATCTTATCCTAGTTTAATAAATTTAATATATGGTATATATGAGTTTAGCATTTAATTGGCCTACTATAAATATAATATTCACCCATGTTACCTATCATTTATATATTCTTAACCCTGTCTACCCAAGAGGATCCTTATCCAATTTAGGGTTTTATGAGCCCAATCTTTAAACATCAAACCCTAGGTAAATTAGGGTTTTTTGATTTTTTTCTGTTGTTGATTCTTGATTGTTATAATTTTACAATCCTATTTGATATGGATATCTTTGTAAATTATTTCATGGTATAATACCTTATAGTTGTTATGGTTTGCTACATTATTTTCCTATTTAAAGCCATCTAATCTATAAGGGATTCAAAGCCTACATTCTTGCATACTCCTTGTTCTAATGTTTACAATGAGTTTTTACCTATTACTTCAAAGTGTCAAAGGAAATGTATGAAGTAATAATTCAACCTATGCCATGTTCTAACTATATCTAAGGATATTATTTATAAAAATTCCCTCTTGGAATTGTTACATGGATCATCTCATTACAAAGATGTCATTTTGGATGCATTGTGTATGACTATACTGCCTTATAATGAGGGACTACCATATGTGGCTTCTATTTTAAATTATGTCAAATGGATTGAGCATAATATATCTTTTGAAAAATAAGAATTACCACCTTAGCATATTATAAATAGTATTTTTACAATCTACATCCAAGTATGTGTTTGCAATAAAATGGTAAAATGAGTTCTTATGGATAATGGTTCATGAATTGACATTTATAAAATATATTTTCTCTTTTTAATTGGCATTGCGCCTTCAAATTTAGCCCCATATAATATGATCATCAAGGGATTTTATAATATTTCATGATAATTGTTCAAATAAATAACACTAAATATTATTGTAAGTCCATATACCCTACCTAATCTATGCCAAGTTATGCCAAATTAATTGAACTATAACATACTTTTAGGATGGCCTTAGATACATGAGATGTATGGAGTTCTATTAACTTAGCACACATGCTTACAATTTAGTCATTCAGGGTTTATTTACACTTGTCTTATGGATACTAATCCCTTCAAACATTATGCAATGATAAACAAAATGGATAATACTAAAATGTAATTTTATAATCCCAATTTTGGTTCTCATTATTTAAAAAAATATGGATACAAAGGACATGGGTTGAGTAAACATGAATAAGGCATAACTTAGCCTATTTCTTTGATAAACAATAAAAACCATCACAGTTTGGGTTTTTCAAAATAAATTTCAAGTCATGAGCATATCTCTCACATCACAACTTGTTTTTAAAAGGACAAAGTAGAGTGTCTAAATCTATTAACTTAGCACACATGCTTAAAATTTAGTCATTCAGGGTTTATTTACACTTGTCTTATGGATACTAATCCCTTCAAACATTGTGCAATGATAAACAAAATGGATAATACTAAAATGTAATTTTATAATCCCAATTTTGGTTATCAATATTTAAAAAAATATGGATACAAAGGACATGGGTTGAGTAAACATGAATAAGGCATAACTTAGCCTATTTCTTCGATAAACAATAAAAACCATCACAGTTTGGGTTTTGCAAAATAAATTTCAAGTCATGAGCATATCTCTCACATCAGAAATTGTTTTTAAAAGGAAAAAGTAGAGTGTCTAAATAATTCTACAACTAATCTACTAGTGGCCAATCCTCATCTTATTTATGAGCTTGCTTCACTAAACATTTTAACACTAGATGAATTCTCTAATGATGAATCATTAGTAGATTATTTGGAGGCATATGAGGATCTATGCTCTATCATAATAATAGGTTTCCTCATACCACATTTTCTCATGCTTACTTTGGTGAAAATGATGATACTAGTTTCCAACATGATACATTAAATATTATTCCTACAACACCATTCCTTGCAGATAAATTTAGTTTACTAAATGAAGAAATAATCCAGTACAACTATGGAACAAATAAGGACCCTCAACCATTCTATTGTCTATAATGATGCAAGAGGATGAAAGAAAAACCTATTAATAGGTCCTTCATGTCTTTCCTAAACTATTTTCTTGGGATTATTTAGATATGCTTGGAATTGATCCATTATTGGTAATACATAATATATTATTTTACCTAGATGCAAAACCAATTAAATAAAATTGTTAGGAACCTATTCTACCCCTTCTCTTTACTTATTAGTATATTAGTTTCTATTGATGCGTATGCTTTGTAAGTCATCTCATGAGCATTTTGTTTTATCTCGCATTCATGAGAAGTAGTAGTTGCTTAGATTAGACTTAGTATATAAGTAAGTTTTGAGGCCAGTGAAGGCATCCACAAATTTTTTGTATTGAGCTTGCTCAAAGGAGGTTGCCCCCTTGAAGTGGCTGGTGATAAATATAGTCCCGTGTTTCTGCTAATTATATAAATCTATTATCTCATGCATTTTAATTAAATAAATATATTATTTCATCATTTTTATTAATTTACTGCAAGAGGATCCTCTCATCTAGTATCAGAATGCTTTCCAAGGCCATTTTTCTCTAAAAAGTGTTTTTCTATTCTGTTGCATAATTAATTCATTTAAGTATTTTTATGTATCATAATAGTCTATTTTGGATCAGGGTAAATATATGTTTGCATAATTATGAGAAGTGCTTGGGAATAGTCCCTAAAACTCATTATGAGAAGTACTATAGGAACCCTAAAGTAGCTAGCCCATTAAGAGGACCTGCTAGTGAAATGAGCAATGACCCCATCTTGATTGAATAGTTCCCACCTATGAAGAAAACCAAAAGTTGTCATTTAGGGGTAAATTTATGTCCAATTTTGTTTTGGAGATCAGTACTCACTTAGATGACATTGGTGGCCAGAGAGATATATTTAAAACCTTAGGTAGCCATGGAAACTTGGGGCCCATTTCTATCAGTTTTAGAATATTACTAGTGGAGTATTAAAAAGCTTGCCATATCAGATCTTCACATATTACCAATAGAGTATCAATATACTTTCCATACCAATTTCAAAATTTTCCTAGAAGACTCTTAGAGGACTTGTAGCTAGAAATTTGATAGAAAAAAAAACTAGAAAATCTTCATCCTATCAGTTTTTAAAAACTATCAACATAGTATCCGAATACTATCAGAAGATTTGTAACCAAACATTTGATAGAAACTAGAAATTTTCTATATCTCTCCATCTATAGCCCTATTGATCCTCAAACTTTATTTAGACACTTAAAATTCTATTCTACACATTTTCTTCCTTGAGGTCCCATATCTTGATTCCACTCTATTTCTTACAAATCTCAATTTTCCCTTTTTTGAGTATTACCATAACTTCTATTTTTGTTCATTTACCTCAAAATGTTTCCATAGTTTTCATCTCCCTTTTTTTCTCCTTTATCTCTCTATGATATTTTTTTTAGTTTTTTCATTTTCACTTCTAAAATTACCCTCACCTTCGTCAATAATACTTCCACTATGCAAAAAAAATAGTAAAAATACCTTTACCCCCTCTGATTTTTCCCCAATCAAAATTTTTTCTTATTAAACATGTCTTAACTCTAGTTTTCCTACCCATTACATAAAATAAATAAATAAATAAATCTCTTATTTTGGCTATGGTAGTAACCCAAATAAGAGCAAAAACATGGAAGATGAAATTACCACCCTCAAGACCCAAACTAAAGATCTTGATGAAAAAATTCTTGGCCTCAATCTTCAACATACCACTTTGAATAACAAAAAATATCTATAATCCTCTTCAAACACTAAATTTTATTCTTCTAGTAATTTTTGTCAGTTAAATCTTGATTTTTCTTAATTCAATGGTGTAGATTTGACTAGATGGATCTATCGAGTAGAATAATATTTTAGTTTGCATACTACTTTTGATGCCAACAAAGTCCCTCTTGTATCCTTTCACTTAGAGCATGAAACCCTTCAATGGTATCATTGGTATATCAAGGCTCATGACGAGCCAATATGGACCAATTTTTGCAAACTCATTTTGTAATGGTTTGGCCCTAGTGCTTTCGATGATTTCACAAGAGCACTCACTAAACTTCACCAAATGGGAATCATGAGAGAATATCAACCATAATTTGAAAAAATAACCAATCACACAAAGGGATTGTCTGATGAATTCTTTAGGAGTTGCTTTATTAGTGGATTGAAGGATACAATTCAATCTAGGATCAAAATGTTCCATCCCAACACAATGATGGAAGCCCTAGGGTTGGATAAATTGGTAGATGACAAGATCATAACTTAGAAATAATTCAAATCTAATTTTTCTCTATTCAAAAATATAATTTCATAATGATCTCACATAGTGCCAGCCCTTAGAACTACTCCTATCAAGTATTTAACTAAAGTAGAGATATGAACATGTAGAAAAAAAGGACTATGTTATAATTGTGATGATCAATTCACTTGGGGACATCAATATGTTGAGAAAAATATATACGTACTAGATGTGGAATCTTCACCTAAAACTAAAGTTTGGGAAAATGTTCAAGATACAATGGATGATCTAGAAGAATTTTAGATGATTGTGGAAACTAATTCTCAAGAATACAAACTAGGGATCTCTCTTTATGCCTTAGAAGGAGTCATGACCCCACAAATCATGTAGGTCAGGGGTTACTTCAATAAGATCCCTCTCACAATACTCATTTATTTTGGTAGCAATCATAACTTCATTGACCCTCGAATTGACAAATAAGCTAATTATTTTATCCATCCTTACTCCAACTTTGAAGTCATGATTACCAATTTGGGCACATTACCATGTAAAGGGAAGTGTTACAATGTGTGTAGATCTATTAGAGATTATAAATTGTAATCTAACATGTTTATCTTTCCCTTAGGTTAATGTGATGTTGTTGTGGGAGCCTAATGGTTATGCACACTTGGACCCATCTTATAGGATTTTATTTAACTTTGGATGCAATTTTTAGATAATGGGGAAAAACACACATTGAAAGGCTTACACCTAGGGTCTCTTAGTATTATAAGTTCACATCACATGGAAAATATTATTAAGAATAATTCACATAGTGTCATTACATAGCCCCATTCCATTCAAATGCAACCATCAATGGTCTTCACTACACCTGATCTACAAACCATTATGTATAGGTATGCACGTGTCTTTGCAAAATTAGTGGGATTACCACCTTCACAACCAGAGGACCACCATATTTAGATCCTTCCTAGAAGTGTTCCTCCTAACATCAGGCCCTATCACTACCCATTTTAGTAAAAGACTAAAATTGAGATGCTCATTCAAGACTTACTAAATCAAGGAATTATTCACCCTAGTACCAGCCCATATTATTCCTTAGTTCTTGTTTGGAAAAAATATGGGTCATGGCACCTTTAAACTTAATTTTGAGAACTTAATCATATCATAATCAAGGATAAGTTCTTAATCCCTATTATTGATGAGCTTTTGATCTTCATGGCAGTCATTTTTTCTCCAATTTGGTTCTCCACTCTGGATATCACCAGATCTGACTTCATGAGGATGATAATCATAAGATAGATTTTTTCATGCATGATAGCCATTGTAAGTTTCTGGTCATGTCCTTTGACCTCACTCATGTTCCTTCAATATTCTAGGCATTAATGAATAAAATATTTTAGCCTTACCTATGGAAATTCATTCTAGTCTTCTTCAATGATATCCTCGTCTATAGTAAAACATGGTTTGAGCATCTCCAACATCTAGAGCTACACTAGAGCTTCTGTCTGATCATCATCTCTATGAAAAACAATCCAAATGTGTTTTTGGCTAGGATGAAGTGGAGTATATCAAGCATATTATTTTAGCCTAAGGGATTTGCATGGATCTTGAAAAAATAACTGCCATGACAAATTGGCCTCATCCGTAGACACTCAAAAGCCTCCATGGTTTTTTGGGGATAACTAGATACTATCATAAGTTTATCAAGGATTATGAGAAGATTTTAACTCTACTAAAAACTATGTTGAAAAAGGATGCTTTTACATGGACACAAGTTGTTGAGTGTGCATTTGAAGAATTGAAACAAGTTATGTATACTACACCTATTCTAGCTATGCCTCATTTTTCCAAAACCTTCACTATTGAGAGCAATGCTTGCATCAATGGACTTGGTATTGTTCTCCTATAAGAAGGATGCCCCATTGAAATCACTAGAAAATAATTTTTTGGTAAGATTTTAATACTCTCTACTATGAGAAGGAAATGATGGCCATTTTGCATGTAGTATAGAAGTGGTAGCCATACCTATTGGGGAATCATTTTAACATCAAAATAGATCCCGAGAGTCTAAAATATTTTTCTAGAATAATGGATCTCTACCCCATCACAATATAAATGGGTCTGCAAACTCATGGGTTATGACTATGAGATCAATTATAAGAAGGGCAAAGATAATATTGTGGTTAATGCTCTATCTTACATCTTTATAGACCAAACTTCCCTTTCATCTATTTTTATGGCTATTCAAAATTGATTGGATGCTATACAACATGGATATGTCAATAAATATTCATTATCTTAAATCATCCAATAGTTGGACACTAAACCCTCTATCATATTACATTATTCTTTAGATGGTGCTTATCTACAATATAAGGGATATTTGGTGCTTCCCCAGAGCATAGATCTTTAACAGAATATATTATATGAACTCCATGCTTTTCCATCCGTAGGGAACTTAGGGTTTTGAAAAACTTATGAGAGAGCATGATGCAACTTATTTTGGAATGAAATGAAAAAGGAAATGAAATAGATGGTGGCAAAATGTGATACCTGCCAATACAACAAGGGTGGAATAAAACTCATTCTTGGGTTGCTCAAACCCTTAGCCATCCCTACCAGGGTTTGGATAGATATTTCAATGGATTTTATTAAGGGGCTCCTAAATTTAGAGGGAAAATAGTGATCTTGGTTATGGTTGATCGGCTCTCCAAATATAGTCATATTTATTCCCTTAGCCATCCCTATACGACCTCCATAGTCATACAAAGTTTCTTGGAACATATTTTCCATCTTCATGGCATTCTTTCTTCCATTGTCTCAAATCATGATGTAACCTTCACCAACCATTTTTGGACAAAGCAATTTTGATGCATTGACACCTAATTGAAGATGAATTTTGGGTATCATCCACAAATGGATGACCAACCTATAATTATCAAGAATTTCTTGGAAACTTTCCTTCGTTGCTTCACCTCAAAACAAAATTAGTGGGAAAAGTGGCTCCCTCTCTCCAAATGGTGCTATAATACCTCCTACCACACTTCAACTAAATTGACTCCATATGAAGGAGTCTATGGTCAAGCATCACTAGTGCTCCTTCCATACACCCTTAATAGTTCACTAGTTCAAGCGATCAACATGATTCTCTAAACTTAGGATCATATCCTCAACACCCTATGAGATAATCTTCATATGGCATAAAATAGAATGAAACAATAGGATGATCAACACCATTTTGAGTATACTTTTCAAGTAAGTGAAATGTTTTGTATTTGATTACAACCATATAATAAAACCTCCCTACAACTCGAAGGTCATCATAAGTTGGCTCTCAAGTTCTATGGGTCATATAAGGTTCTTCATAAGATTGGGTCGGTTGATTATAAGTTGGAGCTCCCAAATTCTTCCTGAGTTCACCCAGTATTTCATGTCTCTTATCTGAAGAAAGTTCTTGGCATAAACATCAAAGTGAAAACTATTTTACCAAAAATTGATAATGAAGGATCCATCCTTATTGAGTTGGAGGCAATCTTGGATAGGAGCACATGTCAGCTTCACTCTCACTCCATCATAGAGGTATTAATTTAGTGTCATGGAATGCAACTAGAGGATGCAACATGGGAACCACAATTTTATATTTAGCACCAATTCCCACATATGAAGCTTTGAAGACAAAGCTTTTTATAAGAGGGAGGGGATGTTAGGAACCTGTGCTACCCATTTTCTTTACTTTGTTAGTATATTAGTTTCTATGGATGCATATGCTTTGTAAGTCATCCCATGAACATTTTTTTATCCCACATTTGTGAGAAGTAGTAATTACTTAGATTAAACTTAGTATATAATTAAGTGTTGAGGCCAATGAAGGTATCCATGAATTTATTGTATTGAGCTTGCTTAAAGGAGGTTGCCCCATCGAAGTGGTTGGTGATCAATATAATCCCTTTAGTGTTTCTACTAGTTATATAAATATGTTATTTCATGAATTTTTATTAAATAAATATTTTATTTCATACATTTTCATTAATTCGTTGTAGGAGGATCCTCTCAAAAATATTCACAAAATGCATCATAAAATAACATTATTGGTAAAAGAGGAAATTTATAAGATTTTAGACATCAAATTTATATGAGCTATTACACATTTTGAATGGGTATCCAATATTTTACTTGTTAAAAAAATTAATAGTGACATTCATTATTGCATTGATTATTGGGACTTAAATATGGATTGTCCAAAAGATAACTTTTCATTATGTAATAGTGATATGATTGTTGATTCAAAAACTAGATATGAGACATTTTCATTTATGGATGGGTTCGTGGCATGTAACCAAATTAAAATTAACTCCATTGATCAATAAAAAATGGTATTTACTACTATTTGGGGTATAACTTTATATGCTATCATACCTTTTAGGTTAAATAATATAGGATCAAAATATCAAAGGGCCATGTCTCATATATTCCATGAATTTATACACAAAACTATTGAGGATTATATTGATGATTTATTTGCAAAATCAAAACATTGTCAGGAACATGCTATTGATTTATGATAAATATTTGAACACTCACACAAGTTTAATGTTTAAGTAAATTTGAAAAGTGTGTTTTCATGGTTTATTTAGGAAAACTCCTTGGATACATTATTTATCATTGAGGTATCATGGTTAACCCAAAAAATGTAAAATCCATTGTCAAAATTCCACCACCAACCAATTTTAAATAATTACGAACCTTGTATGGCCAAATTTAGGCTATTAAATGCTTCATAGCTTAGTTGGCTAACAAAATAATTCCTTTCATGCATTTTATAAAAAATGACATAAAATTTATGTGGGATAATGTATGTCAACAAAGATTTGATCAAATCAAAACGTATTTATCAAACCCACCAGTACTCATGCTTCTTATCCTAGATAGACCATTACTTCTTTATATCTGAGCTACTCATGGTGTTAGGGTGTGGAGCTAAAAGCTTCAACCTTTGCAAACTAGGAACTGAAGGTTGCTGAGTTCTACAGGAACTGGCGTCGACAGCATGACCGACATCGGCAAGATCCAGTGCAGAAGGCAACCGGCGACGGCAGGAAGTCGGCCGACGTCGGCAGAACCAGACCAGCAGGGACCGACGTCGGTCGCCTGTGTGTTCCCGAAGTGTTCGTTTCACGGACAGTTAGTTAAGTGAACTATGAGTTTGCATGTCAAGACCAGCCAGAGTCTTGGGCTGCGAGGACAATTGTCCAAATTAAGAGTCTTAGTTATTGTTTGAGTTAAGGATCTATTTATAGACCCATTGGCATGTATTGTATAAGGCATGAGATAGAAAGGAAGAGTTCCTTCTAGTTGTAAGATCTATGAGTTGCAGGTTGTTGCAAGCTCATTGGTGATCTACATGTAAGCTTGGTCTTTGAATTGCAGGTTGCAGGTTCATGAGAGATCAGCTTGAAGTGCTATAGAGTGCTTGATGTACCGGCAGGGTTATTACTGACTGGTTGGTGAGGTGAACACCAATTCTGTGTGTGAGTTGGTTGTTGGGACCGTTTTTTGTGTAGGAGAGTGTGTGTGAGAAGAATTACTGTACACTTGAGGTGTGGCAAATCTCTGTAAGGTGAAAGAGTGTGGCGGCTCTTTGATGTATTCTTTTCTGTTAGTGTTAATACAAAATAGTGTATTGTCTCTCACATTCTGTGCTATTGGTGAATTCTAGTTACTTGTGTTTCTAGTTATTTCCGCATATTCAATTGTTTATATATTTGGTAATCATACTGTGCTCTATCTGAGGAGCAAGATCCTAACCAGTGGAGTCAGAGCATGTTTGTTGTTCCCTGATTTCCTGACAAGTGGTATCAGAGCCTTGGTTGTAGGTTCTTGAGCTTGATACCAACAATTGGTATCAGAGCTTTTGGTTGGGATACTAACAGATTGGTGTAGATCTGGGTAGTGTGTTTTGATTACAGGTTACTCACAGGGTTTCTGTTTGAGTGGGAGTTGAGCAATGTCAGAAAGCAGTCAACTACGAATGGACAAGTTCAATGGCAAGAACTACCAATTATGGAGGATGCAGATTGAGGACTATCTGTATCAGAAAGATTTGTACTTACCGTTGGGTGGGGTTGCTAGCAAACCCTTTGACATGAAAGATGAAGAATGGGAGGTTCTTGATCGGAAGGCTCTGGGATCTGTTAGATTGAGTCTTGATTCAACTGTGATTTCCAGCTTATCACAGTGTAAGACAACGGTGGAGTTGATGAAATCTTTGGCAAATTTATATGAAAAACCCTCGGCTTCAAACAAGGTATTTCTTATGAAGCGTTTATTTAATTTGCAAATGTTGGAAGGTGGATCTATTCATAGCCATCTTAGTGATTTCCATGGTTTAGTAAACCAGTTAAGTTCAGTGAATATTGTATTTGATGATGAACTTAGAGCTCTCTTAATCTTGTGTTCATTACCTGAAAGTTGGGAAGGTTTGGTAATGGCAGTTTCTAATACTGTGTCTCCTTCAAAAGTCTTAAAAGTGGATGATGTTGTGAGTGTAATCTTGAATGAAGAGATACGCAGGAAAAGCACAGGTGAATTATCCGGAAATGCTTTGAGTGTTGAAGGAAGAGGAAGGCCAAGAGAGAGGACAGAGCGTGGGAGATCAAGGTCTAAGACAGGCAAGAGATCCAAGTCCAGGTATGGCAGAATAACCTGCTGGAAATGTGGAAAGCAAGGGCACTTAAAGAGAGATTGCAGATCGGGTGAAGATCATCATGAAGAACATGAAGAAGAAGCAGATGTTGCAGGCTACGTTGCACAGGATGCTCTGGTATGTTCTTTGGATAAAGTAGAATCTTGGGTATTAGATTCTGGTGCCTCTTTTCATGCATCTCCACATAGAGAATTTTTTCATGAGTATGTCCAGGGAGACTTTGGAGAAATCTGTGTAGGAGATGGTAAGCCTTGTCAGGTTGTTGGCAAAGGCAAAGTGAAGCTGAAATTGTAGACAGGTGACACATGGGTGTTAAAGGAGGTCATGCATGTCCCAGTTCTGAAGCGGAATCTGATTTCTGTAAGAAGCTTGGGTGAAGAGGGTTGCACAGTAACTCTCTCAGCGGACTCTTGGAAGGTTACCAAGGGTACACTTGTTATAGCTAGAGGTAAGAAAGTAGGTACGCTTTATCTATCTACTTGTTTTACTGATTCTCTTTCTGGGTTATCTACTTCAGCTGTAGATTCAGAGATGTGGCTTGATAGGCTTGGTCACATAGATAAGAAAGAGATGCTGGTTCTTGAGTCAAAGAATATGCTTTCGGATTTGGAAGGCATGGATCGTGGTTTCTATATGCAGAAGAAGAAAGTAAGATTTCTTGAGGAATCCGATGTTAGTGACAAGAACGGGAAAGCCTTGGTTTTCAAGGAGAAAGTGACGGATAGAGTTCAGCATAAGGTGCAGAGGAATTCTGAGTAGAGCAAAGGTGATTTGGACAAGGTTTTGATCCAAAAAGAGCTCGCGGGAAAAAGTCAGGTCTCACAAGAAAAACACAGAGACCGACGTCGGCAGGAAAACCGGCATCGGCGTCCAGACAGGGACCGACGTCGGCTATGTGCAGCCCGACGTCGGTGACTCGGGGCAGATAGAGACCGGCGTCGGCCAGGGGAAAATGACGTCGGCAAAAAGGCAGTCGCAGGGAACCGACATCGGTCGGCTGTAGACTGAGATGTGATCGGCATCGGTTACTGAGACGAATTTTGGGTGGACAGCTAGTTGTCATGGAGTCTCAAGCGCCCATTTGGAGGACTGAAGGTGTAAGTAAGTTCTTAAATTCATCATTTCCCTTCTTTACACTACCTGTTGCTCACTTATGGCATAGGACCAGGAAGTTGTTGAAGAAGCAGAACAGGTAGACCCAGGAAACAGTGGGAGCTAGGCATGGATGAGGATGTGATTCCTTGGAGGAGAACCAAACAGGTGTTTTGGGTAGTGTTGCTAGCTGGAAGTAAGCACTGAGAGACGAATGGATGTTGAGGATGAAGAAGAGCGGAAATGGATACATGAGATGGAAGATCAGGGTATATGATCTTGTATTAGCTGCAGGGCAATGAAGGTTTGATCATTGTGTTTCTCTTTACCAGGTTGGATAGTATTAGCTACACTATTCTATTTTCTGTATGATGTGCTTGTTGCAGGGTTACATATACAGGTATTTCTGAACTAAAGGTAAAGCTAGTTCAGGTGTTTGTCATGGAGGATCTGGGAGCAGCAAGATTCTTTGGCATGAGTGTGATCTAGAGACATGGAGGTCTTTTTGACTTTGTTTCAGGATGATTGTGTGAAGCCGGTTAGCACGCTGATGGTAAGACAGCTCATAGAACAGGTGTCTTGATTCACATAGTGAGGTTGAGTGCATGGTATGTACTAAACCTGAGTTTTCCCAAGCAGTGGGAGTTGTCACAAGTTTGGAGTCAATCCGGGAGAGTAATACTGAAGGGCAGTTTAGTGGGACCAGCAGCAGGTGCACATGCTATGCAGGGTCAAGTTCTTTTTCTACATGGTTGTAGATGCGGATGTGGCAGGTAATTTGGATGACAGATTTTGCATCACGGATTTTGTGGTGGTTGGTCTTCAAGAGTGATCATGAGGAGGGATACAAAGCCAAGGAAACAAACTAGACGGTGTACAGGTACAGGTACAGGTTGCAGCTGTTTATCTCCAAGTGGGAGATTGTTAGGGTGTGGAGCTAAAAGCTTCAACCTTTGCAAACTAGGAACTGAAGGTTGCTGAGTTCTACAGGAACCGGCGTCGGCAGCATGACCGACATCGGCAGGATCCAGTGCAGAAGGCAACCGGCGACGGCAGGAAGTCGGCCGACGTCGGCAGAACCAGACCAGCAGGGACCGACGTCGGTCGCCTGTGTGTTCCCGAAGTGTTCGTTTCACGGACAGTTAGTTAAGTGAACTATGAGTTTGCATGTCAAGACCAGCCAGAGTCTTGGGCTGCGAGGACAATTGTCCAAATTAAGAGTCTTAGTTATTGTTTGAGTTAAGGATCTATTTATAGACCCATTGGCATGTATTGTATAAGGCATGAGATAGAAAGGAAGAGTTCCTTCTAGTTGTAAGATCTATGAGTTGCAGGTTGTTGCAAGCTCATTGGTGATCTACATGTAAGCTTGGTCTTTGAATTGCAGGTTGCAGGTTCATGAGAGATCAGCTTGAAGTGCTATAGAGTGCTTGATGTACCGGCAGGGTTATTACTGACTGGTTGGTGAGGTGAACACCAATTCTGTGTGTGAGTTGGTTGTTGGGACCGTTTTTTGTGTAGGAGAGTGTGTGTGAGAAGAATTACTGTACACTTGAGGTGTGGCGAATCTCTGTAAGGTGAAAGAGTGTGGCGGCTCTTTGATGTATTCTTTTCTGTTAGTGTTAATACAAAATAGTGTATTGTCTCTCACATTCTGTGCTATTGGTGAATTCTAGTTACTTGTGTTTCTGGTTATTTCCGCATATTCAATTGTTTATATATTTGGTAATCATACTGTGCTCTATCTGAGGAGCAAGATCCTAACCAGTGGAGTCAGAGCATGTTTGTTGTTCCCTGATTTCCTGACACATGGGACCCTTAGGGACCTATCATCACAATATGATGATGATCATAAAGAACGTGTAATCTATCACATCAATAACTAGTTGGTTGATTATGAATGAAAATATTCGACAATGGAAATTTTAAGTTTAGCCTTGGTTTTTCCTACTCTAAATCTCAAAAATTACTTGCTAAATAATGAGGTCCATGTTATACTTAAAGAGGATCCATTAAAGTTCCTTATGAATAAAATACACCTTAGCGGTCGTATTGCAAAATAGGTAATTAAAATTATAAGTTTGATCTTAAATTTGTATCCTAAAAATCAATAAAAGGTCAAATTGTAACTAACCAATTAGTTGTGGCTCATTTACCAGATCTCTTTCCACTTATATAAGCTTTCTGGGATGAATTCATGGCATATAATATATCTACCAACCCATGGACAATATTTATTGATAGATCCATATGTAAAACATGGGTGGGTGATGGCATTGTATTTTTCACCCTTAAGGGTGAATATACTCCTTTCTCATATAGATTATTATTTTCCTACACCAAAAATATATCCAAATATGAAGCCTTAATAATTGGATTATCCATAAAACATAAGATTCATATACATGGCATATAGGTTTTTGGTGATTCTCAATTAATTGTTAACTAGGTTACAAATCATTAACAAACCAAAGAAAAGCATCTTATCTCATACAAAGAAATGGTGGATAAGTTCATAGAGACATTTGATACATTTTCTATTGATATTATTCCCCGTAAAGATAGCCACCATGCAAGTGCCATTGATAGTACAACATCCTTGATGCCTTTTAACATCATTTATGATCATATCAACTTTACCATATGACAATTATAGGATCCTTCCAATTATTTAGAACAAATGGATGCCTTATCCATTCTTGTTATTACTCATAGTACATCAAACACAAATTGGTAAACTGATATTTATAAATTACTCTTTTGAACCTATATAATAGACCAATTTACATGGAATGATAAATGAAAATTACAATGTGAAGCACTTTACTATGTCATTATTGGGAATGATTTGTTCAAACAAAGTTTTTATCATAAATTAATGTGATGCTTAAACAAATATGAATCCTACACTCCACTTTTAGAAATACATGACATTGAATGTGGTGGTCATTTCAGTGGATGGGCCGTGTATTAGATTCTATTACATGAGGGTTATTATTGTCCTACCATGGAACAAGAATGCATAGAACATAAAAAAAATGTGTTTATAATGCCAAAACACAGTAATTTAAATCATGTACTGTCACATGAATTATGACTGATTGTTTCACCATGGCCATTTTCTTTACAGGGTTTTGATTTGATTGGCAAAATCAATCTAGTATCCACTGGTGGACATAAGTTTATCATTACAACTATATAATATTTTTAAAAATGGGTGGAAGCCATTCCCATTGAGTTTACAACAAGGGATGAAATATATAAGGTTTTTGATGATCAATGTTATTTCCCATTTTGGCATTCCTTTAGCTATTATTTATGGTAATGGATCATCCTTTAAAAATAAAATGGTCGAATGATTTTTTAGTAAATAAAAAATTAAACATACCTTTTCTACACCTTACTACCCACAAGGTAATGGATAGGTAGAGGTAAAAAATAAAACCATTGTAAAGATACTTGGAAAGATAGTTAAACATTATAGTACTAATTGAAACCAATATATGGTGTATGCTTTATGGGAATACCACACTAGTGTTCACACACCTACTTAGGATACACCTTATTCCATAGTATATGGTACAGAGGTAGTTTTAATGATTGATATCAAAATTATTTCTTTATGTGTTTCTCATAAATGCATCATCAAAGATAATGAATACCATGAAAATAGATTCCATTAATTAGAACATTTAAATGACAAGCTCACATAGGCAATTGATCACCTCCATGTCTACCAATATCATGTTAAGCGAGCATATAAAAAAGGTTAGATTGTGTAACTTTGATGTGGGTGAGTTGGTACTAAAATAAAATTAAAATAACACCAATGTAGAAAAATACAAGAAAGGAAAGTTCAAACCAAATTAGTTGGGACCATTCACAGTTACAAATTTTTTAGGAAAAGGTATATATCACCTTACTAAACTCAAAGGAAATCCTCTAAAATGTTCAATAAATTTTATGCACTTGTGTAAATATCTTACATGATATATTAAAAATATTTAATAGCAATAAAATCCAAAAATATTATTTGACACCTTTATTGGCTCCTTGGCATCTATGTGTTAGTTCCATGTTGAGGGATAACATATCATTTAATCCTATATATACATCTATAGGTATACATAGATACCTGAATCTATGAACTTATGGGTGTTGGGATTTCCCTATATTCACATCGCCAAAACATTGGGGGCATCCATCTTCTATGATTTTAATACAAATAGGTTATATGATTCAATGATCACTATGCACTATCATGATTAGGCTCTTATGTACTTCAAAATTCCTTATCCATGATTATATCTTACACATGGTACTTGCTATGATATGCACTTAATGTTTTTTCTAACAAATTTGATCCATGTGCAATTATGATATGTTTATACTAGTTGTTTATGCTTTTCCTTTATACACTTCCTTGAGTTTTTTACCTTGCTATTATCTTTCTTATTCGAGCATTTTAATATGCTCCATTTTATATGGCACCTATGCCTATGTTTTCCTTATTAGACATTCAAATATGTCATTATTTATTGTATAGACATTTGAAAATATCATTCCTTGATTTATGGACACTTGACTAAGTCATGCCCATTCAATTTTTTAGCATTTCAAAATGCCCCTTATTTTAGATTTTCTTTGACTATTTCCTTTTGATCTACTTTTGAGTGCTATTGTGTGTGTGCTTGTTTAATTGTTAATCTTTTACTATTACGATCTAGATTTTTCCCTGATTTTATCATATATATTAGGCTTACATGTGGTCATATTGGTTTTATGTGCTTCAATGATACATTTACCTATGTAAAATTTTCTACATGTTACATGGTTTAGTCACATAATATACATCTATATGGTTATCTTCTTCTTTTGAGGTGAGGTAACTAATAGGTACTATTTAACCTCACTTAAAATGGGGGCATATTAGTGGGGGCATGCTTGGGAAGCATGTTCTCCATAATTGACATAGTTATTAGATTGAGTGGGGGCATGTTTTGGAAGCATGTTCTCTAAAATCATTCAATATTTGGTACTTATATAAGTTTATAGATTCAGTGGGGGAATGCCATATGGACATTGATTTCACACATTTACAATTTTTAGATCTAGTGGGAGCATACTTTGGAAGCATGATATCTACACCTATTTAGTATTTAACATCTCTAATTTATAATGGGGGCATGTTTTGGAAACATGCCCTTCACATTGGTACTTATACCATTTTTTAGATTCATTTGGGGCATGTCATATGGATATGGATTCCACACATTCATAAGTCACAAATTTAATGGAGGCATTATTTAGAACCATATTCTCCACACCTATTCAGTATTCAATGTCTCTAGTTTATAGTGGGGTAATGTTTTGGAAACATATCCTCCACATTAGTACTTATATTAATTTTTATATTTCTCCATATATAGTGGGGACATGATTTGGAAACATGTCCTCCACACTTACACATTTATCTGAATTGGCCAAATCACATAGTTATGTGATTCAAATTCACATTCATGGTAGAATTCTATGCATTGTACCGTTATTATACATAGTTTCAACATGAGACATATCTAAGGTGTATATAAGATGCAACATGTGCATAATATTATAAAATTTAAAATAAGTTTCAGATTCTAGAACCATTGCATGTAATGATACCTATGAACTTTATCGAACCAATCTACTGTAGTATTGGTTCACCCTTTAGTATGGTTGAGGTAATTAAATCACTCAATCTTGAAATTTCTTTAGGTTGGATATGATTTTATTAGCCAACCTTATGAGGTTATAAGTATCATTGAGTTGCATAATTGAGCTAATGTTAACTACCATATAAAAATTCAATTTTTCTCCAAAGTTGGGGGCATGTTGTAGACACTCCATTTTATCAATTTTATGTCAAGTTACAAATGGAATGAATTTCTACAATTTCACACAATATGGTCTGAAATCATATGTGCATCCAATATATGTGTTTATATTCATATCGACATATCTCTAGGTGAGGTAATTCACCGTAATATATCTATTCAATCGTCATTATCTAGTCAATTTATTTATTTATTTAATTATCATTCTCTAGTTAATTTTTTGTTCAATTATCCATCTGGTCAATTTCTCTTGTCAATTATCCTATTATGGTCAATTCAATAATTCCCCCTTTCCTAATCAATTAATACAATTAAATATCCTTATCTAAATCATTCTTATAATTATAGTTCTATTTTAAATATAATTATTATTATCTTGAAATTAATAAATTCTTCTTTTTCCCTCCAAATGGGAATCTTCATGCAAAAAAAAATCTTGAGATACTCTAAAATATTCTTTTGTGATCTAATTAAATTGATAAGTGAATTAATATACAATATTATTATTCTCCCTTCATCTTGGAGACAAGATGAAGTACCCACAATAAATCTTCTGTGAGAACATTCTCAATATTTCATCTTGGAAACAAGATGAAGGGAACACATTAGTGATCTATGTGTTTCTTGGGAATAAATATCCACCCTTCATCTTGGAAATAAGATGAATAACTAATATTAAATCTCATTTTATATTTTCAAAGATCATCCTCCACACTTCATCTTAATTAAGATGAAGGGATCACCTAAAACTATTCATCTTGATCTCAAGATTAAGGGTCGTCATTGATCCAAATTCATTATAAATAAATCCCTTTACATTGCAATTATAATGAAAAATTTAAATAATGAAGTGATATCAAATCCTTAAGTCTATTTGTGCATCACCTTCCCAAAGTATTGATAAAGTTCAACATGATCCATAGTTTTAATGGATATGTCCTTAAATAATTGACATTGACAAAAGATTATTTGAAGCTGCATCTGAGCCACATACCATACAAAGAATTCATTAATGAATGTTTGTAGTTTCTGGTTTGAATCTAATGCATTATTTACTAACATTTTATATTTCTCATGATTTAAATTTTAAGTAATTTACATCATCATAAAGCCTTCAATTCCAAGTCCATATTGAAAAAGGTACCTGTGGATAATGCAATTCAACATCCCCTCTTTATGGATAAATCTAAAGAAAGATCACCTTTCTTATAATAAATAGATTCAGAGTCAGCATTGAAATTAAATTTAAAATCAACATCAAATTTATAACCATAAGTAGAATTATAATCAGAATCAACATCAATATCAAAATCATATTTAACATTAGAATAAATATCAAATTTAGCTTTAGAATCAAAATAGACATCAATCTCAACATTAGGTTTATATCATTTTGAGTCATAATCAAATTCAAAATCATAATATATTAATGGTTGTTATGAGATTGCATATACATTTCTATCAAATCCACTTGAGTCTAAATCAACTTCAGAATCAACATACCTTAGTAGATGTTAAGACATCAACTACACACTTCTTGGAAATCATCTTGAAAACATTTGTGATACTTCTACAGTTATTGAGGATGTTTCCTTTAACATTGACATAATTTTTGTTAGTATCCTTTATGAGGATTGTGATGCCTTTTCCCATTATATTAATATTACAAATGCATTTACTATTAACCATATTAGCTATTATATTAATATTCTACCTCCAAAAAATATTAATTGGGACTAACATAATCACACATTATCAAACTTATTTCATGGAAACTTTTTGGTGGTAGAATATCTAAAGATCCAAGATAACATTTAGGTAGAAAAATAATCTCATAGTGAAACCTTGTTTGAGGTGCTAGGGGATAATCATAATCTAAATGCAACAGCTTCTAGTGAAACCTTGTTTGAGACACTAGATGATAAGCAAATAGAAAATTATAATATTTTAGTGAAACCTTGTTTAAGGTGATAAAGTACAATCAAAATGAATTATTAGCATCCCATAGTGAAACAATATTCAATGTGATATTCGACAATCCAAATCAAAATAGTCAAAAAAACTTTTTTCATGAAAACCTCTTTAAAGTGTCAATAAATGAGTCAATTAGTTCCTCATTACTTGATGAATACATTATTGAAGTCAATATCAGCCCTAACATAACCAAAATTAAGTCAAATCTAAAATCAACAACACTGTGTGTGACCAAAAGTCCCAATTTTTATTTGTCCTTCAACCATTATACATTCTCCACTATTCATTCAAGACCTATTTTTCATTATCCAATCAGATCATTTATCCAATTCCTATCTATCTATACATTCCTTGGTACCACTCTTTTTCAAAGAGACTATGAAGATAACTTTTTATAGGTTTAGAGGAAGTAGACTCAATGACCAATGAATATAAAAAAACATCAGCATAACCTACATTAGTAACATAATTATAGTATACAATCTATTCATAATTGGTATGGGTTAGTTATCAAACATTCAACATTATCCATCTTATCATCCTCCATTGAGTTAAGATGCTAAAAATAAAAAAAATTAGAAAATAAAATTTAAAAAAAATAAAAAAAATAAAGATAAATAATTGATCCAATGGTAAAAATCATGCTTATATCACTTTGGACAAGTACCATGATGAAAACCATGTTCATGGAATCATGTGTAAATAATTTTTTATTTATAAGTACCTTGACACTTGGGGGCATCCTTATCTATATTTAAATCCATTCTATTCCCATCATATTACCTTGTCACAAATCATCTTTTTGTTCATCCTACCCTGGTCCACTTTTCCTTCCCACCTTGGTATTAATAAAAAAGTGGAAGTTATTTTGAGCCCTATTTTATAAAATATATTGGCATATATTCTGAGTGATACTTTGATGACTGGACATTTTGCTTCCCATGTGACATGGTCCTTAGAGATTCATTATCTGCTTATCATTGATTATTATCCAATCTAATCATTCCAATCCTACCATTTGCTACTAAATCCCATCTTAGTGCTAGAACAAGTTTTCCCCATGCTAGTGATCCCTTGTGGGTATAATGATCTAAAAACTCATAAACATTCATATTCTACACTCTCACCATTTTATGAGTTAATTCCATGGTCTCACTATTTCATGAGTTAATTTCATGCTCTCATTATTTTGTGATTTAAATAATTTTACATCTCATAATTATTCATTGAGTTGAGATGCCAAAAAATTAAAAAAACATTCAAAATTTTATAAAATCCAAAATATTCAGAACATTAAAACATATTAAAAATTAGAAAAGGCCAAAATCTTTAAAAATGATATACAACCACAAAATCCAAAAACATTTGTCTTGTCTTAGGTCTAGTCAAATATCCTTGATCAAAATTGATCTAATTGAATCAACTAACAATGAGATGTGTCCTTCCTAAATCCAAAATCTTTGGGGAAAATTCAAATCAAATTTCTCTAATTCAAGTTCATCACTTCCACCTTATTTAGGTCACGTTTAAGCATATAACTTATTTCGGGATGTTCTATTCCCACTTATTCCTCTTGCAGGTATCCTTTCTTGGGGGAATCCATTCTAACCATCATTATCATTGAACCTATCATGTGGAATTAGACTTGATTAAATATAATATTTCCTTCTATTGCTTTTCATTTTCCTGTTTGTCTATTTGCTTGTTTGCTTAGTTTTTTTATTTTATTGTTATTACCTTGACTTAGTCCATTGTGCTAACAAGGTCATCATCACAGTGTCCCTTATCATGCACTTGTACTTGAGTCCATCCATTGGCATATGTTAGTATTGTCATCATGGTTTTTATATTGTTGTTAATTGTCTATTGGATTGGGGGTTAGTAATTACACACATTATAGCTAGGTCATTAAAGTGTTTTATATCATGATGTATATTTCCATATGCAAAATTAAAAATAAAACATCAATGGTATTAAATTGGCAATGTCAAAGTGGAATTATATCCCATTACATAGTCATTTTAGTCATATTAAACTAAATCATCATCATATATTACCAAATTTAATTATTTTGGTCATCTTTGACTATTTCACGTCATCCCATTTTTGTGATCAAATCACATCGACTGAACATTATTGCTAAATATTTGCTAATTAGGATGTGCATCTCAAAATAAACATGAAAAAGAGATTCATACACATTGATCAACCATTATTATTATTCTAATCATCTAGTCCATTCTTAATCATATTCTCTCCCAATTTCTAGGAGAACTACATCAGCCTAATGCCTTTTTAGACTATGCAGGTAGTGCTTAGTAACAAATAGTTTTTAAAGTCAACTCGATCACCATTATTTTATTATTATTAACATCCATATTATTAAAATATGATCATGTAATTATTAAATAATTATCTTAGTTTTTGATTCGTTAGTCTCTCATCAATTTGATCATTCTTATGTGTTCAATTTTATACGTGATTTACCAAAAGTTGTTACACCATTAACACACACATTTGTGTCACGTTATCAAATTTAGATCATTCATATCATCTTTAATCTATGAAAAAAGTTAAATACATGATCTATGCTTACACATCAATAAATTCCATTATTAAATTCACCTTATTTAGGACTCATCAATTATCTACCCTATTTTGGGTGCATCATCATTCCAAGCTCGCAGCTTCCACCCTATTTGGGAAAAATCAAGAATCAACTTCTTGTTCAAGATAGATCATGCATAAGCCTAAAAATTTCACCCTATTTTTGGAAATTCAAATTGTTCTAATTATTTAGGTATGTTTCCTTCCCAATTCTACCCTACTTGGGGTAAATAAATTCATCATCATCAAAAATAAAAGTGTGCAAGCATTATCCCAAGTGACATAATCTTGTCCATGGGTTAATCTTATCTTCTATTATAGCTTATTAATATCTTTTTCAAGATCCCATAAACATCCTTCATCCCTGTATACCATCAAAAGGAGACATCATTCCTAAATAATATCCTTATCTTTCTATTCAATCTCCCGCACTTGTCGATTGGGAACAATGAAATTACAACATCCATTATTTAATTGTATATTATTTCATCCATCTTAAATGTATTTTTATTATTTGAAAATTTATTTTTTCATATACATCTCCTAACACATTATCAAATAGGAGTAAATGTAGACACTCCATTTTTATCACTTTTGTGTCAATTTGTAAAATGAAACAACTTCTTGTAATTTCAAACAATTTAGTCTGAAATCATCTATGCATCTAATATACGTATTTGAATTAATCTTAGGCATATCTAGGTGATCCAATTTATTGTATGAGATATGTTCAATCATCATTCTCTAGTCAATTTACCTATTCAACTATTATTCTCTAGTCAATTTCTCTATTTAATTATTAATTTGGTCAATTATCCTATTCTAGTCAGTTTAATAATTACCCCTTTCTTTGATAAATTAATGCAATAAATTTCAATTCTATAAATCATTATAATTATACTTCTATTTTATAAATAATTATGATTATCTTGCAATTAATAAATTCCTCCTTTTCCCTCTAAGTGGAATCTTCATGTTAAAAAAGAATCTTGAGATCCTCTAGAATATTTTTTTGTGAGCTAATTAAATTGATACGTGAATTAATATATAATATTATTATTCACCCTTAATCTTGGAGACAAGATGAAAGGTCCACAATGAATCTTATGTGAGAGTATTCTCAAACCTTCATCTTAGAAATAAGATGAAGGGCCCACATTGGTGATCCATGTGTTTTCTTGGTAATAACTCTTCACCCTTAATCTTGGAAGCAAGATGAAGGGATTATTTTAACTTTCATTTGATATTTTCAAATATTGTCCTCCACCCTTCATCTTAATTAAGATGAAGGGCTCACATTAGTGATCCATGCACTGATCTGTGTGCATATTTAAGGATCATTTTCAACCATTTAACTTGGTCTCAATATTAAGGGTCCTCACTAATCCATATTCATTATAAATAGACACATTTTTATTACAATTACCATGTTAAAATTATACAATGAAGTGCTATCAAATACTTAAGTCTCTTGTGCATCACCTTCCCAAATTATTGATTAAGTTCAACATGGTCCATACTTTCAATGACTATGTCCTCACATAATTATCATTGACAAAGATCATTCAAATCTACATTTAAGCCACATTCCATACAAAGAAGTTTTTAATTGAGGTTTTCATGTTTCTAGTTTGAATCTAATGTATTATTGACTAACTTTTTCTATTACTCATGGGGTCTTAGGCTTAAAAATTATTTTTATTTATTTTCATCTTATTGATTGAATAAAACTAAAAAATGGTGAAAATATAGCGAAGTGAGATTCCTAATGACACATATGGCATGCTTGGTGGGACTAGAACCCCACACTCTTCTTTTGAACCTCTTTAACAATCTTCCTTTGAAGAAAATCTGATTTTTGTTAAAAAAATGACTAGTAAAATGTTAATAAATTTTGATATATTATCTATTGTAATATGAATTTTTAGGGGTGTGTGGATTTATATTATAAAAAGCCTCTCAAAATTTAATTTGAAATTGATTTATATTTTAAGAGTTATGGTCAAATTACTTACTGCAACCTTTTATTTCAGATTTTGTTTTTTGGCAAAGAAATGGTTAGTAAAATACTCATAACTCTTTATCTGTTATCTATTTTAATTAAAATATTTTCAAGTGTGTTAATATTTGTCTTATAAAAACATATCATTTTTTTTAAACATCGATATTTATTTTAGGAGTTATGGTCAAATTACTAACTACTACCTTTTATATTTGTTTTTTTTTGGCTAAAAATAGCCGGCAAAATAATTACAACTTTTGATATGTTATCTATTTTGATCTAATATTTTGTAGGTTTATGTGGATTTGTCATGTAAAAAAACCTTAAAATTTTTGTGTAAAAATGATTTATATTTTAGAAGTTATAAATAAAATACTGAATATTGCTTTTAACATTTTATTTGTAGATTTACACATCCCAAAGAGCCACTAAGCAAAAACTACTCACCTTGTGGAATTGCAAGTTCTAAAATAAGGGTGCTTTATTAAAAAATCATGTTTTCTATTCACATTTCATTTTGTGTTATTTAAAAATCAATTCATATTTTATTTTGGGTTCTAAGAAAACTTGCTTATTTTTCAAGCTTTTTCATTATGTATAAGTATTCTTGTTACTTGAGTGTTTTATGGGCATATTTTGCATGTATGCTCTCCCTTTGGGTGACTTAGAAATTCAAATATCCTATTTATTTAGATATTTAATATTTTTATATTATTCTCTTCACTCACCCTTAGTGGGAGTTGTGGTAATGATGTCCCACTCATCATGCCCTAAATATCTTTATTTTTATATATGTTTTGGAGACCATAATATCTTTTCATGAGGTGTTTCATAGGTCATTTAATGATATATTAGCCTTGGTCATTTTTGAGTCATTTTAAGGGTCAAAAAGGTGTATTTAATACTTTGTACATTTTTTTGGTGAATGTGAAGGTTAAAAAATATTATTTAATTCTCCTTGTGTCCCTATATGTCTCAAGTAATTAACATAACTAAAATATGGTAAGTTATGTAGAATAAAGGGTAATTTTCTTGAGGGAAAAGAAGAGTTTGGCACTTGTATAACCTCTTTGGGAAGTGTGCCTCATGGAAAATGGTCAGGTAGTGACTCTTTATATTATAAATATTAGTTACACATTTTAATTTATCTGAAAGTTCCATTTATTCTCAAAACCATTCTACTCACTTTTCACCCTTCTTAGCAAACAAAAATGACTTGTAGGTTTTTGCTTGGTATGGATAGCTCAAGAAGTTTCAAGGATAATGATTTTAAGATGTTTTTTAAAAATTAGATACCTTAATTTAAATATAAATATTTTTAAAAATTATGTCTTGTGCTTCATGAACCATCCTCATGAAGTTGACCTTTCAAATCTGCCTACTAATCTGTGTACCCTACATGTTTTGTTCTCATTTGGGAAGGTACATATAATTCACTTGATGAGTTTGGCTCTATATCATATTGGTTTCCTCATATAATTTTTTTAATGAATATTTTCATCTTTCAAGTTGATTTTATAAGTCCAATAGCTCACTTTGCAAGAAGGTACCACCATGAATAGTTTCAGTCAATTCCTCACTTGTAGAGATTTGAATTACATACAAAGGATTAATATGAATGAGAAATTGTGTATTACATGTGGGTCACCTCCTTAACATTTTTGGTCTCATAACCCCATAATTTGATAAAAAAACCTATGTCTCCACTATGCTAGATCAATGATTCAACACTCTGCTTACCTTATTCCATATGTATGCAAGTGATCTTCAAGTTAAAAAGGATGTATTGTATCTTATTTCAAGATTTTATTTATGTTTATCATAAATTTTAAGGTTTATTATCATTTTATCTACCAATGAGAACCTTTGCCCATCCTTGTTGCTCCATTCTTGACACTCACTGCCCATACATACAACTAATGCACACATATAAGAACCATGATGATGTCATCATAGGCTTAGTGTGGGTTTCAATATTTTTGAGAGGGGAAAGGATTATTATAAGGTTTTTAGAGAGAAATTTGACATATAGAGGCTTATGATAATGCATATGGTTCATTCCATGACCACTGTCCAAGCTAAATCTGCCTGTATACTGAGAATCACCACCTACAGGTGGCTGAGTAGGTTACTAAGATGCTTTCATGGAGAGATGGAAACAATTGGACATGTCCTTAAGGTATTTTTAGGGTATTTAGGCCATGAAAAGCTCATAAAAAGTGTTAAAAAGGAAAAATCAAGTGTGAAACCATGATTGAATGTCATAAAGTTGTGTTTAGGAAAACTTTCCCTAAAACAATAAAAACAAAGGCCCATGAGCTTTTGAGAATGGAATATAACAAAGATAAAAAATTGTTTGATGCATAAAATGACCTTAATTTTTAACCCATAGTATAGAGAGGAGCCATGAAAAATTTTAAGGGCATAAATAAAATGGAGATTGGTCATTCAGAGGCCTAAAGTTGTCTACAAAATTACAAAATTTAGGCATAGATATCTACAAGCCTAAACCCAAAAGTGACCTTATGCTCTAGTTTTACCATCATACATCATACAAAATTTGGTATTGGTTTCAAATTCTTCAAGGGACACTCATGAACTAAAAATATATTCAAAGGAATATATGGACTTTTATTTGCCTTGCATGGACACTCCCAGTTCGTACATTATGTATATGTTGACCTACAACAGGGGTATCCTAATTATCAAGAAGAAAGGTTTGGATAGTAAAGGTTTCAATATTGAATGAATTTAAAAGTGAATAAAATAATTTTTGGTTATCAAATTGATCTCATTATTTCATGCATAACCTTTTTTCTTATCATCTTCCAAGCCCAAGGGGTTAAGTACACACCTACAAGCAGGGTTAATAGTGAAGTTTCTCAGTCAAGGAAAAAAGACTCAATCTTTGAAGTTAGAACGCATTAGAGGAGATGAACATGATAAGAGTTTAAAAAAATTAAGTTTCAAGAGACCTATATCTCAAAAATTCCTTGTAAACCTCTATGACTACCTGCATGGCACCCTTCAAGGCTAAAATTGACACCTATAGGTCAGACAAGTGAGTTGATGCAAACAATGGTATAGGCATGAGTTATGATGTTTTTTTGGCCATTTAGGATGAGTAAAAAGTGATAAATTATGGTGTATGATCTAAAATTTAACTCAATAATGTTTTTTTCATCACAATCACCTCAACCAAGGATATGAATACCTATAACAAACCCTACAGGCAAAACACAGTCAGGGTTATGTCATGCTTAGTTTGGGTTAGATAAGGGTACAAGGAAAGTATGGGGAGTATATATAAGTTTGGAATTATGAGTGAAGATTATAACACATAATTAATTATCAAAACACTCACATACATTGGAAACCAAGCATATAAATCCCCTTTCAAATGCAACATACAATTTCCATAAAGGACCCTACACACAGTGTTCCTCCATATAATCTGTTTGGTATTTTTAGGATTTGAGAGGGTAAATGAGGTAACCAAGGGATAAATTTTGGTTTGAGGGGTAATAATGACTTTATTAATATTATTAAATACTAATTTTGACTAAGAAAATAGGGGAATTACCCCTATTTTATCTTAGATAGGGGGTACTTCCTCATACACAAACACTGGTAGGTTTAGAAAATAGGTGATAGGGTGAAGCCAAGATAAATATAAACATTTAAATAAGGTTATAAAAGCATTATTACACTTATATAAACATTAATAACCAAGCTATATAGGGTGAAACTCAATGGAATGGTCTAAACCATAGATGTTGCAGTCATATCTATGAGGAATGGTGAAACCTAATACTAAATGAGGAAGTCATCTTCATTTTAATATTTTTATGAGATATCTAGATGATTGAAACATGTGAATGGGATGAATAAAATAATTATGACGCTATTCATATTTAAGGAAAGCCATCAAAGTCTAGTTTGAGCTTAAGTTACACTCAAACCTACTAGGCAAGGTCTAGACCTAGTGGCCAAATGAGGAGTCAGTCACATTTATGGCATGCGATATGCATTTAAAAATGATAGATTATATTTATGGGGTGGATAAAAAAGTTTTAAATCTATTTGGATGCATGGGAAACATAAAATAATCCTTGTTAGCTCAAAATCTAACTTAGACCTGTAAGAAAGAGGAAAACAAGCTCGAATAGGCAGCTTCAAATGCTCATATCTTCCTAGAGGATCTACATGGGAGACAAAGGAATTTTGGGAAGTTATTAAGGTCCTTAAAAATAAACTTATTTAAATTATTTGGAAACTTGGATGTCAATATTTTATGAATGAAGCTTAAGAGGGCAAACAAGCCTAAAGCCCTTGTTAAACCCTTGTAGAGACTCGATGATGGAGATGGAGCTATAAATCTGATCTAATGCCATATTTTTATCATGAAAACTATTTGAAATTTTAGAGGACTCACTCAATATCCCTCAAATGTCAATTATCTATACAAACTTGTATGGATGGGGTAAAAAATAGGTTACTTTTAACCATTTTTGTATTGTTTAAGTTACAAGATGAGTTTGAAGATGAAATAAAGTTTGGGAGGAAGATATATAATTTGTATAACTCCACATGTTAATTTAATACCTTGAAGAAAATTATAAGTTTCCAAATCATGTGCTTCAACTCAGTTAGTCAAAACTAGCCTAATGGACAAGTTAGGGAGAAGTGTGAAAACTTTAAGTGGATGGATTTTTAAGGTATCACTAATGATTATAAGGACATGTAAGGACTTGAAACATGTAATTAACTAACTTTTACATATTTTAATGATCAACTGATCTCTTTTTGGAAGCCAAGTGTGTAGAGTGCATGAAAGGAGTGTTTTTTAGACTATAGATGGTGATTGCTCCTTTCCAAGTGATTTCATATGACTAGGCATACAACTAATGCATGGAGAGGCATGGATGATGTATTTACACTTCATTAAAATCATCATACCTGGTACTAATAAGTTATAAGGAATTAAAATAGGGATAATCATGTAAGTAGGTTTTTTGAGATAGAATGAGGAGTTTCTTGCCACTTTTCATGAGGTTTATGACTTGGATTGACACTTGTATCTTCTAACCTTGCATGGTTATTCCCATATCCTATTTTCATACAAAAGTAACTAATTTTATCATCTTTACAAGTGTCCTTGTGAACCTTGGACTTCTCTCTTCTCTTCTCTCTCTCATGTTCTATAAGAACTAGCCATTTTGGCATTGTATTGGATACCCCACCTAAGTATGGTGAAGCCATACTCAAATGCATATATTTCAATAAATAAGACTAATATTTTTTACCTCCTCCATGCCTATTCTTAATTTGTTTATTTTTAATGTTTGATTTTGCATAAGTGAAGACTATGGATTCCTTAGCATGTTATTTTATTCTATCATCTATTTGCAGTTGATAATTCTCTTCTTGCAAGGAATGTGAAGTGTTATAAGAAATATATAAGATTTAGTGAGTTATCATATTAATTAGTTCCCTCATAGGACTCTTTTCTAGTCCTCCTAGCTTTGAAAATTCATCTATAACCTCATAATGTAATATTGATGTGAGAAGATGAAGATTGGAAAAGTGTATATTTTAGTTTGTCCTTTGATTTCAAGTGTAACATGCATATGGTTGGATGTCATAATGTTATTTTTTGTATCATATCCATTATATTAGTTTGATTTTAGTTATCTCTCTCCCTTTTTATCCCCCAAGTTTATTAGTAATTCCAATCCAAATTGGTACATCAAGGGAGCTAGCCCTATCTAGAGATTCACCTCATTCCTTAGGCTGCCCAAAAGCCTAGAGGTGATTCCATTGTGCCACTTGGATAAAGAGATTTTTGCATCTCCTCAAAGGGTTCAAATCTAAGTGACAATAGTATCATTATGATTTCCATATGAATTAGACCCATTCTGATCATTTTTCTAAATTTTTAGTTCCAAACCATTTCAAGACTATGATTTAATTTTAGTCTTTGTATGATCTTTTCTCATGTTTAAATAAAATTTGTTTAAGTATAAAATCTTTTGTAATGTTTAATTTTGCATAAGTGAAGACTATGGATTCCATAGCATGTTATTTTATTTTATCATCTATTTGCAATTTAAAAGTTTCTTTTTTCAAGGCATGTGAAGTGTTCTAGGAAATCTATAAGATTTAGTGAGTTATCTTATTCATTAGTTCCCTCATAGGACTCTTGTCTAGTCCTCCTAGCTTTTCACATTCATCTATAACTTCATAATGTAACACTGATGTGAGAAGATGAATATTGGAGAAGTGTATATTTTAGTTTGTCCTTTGATTTCAAGTGTAAAATACATATGGTTAGATGTCATCATGTTATTTGGTGTATCACATCCCTTAGATTAATTTGATTTCAGTTATCTCTCTCCCTTTTTATCCCCCAAGTTTAGTATTAATTTCAATCCAAATTGGTACATCAAGGAATGTAGCCTTATTTAGAGATTCACCTCATTCCTTAGGCTACCCAAAAGCCTAGAGGTGATTCCATTGTGCCACCTAGATGAAGAGAGATTTTCATCTCCTCAAAGGGTTTAAATCCAAGTGACAATAGTATTATTATGATTTCCATATAAATTTGGACCCATTCTGATCATTTTTATAGATTTTTAGTTCCAAACCATTTCAAGACTATGATTTAATTTTAGTTTTTGTATGATATTTTCTCATGTTCAAATAAAATTTGTTCAAGTAAAAAATCTTTCTCTGGTCATTTCTAATTTTTATTCCTATTTTCTATATATGTTTATTCCAAGTTCAGTTCTAATTTATTCAACTCTATTCAAAATCAACTATTCATATTAAATCTATTTTGAATTTAGTTGTGTTTAAGTGAAACATTCATTTATCTTTTTCAAATAATGTTTTCTCTTGTATTTTTCAAATCATATCCTTCTCTTTATATTCAATCTCCCACACCTATTGGTTGGGAACAATAAAGTCATGGCATCCATCCTTTTTCTCATTTGAATCCAATTCCAATCCAATATTTCTCCTTACATGTATCCTTGCTTGGGGGCATCCTCTGATCAGTCTTTTATTACCTTTCCATTCAGTTCTATGAAGTTTAAACTAGATCAATAATGCTACATGTTTGACAACAAGGATGATCTCTTTTTATAACCTTTCAAAGAAGGTGTTGAACTACCTATAGATTTCAATCTAACAAACCTAGATTATATCCAAAATAGGACTAATCACATTATTTATAGATAGATATGTAAAACATTACATCTACTAGTTACCCACTTGATCATGATCATAATAGTAAAAGGGAACCCATTTTGATACCTTTATCCCATACCCATTCAAATTCTAAATTACAACATTCATGTCAAATTACAAATCCATTTAATGAATCTTGGGAAGACATCTTTTACCAATTGGTCAAAACATAAATGATTATGTATCCACATACCAATTATTTTGGTAAAAATGAGCCCAAATCTAAGTGGTACTGAAAATAGGAATATTGTGAGTATCATAAGATGCAAGGCCATTCCCTTAATCGATGTAGTGGATTCAATATTTATTTCCAAGGCTTGATTGTCAATGGAGATATCATGATTGAGACACAATAACAATGTCAAATTTAAAATCCATTTAATGAATACTGGGAAGACATATTTTACCTATTGGTTGCAACAAACATAATTGTGTATCCACATAATAAGCCTTTTGGTAAAAATAGACCCAAACCTAAGTGGTACTAAAAAGAAGAATATTGTGAGTATCATAAGATTCAAGTCCATTCATTTAATTGATGTAGTGGGTTCAATATTTATGTCTAAGGTTTGATTGACCATGGAGATATAATGATTGAGCCACAACAACCATGCCAACTGCTAAGTCTAGGCCCATTTCTAAGCCAAGGTATGATATTCCTTTAGTTTGGCCAAATATTGTCAAAATTTAACTCTGATTTATCCACTTATTTAGTACCTACCTCATCTTCATAACTATAAAAAATCCAACAATCCAATCATGTCCTATTATTTCCACTCTAATATCCATCAATTAATGAAGAAGTAAGGCCCCATTTTGCATAATGATTATCTTTGACAATATGACTATGAAATTATGACTTATATGTTCTAATTATTTAATTATGCTATTAAGTCATGTATAATTAGGGATTACAAGGACTTATGAAGGTTTTCATGTGTTGGGAACCATGAGAAATACATAGTACCATTCATGTTTTAGATTGCTTACTTATGAAACTATGATGCTTATATTTCATTATGTAATGTTGATTTATGAAGTTTTATTATATCTATGAGATATATTGAATGAAATAATGTTTTAATCATTTATCATAATATTGTGATTTAGTAATTTCATATGTATAAGGTGATGAGAACCTAAATATGTGAATTCTTATATTCCTTGGTATGTTGGTTGCCTATAATTGATTGAGTGACATGTTTGATTAAATTTTGTAGCTTCAACTATTAGGTTAGAGGAATTTTATGTGTACATCAAGTGTGCAAGAATAGGAAAAGGGTTAATGAAAGAAAAAGACTACATCAAGCATGGTTATATCAATAAAAAAAATTTAACCCTTCTTAAACCCATGTTAAGTAATCATTTTCCTAGTCCACGACCTTATTGATATAGCATTTGATTATGCATCTAGCCTTTAATCCTGGTTGGTGAAACTTATTGTCACCTATCCTTTTGATCTTACATTCAATGTCTAAACTATATAGTGGATGAATGGTAGATCTTACTTTGGTTTAATTATTTAAGATCAAGTGGGAAAAGAGGTAAGTATTTAATGAAACCAAAAAAGACTACAAATCCATCATACACCTTAATTGAACATGGAAAAGAACATCCCTTAATGAGGAATGGGTTGGCAAAAAGATGTTGGTTAGACGATTCTAGAATAACTTTATGTAGGAGTCTAAATTCCTTATATGGGGACTTTTACCAATTCAGAAAGAAGTTATACCTAGCATAAGTGAAGGAGAAGCAACAAATAAGAACATCATGTTAAGAGAGTTGAGTCTAGATAAATGGAGGATATCACCTAGGTGGTTTGGAGGTTGATAAGTGGGATTATTAATCACTTATCTTGTCTGTTGTTCATTTAGAATGAAATGATTTTATTCTATGTTTTACCGTCTTGATTTTATGAGAATAAGACCACTTGGTTTATTCTAACTATTTTATTATTTGTCCATGGTTGTGCATTGGCCACCATGTAGTGCTTGCCCATTTTAGGGCTTTGAGGAGGTATTTTATCCTTATCTAAATGTAATGTGTCTTTATTGCTTGCATGAATAAGATGTTGTTGTTATGGTTATATAGATTATTTGTGAGTAGAACATTCATGGTGGAAGAATGTCAAACCATCCTACATTAGGCATTAAATTAGAATGTTTGACCCTCCTTTGAATATCATAATGGAAGTTGTTAAGTCATCTCATGATGAGACATGGTAGTAGATAGATTAATCCTACCATGAATATTGGATGGAAGTAATAGAGTCAGTTATACTCTTTCTACTCTAACTAATTGGTGGGCTTTGTTATGCTATGAAATCTTGCCATACTATTTTACATTTTGGAATGCTTAGTTTCACTTGAATGATCCTTCAAATGCTTGATTGTTTGAATTTAGGACTGGGAGTCTCTTTAGGTAAGAACTAGGAACAAGGTTGTAGGTGTTACATGGTCATCACCATTTGTTAAGATACACTTACTTAAATATCCACCCTTGCCTTTACCAAGTGATATAAACATTCTCAGAGCTAGGAGTCTCAAGCTCTGGGGTGTCTAGAATGGCAACTTAATGATGACAAAAGGTTAGGTAGTGAGCCTTCCTTTTTATGGCCAAAAGATGCTTGGGAGAAGATGAAGAACACTATTGAATACTGATTAGACCTCTAATATTTAATCAATCCCAACATTATGCCTCTTGTTATGTATTTGATGGATGCCATCTCTTGTAGTGATAAATATGAATTACAACCAACTTGCTTGTATTATAATTATAAGAGATAGTCACTGTATAATGACCCCGTTGTGGGTAGAGACTTTTGTTATCTTTTTGATTGAATCTCATGATAAAATAAGGTGTATATAATTAATAATACTTAGTTTTCAAGACCTTGGGAAGGATTCTATATGCATAAAGGATTCTTTAGCCTTTTTGGGCTCTTTTAATAAAAGTGACAAATTGATTTCCTCACTCAAATATTTGTATTCAATGGTTTGTTTATTAAGCATTATGCCTCTCTTTATAATTAAAAAATGATGATCTAATTAAATTTAACTTATTTAAAACTAAGTAGAACTTTTATATATAACCTTGTGATTGTTATTAGTAATAAAAATATAACATGCCAAATGAACTGCATGTTGACCCTTTAGGTCACCCCAACCTATGTAGAGATCAAAGGACCCTACACATAAGGTCTTCATACTTGTGTATTATTGGGTTAATTTGAATTAATATTTCATGTAGATGTTCCCCACAAGCACCCAAGGTTGGAAATTAGCATAGATCTACACATCAACCTAGTATCTGTGTGCCTATGAGTAGAGCCTTGTTATGGACCCCGCATAAATATTTATTCACCCTTGTGTAAAATGCAAGACTATAAGAGAATGTAGGTCATGTTTACAAGTTTTTAGGACTTTAGATAACATGCATGGTGAAGTGCATAGAGTGCGTGTTCAAACTTATGAGTGTACACCCAAAGTATCCATTCTTCTATGCACTCTCCTTTGGGAAGTTTTGGAACCCAAATGATGAGGCCCTATGCCTAATCATAGAAGATTATGTCCAAAACTTCATAATTCATAAGATGAAACTTAAGTCATGTGCTATCTCTACCATAGACTCATATCTTCCAAATGACTCCCATACATACCTATATTGTTATTGAGAGTAAAAATATAATTTATTTACTTAATTAGAGTATGGATGCCTTTTGGTTTAAATTATGACATGTGAAAGGAATCTCAAAAGTGTTAATATTTGAGTACACTTCTTGTTAGAAACCTTTCAATAACCAAACCTCTTAATGAGAGGACTTAATAGAGCTTTGCTCTACTTTTATAATTCTAACAAATCATTAATCCTTAGTAAGGTTGACCATAGTCAAACCTAAAGTTATGAAGACTAAGAAGAAATATAAGTCATGAAGAAGGGAAAAAAGGCTCACACTTTCATAAGAATCATGTTAGACATTTTGTAACAGTGATAATTTACTAAAGTTACAAGAGAAATCTAGGAAGGTAGCCCGAGCCTCATCCAAAATAATTTCAACACTTGGCCAATTTTGCAAAATTTTCTTAGAGACATATCTCTACCTTCTTTTCCCTTTTTGAGGAGTTTACATGAAGATAAAAGATTACACTTGTATTTTTTTAGTGAGTTCCCAATGTTAATCTCCTAGAGTCAGTCTCTTAGGGTATCAAAGTTGTAAGAACATGTCAAAGGTAGGGAATTAATCAATGCATAAAACATGGACTATGTTAGTACCAAATTCAAAATCCTAAATTGACATGGTGTTATAAGTGTTAAACCTAGGGTCTAATCAAAAAATGACATGTGTATCCTTTCATAAGTGTTATAACTAGTTAGATCTTGAACACATCCAAATTTTTAAATTGAGAACCAATCAAAATCTATCACATGTCATGTATTAGGATTCCAACATATCATATCATCCAAAATTAGATGCATTAATATCCCATCCTTGAAAGAGATGTCATATCCTAGGAGATCCCAATTGATTATAAATCTACTATATGTCCTAAATGCTAGACATATTAGATTCCTAGAGATGATAGAGATGTTAGAGATCGATAGATCCCAATGTAATGAGAAAGTGTCTTATAACCTGATTGTTAGAGTTTTTAGTCTACCTAGTCTAACAAAGATATTAGTATCAACATCAAATTTAACATTGGAACTAATATTATATTTAGCTTCAAAAGTAGAATCAATGTCAATCTCAACATCAAGTTCAAATCCTCTTGAATCAAAATCAGATTTAGAATTAGAATATATTAATGGATATTATAACATTGGCTATATGCTTATATCAAATCCACTTGATTTTGAATCAAATTTAGAATAAATATACCTTACTAGATGTTATGACATCAACTACACACTTCTTACAAGCTAACTTGAAAACATTTTTGATCTTTCTACAATTGTTGAGGATGTTTCATTTGACATTGACATAATTTATACTTATAGACTTTATGAGAACTGTGATACCTTTTCCCATTCTATTAAACATTATACATGACTTTACTATTAACCATCTTAGCCATTATATTGATATTCCACCTCCCAAAAATGTTGATTGGGACCAACATAATCACACATTGTTAAACTTATTTCATGGCAACATTTTTGTGGCATAATTTTTAGGGATCCAAGACAACATTTAAGGAGAGGAACAATCTCCCAGTGAAACCTTGTTTGAGGTGCTAGGGGACATACATAGTCTAAACTCAACATCTTCTAGTGAAACCTTATTTGAGGTGCTAGATGATAATAAAAATAAAAAATTAGAATAATTTAGTGAAACCTTACTTAAAGTGTTAAGGAAAAATCAAAATTAATTATCAACATCTCTTAGTGAAAACTTATTCAAGGCATTATTGGATAATCCAAATAAAAATAATAAAAAAAATGTTGGTGAAAATATCTTCAAGGTGATAATAATTGAGCCAATTAATTCCTCATTGCTTGATGAAGACATTATTGAAGTCAATATTAGCCCTACCATAACTAAAATTAAGTCAAATATGAAATCAAAAACACTGTATATGATTGAAATACCCACTTTTTATTTGTCCTTAAACTATTATACATTTTGTTATGATCCCACTATTCATTCAATACCTATTTTACATATCTAATCAGATAATTTATCCAATGCCTATCCAACTATACACTCTATGGCAACACACTTTTTCAAAGAGATTATGAAGATACCTTTTTATAGGTTTTAAGGAAGTATAATCAATGATCAATGAAGATCACAACAACATCAATACAACCTACATCAGTCAGATAATTATAGTATAGAAGCTATTTAGAATTGGTATGGGTTAGAGATCAAAAATTAAACATTATGCATCATGTCATCCTCCATTTAGTTGAGATGATAAATATTAAATAAAAAATAAAAAATAAAAAAATAAATCAAAAGAGAAAGATAAATAATTCATGCAATGGTAAAAACCATGTTTATGGCACCTTAGACAAGTACCATGATGAAAACCATGTTTCTAGCATCATGTGTAAATGTTTTATTATATACAAGTACCTTAACACTTAGGGATATCATTGTCTACATTTAAATCCATTCCATTCCCATCATATTAACTTGTCCCAAATCAAATTTTTGTTTATCCTACCCTAGTCCACTTTTCATTCCCATCTTGGTCTTAATAGAAAAGTGAAAATTATTCTGAGCCCTATTTTAGAAAATCTACTAGCATATCCTCTTAGTGACACTTTGATGACTAGACATTTTGGTTTCCATGTGACATGGTACTTAGAGATTCATTGTCTACTTATTATCCATTATTATCCAATCTAATCATTCTAATCCTACAATTTGATATTAAATCCTATCCCAGTGTTAGAATAGGTTTTCCCCTTGCTAGTGATCCCTTGTGGGTATAATGATCCTAACTCTCCTAAACATTTCCATTCCATGCTCTCAAAATTTTATGAGTTAATTCCATGCTCTCATTTTTTTGCGAGTTAATTCCATGCTCTCACTATTTTGAAATTCAAGTCAGTTTACATCTTGCAATTCTCCATTGAGTTGAGATGCTACAAACTCAAAAACATTCAAAAATTTATAAAATCCAAAACATTCATAACATTAAAACATCTTAAAAATAAAAAAAGCCAAAATCTCTAAAAAATATATACAACCACAAAATCCAAAAACATTTGTCTTGTCTTAGGTCTAGTCAAATATCCTTGATCCATATTAATCCAATCAAATCAACTACCATTGGAATGTGTCCTTCCCAAAATTTCCCTATTTGGGAAAAAGTCAAATCAAATCACTCTAATTCAAGTTCATTGCTTCCACCTTATTTGTGAATAGGGAATTCAATTGGGGAGTTTAGTCTTGTGTTATTATCATAAAACAAATTAAATGAACACACTAAGTTCCCAACACCTCTAGCCTAGACACTTGAGAGAGCTTAGTAACAAAAAATAAATGAAAGCACAACAAAAACATAAAAGACATAAATATTTTACCTTCCTTGGAGATTCCAAATGACTTGTTGAATGGATTTCTTATCTTGTGCTCAATAAATCTTTGTCAATGAAGCTCCATTGCTCCATTTTCCCTTGTCACCCTGGCTTGGCTTGATTTGGCTTGGCATGATAACACTACACTGAATCTCTTTGGAGGTATTTTGGCATAATAATATTAAAATACTAAATTTTTTATTTATAGGTGTCTTAGTAATTGTATCTATAGGTATTAGAACTAACTCTAACCCTAGGGAGGTTAGGTTTAGAGCTAACCTTGGTTGAGTCAGTCTAACCCTCAGTTGAGTTAGGCTAACTCTTGGTTAGGTTAAAAATAATCATGAGGGCCATGTGAGGGACATGGGTCAAGAATGATATGTCTTTCACTCAATTATGGTATTTAACAAGTGGATTGACAACTCATAGAAGATATTTTTGGTTGAATTTATGAATTTAAAAAAATAAAAATTTATTAATTCTCCATGATCCACTTGGACAGTTGTCATGAAAGTTGAGGAATAAATTTAATTAATGATTTTAGAAAATAATAAATTCCTAAAGTTATGGTTTTTAGATATTTTTGTGATATCATGATGATGTCATCAAATCTAGATTTATGAATTTCTAAAAATATAAATTCACTAATTAGCCATGGAATTTTCAACTATGCATTTAATTGGGTTTAATCAATTAAGCATTTTGATCAGGTTAATGGCATTTTCTAAATTTATGTAAGGTTATCCCTCACCCTTGGTCAAAAACATAATTTTTTAGGTTGTAATTTAACTAGAGATGAATCCATGAGAGGTTATTGTTGATGCATGATAATATCCATAATAGGGATTCCTCAACATGATTTTGAGCATTGATGAATGATTTATGGCCAAAATTGGGATATTCAAAGATTCCTAGGCTTAATTTGTAATGTTTGGAAGGAATCAGTCTGAAGTCTAGTCAGAGGCTAGTTTGTTAAGCATGGGATATACTGAGAGGGGGGGTGAATCAGTATATCATATATCTTATAAAACTTTCCTTTAACAAAATTTCACTTAATCAAACATTCAAGATATGTAATAAAACTCAAACAATAAACACCACACAAGATAAAGAGAGACACCAGATATAACGTGGAAACCCAATGTGGGAAAAACCATAGAGAAAAATCTCAAGTATATAGATGAGCACAAACCCAAACAATATTCGCAAGCCAAGCTTGCAAGAGCACCATACCCTTTTGTCGAGCACCACCCCAGCTACTATTTGTGAGCACCAACCCATAGGAGCACCACACCCCTTTGCCGAGCACCAACCCAGCTACTTTTCATGAGCACCAACCCACAGAATCACCAACCCCTTTGCCAAGCACCAACCCAACAATAATTCATGAGCACTAACCCACAGGAGCACCAACCCCTTTGTGTATACCACACACTTATCTCTCAATGTTGCTATCTCAAAAAATGATAGATCAATACAACATCTCTTTCCTCTCTCTCACCTTTTCTCTTCTAAGGTAGATATAACAAATCATATTCATCTTTCACAATTGCTCTTATAAGCTAGATATTACAATATCAAATCAACCTCTATCTCTCTTATTACAAATGGCTTCTCAAGCCTTTATTTATAGCTTTCCAAATGACCTTTGGCCTTCCCCCTTTGTGACCCTTCAATCCTCATGGAAAATGGTGCCAATCTTGGATGACCCTTCATATTAAAGCCTTTGAAAAGTCATGTGGTGACCCTTCATGACCAAAAATGTCCTTCCCACTTTTGTCCTTATCTTTGGTGACTTTTTGTATTCCTAAAAGTGTCCCTTCATGAGAAATTGCACCCATACTCTTTTGTCTTCACTTGGTGACTCTTGGTATTCCCCAAGATGACTCTTCATGGGAAAATGCATCCCATACTTCTTTTGTCTTTACCCCGTGGCTCTTCGACTTCTCTATGGGTCCTTCTTTTGTCTCATATGCAACCAAAAATATATTCGTTAATATTAAATAAATATTAACTCATATTAGCCAAGATATATTTATTACAAACAACATTAAATGCAATGGGGCCTTTATCACCAAAAATGTTAAACCTTTGACATCAATGACAATATTTACAACATAGTTATGGATAGAATTGGGTGTCTATAGTTTTCCCCTATTTGGGAAAGCATTACAGGATATAAGCAATGTAATTTCTTCTCAAATAATGAAAAAGGATGTTAAGAAGAAAAGAAGATAATGATTAAAGAATAAGATCCAAACAATGTTTGGGATGCCTATAATGATACCCCCTTGAGGGAGTGGTTGACACATACAATTGATGGAAGGTCCTTCAAAAGGAAACAAGAAGAAGAATGAAATTAACCCATGGGTGAGATTAATCCAATCAAGATAATGCTTGCATGTATTGATTTAAAAAATACTGATTTACCCAAAGGTGGTTATAATCAATAAAAAAGGTTAAGACACTAATTTTCCCAATGGTGATTACAATTAGTGGCATAATCATATACCCCCGTAGAGCTGACGAGTCAAAATAATGATTTTCCCATAGGTAGTTATAATCATTAAGATGACTTGGATTGAATAATGAGTTTTTGGTTATGCCCTAGCAAGTAAGATTAGCAAGCATAACTCAAGGATATAACCTACCATACAAATTAAAGATGAGTAGGTACAAACGTAGATGTGATGGTTGAATGACTAAAAAAGCCATAAATAACCAGGCACATGAGGATAGCCATTAATGATGAAAGATATGATTGAAATAATAAAGGTGGTTGATCTAACCCAAGATATGTCATGTATCCAAGTGCTACTGAGATAGTCTAAATAGACCTTAAGCCAATGTAGTTTACCCAAAATTGGGAGAAAAAGGAAGAATAAAATAAGAGAAAAATAATTTATCAATGTGAATAATTCAGTTGTTCCTACCAATGTAGATATACTCATCCTTATTATAATTAAGACAACAAGAATGGTCAACGAGCTGATTTGATCAAGGAGGGTGGAAAGATTTGCCAAAGTGAACCAGGAGAATTTATATAGCTCTATTGATTTGTAAGTTTTCTTGAGCTAATTTTTATTATAGCACGTGATGGTAGGCACCATGATACAAAACACCATGGTAACTTGGCCTAAATATGCATAAGGACTAACTCCTAATATAATAAACAATTAAAAATAATACATCAATGATAAAAACCATGATGACAATGTTGACATATGAATATGGATAGACTCAAGATTAATGCACAAGGAATCACCCAATAAACACATATAGATTGATTCAAGGCACAACAATGAAAACAAACAAAGAGGCAAACAAACAAATAACTAAGCAAACAAACATAGAAATCTTGAAAGTAAAAGTAACAGAAAGCATCTTGTCTTTAACCAAGTCAATATCTATGTGTGAAGGCTCAATGGAATGATAAATAGGTGGTGTCCCAAAGCAAGGATACATGTAAAGGGAAGGTCACACCCCCAATGGGATTGGAACTAATAATGTATTTTCCCTAGTAGGATGGATCAAGGATGATTGATTAGGTTTAAATAAGATAAATGTTTTTGGATTTTTAGGGCTTAATATCTTTTGAGGAGATTGTAAGTTGATTTTCTAACATTTAGGATTTTGAAATGTTTCTGAATGTTTTTGGAATTTTTGGGGTATATTAACTCATTAGAGATTGAAAATATACCACTTATAAAAAATGGTGAGAGCATTTGATTAGGTTACTTGTAAAATGGCAAGAGCATATGTAAAAAGGGGATTGAACTAACCTCAATATAAATCAAGTGCCACCTCATATTTCTAAAAGAGCCTTAAGTCATAGGAGTTATGCCAACACAAAAGGTGGGGATATCCAACTAGATAGAAATGAGTTCATGAATTTAGGAAAATGGTAGGGTAAATGATAATAGTAATGGCAAGGTTATGTGGCAAGGCATGATAAAAGGTGTTGTTCCTAATTTTTCCATAAACAATTATAATTAGGAAATAATAACATAGGTCTATGATTACTAATTTACCCATAGGTGGTTATAAATAGTAACACAAGGTGAAATAATGATTTACCCAAAGGTGGTTATAATCAATGGTACTTGTCAAGCATAAATAAAAGATGTAATTTCTAGATCCACTATCATACTACCTTCATATACTACCATTTGAACACATAATTCTGAAACTGATAAAATTAGATTAGAATCCCTTCATAGAAGGTGTTAGAACTAATGGAACCAAGGTCAAAAAGGGGTAGGTAGGTCAAGTCAAAAATAAGTTTGGTCAATATGAAAGGTATGGTATAATGGCATATGGTACAACATGAGGAAGATGATAGGATGACAATTAGATACAATGGAAATAGGGTTGCCCCCAAGTGATAAGGTAAGGTAAATGGTAGGGTATGAAATAATGGTAAGGTAAAATTATAAATGAAAATAGAAAGATAAATGGTTTTGGCAAGGTAAATGTTTCTATTGTTCATGCTGAGGTGGAGATGCATGTCCTGATAAACATATGATACAACCAAAATAGTCAATCATATAAATTTATAGCCCACACCTCTTTTAAATAGCTTCTCTATCAAGAATATTTTGTAGATTTAGACTCCAATAATGTTGTTGTGATATTCATTGGTTATTGATTATGTTTCCTCCAAACTTTGAGATAAGATGTCTTTTTAGCTTCTATAAAGGAAAGTGTAGCCAGGGATGGTAAATAAGGATAAATAATGGATAAAAGGTCTCATTTGGAAATGAAGAGGTGGATGATAATGGAATGTATAATGGTTAGAAAACAAATGAAGATTGGTATTTTTAGGCACACACAATGTTGATGATTCTATATTTGACATAGTTTTGGTTGTGGTGGGGCTCAAGAAAACTAAATATGTTATCAATAGGCCAACAACTTTTTCTATTTTTTGGGCCTAAGAGTAGTTACCATCTGATTATATTGTAGATTGGAAGCTATATTGATTTTATCTTTTTAATGTCTTCATCAAGCAGTGAAGAACTGTTGTGCTTAGTTATTGGCACTTCAAAGAGGATTTCACCAATTAATTTGTTTTGATTATCCCATAGCACCTCTGAGAAAATTTCACTAAGGAATTTTGACTTTTGACTTTGATATTCTTCTAGCACCTTAAACAAGGTTTCACTAGAAGATGTTGAGTTTAGACTTTGATTACCCTATATCACATCTAAAAAGGTTTCACTAAGAGATTGTTGTTCTTATGCATGCATTTGGTCTTATTCCCCCTAATATTATTTAATTGATATATCACCATGGATTTAATTCAAGAAGGTATGATTCTATTAGTCCCAATCAACAATTGTGAGAGGTAGAATATCAATATAATGGCTATGTTGGCTAGTTTTAATGGCATGTGGAATGGTAATAGGATGGAAATAGGTAACACATTCTTTTTATAAGATACTATGATAAATTGTGTCAAAATTTAAGTAATCATCCTTAAAAACTGTATAAGGATCATAAATTTATTCAAATTGATCTATGAGGTATGTGTAACCAATTTTGTAATAGCCATGAATGTATTCTAATTTTGAAGTTAATTTTAACTCAAAGGACTCTAAATCTTATGTTTAGGCTGATGTTGATTCTACTTCTAATGCTAAATCTGATGTTAGTTAAAGAATATAACCTAACTTCAATGTTGAATCTTCATATGGTTTGGATGTTGCTACAATGATGTCTTGTTGAATGTTTGGTATTAGATAAGTAATGGCTTATGATGGCCTAATGAGATCCACAGAGACTGGTTTACCAAAGTGAGATTCCTCAATAAGGGTTAAAAGGTCAAAAGATAATTCCATAGAGACTAATTTTTCAAAGGGAGGCTCTTTAAAAATAGGACAATGGTCAAGATAATGATTTTCCCAAAGGCACTTATAATCATTAAGAAGTGACTCAAAAAAGACTAGCTTGTCAGAGTGAGACTCCTTGACAAAAGGTAAAGGATCAAAAGGTGATGAATGAATTATCAAAAATAGGTGTTTTGACAAAAACATCATAGATTTTTTGGTTTTCTTGGCCTTGGTTTATAAGTAGTTGTAAAATACCATTTTTGAACATATCTTGGTCTTCAAATGATTGGCTTGGTTGGAGAGGTACTTATTGGCTCTATTATGGATTAAATATTGGCATTAGTTTTATAAAATGGGGGATGGTTGGAAATGTATTAAGGATGTATGGTGGTTGGATAATGATAGGCTTATCTAGGATGGTTCTAAGAAAGATTGATTGCCAATCTAGGATGGTAACTGTGACCCATCTATTCATAATTTCATAACTTTATTGGGAGAATGAGCTACCATACTTGAAAGGGCCTAAAGTGGTAATGGTAGGGCATTATGAATATTGGATGTTATCATGAGCCAAAGGATGAGGTTTTGGAATGGTAATGGTAGGGCATTATGAATCTTGGTTGCTATCATGGTCCAAAAGATGAGGTCTTAGAATGGTAATGGTAAGGCATTGTGAATCTTGGTTTCTTGCAGAAGCCAAAGGATGAGGTCCTAGAATGGTAATGGTAGGTCATTATGAGGATTGGTTACTATCATGAACCAAAAGATGAGTTCCTATAATGGTAATGGTAGGGTATTGTGAAGCTTGGTTGCTATCTCATGCCAAAGGATGATGACCTAGAAAGGTAATGGTAGGGAATTGTGAAGCTTGGTTGTTATCATAGGAAAAAATATGAGGTCCTATAATGGTAATTATAGGGAGTTATGAAGTTGGGTTACTACAAAAAACCAAAAGATGAGGGCTTGGAATGGTAATCCCTAGATGCTATGGAGGTTGATGACTTGCATAGTCTAAAGGGGGGTTAATGGTATAGGTGGGTGATCAGGTAATATTATCCATTAAAGGGCAAATTTGGTGTATTAATTGGCCCACAAAAGGTATCACCACATACTATTCTTGAGGATATTAGCTTTGTTCCCTAGATTCAGTACTATAAGGAGGATAAGGATACATCTCACAAACTACATCATCACCATAGGGGTCTTGAACAAAGTCATCATATGCGACCACATTATCACAACCTAGATAGTACATGGATCCACCAAGAGTGTAATAAGACAAATCTAAATTAAGGACAAACATTCTACCAAAAGGCCTAGAGTTCTATTTTTTTTGAAAAATAAGGTCTAAAGGACAAATGGTCCAAATATAGTCTAATTTGGTCTAAGGAATGGATATGTATCTCCAAAATGATCAATGCTTAAAATTGGTATAAAATAGTATAACATCATATGTCTAACATCAAATGTCTTAAATAAAAGGTTTGAGTGGATGAAATAAAGCTGAAATTCTAAACTCTAGGTACAAAGTGTTTCAAACAAGTCTAATGTAAAGAAAACAAAAGTTATTAGGTCTTTGGAGAAGGCATAAAATATAGGTTCAAAATAGGCATTGTTACGTCTTTTGGAAAAGTCGTAAAATCTATAATTTTAAACAAAATAAGGTAAGATTTATTAATCTAAAAAATTTGAAACACTTTAGCATAAACTAGGCATTCAAATTTAAACATGAACTTGGTTAGTTGGAAAAATACATGAAACAATAGGCATATTAAATATAGATCACTTCTCCAAATCTAGGCACAAACAATAGTTTTCAAATTGAATAAATAATTAGGACAACTTACATAATCCAAAAGAGAAAGATCAATATCTAGGCTAAAATTACTCAAAGCATAGCCATAAATCAATGAATGTTTGGATTTGAAATTTTTAAAAGTAATTTTAAATTCAACTTCAAGTACTAGGCTTCTTTAAAATAGACAACAAGCTAGACAAAGATGCATGACATAATGACACTAGTTAAAGATCTAAAAGACACACGTGGCTTTGGTTTCAAAGTTTGAATTTGGACACAAGGAAACATGTTATTTAATATAATTTGAGTAGCATAAAAATTACATCATAATCTAAAGGTATGAAAAAATGATTTATTTCAAAACACACAAGGCATAGAACTTGGAATGAAATGAGAAACATAATGATGCCCCTTTCAACTAAATAACACACACACACACACAAGGTTTGACAAATGACTAAGGCAAATGTGTAATATCAAATGAATGACATAACACCTCTTTCAAAAAATGAAGTGATGTGTAAACAAGGCTCATTTTGGAAATGGTATGATAAACAAACAAGTTAGACTCAATACCATGTCAGTAAAAGGGAATAACGACAAACACTTAAGTGTAACATCCCAAATCCTAAAACTAAGGTTGTATTATACTATCAAATTATATCTATATACTTGATCTTGAGAGGATTTAAATTGTTAATAAAAAATTAAAATTGAAAGAAAATTAGGGGTTTTAGGTTCCCTCTTCTTTCAATATTTTGTACAATGACATGAAACTTTGGGCTACTCACCCTGCATCAACAATATGTCCACAGTAAGTGGGGTTCTCTAACCTATCAATTTTCATTCATTTATATATGGCCCCATATGTGTCAAAAAAATTATTAAATAATCAAATAATTTGGATCTATGTCAATTAAATTATTTTGAAAAGGTATTGTCTTTTTCATAGCCATTACATTTATCAATTTCTCAGTGTAGTGCGATGTCCAAGTTGTCCCTACATTCTGAGGTCAAGTACCACTAACAGAGCTTATTTAACCACTCAAACAAGCATCCCAGTAGGTAAAAATAAATTTAGATACCCTGACATGGAGTGAGGTTGGTAATATTATGGGAGATGAAGCCTTCAATCAACTCACCCCTCAAGAACTTGTGAGTGAGAAGTGAGCTCCTGCCCACAAGTCAAAAATGCAAAAATATTGGAAGGACTTTAGGGTCATTTTGGGGTCACCCAAATCACTTGGATTTTAGGGAGGAACTTATATAATTTCCTTACACATTTTTTTATGAAGAGATAATTTCAAAAAGTGAGCATTTTTAATCACCTAATTTCCCTAAAGGGGATGTGGGGAAAGCATATACGTGACACTTGTCTTGCGAAGCAAACACTCAACAATAAAAAACAAAATAAAAATATCTTAAGATAAATTAAATAATATTTTATTTTATTTTATAGCACAAATATTACATGTTAAATTAATTTTATCCCCTTGGTGTTTTGTTTAAAACTTGGACCAAAAAAAGGAAAATTAACTTAAGTACAACAATTTTAAAAACACCAATTTTAAATGTGAGCTTTGAAACTTAGTGTGTTTAAATTAATTTTTTCTTAGCCTTTGTGTCCTATAAAATATGTTATGGGGTTTTATTGGTTATTTTTAAAACTTATATTCCTACAATATATCTCAATAAGACACAAAAATTAATCTTAAACTATCAAAACTTGCAAGCAATAAGTTAGAAGGTTAATCGAATACACAAAAACATAAAAAGTAGTAGTTAGTGTTTTGATCATAAATTATAAACTATGATCTATTTTTTCATTAAAACTTTGGAGGTTGTTAATAGGTTAAGTCACACCTCTATGAAAAATTTTAGATAAAAAAAAATGAATAACAAAAAAATTATTAGCTCTGTACTGACCATTTTTATCAAAAAAAGAGAAAAACAAAGTGGCAGTTACTAAATTGATAATAAATACTAAAATATAGACAATTTATTTTTGAAAATTTCAAAGAATATTAATGAGACACTTAAATATATTTATATAAAAATTTATAAAAAAATATTAAATAAATAAAAATTTATTAATATTTTCTGGGCCACTTTTATTTTAGGAAAGCAAAAACAAAAACATAATTAGAAATAAATAACAAAACAATTTTGTGGGGTGCACGCTCATGAAGAGTCCCATTGAGCATGAAATTATGTATATAAGAAATCCAAGGTGGGATATTATTATTATTTTATTCTAATAAATAAAACTCAAAACAACACACTAAATCCTAACACCTCTAGACTAGACACTAGGGAGAGCTTAGTAACAAGCAAATATATGAATAACACAACAAAAACATAAAATAAACACTCTTTTACCATCCTTGGAGCTTAAAAATAGCTTGATTATCTTGTGATAAATAAATATTTGTCAATTAATCTCCATTTCAATGCTTCTCCTTGTCACCTTGGCTTGGTTTGATTTGACTTGGCATTTTGGCATGGTAACATTATAATGAAGATTTTTAGAGCCATTTTGGGATAATAATATTTCACTATTGAAGATTTTATTTAGAGGTGTATTGGCACTTGTATTTATAGGTATAATAAATAACTCTAAATCTAGGGATGTTAGGTTTATAACTAATCTTGGTTGAGTCAGTTTACCATTGAGTTGAGTTAGGCTAACTTTGGGTTGGGTTAAAGATAATCATGAGGGTCATGTGAGAGACATGGGTAAAAAATGATTATGTCTCTCACCCAATTCTGATATTTTATAAGTGGATTGAAAAATCATAGAAGATATTCTTGGGTGAATTTATGAATTTCCAAAAAATATAAATTCATTAATTCTCCATGATACACTTGGCTACTTGTCATTAGAGTTGAGAAATAAATATAATTAATGAATTTATAAAATAGGAAATTACAAAAGCTATGAATTTTAGATATTTGTGTGATGTCATCAAATCCAAATTTATGAATTTATAAAAATATAAATTCAATAATTATCCATGGAATTTTCAAATATATATTTAATTGGTTTTAATTAATTAATAAATTTTGATTAGGTTAATTGCATTTTATAAATTTATGTAAAGTTATCCCTCACCCTTGGTAAAAAATGTCAATTTGCTAGGTCACAATTTGACTAGGGATGAATCTATGAGAAGTTGTTGTTGTATATGGGATAGTATCCTAAATAGGGATGCCTCAATATGATTCTAAGAATTGATAAATGATGCATGGACAAAAATGGGATGTTAAGTGATTTATAGGCTTAATTTACAATGTTTGGTAGGAATCAGTCTAAAGTCTAGTTAGAGAGCCAGCTATGGCTAATTTTAGGTGTCTACACTTTTAGGGAAAGTTTAAGCATAAAAATTATTTTGGGATGTTATATTCCCACTTCTTCCCCTTGCATGTATCCTTTCTTAGGGGAATCCATTATAACCATCATTATCATTGACCCTATCATGTGGAATTAGACTTAATTGAAGACAAGATTGCTTTCTATTACTTTTTATTTTCATGTTTGTTTGTTTACTTATTTTATTGTTTATTTGACTTTATTTTTGTTTCTTTGACTTAGTACATTTTGATAATGAGGTAATCATCATGGTGTCCCTTTTCATGAACTTGTACTTGATTCCATCTATTGACATATGTCAACATTGTCATCATGGCTATTATCATTAGTACATTATTGTCAATTGTCTATTGGATCAGGGGCCAGTCCTTACATGCATTGTATCTAATTCATCATGGTGTTTTAAATCATGATGTATACTATCATATGAAAATTAAAAACAAGACATCAAAGGTATTAAATTGAAAATGTCATAGTGGAATTATCTCCTCTTGTATCATCATCTAGTATTAAATCCAATCATTTTGGTCATCTTTAACTACATCATCATCTCTTATCAAATTCAATAATTTTGTTCATTTTTATTGCATCATAATATCTGATCAAATCCAACCTTTTTGTTCATCTTTGACTATTTAAAATCATCCCTTTTTTCATGATGAAATCCCACCAAATCAAAATTATGGATACATATATGCTAATGAAGACGTGCATCTCAAAATAAAGATGTAAAAGAGAGTCATATAAATTGATCAACCATTATTATTATTATTCTAATCATATAGTCTGTTCTTAATCATATTTTGTCCTAATTTTTGGAAGACCTACATTAGTCTAAGATCTTTTTAGACTATGTAGGTAACACTTAGTACCAACCAATTTCTGAGGTTAGTTCAGCCACCCTTGTTTTATTCTTATTAACATCCATATTCTTACAATATGATCATGCCATTATTAAATCATTATCTTATTTTTACATTCTTTAGTCTCTCATCACTTTGAGAATTCTTGTGTGCTCAATTTTTTTATGGTGTTTACCAAAAGTCGTTACACCATTAACACACACATGTGTGTGACCTTATCAAATTCAAATCATTCATATCATCTTTAATCTATTGAATAAGCTAAATATTTAATCTATGCTTGACCATAAATCAATTACATTAGTCAATTAACCCTATTTGGGGCTCATAAATTATCTACCCTATTTGGGGTGCATCATCATTCCAAGCTCACATTTTCCACCCTATTTGGGGAAAATCAAGTGTGTAGCTTCTTGTTTAGGGTAGATCAAGCATAAGCCTAAATATTTCACCTTGTTTGGGTAAATTCAAATCATGCCACTTATTTTGGTATGTTTCCTTCCAAATTATTCCTTACTTGGGGAAAATCAATTCATCATCATCAAAAATCAAGGCATACAAGTGTTAGCCCCAGTGGCGTAATCTTCTCCATTTGTTGATCTTCTCTTCTATTTTAGCTTCTTTCTCTCTTTTTTGAGATCTCATCCACATAATTCATCCCTAAATTCCCTCTCAAGGGGGAAATGTTCCTAACTAATGTCATTAAAATCATATCCTTATCTATCCATTCAATCTCCTGCACTTGTCTGTTGGGAATGATGAAATCACAACATCCTTTATTTCATTGTCTAATTTTTCATCCACTTTAAATGAATTTTTATTATTTGAAAAGTCATTGATTCATCTACATATTACAATTCCTTATCAAATATGGGTAATTATAAACACTCTATTTTATCACTTCCATGTCAAGTGGAAAAATGGAATGACTTCTCATAATTTCAAATAATCTGGTTTGAAATCATTTGTGCATCTAATATACATGTTTGAATTCACCTCAGGGCATCTCTAGGTGAGCCAATTCATAATATAATAAATATTAAATCATCATTATATAGTCAATTTATCTATTCAATTATCATTCTATGGTCAGTTTATCTCTTTAATTATCCATCTAGTTAATTTATCTGGTCAATTATCTTATTTTGGTAAATTCAATAATTCCCCCTTTCCTTGATCAATTAATGAAATCAGTTCCTCTTCTCTAAATTATTCTTCTAATTATAGTTATATTGTAATTATAATTATGATTATATTAAAATTCATAAATACCTCTTTTTCCCTCCAAGTGGGCATCTTTATGTAAAGAAAGAATCTTGAGATCCTCTAGAATATTCTTTTATGAGATAATTAAATTGATAAGTGAATTAATACACAAGATTATTCTTCACCCTTCATCTTGGAGACAAGATGAAGGGCCCATAATGAATATTATGTGAGATCATTCTGAATACTTCATCTTAGAAATAAGATGAAGGGCCCACATTGGTGATCCATGTGTTTTTTGAGTCTAACTCTCAATCCTTCATCTTGGAAATAAGATGAAGGGATTATATTAACTCTTATTTGATATTTTCAAAGATCATCCTTAACCCTTCATCTTAATTAAGATGAAGGGCTCACATTAGTGATTCATATGCTGATCCATGTGCACATTAGAGGATCATTTATAACCATTCATCTTGTTCTCAAGATTAAAGGTCCTCACTAGTCCAGATTCATTATAAATAAACCCTTTGAATTATAATTATCATGATAAATTTAAAAAATGAAGTTCTATCAAATCCTCAAGTATCTTTGTGCATCAACTTCCCAAATTCTTGATTAAATTAAACATAGTCCATAGTTTTAATGGAGATATCCTCACATAATTGGCATTGACAAAGATCATTTAAAGCTACATTTGAGACACGTCCCATACAAATAAGTATTTAATGGAGGTTTTGCATGTTTTTAGTTTGAATAACATTTTGTATTGCTCATGATTTAAATTCTAAGGACTTAATAGATGTAAATCCTAGATTGTTAAGGGGATAAGTATATATATATATATATATATATATATATATATATATTAAAAATAGATAATTATATTGATTTACCTAAAATAATGAGTATAAGGAGAAGATTCACTTATTTTGAGTAAAACCTTGTGTCTCTAGATGGTAATGATGTTGAAATAGGTTAGGAAGTTATCCTAGAGCTCTTTTATTTCTATAACTAGAGATTTTGTTGATATATGACATTAGCATGATTAGAGGGATAGTAATACATTTCACTAGTGTCAAAAGTACCATGGTAGTGTCCTTTTTAGGATAGGGGTACTAACACTTTTGAGGATTTTGTGATGGAACTTTAGGGTTTTTTTAATATTCTCATGGGATTCTGATCATTCCTTTATGTCATTGTTTTTAGATATTACAATTTCATAATGTAGAACCCCTACTATTTTGACCATTGCCTACATTAACCCCAATGATGGGGGTCTCAAATCATATGTAATTCTTCCTGAGGGAATGTGCATGATCAACATGCACAGTATGTTAGAATGAATTTTTCTTAAAACTTTATTTGATAAAACATACAATCCTAGGTGTGATTCTAAGTAATATTTAGAGTGTTGAAATATACTATTAACTGATTTTATGTAGTTATGTGTCAAAGTAGTAGGTGCTAGATGTAGAATACCTTGTGAGACTCTTTATATAGAAATAATTTTAATTGGAATGCAAGATGCTTGCTCATAGGTCAATAATCTAAAAATAAAGATAAAATCATAAGAAGAGATCAAAAATAAGGGTAAGACCCAACACACAATAAAAAAGTGACCGTTGGATAATAACGTGATGGTGGACACTAGAAAGGTACGCTATTATCCAAGACCATTCTATTATTGTGTAGTTAAAAAATTAGGTTATGGCTAAAATAGATAGGTCAAGGGACCCTATGAATAGGATTGGCATGACACAAGATAATTGGAGGTACAATAAGTAGGGAAAATAAGTCATAATAAAGGTTAAAATATCAAAATGACCATGCAAACAAGACCTTCATTCATTATTAAGAACTTCCTGTGAGAGAGTTACAAAAGACATAGTACTTATATTGCTTGACCAAATTAGGGTGTGCACATTTTCCCCTATTTTATTATAATAATGAAATGGAAATGAAAGTACTAGAGTAAAAGTAAAATAAAATGCATACCTGTACTTACCTATGTGGATGTATTCTAGACCTAGCCACTTTTTGGCTAGAGAAGTAGACATGCAGTTTAGAATGTTGGATGTGAAGAGGAAATACAAGAAACAAATCCTTGTTTGTCCCCACCCATATATGTATCTGAGTCTAATAAGTAATCTATGAATGTGGATAAACAATCCCTGATTTCCCCCACTATGACATGTAACTGAGTCTAAGAAGTAATGTTTGAATGTGGAGGAATAAGCCCTAATTTTCTCCACTCAACATGTAACCAAATATGAGAGGTAGATGTACTCAGAGGTCAAAATTGCTGCTCAACTTGTATCTTATACAAATTGGTGTAATCTAAGTTTAGTATGAAAAAATGGATCAACCATTGTAGACAGCCTTAAGACCCAACCTAGTGCATTCTTGGTGACATACTTATGATAGTATGAATAAAATATAGTAGCCTATGCATATAGCATGGTATAATGTGTTATTCAATCTATATAACTTGGTGAAATATTATGGGGTCAAAGACATGTACCCTACATCATGCCCCAAAAAAATGATATCTGAGTAATGTAGTTGTGTATCTTATGCATGCATGTGTGTGTGTGTGTGTGTGTGTGTGTGTGTGTGTGTGTGTGTGTGTGTGTGTGTGTGTGTGTGTGTGTGTGTGTGTGTGTGTGTGTGTGTGTGTGTGTGTGTGTGTGTGTGTGTGTGTGTGTGTGTGTGTGTGTGTGTGTGTGTGTGTGTGTGTGTGTGTGTGTGTGTGTGTGTGTGTGCGTGCGCGCGCGTGTGTGTGTAAGGATGGTGTACCATGTACATACCCCCATATTCATAATATGAGTTCATAAATATGTCAAAATCATGTGTGAAATCTAAAAATCTAAATCAATGTTTTAAAACCCTAGAAATCTAAGTAAACTTATGTGTTTGAATATTTGAGTTAATCTATGTATCTGAATATTTAAGTGTCTGAGTCACTAAATCAAAAAATATGAGTCAAATGTGTATCTATATATCTGAGTGCCTGTGAATAGTGAATATCTAAGTCAATCTATGTATCTAAATATCTAAGTGTTTGAGTCACTAAATAGAAAAAATATGAGTTAATTGTGTATCCAAATATCTAAGTGTACGAGATATTGAATCAAAAAATATGAATTAATTATGTATCTATATATCTGAGTGTTTAAGTCATTAAATCAAAAAATCTAAGTCACTATATCAGTTTGAATAGTGTATATATTCCCCCCTTTTTTTGAGAGAGTTGAAACTAGGATATTAAACCAAAAGTGATACTAGTAAGCATGTTAGTGATATTTAGTGTCGATAATAGGGTTTCAAGATCAATATTTTGTCGATTGTAGAGGAATTGTTTATAAATTGGGATTAAGATAAAATTGTGGAATATAGTGGATTTTCTAAATAAATATGATTTTTATTATTTTATGGATTCAAATTGAGTGGGATAGAAGTGTAAATAGTATAGTGTAAGGGACATCATTATCAAGTTCTACACATAAGCATTGTATTAAAAATTAGAGCTATGTTTCTTTAGATATCGTGATTGGAAGATTTGGGTAATAGTGTTAGATTATTTTCAGTGATGTCATAGAGATATCCTGGTGAGTGGATGAAGTTTTTTGATAGCTTAATCGACAATGACAAAGTGTGCAATATGCTTGTCCTAGTATGCTTTATGTATGGTTGGTTGATCTTTAGTATTGACATGGATAGAAAGGATCAAGTTTGAGTATGGTGATTTAAGCATGTTACAGGTCCTAATAGAAGTCAATAATGTTTTGAATGCTTAGGTGCATGAGTGAAATTCACTCGATTCATCATTATTTTCATCTAGACACTTTGGGTTTAGTGGTAGAAAATTTGAGTAGGTAGTTTGATGACATCACCATTACCATGTGTGAATGAGTCAAGAGGAGTTGGTCATATGGTTGTGATCACATTAGTACCTAGTTGTTATGTTCTATATCTCAAGTCATGCATCAAAGAATGGTTAAAGATATGAGGGTGAAAAGTTGTCTTCTCAGTCAAAATTCTTTGTTATTCCATAGCCAAATTTGTAATATGGACATAAAGAGCCGAGTAAGTAGTTTGATGATAGAATATCTCTCACATGTGGACATTTTAGGAGAAGTTAATCATACGGGTTTGTTTAGTTTTGGACTTAGTTTATTTTTTATAAAATTAAGATCATGTAATGAATCACATCAAAATATATAAATATGCAAATTTGGGCTCTTAGGTAGTTTGATTATGTTTTTCCATACATAGCCAATTTTGTAATATGGAAAGAAGAGTCGAGTGAGCATTTTTATGGTGTGATATCTTGCATGTGTGAAGGTGTCAATGAAAATGATCATATGGGTTTGTTTAGTATTTAACATAGATGATTTTCACTAAATTTGAGATCATGTGTTGAAGTGCAACAAAAGTTACACATGCTCAAAGTTGGCCTCTCAAGCAGGTTTTGACATATTTGGCTTTGTGATAGAAGATTTTGAGAGGGAATTTTAATGGAGATATATATCACACATATGAGGGATTCAAGAGCTATGTGTCACATGGTTATATTCTTCATGTGAGAATATCATCTGGTCTAAATTTAAGATCATACGAGTAAGTGCAGAAGAAGTTATTAAGGTTCAAAAATGGCTTATCAAGCATATTGAAAGGGTATCCTTAATCATTTTTGTAATAGTTAAATCTTGAACAAGATCAATTTGCACATTGCTCTAAGAAGTTAGGAAGAAGTAAGATGAGGATAGGTGCATGATGTTTAATGATTGAGAAAATATATAGGATAAGGATCCAATGATGAACAAACATTCATATAGATTGATTAAATAGTGAGCATTAATTATTAAAGACCTAATTGATCCATAGAGATTGATGGAGTGCATTGGGTCAGAATTTAAAGATTACAAGAGATGAGATCAAAGTGACTGAGGTTTAATAACTAACATTGGTGGAATATGTGTTAAAGATTGAACAAGATGATGGTGTGTATTCAATTTAAGATGAGAGGACACAAGATTCAATAATTGTGTTCGATGGTTAACTATGATCGTTACCATTTGAATATTTGAATTTTCTAAAGGGAAAACTAGAGCTCTGTATTTTGACCATGTCTTTCGATAGAAGTCAAATTTATTGGTGTTATAAAAAGAAAAGATGAAGAGGACTCCATGGTTCATCTAATGAACCTAATTTAAAGATCTAAAAGTTTGTACAACCTAAGATATTAATGTTAAAAGTTGATTATGTGTTCATTTTTATTCTACAAGTGATATGAGAAGGATATTTTACCTCATGTTGATGTTGTTTTGATGTCTCATGATGACTTAGCTATTGGGGGGTGTTGTAGACAACATGAGGATGCTTTGTGAGTATTTTGGAGGAGTGATCAATATATCTTGAGTGTGAAAAATGATTAAAATTTTTATTGTATGTTTGGTAATGGTGTTCCTCTGTATAAGGTCTTTATTTGAGTTATTTGAGCATATGCAGAGGTGAGATATGTTGACTGTGACTATTTGAGGATGTCTAAGGGGACATAAGGAGTGGAACCATGTATTTGAAAGTGGTCATGTGTTCTTATTTTTCTCAAAGGTGATTTAAATGGGTGAATAATTCATGATGAGACATATAATATCTATAAGGGACTTATTAAAAGGTGTAGCTGCTTATGGGTAACCCTTAGATGCTATGGCCAACCTCTGAAGATTATTTTGATCTATCTCTTTGTGTGTTAGATGTATTAAGGGTTAAGACATGCCTAATGGCTAACCAAGATGTTGTTAATCATGAATTCTCTATATATAGTGAAGTCAAATGTGATGGTTTCTATACTTATGAAACTTGGATGCGGTGTGAGCATTGAAGCAAAAAAGTAAGGAGGCTGAGTGTGCCTAATGGATGGGTTGAGAATAGGATTAGATTAAGGAGTATGTGTATGACCTATAGATCATGTTTCTAAGGTCAAAATAGTTATCTTATAGGTTGAGCATGAGTGAAGAGGTCTAGAGTGATCTAAAAGGATGTTTTAGATTTATTGAGAATGAATTATGAATTATTATTGTTTATGTGAGCTTGATGGTTGATATAAAAGGTAGATCAGTGTGTGGACTATGTGTATGACTATCTAGTCATGTTATTGAATCTATAATAGAGTTTTTGCTATGTATGATGTATTGAGTATGTAGAGTTGAAGAGTGGGGATAGTAGGGATATGTAATGTGTCCTAATTGATCTTTGTGTGTTGGTTCAAGAATGTAATGTGCTTTGATCAAAATGGAGTGTTGTGGTGATAGAGTTACTAATAATAAGTGCAGAGTAGTCTAAAAGGTGGATTTAGATGCATTGAGTATGTAGAGTTGAAGAGAATTAATATACTTTACATCTCCATTAGATTGGTAAGAAATTAGTGTTGAAGAGGTGTGCTCATAGGTGTTGTTATGGGTGCTCAACATCTAATGGGGTTGTTTCCTCCTTACAAGGTGAAACTTGATAAAATTCTAGCTGTTATGGGTGCTTAGCTAGACAAGTGTAGTAACTCCTTATGGGATTGTAGTCTCACTAAAATTATGAATGGTAGTTACTTGATCAGTAGCTTGTTGGTCTAAATTAGATCTTATTATTATAGGATAATATTCCAATTGGAGTTTGTAGTAGGTTTTATTCCCCAAGAGGGTTTCCCACATATGTCATGTGAATGATCTTGCATTATCTATCTTACTTATTACTATGAATGATTTGTATGTTTCATGGATGCTTGTGGTAACTAGTTAAGTATTTGTAAAGATTAGAATTGAAGTTGGATTATTTAGGCTCACTGATTCACCCCCCCTCTTAGTGATTTTACCTCTAATAATTGGTATTAGAGCAGGTCCTTTGGAGTAAGCCTAACAACTTGAAATATTAAGTAGGTGCAAATATGGCTAAGCAATTAAACAAACAAAATCAATAGTTAAAGGCTATGATCAAGGCACTTGAAGAATATTATTAATAATCTCAATATTTAGCTAGTAGATGCCAAGATAATTTTTTGTTCAAAATAAAAGGACATCATGTGTGATGAAGAAGCTTGCCATGACAATGTAGAAGATGTTGATCTAGAAGATGAGTTCATGGGTGAACTTGGTGAACTAAAGGAGTAGAAGAAGAGGAATCATAAAATGAGGAACATGATCAAAGGTCTTGAATCAAAATTTAGTTCTCTTGAGGGAAGTTTGTTTGGTTTATCCAAGAAAGAAGAAAAGAAGTATCAAGAATGGATAAGGTCTATTGAAGTGCAAGCATATAGATTGAAATATATGGCCAATAAGGCCAAAGAGGATAGAGAGAAGATTAGTATTATTGAGGATCAATTAAAGACTACATATATAAATCTAAAAGAAAAAGAAGACAAGTGTACTCAGCTGAAGGTTGAAATGGAGTCATTGAAGAGTGAGCATGAGAAGCTTGAGCAAATGAAGGAGAAAGCAAAATTGAAAATCAATGTTAGAAGTCCAATTAGAAAACCTAATGCTATTAGTTATGTAAGTTATTTTTAAGGTCTTTGTTATACATGTAATAAGTATGGTCATAGAGATAAGGACTATAGGAGGAAGTCAATCAAGTATGGATATTAATGGAGCCATGATAGAAGGAGTATTTAGACAAAGATTGATCATAGTTCAAATCTATCAAAAGGTATGAAAGGCATTACTTGTTTCAATTATCATAAGGTTAGACACTCTACTAAATTTTATCCAAGTGGAGGTAATAGGTCCTCAAGGTATCTCAAAGGACATGAAGATTGCATTGTGCATAAGAAAGGTCATTCTTGGTTATGGAGACCAATGATTATCAATGTTAATCACACTAATCTAAAGGTTGATAAGAAAGTTGCTTTAGAAAAATGTGTTGCAGATCAATCTAAACTCAAAGGTCAAGTTGGTAAGTTGGTTTTAGAAGATGAGAAGAGTCAAACTATGGTATGGAGACCTGAGGTAGTGAAGAATAAGGAGATTAACTCTATTAAGTCTAAGAGTCTTGATGGATTATTTGCCAAGGTGGAAAAAGGATTAGAAGTGGAGAGTCAAGAGTTTCTATTGACAAATTTGAAGAAAAGAATGAAATCAAGGATTCAGTTAAAGTTAAAAAGGCATGTAAGTTAGAGAAAGATATGGATATATGGGAGTCTCCTAAGTTTTGGGACTTTTAATGTCTCTATGTCAAAGGGGTGTCTCTATCTAGGCTTCAAGGGGACACTTGTCAGTCAGAAGAAGCTTGGTGGCTGTCAAATATTATTTGGTGAGAAGGTATGAAAATAAGGTATGTTTGTGCATTATTTTTATATATCTATTTGTTGGATAAAAGAAGTTTGTGAAGAATATAATTGGTCCTATCTTGAGAAGGAGGTATCTTGTTCATCATGGTTTGGATGATCTGGTATAAAGTATTTGAAGACTTGTTGAGGATGTCATATTTATGATGAAGCATGAAATTAGGGGGAGCTTTGTAATTGGTCAGGTCTTAGGATTAGAATAATAAGTAGTTGAATATGATAAATAAGGTGTGTAGAAGAAATTTTGTGTGCTCAAGATGATAACTCCAATCAAATAAGGTCTTTGGTTAAGGGGTAACAACAAATTCATGTGTTTTCTCTAGAGGTTTGTGTAGGAGATGTAGTACATAGCCAGAATGGGTGGTTCCAATTGGTTAAATGAGATTGATGAAATTTTCAAGAAGTGTTTGGTGCTTAGAAATTTATATGAATTTATTTTTGATGTGATTTAAATGTTTTTTTAGGTTTGAAGGTATGTATATGCCGATTGAATATTTTTAAGTGATCTTAGTTTTCTTAGTTTTTTAGCTTAAGGGCAAGTAGGCCTAAAATCATTATAGGATGTATGGGTTACCAAAGGTATGAAAGGTCAAATATTGGTTCAAAAGTGCATTATGGGTGTCTCTAGGTGTGCAAGTAGTTTTAGAGGTGTGCATTGATTAGAAGGATGTTTGTTGACCCTGCTTGTTTTTAGATTATAGGGTTGTAAGCATTGTTGGAAAAGTGGTTTGCATTAGGAATTGAGGTTTGAAGCTTCTTAATATGTTGAATGGGACAAATGGATGGTCAAATCAAGCTTCATAGATATTTCAAGGTTTATGGTTCTTGAGTTATTCAAGTTTTTGTCAAGTTGGAAGCCGACTTGGATAGTTGGTTTGTGAAGGAAGTATGTTGTAGAAGATGATATTGGTGATGGAAATTAGTGTGATTGAGAGGGCATATGAGAGTGATATAGATATGAAGTTTTAGGTCTTGAAGATGTGTCTAATAAAATATGTGAGATCTTCATGTTTTAGGTAGGGCTATAAGGAGGCTAGACATGCTTAGTTTGAAGAAGAGTGTTTTTGGCTCAGTTATCCAAAGGAGAAAAGTATGTGTCTTTCAAGGAGAGTTCTAAAGTTGGTTTAGTGCATGTTTCCTATTTGGTGAGTGGCATGAAATTATATTGGTGATCCTTATGGTGTGTTGAGAAAGAAGGATAGTAAGCCTACATAGTGGTTCTTCATGGTGTGTGGAGTTTTGAAGATGCTTAGAAGGTGAAATTTCTCATAGATCTCAAGGGAGTCCCTATTAGATGTTTCTTATTGAGTTTCATCAGATTTTTATGGTTTTACATGTTCTTTATTCATTAGTTGTAGTTCTTTGTTGAATAAAGTGTTGGCATAAAGTAAGAGGAAGTAGTCAAGGCAAGAAAAGGTAGGATCAAGTTAAGGGGGAGTTTGTATCATATTTATAATATGGTCCTTTCCTATTTGATAGTCATTGTTAATCCTTAGGATCAGTTGGTTCCCACTTTGTCATTGTGTCAAAGGGGGAGAAAATTCTTATTGTGGGAGTGCTTTGAAGAGAGAGAAGGTGAGTTGTATATTAGTATATATGATTATTGTTGACATTAATGACAAAGGGAGAGATTGTTGAAGTATTTTTAGTGATGTCATGGAGATGTCATAGTGATTGGATGAAGTGTTTTGATAGCCTAAGTGATAATGACAAAGTGTGTAATATGTTTGTCCTCGTATGCTTTATGTATGGTTGGTTGATCTTCAATATTGACATGGCTAGAAAGGATCAAGATTAAGTATGGTGATTTGAACATGTGCAAGGGGTCCCAACAGAAGTCAAGAATTATTTGAATGCTTATGTGCATGAGTGGAATTCACTCCATTGATAATTTTTCTCATCTAGACACTTTGGGTCTAATGGTAGAAAATCTTAGGTAGTTTGATGACATCACCATTACCACGTGTGAATGAGTCAAGAGGAGTTGGTCATATGGTTGTGATAAAATTAGTCCCTAGTTGTTATGTGCCATATATTAAGTCATGCATCAAAGTAAGGTCAAAGATATAAGGGTGTAAATTTGACTTCTTAGTCAGAATTCTTTGTTTTTCCATAGCCAAATTTGCAATATGGATAGAAAGAGCTAAGTAAGCAATTTGATGATAGAATATCTTGCACATGTGGACATTTTAGGAGAAGGTGATCATATGGGTTTATTCATTTTTAGACCTAGTATATTTTTTCTAAAATTTAGATCATGTAATGAATCACATCAATATATATGCATATGCAAAGTTGGGCTCCCAGGTAGTTTGACTATGTTTTTTCATAGCCAATTTTGAAATATGGCAAGAAGAGTCAAGTGAGAATTTTGATGGTGTGATATCTTGCACATGTGATCTTGTCAATAGAAACTGATTATATGGGTTTGTTTAGTTTTGAGCATAGATGATTCAGACTAAATTTGAGATCATGTGTTGAAGCATGACAAAAGCTATGCAAGCTCAAAGTTGGCCTCTCAGGTAGGTTTTGACATAGTTGGCTCTATGACAGAAGATTTTGAGAAGGCATTGTAATGGAATTATATCTTAAATGCATGAGGGTTTTAAGAGCTATGTGTTACATGGTTGGATTCTCCTATGTGAGGAGATCATGCGAATAAGCGCAAAAGAAGTTATTAAGGTTCAAAAATGGCTTCTCAAGCATATTGAAAGGGTCCTCATACTTAGTCATTTTTGAAAGAGTTAAAGCTCGATAAATATAAATGGTGTGCATTACTCCAAGAATTAAAGAAACATCAAGATGAGGATAATTGATGTTTAATTATTGAGCAAAGGTATAGGATAAGGATCTAATGGAAAGTGGACATTTGTATAGATTGATAAAATGATGAGCATTGATCATTAAAGACTTGGCTGATCTACAGAGATTGATAGAGAGTGTTGGCTCAACATTTCAATATTGCATGAGATGAAGTCAAAGTGACTAAGGTTTAACATCTGCTATTGGTAGACTATATGTTAAAGATTAAACAAGATTGATGTTGCATATTTGATTTAAGCTAAGAGGACATGGGATTCAAGCATTGTGTTCAAAGGTTAATTGTGACCATTTTCATTTGAATATTTTAATTTTCTCAAGGGAAAAACTAGCGCTCTATATTTTGACCATATCTTTCAATAGAAGTTAAATTTACTGGTGTTGTAAAAATCAAAGATGAAGAGGACTCTATGTACATTTAATGAACCTTATTTGAAGATATATAAGTTGAACAATCAAAGATATTAATGTTCAAAGTTGACTATATGTTCAAGTGATCTGAGAAGGATATTTAAGCTTGTGCTAATATTATTTTGATGTATCATATGACTTATCCATTGGGGAGTGTTGTAGACTCCATGAAGATGATCTATGAGTATTTTTGAGGTGTGATCAATCTAGCTTGAGTATGAACAATGATTAAAAAGTTAATTTTATGTTTAGTAATGGTTTTCCTATGTATAAGGTCTCTATTTGAGTTGTTTGAACATATGCAGAGGTGAGCTATGTTGACTATGATCATTTAAGGATGTTGAAGGGGATATAAGGAGTGGAACCATGCATTTGAAAATGGTCTTATGTTATTATTTTTCTTGAGGGTGAGCTAAATGGGTGAATAGGTCTCCATGAGACATATAAGAGCTACAAGGGACTTATTAAAAGGTGTAGCTTCTTATAGGTAGCCCATAGATGTTATGGTTGACCTATGAAGATTATTTTGAGACATGTCTTCATGTGTTAGATGCGTTAACGGCTAAGACATGCCTAATAGCTAACTAAGTTTTTAATCACAAATGCTCTATATATAGTGAAACCAAATGTGATGGTTTCTAGACTTGTGAGACTTGGATGTGGTGTGAGTATTGAAGTGAATAAGTAAGGAGGCTGAGTGTCCCTAATGGATGGGTTAATAAGTAGAGAAAATTAAGGACTATGTATATGACTTGTAGGTCATGTTTCTAAGGTTAGAATAGTGATCTTATAGGTTGAGTATCATTGAAGAGGTTTAGCATGATCCAAAAGGATGTTTGGGATGTCTTGAGAATGAACAAAGAATTGTTGTTGTTTATGTGAGCTTGGTGGTTGATCTGAGAGGTAGATCAGTGTGTGGACTATGTGTATGACCATTTGGTCCTGTTATTAAATCTATGATAGAGTTGTTGTTGTGAAGGATGCATTGAGTATGTAAAGTTGAAGAGTGGGGATAGTTGGGATATGTAATGTGTCCTATTTGATCTTTGTATGTTTGTTCAAGTACATAATGTGCTTTGATCAACAAGGAGTGTTGTGGTGATAGAGTTGTTACTGAGAAGTGTAGAGTGGTCTAAAAGGTGGCTTTGGATGTATTGAGTGTGCAGAGTTGAAGAGAGATGATATACTTTGTATCTCCACCAGATTAGTAGGAAATTAGTGTTGAGGAGGTGTGTTCAAAGGTTATATTATGGGTGCTCAACATCTAAGGGGGTTGTTTCCTCCTTGTAAGGTGAAACTTGATAAAAGTCTAGTTATTGTGGGTGCTCATCTAGACAAGTGTAGTAGCTCCTTATGGGATTACAGTCTCACTAAAATTAGGAATGGTAGTTCCTTGATCAATAGCTTTTTAGTCTAAATTAGATCTTTTTATTATAAGATAATATTCTAAGTTTAGGTTCTAATGGGTTTTATTCTCCAAGAAGTTTTCCTATGTATGTCATGTGTTATGTGAATGATCTTGTATTATCTCTCTTGATTATTACTATGAATGATATAGATACTTCATGAATGATTATGGTAATTGGTTAAGTATTTATAAAGATTAGAATCAAAGTTTGATTATTTTGGCATACTGATTCACCCCCCCTCAATGATTGTACCTCTAATAAATAGTTAGAGGAATTTGCATGTAGGGTCAACTTTAAGTGGGTGGCATTTTTAAAACATGGTTTAAATAAATTAGTTTATTGATTTCAAAAATCATTTTAACCTTTTTATTTTTAGAGAATTGTTACTTAGAGCCCAAAAATATGTCAATGAGAGAAGGAATGAATGTGACCCACTATGAATAGGCAGAGGTGCTCATCCAAGCAGATGAGGAGGTCACTCTAGTAAAGATCCCCTCATTTTTAGTGTTTGGATTTTTTATTAGGATTTATATCATTTTTAACATTATTTAGATAGATTAAATCTCACTAGGGGAGGGTTGTAATAGTGTCCCAAGGACAATGCTAGTGTCTTAGACTACCACACTACCATCCATAGACCATGATAACATACAATGCTAGTGTCTTGTTTACATAACTAATGTCCTGTGGAATGAATACTATAATATTTTATTTTAAATTTTATTTAATGATTATTTTAGCATGTATATTTTTCATTTAGAGATGCTGCCATATAAATCTATGTATTTTGAAAGCAAATGTGTTTATGAGGGAGTATTGTAATGGTCAAATGATAGAGTGCCTATGAAATATGCCCTTCATAGATGATGTTAAAATGGTTATGTATAGGGATATTCTAAGATACATGGCATCATTTACATTGATGCCCTCAAATTTCCATATGGTGACTACATTGTGTGAGAAGTAGAATGTCAATACATGTACTTTTTGGCTACCCACTAGGGAGATCATTGTTACCCTAGAGGATGTGTATAGGATATTAATATTTCCCATTACTAGTCATCGAGAAGTATTATAGGAACAATCTAGGTATATAGCTAAATACTGGGCCTCAAGGTATTTTTTAGCTATAACTATAGACACCCATCATTGTGGGAGTAATAGTGATGTATTGTTATCTATGATTGTTATAACAAATATTTTGTGGTCACATAAGTTTTTGGTAGTGTTACCAGATTCATTTATTGTTCTGGATGGTAGTGGGCTATCCATTTCATACAAAATATATGGGATTGTGTAGGACATAGAGGAACATAAGACCATATACTCATTGGTTCACACTATGATAGCCCACTTATATAAACATTTATACCATTTTACTTAGGAGTTGTGTGGTGGTGGGATTAGATCCTTGACATTATTGCATTGTTTGGCATATGAGCACATTGTAGTGGCTAGGTCTAAGGGGTTTCCATGTGTTGATTAGACACGCCCACAAGTGTTTGTAGAGAGAAGGACTAGCATAAATCCCATGTGATTATGGATTATGATGCACTATCGATAGGTATTAGATTGGGTGACACCTAGAGACATTATTTTGAGGCCCTATAGGGGATTTTAGTGATGGCTTGAGGATGGGATGCAATTAAGATGGATCTAAGTGAGTTTTTGGTTGCATGATCAATGGTCCATAATTTTTGAGAGGTTCTAGTATGAGTGTGTGACACAACAATTTGGTGTGGTCTAGGATGTGCCTCCTACACCATGGGTGTGTGTGAGGAGTATTCAGGCCCCAATAAGGCTAAGTAGTAGGCGAAGACCCATAATGATTGATTTGGCTCCTATTATAGTGATGGAGTGAGATCCTATGATAAATATACCTAATGTAGATGATGTGGGGGCCACCGATACCTTCTTGTTATGGTAGGGATGACATATATGGCTGCCACTATTTCTAGGGGATGGTGATATTATTGAGGATGTACTAAATCGAATGCCTATTAGGGAAATTGAGGGTACTTTTAGTAAACCAAGTTTTACCCTTTGAAGGAGATTATTCAATTCTAATTCAAACTTGGACTAACATGAGAATGGCCTAAAGGCAATCAAACCTATAGATTATGGGTCTAGCTCCCCTGGTGCATCTATTTTGGATCAGTTTACTAAGACCTACTACTTTGGGTGGAAAGGGATAGAAAGTGTATAAAATAAACCTAATCTAATGGGTGATGATGTACCAATATTACTTAGCCACTCAAATTAAACTCCTAACAACACTAATAGATAATGCATAAAATTGAATTATTATCTTAAATGGATTATAAGAGACAATGTTTCATATAAAGGTTGGTTTTAATGACTAGAGAATGAGGGTGATGAGAGGAAGACCTAGTTTAAGATACTTATAGTTATAATTCCACTCCAAACTCAAACCTCAACATTATAACACACTAGATGACTTACTCATAAAACCAATTAGCACCTAGGTGAGACTTAACTAAAAATTGAGAGATTCCACCACTTATGCATATTAGAACACTCATTTACACACTAGACATTAATCATGAAGAATATGCACCATTATATTCATCAGTCTAATAAGTTTATCAAGTATAAAACCAAATAGAGTTTCCTCATACCCAGGTGAGGGATATAAATCAAGGCATTAAGGCCTAAATATATAATAGAATGAAGAGATAAGGAGAGGGAAAAGGGCATGGAGTTATAGATGAGAGGTCATAAATGACCATAGTCAACTCCATAGGTAGTTACGAATTTCTAACTCCTTCCATGTGTTGGCCTCCAAATTGATAATTTTTAATGAGTTATTGGGCATTGAGATGAAGTAGTGGGGACTGAATCAATTTTAGTTATCCTCATCTAAGCCATGACCATGAAAAAAATGGTCAATCACTCCTTATATGGTAGTTACAAAGTGCAATGAGTTGTAATTAGGCCTACAAGAGGCATTAAGCAGCCCACTAGTCCTGTTATGCATATTGATCACATTTGAAACTACCTCCATTCCTCTATAATTCATATGAGGAGTACCTAGATCTCTCTTAGCATTAGTTTCATGGGTAATTTTCTTGAATTAACTCATCCAATAGTCTCTCTACACCATTATTTAACTTTCCTTGTTGACCAAGTAGGCCTAATAGGCCACTAGGCATAGTTACATAGTGTTTGTGCTTGAATGGCCATGGAAAAATTACATGATACCTTGAGATAATTTTAGTAGGTGAGATTTAGGTCTAAAACAATGTCCCATGATGAGGTCACCAATTACTCTATTTTATAGCCTCATCCATACCTAGTATATATCTTTTCTATGTAAATCCCCATAACCATCCATGACTCATAGAAATGAATGAATAAATTTATGAATTTGTGTGTAAATTGATACACACACACACACACACACACACACACACACACACACACACACACACACACATATGTATATGTATATATATATATGTATATATATATATATATGTATATATATATATATATATATATACACACACCCACACACACACACATGAATATATATATATATACATACACACACACACACACACACACACACACACACACACACACACACACACACACACACACACACACACACACACATCAATGGACACACAAAATCATAAATATATATCAAATGTTTGTTAAATAAATTTACACAAGTATAATAAAATAAAAAAAAGCATCATTAACTCATAAATTAAGGCTACATAAATCTTGTTTGGGCACAACATTTATAGGCTACCCACAACAACTATAGGCTTCCACCTATAGGTTACTTGTAGCTACTATTGGCTTCCACCTATAGGGTGCCCAAAACAACTATAGGCTTCCATCTAGAGGTTGCCTATATCTACTATTGGTTTCTAATTGTAGGTTTCATATAGCAATAATAGGCTTTTCACCTACAGATTGCCCATAGCCATTACATATAATAGAACTATTGTTATTGTGATTAAATCTTAAAGGCACGTCTATCTATCTTAGGAACTAAGTGGATGATTTAAGAGGATATTTTATAACTATTTTACAGATTCCCCACATGTAAATAATCTTAGATGTGATTATAAAGGTGAGAAAGACAAGGATAATGGGAAGGAGACAAAAATAAGTAAAATAACAACATAATATACATTGTCCTTAACCTAGTCAAGTCTAAAACAAGTAACTTTAGTTACTAACCACATAAAGGTTGACTAGCGTAGTTCCTAAAGTATTTGTATTTTTCCTAAGTTTAAAACTACCTTCTATATTTAATGGTAAAACTTAGATCAGATTAGGAGTTGGATAGATGATAAAAAATAGTAGAATTGTAGAAGTCATTGCATTATAAATATTTTAATCTTCTATAGAAATCTCTAATTGCATAAATCTATGTAATGAGAAGGTTTATTGTGTAAGAATCTTTTTAGAGTCTCTAAAAGAAGGATTAGAACTCATTTCTGAACAAGGAAGGTCCCCCTCAAAAGGAGTTGTAGTGAAGATCTTGACTCTCTTTAGTTTAAGTGTGTTGTAAGTTGATTTCATTATTAGTTTTATTATATAAAGTGTGATTCATGTGTGATTCATAAGTGTGAAGTATTTTTGTATTTTTGTTATAGTAGTCTCATAGTACAACTATCTAGTGAATTCAACATAAGTTCATTATACTGCAACTAGTAAAGCAAGTTAATATATGAATCAATAATGCATATATAATGATAACATCCTTGAAAATCATATGTACTTTCGGTTAATAATTAATTTTAATCAAACTCAAGAATCTGGTATTAACTAGGTAATAATTCTACATAACATTTTAGTACCGTTGTTGGGGAGGGTGTTAATTATATATTTATAGAATCAATTATTACTTTCAAGATTGATTAATGGGCAATTTGAGTGAGGACACTATGGTGTCTTATGCTAGATGTCTAAGCTATTAGATGTTGATGGTGTATAATATTTTTGATGCACTGTCTTACCCAACCGAGCAAGTTGAGTGAGGGAACTATAGTGTCTTATGCCAAATGTCTAAGTTTATAGATGTTGATGGTGCACAACCTTGAATGCCTCTTTAAAATATTTTAATTTAATTAGTTCATGGTTTTTTGGAATTTAATTTCCTACAAGAGTGCTTTAATTTTTGTAAAATATGCCTTTAATTTTTCTACTTTCATTTCTTGCTTTCTCAGGTAATTTTATTACTTTCATTTCCTGCTTTCTAGAGTAATTTTCACACTTTTAGTAGATAACTTTACTACTTTCTAGAATTAATATTTCAATTCCATTTATTTTGATTTTTCAACTCCTTTATTTTACTTTTTTCTTATTTTGAAACAACCCCTTAGAACACACAAAAAACAAACAGACACTAACCCTGTGAAGGAAGGGACAAGATAGTTGAAAGGTGTGGCACATTGTTTATGTAAAGAGAAAGAGATTCTCAAGGGAGATTATTTCCAAACAAGTCACATATTTCTACTGAGAAAGAACCAGAAATACCTACATAAACTAAGAATCCTATTAAAAAATATACCATAAACTAGAGGGATCTTAAATAAGGAAATACTACAAATCGAAGGAAGTAGCTTGTAGAAGAATTACTATTGGCTTTGAAAAAGGAAACATAAGCAAAGGAAGCATTAGCTAAATTAGTAAAGAGAAATGAAGGAGAACTTCATCAATTAAAAACTCTAAAAATTAACATAAAAACATCATTCCAATAATGCTTTCTTGAATAAATCAAAAAAAGATTAGGAGAATCTTCAGATTTGTCATTTGGTAGAAAGACTTCACATCAAAAGATAAACATTTACTATCATGTTGAATAAGGAGCTGATATATAATTTGAAGATGTGATCCTAAGTACTTTTGGATTCCAAATCATAAGAAAATCCATCATGAATAGAGAAGGATACTTTGTGGATGACAACAGGACTCTAGACATAATTAATTTTGAATTTCTTATTCTAGATGCAACAGGTGTAACACAAATGAAAGATATCCTACCCTTAATCTTGTCCAATTTTAGAGGTATATTATCAAAATACCTAGACACATTTTTGTTAAAATTTGATATCCTCTATATAAGCTATGACTAAATGCAGGATGCATAGAAATTGAAACTTTTTCCATCCACCCTAAAAGACTCAACACTTCATTGGTTCATGGGATTAGGTAGTAATTCAGTCCACACTTGGGAGGACATGAATATTTTTTTTGGATAAGTATTAGGAATATGGATGAGGAAGAAATTATAGAATAAATGACATCTTCAAGATGACTCAAGAAGGGGATGGATCTTTGGAAGACTATGTTGAATGGTTCATGTTTAGTGTACAAAAATTCAAGAAAAGTAAACTAGGAGAAGAGCCTCTAAAAATCATATTCTTAAAAGGAGTCCGAGAATATTGTTTGAAAGCCTTGGACCTAATGAGTGGAGGAGATATCTTCCAAATTTTATTTTTTGACATTAAGGAGTGGATCAAGAATTATTCTAAGTTTTCCATAAACAAAGTTAGGGGCATCAAGGTTCCACTAGCAGCTACAAGTGGCTTATCAAAATATAAAGCTAGTAACCTATTACAAGACATGAAACATGATATCATTAGTCACTTGGCTACCCAACTAGATAGCCTACACTCAAGGCAAAAGTAAGAAGCCTTAGATCAAGCTTTGACTATCTATTATCTAGATTGTAAGAAGAAGAAAATAAATTGTAGTTATCACGTGGTTCAAGCTAAACTAGCTAACATCACATATGAAGAACCAAAAATAGTAGAGATCCATGATATATGAGGAGATGTGACCAGGTTTTCTATGTTACACAAAGAAAGCCATGGGTTTAATGACCATCTTATTTAGGTATGGGACAAAATCCATCTTTTAAAATTTTTATCTCTTTTAATTCACAATTTTCAAATACTACTCCCAATTAGACTAGTCCATGGATGAATGTCCCACCTCCTAATTCTAGTTGGTATCCACCTTAGACAAACTACTCTACCACCTCTTGTTAGCCTACACAAAACATATCCCCACCTTGGGTATAAGCTTGGAAACCATCCCAAGGGCCACCATTCACAAACCAGTGGTAACAACCTTGGAGACCCAATTAGACTTGGGGAAACCATAAGGGAGGATTCCCTCCACAACAACAACAACCTCCTACTCTTATGCCCAATACACAAGCTACACCCAAGCCTAATCATATCCCTATCCAACCCATGCAAAATATTTCAAATAAGCCATTATAACCAACATTCAATACTGAGCCTATCCAATACTTGACATATATGGTAAACATCAGTGAAGTTTACCTATATTTAGTGAAATTTCTACCTCCCCTAGCCCCACCCATAATAATGGAGCCAAATCAAAAAACTCCAAAAGATCATGCTAAACCACCTTCAATGCCACAAAAAATCTCTAAACTAATAACTAAAGATATTGATGAATTAACCCTACTATTTATAAAATGTCTTAACCTTCAACCCCATACAATTGAGCCTAAATTTGCTTTCATAGGATAGCTCAAGAATATCTATGTTAAAATTCCTCTCTTTTAGGCCATCAAAGATGTACCTATATATTCTAAAGATATTAGAGACTTATGTCTACATAAACTTGGAAGGAAGAAGAAGCATCCCAATACAGTGCATGTGATTGGCCAGTTAGTAGACATTATGCTAGGAAACACCCTACCAAAGAAGTATTTAGATCCAAGATGCCCATTAGTAATAGTCCAAATCCATGATCAACAACTATCTAATACATTGATAGACTTAGGGGATACAATAAATGTAATGAAAAATAAAAATATGAATAAAATATAGTTGAATAATATTCATCCCACATCTATAATGCTACAAATGATTGACAAGTCTATAATCAAACCAAAAGGATTCATTGAAGATCTTTTCATTACTATAGATTATTGGGAGTATCCTGACAATTTCATTATGCTACAACTAAAGTCTAATCTAGGTTGATACCCTCTTATCTTAGAGAAACCTTGGCTTGCCATATTTGATGCCTTCATAAACTTCAAATCAAGTAACATATTGATATCCAATGACAACCACAGTAAGAAGTTGATCCTCTATCCTCCAGTATAGCTCACCTTGGCACAAGAGCATACATTATGAGCTGAAGAAGATAAGGCAAACCAGTCTCCTTGGATTCTTGTATTCACCATAGACAATGTATGCACCTTGGCTAATTAAGAAGATACAATTCTCTCCAATATTATATATAATAATTACCAAACTCATTCTACAGATCTCAACCACTTGCTATGTCTTGAGTGCCCATTTTCCAGCCTTTAAGAAGAAGATAATTTTGATGCATCTATACAAGAAATATTCTACCAGCTACTACCTCATAACTATAGCCAAACCAAATCCATTAGCAATAGAGAAATGATGAAATCACTCTTATGGCAAATTTAAATCTCTCTAGGAAAAATATTACTTATTGATATCAAGTTGGATTCAAATGAGGAAAAGTGCCTAGTTAGCATGTTGCATGCAAACCACTGCACTTTTATATGGGATTATGATGATATGCAAATAATCAGCCCAAAAACATGCACACATCATATTTATATCAAAGAAATAATGCCAACCAATTAGATTGCCATAATGTAGGATGAATCTAGCTATTAGAAAAATAGTCAACGTGGAATTGTAGAAAATTTTGATCACTAGATTTATATATCCCATCTTAGATAATGAATGGGTTTCACCATTGGTAATTTTACCAAATAAAAATAGAGAATGGCATGTATGCATAAATTATAATCAACTTAATACAAAAATAATAAAGGATCATTTTCCTCTACCCTTCATTAATCAGGTGTTAGACACACTAGCAGGGAAGAAATATTTTGCCTTTTTGGATGGCTTCAGTGGTTACAACCAAAATGGGATTTCTCCTAAGGACTAGGAAAAGGCCACCTTCACTTTTCCGTAGGATACTTATGCTTATGCTATATTACCCTTTGGGCTATGTAACACTCTTACAACATTCCAAAGGGCTATATTAAGTATCTTTGTAGATATGGCCAATGAATGTGTAGAAATCTATATGGATGACTTCACTGTTTATGAAGAAACATTTGATGAGTGCTTGAAGAACCTAGAGAAAGTGTTTCAACATTTTCAGGAGCACCATTTATCTTTAAGCCACAATAAATGCTACATGCTTATGATAGAAGGCATTATCTAAGGTTACCATGTATTTACTAAAGGAATTAATGTTGACCCTGAAAAAATCAACATCATGAAAAACATGCCTATTCCTTAATAATAGAAAGATGTCAAGAGTTTTCAAGGTCATGATAGTTATTATAGTAGATTTATCATCAATTTTTGAAAAGTAACAACATGATTGTTCACTCTCCTAGCTAAAAATGCTAAATTCATATGGACTCCTATCTATGATACAACCTTAAAATAATTGAAGGAATTATTGACCACCACCCTTATTATATGTGGTCTTTATTGGAAGCTTTCCTTCCATATTCACATAAATGATTTAGATACTACCATAGGAGCTGTGCTAGGCCAAAAATAAGAAGCCCTCAATTATGCCATAATTTTATAAGCAAGAACCTACATGTAGTAGAATTAAATTACATGGTCACTAAAAAAGAGTTCTTGGTAGTAGTCTATGCTATCAATGAATTCCATCACTACATAACAAGGTATCAAGTCTTTATTCATATAGACCATGCAACCATTTGGTACCTTATGAACAAACTAGCTATCCTAGGTAGAGTGATAAGATAACTGCTCTTATTATAAGAATTTGATTTAACCATTATAGATAAACTTGGTAAGGAAAATTTTATGTCTAACTTCTTATCATGCCTACAATCCCCTCAAGAAGATACCATAGTGGATGACTCATTTCTAGATAAGCACCTATTCTCCCTCATCCCTACCACACCTTGGTATGCTAATATTGCTAACTACCTTACCATAAGGTTACTTCCACAACACTTCCTCCATAAACAAAAAAGATATTTGATTCAAAAAGGTGGTAGGTATTCATGGCTATCTAGATTCATTTTTTATACTAGGCCTGACTCCATCATCAAAAGATATCTTAGAGAAGATGAAGTTCCAGATATCCTCAAAGCCTACCATGATGAACCCTATAGAGGGCACTATGTAGCTAAGTGTGCATCAATAAAAATCTTAAATACAAGGTATTATTTTCCCTCACTCCATATAAATACAATAAGGCATACTTCTCATTATGATAAATGTCAGCATATGGGAAGACCCACATGTTCAGATGAGATGTCTTTGTAGCCTCAAATGGTGATTGAACCATTTAAAAAATGGGGCCTAGACTTGGTAGGACATTTTGATCCAAAATATAACAATAAAGAGTAAATCCTTGAATGTACTGACTATGTCACTAAATGAGTGGAAGTAAAGGATCTTACTCATGTCAGGGATGAGAAGGTGGCAAATTTTATCTATGAATAAATATTCACAAGATATGGTATGCCACGAGAAATAGTCACTAATCAAGGAATCCAACTCACTACTAGTTTAATTAATACTTTGGTCCAATAATATGAGATTAGGCATAATAAATTAATTCCATATCATCCACAATCCAAAGGACAAGTGGAATTCACCAACAGGGAGTTAGAAAATATTTTGACCAAGACTATTAGTATGTCCCATAAGAATTGGGAGGCTAGACTTCTTGAAGCTATTTAGGCTTACAAAATCATGTGAAAAACTATTACAGGCTTCACCCCACATGAGTTAGTCTATGGGAAGAAATCTATCTTGCTAGTTGAATTTGAGCACAAGACCTTATAGACAATACTAGAACTTGGGATGGATATATCTAAGGCATAGAAAGAAAGGCTCATGCAACTAAATGCCTTAGATGAATAAAAATAATAGGCATTGAGAAACATAGAACTTGTACAACACTAGTGGATTAGATGGCATGACAATTACATTAATACTAGGTAATTCAATGTAGGAGATTGGGCCCTTCTTTTTGATTCCAAATACAAGGATCACAAGGGTAAACTCTAGACTAGATGGCTTGGTCCATTTGAGATTGAGCATGCTTATGACAATGGAGTAGTACAACTCCAAACCATTGATCTAGTAAGATTCTTCCTATTGGTCAATGGCCATAGATTGAAGTTGTACAAAAAGCCACTCATTCAAGAGGAGTTTACCAAGCACATACACATGCAATTACAAAATGGATACAATGATGTATCACATCAGCATTATGTCTCATTAGACAAAATAAGAACCAACCAACACATAGATGAAGAAGTAGAGGAGGACATCCTAGCCCTTCTCTGGCATGAAGACTAAGACCTTCACTTGGTCCTTGATCAATCACCCTCATAGCTAACTTGGTAAGGACCTAGAATAATCATTATACTATAGGTAGTAGTTAAAGTAAAAAAAACCAATAATGAAAACACTTTTTGGGCATTGTAGATAGTTTTTGGATGGAAAACTAGCCTAATAGCTACCAAAACTGTAAAATAGGCCTAAATAAAAAAACTAAATTGATATCTATTTAGGAGTAAAAATCAAAAAGGAAAATAAACAATCATTCTACAAAAAACTATTCATCTTCCTTCAGTTTGTATGGGCTCTTCTATACCTACTATGAGCACCTTCCCCACAACTAGGCACAACTTTGTAATTGTTACGAGCACCACCTCTGGTTGTTGTAGGTACATCTTAACACCTCTCTAAGTACATGCATGATAGTTATTCATAAATTCTAAGATATGGACTTGGCTATGAGATTTTGATAAATATATAGAAGACACCAAATAATCTAGAGGAGTGAAGGAGGATTAGAGTAGAAAAGTCAAAACATTTCTCAGGCCTACCCCTAAAATAATAAGATAAGAGTTACAACAAATGCATACACTTCTAATTTCTATTCAAAGTGTTGCAAACTAGAATTTATGGTTGCAGAGACACACATGAAATACTTTTATCTTTTGGTCATTTCATTGGAGATGATTTCACTCTGTCACATAGTGAGATCTAGGATTTTTAGAACATAGGTCCCATGTTTGAAAACCTTGCTGATTGCTAAAGAAAAAATTCACTAGGCATAAAATCCATAGGGAGTAAGACAACACAGAGATAAATAATCAATAGGCTCATGTAGAGGAAGATCACAAAGAAACAAAACCCTCAGCTACCCTCTTTCATGTTCATACAACACCTGACTTGGATAAGATAGATCTGCATTAACCACCTTATGGTATGAGGGCAATAATCTCTCATCCAACTACAAACCACTATTCTAGTTCCATGTAGGCTATCATGATTACATGAAAGGATAACATCTTATGATCTTATATTTAATTAGAATGGGCCCACTTTGGTCTAGTTATAAATACCATCAAAATCATTGCATTTTGTCAACCACTTGCATGCAAAAACTCACATGCAAATCCTTGGAATAACCCTAGGTAAACTATTAAAAAGGTATGCCATATATTTTTATCATACAAAAGTATTTATTATTTTAATATAGTATGTATTATATTTAGAGAATATTATATCATTAACACATCATTAATTAATACCTCTCAACTCATACTTAAACCCTCATGATGACGTCCCAACCCACACTTATATCCCTAATCATGACCCCATTCTTTCTCTTCCATCCTACTCATTCCATGTCATTTAGGGATAAGTGATAGCTCATGTGGGAGGGGGATAATGTTTTGGGTGATAATAACACACACTATGGGATCCATACATATGGGATTATATGCCATAATGATGTCATAATAACCTATAGGGAAAATAATCACTTTCATTATTTTCCCTTGCAAGTATAACCATTCATGCAAAGCCAAATCACACCATAACCTACAACCTACAACTAAAACCACCATTATTGAATAAACCCTAATTTATTATAGGTAGAAATTTAGAAGCCAAATATAATGTGTTGCCAATTACTGATTGAAAGGATTGACATAAAGCTAAACCTAGTAGAATGGGAGGGTTGTGAGAAGGGAACCCACAGATCATATGCAACTTAAAGGGGAAACAACCAGCTGGGCTATCTTCAACAAATTTAGATGGACCACTTATTTTGAGAAATTGCATCATTTATCAAAACCCCATTCTAGGGAATTTTTAAGATCTTTTATAGGATAGCAAGCTACTATATATGGCATCACATTTCTAGTTACTGAAGAACTGGTAAGCCAGGTAACTGGGCTACCAAGTATAGGAGAGAACTAGAAAGACAAATCCAATGGTCAAGAAGCTAGATAATAGTTCTATTAGGGAGATGAAAGGATAGTACTAAAGAAAGGTGGTGTGGGAAAACTCAGCCTACCTATATCTTAGAGGGAAATAGCCTCATATATCATCAGATATATGACTTGTGAAAGAAGGTACTCTTTAATTTATGGTCTCCATTTTAAATTTATAAATCACTTAAGGCATGATAGGACCATTGATGATCCAAATCACCTATGAAACATTTTTTAAAAGATGTCCAAAGAGTACCAGAAGGGGATTGAAAAATCCCTATCTCATCATTGCCTAATATGGTTGATAAATAAACATGGAATAAACACTATTAGACCTGACCTAATTTAGGAACAATTTTTAACCCTAAGGATGGTGAACCTAAAAAAAAAGAAGGAAATAATGAGGAAGAATATCTTGAAGAGTAGGCCCAATAGATTACACAAGAAGATATTGTAGGCATTAGTACTACTAGACAACCTATAGTTATGAGGGTACATTAGAAATTACTATGGGTAGAAGAAGGAGAAGGAAACTAGTCCCACCTCTTGATGACATAGAGGAGGAAAGTACACCCACATAAACTAAGTAGAATATTCCTTCTCCCACTATTCCAATTGTATCCTCATCAAAGATTGATTCTTCCACCATGGCTCCTTCAAGGCAAGAAAAATTTCTTCCATCAACTATTGCATAGGAAGAACAAGTTCCAATACCCACCCCTCCTAAAAAAAAGAAGAAAATTAAAGAAAAGAAAACCTTTGTATTAAGAAGAAAGATACCTCCTCCTAGGAGATCTCAGAGAATTAAGAAATAAAATACAACTATAGCCTCCTCACCCATAGACATTAGTGAGGATGGAAAGGGAAAGAAAGAGCCCATGATTCAAAAGACCCCCAATGGGTTTGAGATTGTATAATGGTTTACTAAAGATGAATCTACCAAATAAGAAGTATAGTCACCTAAGCCACCCAAATTCAATAAGGAAGACATGGATCTCCTTAGAAACATTGGGTACATAGAATAAGAGCTAAGAATGATAGATCAGCCTATAAAAAAAGAAGAATTGATTGAAGAAATGACTATGGAAGAACAAATAAAACAAGAGATAGTTCCTCATGACCAAGAGTTCCAAACCTTGGAAGAAGATATGAAAGAAACATATAGGCTAAGGAATGAGATAGGATAATTAAAAGGTAAGAGAGGCATAAAAACACTTTGAGGGGTAGCATAATTTTTAGAATCATATATGGAAAAAGAAAGGTTATTAAAGGAACTTGCAGCAACTTCCTTGGAGGAACTTGTAGCAACTTCATCTACCTTGCCCATAGATAACATTAATGTACCCTTACAAGTACCTTCATAATATTATGATATAGATTTTGTACCTTTTTACAATAGATTTCTTTCTCCATTACCCACTACAAAAACACCTACAATAAAAGAAGTTATTGATGTGGATCTTGCAACTGCCACACCTGTAGAAACTGATGACCTCCTAAAAAATTTTAAGGAAAATTTTGGTGATGATGAAAATTACTACAAGAATTTGGTACAAATATTTGAGGTATATGTTGAAATAAGAGAGTAGAAATATGACTTAAAATAAAAACTAGAATTGGATGAAATTGGGATCAAGTATTTAAAGGAAAAGATTAATAAAATGCATGAAACCACTAAAATGTTAATGGAGTATAGGTCAAATTCTAGGGTGTATGATATCTACTTATAATAGATATGGCTTAAATTTAGATATGAAATTATCTATAATGATCATTCATACATGGTTTATGACCCTAAATCTTTCTTTAAAGTTTATAGACATGCTGACCCTAATATCTAAACATTGTTAAGTGAGTTTTATATACACCAGTATATTGTACCCAATGATGTAGATTGGAATCCAAATGTATACTTCGGGGATGTCTAATTAAATGCATTTTCTTCACATGTCCTTAATGAAATAAGAAGGAAATAGGTGGAGTATCAAGAAAAATAAAAAGAAGCTACCCAGATGATTATCGGTGAATCTAGTAATCCAAATACTGTAATATAAGAATGGATCTCCTTCATGAACTCAGGTAATCTACAAGCATGGGTCATAAGGAAACAAGTAGAAGTTTAGAATAATTATTTGGGTCTTATAGAAGGAGATGGAAAGAAATTATTTATTTCTTGTTCTCACAGATGGGTAGAACTCTTTAATGCTCTAAAAAGAAAGGAACTGTATTCCCCTCAAAACCTTAGGGAGGACATACATAGAGTATACATGTATATTGAGCTTGTCAGGAGGAAAAGGCTAAAATTGTTGGGATTGATGTTTCAACCTCTTCTATTTTAGTTCCCAATTATTTATTGGGAGGGAAAGGTCACAACTGATAGAGAGGTAGAGGAGAAAAGATGGAAGAACATTGATGATTCTAAAGGCTTCTATACCTTTGAAGTGTCAGGTTGCATTGAGCCCCTATATTTTAGAAAATTTTGTGATTTCAAAATGTATCCAAGGCTTGCTCGAGGTCAAACAAGAGGCTAAGCAGGGGTGTGTGATGAGGCCACAAATTTCTCTATTTTATAGCATCATCCATACGTAGTATGTATGTGTATATATATATATATATATATATATATATATATTATGTTATGAATTAATGATTATTTTTATTTGATTAGATTATACCTGTGTAACTTTATTTAATAAAATTTTTAAGGGTAACATAAATATTCAATAATATTGTTTGGGCATAACACTTGCAATCTACCCATGAAAACTATAAGCCTTCACCTATAGGTTTCTTGTAGCCATTGCTATCTTCCACCTATAGGTTGCCTACAATAACTATAGGCTTTCATCTACAGGTTGCCCATAGCCACTACTAGTTTCCACTTTTAGGTTGCCTTTAGCCACTACATATTGCTTGAAACAACAATAAGATTTAACTTATAGGTTGCCCATAACCACTATGTAGAATAGAACTATTGTTGTTATGATCAGATCTTAAGGGCATATCCAACTATCTTAGGAACTGAGTGAATGATTGAAGAGGATCCTCCATCAATTTTATACAAACTCCTTATTGCCATAAATTTATGCACCCTAGGACACTCTATGAAACTCCTACAATTTGATGCAATATTGAACCATATGTAAAGTTTGTGGGAACTTGTAAGAGAGATGAATCTCTAGGATTGAAAGGGCTAGCCCCTCGAATTCTTCTCTAAGTGCCTATCTCACCTAATCTAATGCTTGTTAATGAAAAGAGTTAAGAGTTTTCATAAAATGAAAACTATACTAGAGAGGTGATCCACTAAGAATATATCCCATAGAATATAATATGTCTACTAAGAAATAATGCTTTCCAAGACCAATTTCATGCATTGAAGGATCATAACATAGTGTTTAAATGTGAAGGTAGCATGTTTGGGATAATCAATAAGACACTTGACCTAGGGGCATATTGTACACTATAGAGGTAATTACATACTTGAAATATATCTTAGTACATTAATCACACTTCACATGAACTATTAACATCAAAACTCTTTATTAAACATGAAGGATAAAGGGAGTAAGGATGATACTATCACTTAGCTCCACTATACATCACTCACACACTTAGAAAAAATGTCCATAATTGATAATTAGACTTGTAATTAATTTAGAAAAGAAAATTGTAATGTAATTTTAGTATGGATTTTCCATACCAACTATGGTCTTCTTTAGAATGGCCAAAATGGCTCAATTTATAGAACTTTGAAGAAGAGAGAGATAAGGGGAGTCCAAGAGACATAAAGACAAGTGTCCAAAAGAGAAAATAAATTTAAAATGAATGTGGATGAGGATATGGGGTGATCCATGCAACATAAAGATCAAAAGGTGTCATTTACAATCATTTAGGACCTACAAAATGTCAAGAAATTCCTTCTTTTGCATATAAAATTACCTTCCATGATTAGCCTTATAAAACTACCATATAACTGCAACTGATCAGATTTGATTATGGATTTGAGTAATATGGGTTACAAGAAAGTCCTCACATGAATTGGTGAGGTCATAAACCCCTTATTATCATTTAGATATGCATAATCATCTTTGGTAGTCTCAAAAGAGGGATGAAATTTTTCCCAAGTGTTTATGGTATCAGTTACAATAAAAAATCCTTAAAAGTCTTCCCAAATGAAGATTCACCATTTTTTCTAAGTTTTTCCTAGCTGGTTCACTGGATTGGATAAAATTGGAGAACTAGCAGGCACACTTAAGAGCTTATAAACTTGATCCAATGACCATGAGGACTAATAAAAAGTCCTAAAATTTCCTCAAAAATTTATTTGGTCTCCTGAAAGTTCACCATGCTTGCAAAACACAAAAAATGGTCAAAATAAGCTATATTTTTCCCTATTTCATACATGTTTTTACACTTAATTCACATGTGAATAATATATAGATAATCCTATACATCATCCAAGTGTTTTCATGGTACCTCTATACTTTTTGGATGTTCAAATTACCTCATCTTCCCAATTGGGTCACTATGGAGGGTTTACAAGGGTTTTGAAGTGATTTTATTTATTAGCATTCATTAGTAGCCATGACACATTGTAATTATAATAAAATTCCACTTATGTCTCATCAAGGACATCCTTCAACTTCCTTGAATGTTTCAATGTCCCATTCAAATCTTGCTGGAATTTCTAAGCCCTTGAAGTTGACATTCAAGCTCATTTTTTGCTTCTTGGTGGGGTCTGAATGCTTCCTAAGCCAAAAATGGCTTCTTGGAGACTTTATTTAAAAAAATTATTTTAAAATATTTTTATATACCCTACCAACTTATTCCAACCATTATAATGGATTTACAAGAGCTTGAAATGGAAACTTACCCATGTTTGGTTTTAGACCTAGACTTATCAATAGGTCTACCTACATCTTTGAGATCCTCTTGAACTTAAAATTATTATATTTGAAATGTGATGGATTTTACACACCCAAAATAACTATTTAAACATTAATTTATCACTTTTAAATCATAAATTAGGATGAAATTGCATATGACCTCCAATTTAGCTTTTAGCCCTAAGGCTTTCTTTCACCCTTGACTGTAAACCTTATTGTGTAGGGTGTCCTATTTTATCTCAAGAATTATATAAATTTTTATTATTTTCCTCCATGTTTCTCCCATATATTCAAACCTTATGGTATAATCCAATTGCATTCTTCACTTTTTCCCAATACTACCATTCTTGTACATGAAGGGATTGCCCCCGCTCTGAGACAAAATAGAGAGTATTAGGCCTATTTGTTTATGTAAATTAAGTATTTTAGGAGATCCATAGGGTGATAATTACAAAATTTACTAATTATTTTTGTCCAATTACATGTTTATGGGGTCTAACCATCCCAATTTCTTCAAAACAAGCGTAAAAAACCTTGTTTTTGCATGTTATTATCCAAACGTCCTCATGAATGATCCTTAAAAACCTCTTTTATGAATAAAAGTTGTTCATGAATGTTCCTTACCCTCATTTAATTATTTTTTAACCTATGTATCCACTCAAAACCTCTCTCTTAAGTGGAATCCCCAAATTTATCTCTTGAAACAAGGTTTTCCTACCCTGCCTGTACGGACTGAGTCCATTTTGTTTTGATAAAAGGGTATTGGGTGGCTTGAGCATGTTTTCAAAATATAATTTCATTAATTTTATAATGAATAATATAAATCATACTATTTGAAACTCTCATTCCCTTCCTTAGGTATCAAACTCTCAACATGTTACTCTCAATTAGGATCCTACCTGTCTATGATAGTGAACATGGTGCTTTTATTTTAGACACATTTATTTGGAGGTTATAATTCAGGTGTAAATATATTTTATATATTTTATGACCCATATCATTATTAAAATTTGAACCATTCTTCTTATCTATCATTTTGACACTTTTAGGCCTTCTAATTGCTTATTATCTTTATGAACTCAGACAGTCTTAGGACCCTACTTGTAGGTTGTTTTAGGGTGAGAATGGCATGAAATTGATATTTAATTATACTTTATAAACTAATTTTTATCCCAAAAATCATTATTATTTAACATTTTAACCTTCTCAACCCTAAAGTGCTTTAACATTTGTCCAAATGCCATAATCCTCATTCCACTATCTGCTTAGTTATAGGTGGTTATTTTTTCAATCATTTTAGGCCTATAGGCGTCTTCTAGGTCAAGATGGACTTGATCATGGTGCCTATAATGGAATGGAAGTTTTTTTTTAATTAAAAACCATGAAATCTCATCAACTTGTTCATGACCACATCTATTTGACAAACCTTAACCTTTTTGCTTGTAGGTGAGTCCTCATAGTCCTATGTATAGATAGAGGAGTGCGCATTAAGAGTTAAGAGATTGAATTCACTTCCTCTCATGGAATTTTAGCTTATATGAATCCTTTTTACCTATTTTAATCATTCCAATTTTATGACACAACCTATAACACCATTATTAAGAGCAAGACAACCTTTTGATCAATGTCCTGTAGATAACACTACCCTATTTTAATGTTTTTTAGCCATCTTTGAGGGTCCAAATGACCACCTTACCATATTCATTTATCCTTAAAAATTGGAAAAATATTTTTTTGGTCTATATAATATACCTCCATGAAATTATAGGATTCAAATAATTTTATAGGTGCACTTTGAGGGGCCTGTAAACACCCCTCAGGCCTCTGTTTGGTGTTTTTATAGCAAAAGGGCTTGAATATAGTCCAACCTTCCATTTGATGTTTTGATACTATCCTTTATCAAAATATAATTATCAATAGGTTTATTTAGGCCTTTCCATATAAAATATACTAAAATTTTATTGATCAATTATTGGAACACATCTAGAAGGCATATCTACGGCATTAGCTATAAATGATTATTTCTACTATACAAGTTGAATTAAGCCCATTCTCTAAACATGCAATTTTATAGCACTTAAATGCATCCATAAAACATTTAAATTTAAATTATTTGTCAAAATAGGTTAAGGACCATGTCAAACCCTACAAATTACACTTGTGATGTTAGTATGCTTCTGTATGTGGAGTTTTTTTAGTATGATATGCAAGGAAATCATGAAATGATAGGAAACATGCAAGGAAAGCTTTAAAAACACATAAAGATAAATTTAAAACACCTTAATGCAAAAAATACACCAGGATAATTTCCAAAACAACATCAAAACATCATATCCTATGTGAAGAAAACATTTTCAAAGCAATTGAGATGACTGTGAATGTAAACTAGACATTTTGAAAGCCTATAAGAGGATTTCTCAAACAATTTATCTCTTAAATATAATAAAAATCATGGAAATATATTTAAAATAATTTATAGACACCTATATAACAAAAATCCATCAATCCAAAACAATAAACTTTGAGATAAGCTCAAATAGTGACCCCCTCACGGTTGAACATGCATAAAAAGCTGCCTGAAATTAAACTAATTATTCATAAAAGATGATACACCAAACTCAAGTTATTGTTATGAAAATTAAGTGTACTTAGATCACTATCCACCCATATAATCACTCCTCCAAATTCCATTTTTATGGCCCATGCCAAGTGCATGAAGTTGCTCCTTCTTTGCTTGCTAAGTGAAAATAGAGGAAAACAAATTGCATATGAATTTTTTTGAATTATTATTGAAAAAAAAGAATTTAAATGGATTATTAGAGGTGAATATTTACTTTTTCCATGTTTTTAGTTGATGATGGACTTGAGAAGTCCATATAAGTGCTAAAAGCTCCTATTTTTTTAGGTAAAATTGCCATCCACTAAACATAACTTCTTCTTGTCTAAAAAATAACTATTCCTAACACTATCCTAACATGATCCACATTTAAAGTAATCTTTGTGTCAAATTTTATTTCATGAAAATCTGTAAAAGTCATTAAATGGGCTAAAATATGACCAAAAGGCCCCTTTTCCACATGAGACATAGCTTATAACCAATTTATGACTTGTAAACATGTTAAGGACCAAATTAAGACAATTTCAACACAATTTTACCCTTTGACTATGTAGAGTAATTTTTTACTCTATGTCATATTTAAATTTTTAGTCACGCACTACAATTTTGGTTCCTGCATACCTTGGTCATGGTAGCAGAGTTTTGGAGTAGAGAGTGGGTTTATTTTTGCCTAAGTGTCGAAGTGCAGTGGAGGCTACCAAGTGGCGTAATCCAAGCACAGGATCTCTTTCACTTTTTATTTCCTTCATTTCATTTTTGCCTAAGTTTCAATTTCGAGTAGAAACTGCCAAGTGTCACTTTTTGAAACACAGAGCCGACCAGCTGGTGTCATTCGAGACACTTTTCATAACTTTCAAGAAGGCTGTAGAATGTGTCACATATCTAATAGCAACTAAGTGGAACACACCACATGTTAGCAACCACATCTCATATTGGCACTTGTGTTTCATTCTATTTTTTTGCAAAGGATTTCAACGAGCTAAGCAACAGGATCAGGCAAAAAGCGCCAGGTGGCAGTCATGGAAGGCCCTGGACTACCTTTTTTAGAGGAAAGTAGAAGTCACCACGTGTCAGAATATGAGAGAATTTGGTTTAATGCAGGGGTTTAATGCTTTGGTTTAATGCAGAAGGAGTCATTTCATTTTGTAAGTGTCGAACGGCAGTGTATGCTGCCAAGTGTCACTCTTTGAGCCCCTTTCTACTCCATTCTTGAATGCAGTGGAAGATGCCACATACCCCTATTAGGAGAAGTGGAATATGCCATGTATCTTCCTAATAATAGCGGAGGACACCATGTGTCAACTTTCAAGAGACCATCTTCAAGCTTCATTGCCAAATAAAGATTGTGGTGGGTCTCGGGTGCTATTTTAAAGACCTTCACAACACCAAGTGTCAACATGCAAAGACTACCACGTGCATCCTTCCCCTTTTAAAATTTTCTTGGGAAAGGAACGTGATGAGTTTTATTTTGTTAAAATTTCTAAGTATCGAAGAAGTGGATTGTGACAGGTGTCGAAGGCAGAGCGTTCTTGAGTAAGACAGAGAAAGTGGAAAGTGTCGCGTGTCTTCGATAAATCAGGTGGAAAGCACCAAGTGTCATTCTACAGTGCCTTCTAAGAAATAAGGAGAATTTTAGGAATTGACTAAGTGTCCTCTTACATTTAAATAGAATAGAGTGTTCTGTGTATCTATTGCTACAAAGTGAGATGGAGGGAAACTCATTGGGAGTTATTTCTGATAGATGGAACAATTCATCGGGTAGATTTTTGGGGGCCTATAAACATTAAAAGGGCCGTCTATTTATTCCTTGTAAGTAGAGGTAGATTGGATAGTTAAGCAAATAAGTAGATGATGGAATGAGAAATTTAGGCATGGAAGTAGGTAGTAGACATGAATCGCTATGCCGTAGTCAGGGCAGTTCCTAATAAGATCAGGATACATCCAAGGCATTGAAAGTGCCGTCTATTTGTCCCCTATGAGTTAAGGGCAGAGTAGAATTACATGGGAAGGGGGATGATGGAAAGAGACATCTAAGGCTATAAAAGAAGAGGGAAGATAGGAAAAAAAAGTGGGGGACTTTCTATAGTTTTAGACTTTCTAGAGTTTTGACCAGTAATATCATTTGCTTTTGTCTCATTTTCTTGAGTTGTAAATTTGATGTAATTGTGCATGTTTTTTTGCCTTTTATGTGGCTGAATGAATTAATAAAATTGAACTCTATGCCTTGGTTGATGTTATCTATGTCATTTGTAAATTAGTCTATACTGTAGATTTTCTAGTGTTGTGATTAGGAATGTCATTTGCTTTTGTCTCATTTTCTTGAGTTGAAAGTTCTACATAAATGTACGTGATTTCTATGCCTCTTATGTGATTGAAATATTCTATTAAGAAAATTGAACACTATGCCTTTATTGACATTTTCTATATCTTATCAAAATAAGTCTCTGTTATGAGCCTCTATTTCTATTATTTTGATCTTTTACATTGATCATGCACTTGTCTGCTCTTAAATGTAATTGAATCCCACATATAGTCTCAATGTGCCCAAGGTTAGGATTAGGATTACACTCAGGTGCATCGCCATACTTAGGTTTCATTTCTTGCATTTGCATTTATATTTAATTTCCTATCCATTTTCCCCCAACACTTGATACAAAAGAAGAGACCAACTTCTCTAAAATCTGGAGGTTGTTTCAAGTGGCAATATCCTACAGCTTGAAACTTCCCATTGTTGATTGATTAAGATCAAGCACAATTTTTGTCATCAACAGTTTTTGGCATGCCCAGTGGGACCAATCTTTCAAGGAGTTGAAGAATTTTGGTGCATTCTTCAGCCAATTAGCCTTTCGAGTTTTTTTTTTCATCAACACCAACAATGACTCTGAGTCAAATCAGCCGATTAAGCAGTCCTAGTATCATCAAGAAATCACCATTTGGTATGTATAATTCTATTACTCATAGCTATGAGTCTTATTCTCCTTCATATATTTTTAATCAAGATCAAGTTTCTCCCATAATCATGGATGCATATGGTCATGAGTTTTGCCCTTCACAGGTCTGATATGACCAGCCTCAGCCCTATCATGAGCTATACTAGTCTTATGCCTAGTCTCCCCAATGTGTCACATCCCATGCTCAACCTAATCTTATTTTCACCTTCAAAAAAGCATTACTAGGATATAAAAAATATGTATTGGAACTTGACAATAGAAGGGGATGTGGCCAAGAAATTCCTAATCATGTCATCCATCAAATAAGGGATGCAGTAGATCTGATTAAAAATGAATGGGATCCCATTGAGAGAGAAAATTGGCAAAGGCTTACATATGAGATGCTGGATGTGTGTGGATTGATTGCATTTATAAAAGAGAAGTTGAGCATTCATGAGAGATAGCCTTACCAAGTCTATCAAACTACATATCCACCACCACAAATTCCATATCAGACATACGCCACCCCTGTTCATGAGCTAGGTTCAACCTATTAAGGTCATTTCCCCAATAATGTTGAGTCTATGTTCGCAGCAAGGGAAGAGGACTCCAAACCCTCACTCTCCCTTCAAGTCCCTTCCACCCTTCCTTAAGAAGATTCTTGTTTTTCATCACAGCCTTCTTCTTTATCCCTTTTTAAAGAAGAATATATTTTGAAGGAAGCAGATAAGTATGCAGAGGAGTGCGCTCAATTCATGGCTAGTCAAGAAGATTGCATGACAGATGAGGAGGAAATCACCATAGGTACTCCCTTTGATGAACAAGAGGACAAGTCACAAGCTTTTGTCTTAACCTCTGATGAGGAAGAGATCATTTCTGACTTCTTTCTCACTTTGCAAGAAGATGTGGAGGAGCATGGACACTCCCTTGATCAAGTCATTGAGACAGGTGACACTATCCTTCAAGGAGGCCATGAACTGGCCAGATGTGGAGAAGACAACATCGAGACTCAACTAAATATGCAGAGGGGATGCCAAGATTTATCCTTTCAAGAGGTTGAAGTCATCAAGGAGCATGATGATGTAATGGAACTTGAAAATGAGGTATGAGGAGATAAGCCAAATGATGATGAATATCAAAAGACACAGAGTGGAGAACCAGTAGCCATCGATTTCTTGATGAGACACGACAACATGAAGAACTAGTATTTGACAAGATTTTAAGAGCAAGAAGAGCTTATGGATGTCAAAAGCATGTTTGACCTAGACTCACTCAAATGCAAGCAAATCCATGTGGCTTTCACAAAGGACATTTCACCAAAGATATACCTATTTCAATCACTTATATGGTGACATAAGCTAGCCTGTCATTAAGAAGACATTAGAAATTTTGTTTTTGATCTTAGAGGGAGATAGAGATGCTTAATTAATGTAGTTAGGTAGTTTCCCATTCCTGCATTGTTTTTGTTTTCCATTGTTGTTTTCCTGCTTAAATAAGTGTTTTAAACACAGAGTTGGCAGCTTAGAAGGTTTTAATTCTTTAAATTTTTCCCACATTAAATGCTTCCCAAATCTTTTGAAATCTCTAAGGTACCTTGCACCATAACTTGCATAGCATGTCCACCTCATTATTTCTTGAAGATTGAGTAGGATCTATTAATGGTCATCTAAATTTAATGCTATTTGAGACTTGATATGTCCATAAATATCTCTTAGAAAGATTTGAAGTTTACAAACTCTCAAGCATTCCTACCCCTACAAAAATATCCTGCTCATTGTGATTGTTAGTGCCTAGTAAAAATTTGCTTCAGTAAACATATTTATATCTTGCACAAGGTTCATACCAGGTATCACATAAAATATATAGAGATGGTGAGAACATCATCTTCACAACAAGGAGTTGGGACACATAGATCTCTTGATAGGTTACTGGCTAGTAATTCATATGCTATAACTCCTGCACAACTATCGAGAACCTATCTGAGAACCAGAATCTTGGAAGTTGGTCAAGCCAGTGACCCATCAAAACTAAAGGATTATACAGATGGAATCATGGACTTGATCTTGCAAAGAACTAGTAGCAAGAATATTAGAGAAGGGGCACACCAAATGTGTCTTCAAAGAGCCAAAACAAGGCAATATGAGACATTCAAAATGAAGATATGGACTCATAACTAGCTCAATTCATTGTCCCAACGGTGCATCCATACCCTGATGTGATCAAATTATTCACAAACTTGCTCCATGCACCATCTTGCACCATTCAACAGGGCCCCTTCATGTTGCAAGTCACCCCACAAGCTATCAGGGACATGCTAGCCTTGCATTATGACAATACCACCACATTCCCCACTATTGATAGGATGTAAAGGATGTGGGCGAATGTCAACACTCAGACAAGGTTTTTGAGGTCTGAGTTACAAATGGCCGATGGTGATATAATGGTACCCACACTCCCTACACCAATAACTCAGTTCACACTAGCTAGCCAAGACATGCTGTCAATGATGGCTCTCATCTTTGGCATGAAGGATGACATGGAAATATATGCAGAACAAATGGCCATCCTTTTTAGGCTGAAAATAGTTGACAAGACACAAGAGTATCGACTTGACTTCTTAGAGCACATAGCCTTTTCAATAGTGGAAGAACTGACCTAGTTCAGATTGAAAGGGGTGTTCAGGTATTCCTCCTTTTTGTTCCATCTCATACTACATCAGAACCTTGACCTTTTCACTTGATATATGAATCTGAACCTATATGACCCAGCTTTTGACCCCTAAAGGACCATTCCTATGTCTACATGGACACACTTTTTATCAAAAACTAGTGACCTCTATGATTTTTAGGAACTATTTGTTACCCCTATTTTTCATTGCCTTAGCCCTAAACCTATCATAAATAGGTTATTTCCAAGTGTTTTAAACCTCCTGGTTAGTTATCCAATCCCGTGTGACTTCTATTTTGGGGCCTACCACACGATCATAAGGGTTCATGGTTTTTGTGGGGAACCAGTGTTCCTACCAAAGACCTTAACTCTTAGGTTGGCATTCCTGGAAGTCACCAGGTAGGTGTCGGTAGTTGAAAATGAGTATGGTTTTGGGAAGAAGAAGATAAAAATGTACAATCTCCCATGGATGGCAGACAACATGAGTTTGGAAGCCAGAGATGCTGAGACTATGCTATTGAGAAAACTAGCCTTCCTAGGGTTCCTACTAGTCGAAGACAAATGGGTTTATGACCCAAGTGATTACATAGCTTTCATGGTAAGGACCAATAGGATTGGGGCTAGGATTTCACATGAAGGTCACTCTTTTTTGGAGACCAAAAAAACCCTACAGAAGATGCTCCTAGTTTCTATGTTGAATTGATAGATTTGCCCTTGCCACAGAATAGGCCATGGGAAACCTTCTATGATAAGTAAAGGGATTATGATCCCAAAGTCAGGATGACTTCTAGTTTGAGGACATTGAAGAACAAAGGTTGGGATGCGAAGAAGATTGAGGCCTATTGGAAATTTCTCAAACCACCCATGCTTTTGGAAGCATGGATTCATATGAAAGATGGGAGGAACTCTGGGATGAGTGTCATCCCTCCCCTACATCTAGCCTAGAAACAAGCCAATTGTCAACACTCAAGATAGAGCAAAAAGCTAGAGCAGGACCAAGCCAGTAACCATAGGCCTCAGAGCAAGCTACAGCTATAGTCACTACATAAGCCTAGCCCCAACCTCTTAGCACCATGGAACAACAAAGGAGTGTGGTGTCTTCACCACCAAAAGCCTCCCCATCATTGGAAGTGACTGAAGTCCCTAGTTATCCACATGCACCACCAATAATGGTAAAAGTGGAAGGGAAGCAGATGCAGCCAGAGTTGGAAACACCCAAGAAGAGAAAGAGGGTGTAGTTCCAAATAGATTCAGAGGAGGAAGAAGAACCTTCATAGCACCAAGTGTAGAGCACTGTAATTCCCCCTCAAGTAAGTATTACTCCTCCTCCTCCCTCTTAGTCTGTTCCTTTCCCTATTAGCATGATGCCTCCACCTAGCTAAATGACACCTCCTATCACCTTTGCCATCCCCATTTCATAATTCACCACATCCTTGATGCCTCAAACCTTAACATTACCCTATTTATCCCCTTATACTCTCAAGAAACCTTTCCCTTAGATTGCCCATAGCCAACCACTAGCTATCCAATATGGCCTGCCACAGGGATATTCTTTTGTGGGAGGACACATTGCATCCCCTTCCACCTTCCAAATGCAGGCTGATGCTGCTAGGAAGGCAAGATAAGCCTAGATGGAGAAAAAGAAAACTAAAGAGAATAAAGCATTGGCTGCCCCACACATACAGTCACAATTTGACCCTATTCAGTAGCAACTTTCGGTGACCCATTTGTCACCCAACGTCGTCAAGCTGAGTGAGCAAATGCAACTAGAGGATTATATGATGAACACAGTGGCCATTGATATGTCCCTATTCAAACCCCAAGACAGAGTTGAGCTACTGACAAAATCCACTTTTGTAATCACAGATGATTATTTGAAAACATCAAGAAGACTGCAAAATATGGAGGCTGACTTGGCCAAAGAAAAGGCAAACTATAACAGTTTGGTTGAAGAAATAAATAAGAGAGATAATGAAATAACAAGCCTAAATAAATAGTTGCAAGATAATGTTTCCCTTTAGACTCAACAGGCAGTCCAAGCCCAGAATGATTCATTAAAAATAGAGCTCACACTTGCAAAAGATGCAACAACAGCCCTTAGGTGGGAGAAAGTAGCATTGCAGGGAAGAGTCGAAGGACTTCAGTTACAAGTTACCCAATTACAGTAGGGGCTGCTGGAGGAACAAAATAAGGCTATGGATTTTCAAGCCCAGTTCCAAGTGGAGCAAAAAAAAATAGCACAAATAAAAATAGAGCTGGCTAATAGGCCACAAGGTGTAGGAGTGATAAAATTAGTGAAGGATCTCTATGAGTCAATGTGGGAAAGAATCTCCTCAGAGATTATCTAGCTCAGGCCATCTCTCACCTTCATGCTCAACACACAACAATTGTGTGAGAAGGTAGAAGATTTAGTGTAGAACACTCTGGCCACAGTCTCTAATAGAGTCACAAACTCCCAAACCTTGATGCAAAAGATCTACGATGCAATGGATGTGACATTGGTAGCTGTAGGAATCCCTAATAGAATGGTTGCCATGAAATGGGTCAATGAGGTGCTCAGTTGCAATGCCATGGCCAACCATTGCTAAGAGCTTCTCGAGGTCATGAAAGAAGGCATTGGCAAGATGAGACAACATATTAAATATCTGGTGCAACTAGGCCTTCCTTCTCCATTTCTAGATGCCAACACAGTGCTAATGGTAGATCAAATTGAACCATTGCTGCTAGCCAAATAGAGGGACCAAATAGTTTTCCAAGATTTGCAAGATGATTCCTCAGTCTCAAAAGTCAAAGCTATTTTGATTCTTGTTGCCCAGCTAAAATTTAAATTGAAATCTATAGTCCAGATTCTACAAACCTTTTCACACAAGGATATCATTAACCTTGATCTAGCTTTCATTGAATTATAGAACAAGCGAGGGTTATCTGACCATGAATGGTCCATCTACCAGACAACACATTTGAAGCTGTGAAATTTTGAAATTTTGACAAAGTAGGAGTTGGGTTTCTTTTTGAGCAGGCTCAAAAGTCTTGGGGGTCGCCAGTAACTGTAGAGTAATTTTTTACTCTATGTCATATTTAAATTTTTAGTCACGCACTGCAATTTTGGTTCCTACATACCTTGGTCATGGTGATAGAGTTTTAGAGTAGAGAGTGGGTTTATTTTTGCCTAAGTGTCAAAGTGTAGTGGAGGCTACCAAGTGGTGTAATATGAGCATGGGCTCTCTTTCCCTTTTTGTTTTCTTCATTTCATTTTTGCCTAAGTTTCAATTTTGAGTGAAAATTTCCAAGTGTCACTTTCTAAAACACGGAGCCAGCCAGTTGGTGTCATCTGAGACACTTTTCATAACTTTTAGGAAGGTTATGTAATGTGTCACGTATCTAATAACAACTAAGCAGAATGCACCACATGTTGGCAATTACGTCTCATATTTGCACCCGTGTTTCATTCTATTTTTTAGCAAAGGCTTTCAACGAGCTAAGTAATAAGATCAGGCGAAAAGCACCAGGTGGCAGTCATGGAAGGCCCTAGACTACCTTTTTTAGAGGAAAGTGCAAGTCACCACATGTCAGCATCTAAGAAACTTTGGTTCAATTCATGGGTTCAATGCTTTGATTCAACACAGAAAGGCATCGTTTCATTTTTTTTAAGTGCCAAAGGGTAGCGGATGATGCCAAGTGTCATTCTCTGAGCCCCTTTCTACTCCATTCCTAAATGCAACAAAAGATGCCACATACCCCTAGTAAGAGAAGCAAAATATGCCACGTATCTTCCTAAGAATAGTGAAGGCCACCACGTGTCAACTTTTGAGAGACCATGTTTGAGCTTCATTGCCAAGTAAAGATTGTGGTGGGTCCTGGGTGTTATTTCAAAGACCTTCACAGCACCAAGTGTCAACATGAGAAGACTGCCACATGCATCCTTCCCCTTTTAAAAGTTGCTCAGGCAAGGAATGCGGTGAGTTTTATTTTGTTAAAATTGCTAAGTATCAAAGAAGCAAAATGCAATAGGTGTCGAAGGTAGAGTGTTCCTGAGTAGGACATAGAGAAAGTGGAAAATGTCACGTGTCTTCGATAAATCAGGTAGAAAGCACCAAGTGTCATTCTCTGGTGCCTTCTAAGAAATAAGGAGAATTTTAGAAATTGACTAAGTGTCCTCTTTTGTTTCAATAGAATAGAGTGTTTTGTGTATCTATTGCCACAAAGTGAGATGGATGGAAACTCGGTGGGAGTTATTTCTAGTAGATGGAACAGTTCACTGGGTATATTTTTGGGGGCCTGCAAACATTAAAAGGGCCATCTATTTATCCCCTATAAGCGGAGGTAGAATGGATAGTTAACTAGCTAATCAGATGATGGAATGAGAATTTTAGGTGCGGAAGGAGGTATTAGACATGAATTGCCATGCCGCAGTTAGGGCAATTCCTAATAAGATCAAGATACATCCAAGGCATTAAAAGCACTATTTGTTTGTCCTTTGTGAGTTAAGGGCAGAGTAGAATTGTGTGGGAAGGGGGATGATGTAAAGAGACATTTGAGGCTATAAAAGAAGAGGGAAGATAAGAAAAAAGGGGGGACTTTCTATAGTTTTAGACTTTCTAGAGTTTTGACCAGTAATATCATTTACTTTTGTCTCATTTTCTTGAGTTGTAAAGTTGATGTAACTGTGCATGTTTCTATGACTTTTATGTGGCTAAATGAATTAAGAAAATTGAAATCTATGCCTTGGTTTATGTTATCCATGTCGTTTGTAAAGTAGTCTATACTGTAGATTTTCTAGTGTTGTGATTAGGAATGTCATTTGCTTTTGTCTCATTTTCTTGAGTCAAAAGTTCTACATAAATGTACATGACTTTTGTGCCTCTTATGTGATTGAAATATTCTATTAAGAAGATTGAACACTATGTATTTGTTGACATTTCTTGTATCTCAACAAAATAAGTCTCTGTTATGAGCCTCTATTTCTATTATTTCAATCTTTTACATTGATCATGCACTTATCTACTCTTAAATGCAATTTAATCCCACATATAGTCTCACTGTGCCCAAGTTTAGGATTAGGATTACACTCAAGTGCATCACCATAGTTAGGTTTCATTTCCTGCATTTGCATTTCTATTTAATTTCCTATCCTTTTTCCCCTAACACTTGATACAAAAGAAGAGACCAGCTTCTCTAAAATTTGGAGGTTGTTTCAAGCCGCAATATCCCATAGCTTGAAACTTCCCATTGTTGATTGATTAAGATCAAGCACAATTTTTGTCATTAGCAGACTACATTTGACTAGGGTTGACCAACCTTTGACTTTAGTTGACTAGCCTAGTACATAGAGGGTAGACTTTAACAAGGGCTAGGGAGAGGATGAGTAAGAAAATAGACCAACATGACACCCTATAAAGACACATTGGAACATTTTTAAAAGATTAAAATAGTTGGGGTTAACCCAAATTTGAATTGGGGTTAAATTTGGTCAACATTCCCACATGCAAAGAATCTTGGATGTGCTGCCAAAGATGAGAAAGACAAGGACAATGGGAAGGAGATTAAAAAAGTAAAACAACAACAAAATATACATTTTCCTTAACCTAGTCAGGCCTAAAACAAGTAAATTTAGTTAATAACCACCTGAAGGTTGATTGGGGTAGTTTCTAAAGCATTTGTACTTTCCCAAAGTTTAGTGTTTTTAGTTAAAATGTAATAAACTATCTTTTATATTTAATGGTAGAACCTAGATCAGATTAGGAGTTGGATAGATGATAATAGAATAGTAGAAATATAGAAGTTATTGCATTCTAAATATTGTAATATTTTGTAGCAAGCTTTAATTACTATAGATATGAGTAATGAGAATATTGATTCTATAAGTCTCTCAGAGAAGTATTAGAACTCAATTCCAAATGAGGAAGGCCCCCCTTGGAAGGAGTTATTGTGAAAATCCTAATTCTCTTTTTTTTTAAGTGTGTTGTAAGTTGATTTCATTATTAGTTTGATTATATAAAGTGTGATGCCTATGTGATTTATAAGTGTGAAGTATTTTTTTATTTTTTTTTATAGTAGTCTCATAATAAAACTATTTGGTGAATTCAACATAAGTTCATTGTACTACAATTAGTAAAGCAAGTTAATCTATAAATCAATAATGCATATATAGTGATGACATCCTTGAAAAGCATACATACCCAAGGTTGAAAATTAATGCTAATCAGACTCAAGAATATAGTATTAACTGGGTAATAAGTTTGCACAACATCCCATATCATGACATGGGTCTTACTGAGTATCTCATACTTGCAAACATACCAAACTAGGTGACTGGGTCACCTTTTCTTTCACATCTACATACTAGCTATTTGGAGGAGACATATAGAGGCATTTATAGGCATGTTTTTGGACATATAGTGACTTGAGGATATAAAAAAATTCCTAAACCTTCACCTCCAATGATTTTCAACTTTCTAAATAGTTCTACACCCTAAAAATCTCATAAAACCTTGCAAAAGTACCCTTTTATGACAATTTTGTATAGTGTCCATATAGACAAGTACCATAGGCAAAGTATCCTTTATGTTTATTTGTGTTTTAGGTGCTTTTAGGGTCATTCATGAGTGTTTGAGTATAATTATCTCCATTTTTATCAAGTCAGGTCTATTATTAGGGTTTAAGTAGGGTTTTATAGGTCTACCATCTTAACGATGATTCATAAATATGAGACATCCAATCCCAAAATTATGGTCATGGATGTTTATTACATAGACCCCCATAAAAATCAAAAAAATATTTAGTTCTCATGCATCTTTTGTGTGGAGATATGAGTTGAAGATGGTGGACTTCAAGCTCTTTCCTATCCTTCTAGACCTATCTACAGTCTTAATAATGATTCATAAACCTAGGCTCATCAATCTAACTTACTCTTTCATATATTTAAAGTACATAGGGGTTACCAAATTCCCTTATGGGAATTTTTCTTGAGACCTTATGCTATTAAGGATATGAACACTTGATTAGATAGCTCAAGTTGATTATCTAGGACTGTGGTAGTTCAAGGAGGTTTTTGAGACTAAAATGGCCATATTATTGCATTCCCCTACCTCAAAAAACCATTTTAGTGCCTATACCATCCCCCCAAACCTCCTCATGTTCTTGTGTTATCTTTTGGATTCTAGTTATGATATTGAGGTGAGCATGGGGTTTGAGGCCTTAAGAGTAATGTTTATGCCTAACAACCCTACATTGGATGTCATCGCTGTGAGGTGACTTTGGGTGTTTAGAGGGGGTTATAAATTATCAAAACACTCTTTTATTACTTTTACCCATCCTATATAACTATTCTAACTACACATACTCCACTCTATCTTATATTCTCATGTGAGTGTTATGGCTGCCAAGCCTGAGGTTTGATAATTAGCATTGAAGGCCTGAGTGGTTTGATCTTTCTTCCACCATGTTGATGGAGTTATGATTCATATATTATTTTTGAAATGTCTATAAATATCCCTTCTAATAGGGTTTCTCCTAAACTACTCTCTACATACCTCATATAACTAGGCTTATAGTTGTAGGAGGTTATTCTTATATGACCCTAAGGCTTGAATGGGTGTTTTTATTACCTCACTTGAGGCTCTAATCATCATGGATATATCTATCCACCTTCTATCATCCTTCTTTCCGGTGTCTCCATATTTAAACCACTAATTAACATATATAGATGTCATCAACCCTTGTCCATAGGCCTACTTATATCTATCTTTAGACCTAATAGGCCTAACAAACCTTCGAGTTCTCTCTCTCTCTCTCTCTCTTTAACCTATCATGATTGAAATAATGCATTTGATGTAGGTTAAGGGTTTTAAGGTAAAAATCATATATCCTAACTCATATTTAAATTTATTTACACTATATGGCTTCACACTTTTACCCTTCCATAAGTGAGCCTACCTGTAGGTTTGCTTGCTACCCTAGGCTTGAGTATTGTTGACCTAAGTACTAGGGTTTGGGTTATCTTTATCCTCCCTTTTATACATTATATATGGAGTTATATACTTCCACAACATGTTTCAGGGTTGAAAACACCCTTAGGGATAACTCTTCCCTTCATCTTGTCCTTTGTATATCCTCTTCCCCTAACTAGGGTTTGTAAGTAGTCATGTCTATGTGACCCTTAGCCAATGAGGTTAGTGCTTTTCATGATTTACCTAGGTTTCCCATCCTCATGAACATTTGTCAGACTTTATCATTTCTTCCCTTAGTTGTCTTCAACACTTAAATGACCTCAACATTATGCATAAATATTTAGCTAATATATAGGTTTCTGTGTGTTATATTAGGCCTATCTATCTTGGTTAGATAATTAGGTTATTTTACCAACCTGGGCTCTCATCACTTATTGGAAGCATTTGATATGATTTCTCACTTCCCTCTCTTTATATGTTTCCAAACCTATAGATGACCTTAAACCTACATTTGTCTTCAGCTTCTAATAAATAAGCCTATTTAGGTCTAACAGGGAATAATTAGATCATCCAAGCCTTCTCTATCCCAAGGGTAAAACTTACTTGGACAAAGGCATTGAGGGCCTTCAGGTAAAAATCTAGAAACTTTGTCTTCCCTCTTCAAAATCACCTTTATGTATGATTTATTATATCCTCTTCATTCTACTTATAGGTGGTAGACTCACTTCTTGACTATGTATGATAGGTGAGTCTCTTTTTGTCTAGTGTTTTTGACCTTTAATGGAGCCTATCTGTTTATCATGTCTTGGTAGACAATGTTCTCATTACTTATACACTCTCCAAGCACTTAACTTGCCCATTATACTAAATTAACCTTGTTAAGCTACCTCCACATGGTTATGCTCATGTTACCTTCTCAAATTACCCTTGATGTTAAGTTTATTTAAAAATTGTATCTGATTTATGACAGATAATCATTATTTGGGGAAAATACTCTCCATTGATATTATTTGAAAACCACATCTTTATGGAACTAAAATTCTTTTTGAGCCTCCATAAGATAGTCAAGTATCTCAGGTAAATCTATTTAACTATCTTGATGCTCTTCATAACAATCACTTCTTAATGCCCTCATCCTAATCATAGGGTTGAAATATTCTACTTCTCTCTCTAAAAGCCTTTTGTGACTCCTAAACATCTAACCAATAGTATAACTCAATCATATAGCTCAATAGAACATGGATAAAATATGGGCTTATGTTTATGCCTTCCAAAAATCTTAAGACTCTTCACAAGTATTAGCAAAAAAATTCACATTATATACACAATAGTCATAGTACTGAGATATGATTATGAAGAGGTTATTTTGTTTGAGGTGAATTAATTGAGCATGGGAGGTAGATAAGATCAAGTGGAATCCAAGGAACTATTATACAAACCATAACCACCATGAACTTATATTATCAAGCTTTGGATACCCTAAAACATATGGAAACTTGTTTATAGTATATAAATAGAGAGAAAAAAATGTTTTCCTTACTCACATACCCTCACATGTGTGAACCAAGAGTGAAGGGTAAGGGATATGGTCTATGACAACCTATATAAAACTCTTGAATCTTTTATTTATATAAATTCCTCAATAATGCACCCAAACCATTACATTTCTAACCCTTACATAGATGAGGAAGCTCATTTGAGTGCCCAAATTATTATCATTCATTTATAAAGTATAGGGCACAAACCTAAAAAATAATTCCATGGATAATAAGGTCAAGATAACCCCTTCCTTTTCTCAAAGTTTTAGATCTTGATCTTCTCTCTCTTGTATGGAATGAATGAAAACCTAAAATTCTACCTAGACTACCAAGGAACTTGGTAGAGAGAGGAATAGTTTTGATATTGTTTTGAATTCTATGATAGTAAAACTCTACTAGAATACATAAAATGATCCTACCTGAAACATCTAAACTTCCCTTGTATGGACCTAACTGCATGGCTTCATATAACTTGCTAAAACATCTGAAAACTCTCTCTTTATTGATTTTTTCCCATGTTTGAAGTTTGAATTTCAATTGGAGGATGAAGAGAGGGAAAACACAAGTTATAACATCTTTCAAACCTAGTATTATGGAAGGGGGAGCTAAAGAGGCACTCTTTTCCCATGTGTGGGACCCATTTGTTGAATGGGGAGTGAATATGAGTTTTAAAATGGACTTTTAAGGGTATGAAACAATTATAACATGGCTTATAATATCAAAAAGGCCCATTTAATACCCATTAAAGGAAATTTGGCATAAAGTCACTCTCATTCCTAAGTTTTATAGTGAAATGTAGACTCTTATGAGGTATTTGAGGGGTATTCGATGGCTTCTAAGGGTGAATTAAGATGTGAATTGGGCTTAGATGAATACATCATGAATAATGACCTTAAACACACTATTTTACCTTATTTAATGACATAAAAAAATGTTTATACACCTTTACATACCATTTAAAAGGTTTCCCCTTCTTGAAATGGCTTAAACTAGTCTAAAACTATAAGGATTAGAAACCTCATTTACTCTAAATTACCTTAATATTTGTAAAATGACCTTAATATTGTCAAAAACTAATTATACCATATTTATAGACCTAAAAATAATTTAAAACTCTTTTTATTTACACAATGAACATCATGGGGACCTATTACACATCACCAATAGAGCCAAGATAACCATGACACATGAGTTCATAAGCATATTCTATGACACAACATGACACTATTAACAAGGCTCAAAGAATTTCAATAGACATTTATGAGACCATGATAATTTAGGTGATATAGATAAAATTAGAGGGTTTATCATGAAATATTTTGGTTTTATGGGTTGAAATTTACCTTGTGTGTTAAGAAATGTCAAATGTCAACATTTTTTGGTGACTCTAAGGGGTGACCAACTTGCTGGTCAAGAGAAACCATTGAATCAAGGATGATATCATGACTTATATGCCCATTTTCTTGGGATTAAAAGTATAAAAAAAACTTAATGACACCTATTGGACTAAAAAACAAAAATAAATAGTAAGGACAACTAAAGAAACACACATAATACCTAAGAAGTAAATAACAAAGACACTAAAATACCAAAGGCAATAGACTACTCACACTTGTGTTGACACTTACTAAAAATGAGACACTAAGTAATAGAAACAAATGAATATAAAAAACCTCATTTATCCTCCAAGATCAAAATGTAAACTCCTTTGATCAATTTTGTTCCATTAGGTTATATTTCCACATGATAATTGAAGTGCAATCAGGTATTGTCCATTGAATGAGGGATCCCACTTACAGATGAAGACACTGTCATGCTCATGGCCTCTTAAGAGAGAAAATAGACATTCTTGATACATTATAAAGTGTATGGATTATCTATGTGAGTCAATCATCCAATCATAATAATCCCATACTTATATTCCTTGCATAAATAATGTCAATTCTACCTCAGTCATGGGTTGTTCTTGATTATGTTGGACAGTTTGAGGTAGCCCTTATGTTATGGATGTAAGGCTAGATTATAAGAGAGTTGCATATTATTTCATGAATAATTAAGGATAATTAGGTTAAATTACACCCTCAAAGAGTTAAGAGGCATTTTAATATGGGTTGAGGAGTTGATAACCTTGATTGAAAATCTAAAACAAGTCATCTCCACATGAAACAGTTTTTTGGGAAGGAATGGTTGAAGGGTTTTATTCTTTTTATTTGATAATACCATCCTCCTCAATATGATCCTAATCATATCATGTTTTAATAAGGATATAACCTGACTCAATGGTGGAAAAAAACTATCTTTATTGATCCTTAACTATTTGACATGTAATAGGACTCTTTTCAAGTTGAATAGTAGCAGATATAGGAGTAGGCACATCATAGTTTGAAATGTCACCATATTGATCTTTAAAATAATATTATATCACCTCTAATTAATCATTTGAATTTAATTCATCCCTAAAAAAAACATGATGATTTTTCACACTCCCAAATCCACCTTATCCTTCATATTCATTGGCTGGTCTGTACTTGTCTTCTACAACTATTACAAATTCTTATGACTCACCTTTTTATTACAACCCATCTTATTTTGTGTCTTTGAAGGCTAATTTCTGATTATTTTTTCCAAGAGGTGTCCTAATGACAAGATCCTCTTCAATAATAAGCTCTCTCTTAAGGAATGGCATGGGAAATCCTTGGAATGATTATAGGAGAGAAGTCATGTATGTCTCATTTCCTTCATTCAGTTGCTTACTCCTAACAACTAAAATCTCCTCCTTCTACACTTATTTTGAATGGATTTCCATGAGGGAAATGTGTTATACTCTTGAATAGGGAGGGGTGGGGATTGAATGATCTCAAGCTTAATTTTCACATTGAAACTTTGGCTTATGCTTAACTAATCTTGTCTCTCCCTTGACTACAACATTTGTCTCCAAGTTAGAAACTTATAGGTAGGATCTCCTTATTTTGCATGGGTTGAAACCTTATGTGTTAATGGAGGAAATTCTTTTTGGGATGACATTTCTATTGCAGCTACCATTGAATGGTATAGGTGTTGGCTTGTAAGTTCAATTTTTTTAGCAAGGTGAGTCTCGAAGTCAAGTATTATATAATTGGAGGTCTCTTCATGTTGATCAAAAAGTGAATGGACCTACAAGGTCTATTGTGAAACATGAAACTCAGTCTTCTCAAGACATACTTCTCCACTTCTTTGAACTCTTTCTTATAGAAACCTCTAATTAGGAAAAATTGGTAGGGTTTGTGAAGGATTTGGGAGGTCTTGACATTCATTTACTTACATATTTTGAGGGAGGGTGAGAAGTTTAATGGAGGATTGATATGGGATGGAGGAGGGGAGATAATTTTGATGATAGTGAACCTGATTCACCTCATATATTACCAACCTCTTGTTAATCTTTGAAACTAGACCCTCTATATTCAACATGTCACTATTGACCTTTGAATGACCTTCTCTCATGAAAAATTCCCACTCTTCCTTGGACTACTATAATGAAGTTATCATGTTCTAAATCACATGCTTAGTGATATCTTGGCCATACCCTCTCAAGGTTTCAAATCTCACCATGTGTATTTCATAGCTTAATAGGGTCTATTTAGGGTTTGATATGGATTAGTTTGGGACATAGTTGGGCTAACTAGGAATGTCATGATGTTTCCATGAATGATTAAGTTGATAAGTAGGTTACCAAGGAGGTGAATGAGGCTCAAAAGGAGGGTTATAGTGGTGTCATTGATATTTAAGAGGATCATATTCATAATGAGGGATCTCATATTGTTAACAAGGGTGAATATTGGGCTATTAGGGGTTATAATAAGGTTTATAGGGATAAAAATGGAATTGAAATGGATCATAGGGCTACTGATAAGGAAGTGTGTGATACAATTTTTCCCAATATGTAACTATAAATCATCATAAGACACATGAAAATCAAAGAAATATCAAGATAAATTGTTCTTACCATGAGATGATGACCTTGTGATGTCCCTTGTCATGAACTTCTAACTATAATCTAGCATGTGAGTGCTTGAAACTAATTATGATGACCAAGATGTTATTGTGAAGTATTTAATGCTTGAATCTAGTCCCATTGGGCATGTTAGGACTATTAAAATCCCAATTTTCACCCTTTAAAAGAGATTTTTCAATTTTGTTTCAAACTTGTCAGGAATCTAGAACAACAAACATGTTCTAACTCAACTCGTTAGGATCTTGCTCCTCAGATAGAGCACAGTATGATTACCAAATATATAAGCAATTGAATATGCGGAAATAACCAGAAACACAAGTAACTAGAATTCACCAATAGCACAGAATATGAGAGACAATACACTATCTTGTATTAACACTATACAGAAAAGAATACATCAAAGAGCCGCCACACTCTTTCACCTTACAGAGATTCGCCACACCTCAAGTGTACAGTAATTCTTCTCACACACACTCTCCTACACAAAAACGGTCCCAACAACCAACTCACACACAGAATTGGTGTTCACCTCACCAACCAGTCAGTAATAACCCTGCCGGTACATCAAGCACTCTATAGCACTTCAAGCTGATCTCTCATGAACCTGCAACCTGCAATTCAAAGACCAAACTTACATGTAGATCACCAATGAGCTTGCAACAACCTGCAACTCATAGATCTTACAACTAGAAGGAACTCTTCCTTTCTATCTCATGCCTTAAACAATACATGCCAATGGGTCTATAAATAGATCCCTAACTCAAACAATAACTTAGACTCTTAATTTAGACAATTATCCTCACAGCCCAAGACTCTGGGTGGTCTTGACATGCAAACTCATCGTTCACTTAACTAACTGTCCGTGAAACGAACACTTCGGGAACACACAGGCGACCGACGTCGGTCCCTGCTGGTCTGGTTTTGCCGACGTCGGCCGACTTCCTGCCGTCGCCGGTTGCCTTCTGCACTGGATCCTGCCGACGTCGGTCATGCTGCCGATGCCAGTTCCTGTAGAACTCAGCAACCTTCTGTTCCTAGTTTGCAAAGGTTGAAGTTTTTAGCTCCACAACCTAACAATCTCCCACTTGGAGATAAACAGCTGCAACCTGTACCTGTACCTGTACACCGTCTAGTTTGTTTCCTTGGCTTTGTATCCCTCCTCAAGATCACTCTTGAAGACCAACCACCACAAAATCTGTGATGTAAAATCTGTCATCCAAATTACCTGCCACATCCGCATCTACAACCATGTAGAAAAAGAACTTGACCCTGCATAGCATGTGCACCTGCTGCTGGTCCCACTGAACTACCCTTCAGTATTACTTTCCCGGATTGACTCCAAACTTGTGACAACTCCCACTGCTTGGGAAAACTCAGGTTTAGTACATACCATGCACTCAACCTCACTATGTGAATCAAGACCCCTGTTCTATGAACTGTCTAACCATCGGCGTGCTAACCGGCTTCACACAATCATCCTGAAACAAAGTCAACAAGACCTCCATGTCTCTAGAACACACTCATGCCAAAGAATCTTGCTGCTCCCAGATTCTCCATGACAAACACCTGAACTAGCTTTACCTTTAGTTCAGTAATACCTGTATATATAACCCTGCAACAAGCACATCATACAGAAAATAGAATAGTGTAGCTAATACTATCCAACCTGGTAAAGAGAAACACAATGATCAAACCTCCATTGCCCTGCAGCTAAAACAAGATCATATACCCTGATCTGCCATCTCACGTATCCATTTCCACTCTTCTTCATCTTCAACATCCATTCGTCTCTCAGTGCTTACTTCCAGCTGGCAACACTACCCAAAACACCTGTTTGGTTCTCCTCCAAGGAATCACATCCTCATCCATGCCAAGCTCCCACTGTTTCCTGGATCTACCTATTCTGCTTCTTCAACAACTTCCTGGTCCTATGCCATAAGTGAGCAACAAGTAGTGTAAAGAAGGGAAATGACGAATTTAAGAACTTACTTACACCTTCAGTCCTCTATATGGGCACTTGAGACTCCATGACAACTCGCTGTCCACCCAAAATTCGTCTCAGTAACCGATGCCGGTCACATCTCAGTCTACAGCCGACCGATGTCGGTTCCCTGCGACTGCCTCCCTACCGACGTCGGTTTCCCCTGGCCGACGCCAGTCTCTGTCTGCCCTGAGTCACCGACGTCGGGCTGCACATAGCCGACGTCGGTCCCTGTCTGGACGCCGACGCTGGTTTTCCTGCCGGCGTCAGTCTCTGTGTTTTTCTTGTGAGACCTGACTTTTTCCCGCGAGCTCTTTTTGGATCAAAACCTTGTCCAAATCACCCTTGCTCTGCTCAAAATTCCTCTGCACCTTGTGCTGAACTCTGTCCGTCACTTTCTCCTTGAAAACCAAGGCTTTCCCGTTCTTGTCACTAACATCGGATTCCTCAAGAAACCTTACCTTCTTCTTCTGCATGCAGAAACCACGATCCATGCCTTCCAAATCCGAAAGCATACTCTTTGACTCAAGAACCAGCATCTCCTTCTTATCTATGTGACCAAGCCTATCAAGCCACATCTCTGAATCTACAGCTGAAGTAGATAACCCAGAAAGAGAATCAGTAAAACAAGTAGATAGATAAAGCGTACCTACTTTCTTACCTCTAGCTATAACAAGTGTACCCTTGGTAACCTTCCAAGAGTCCGCTGAGAGAGTTACTGTGCAACCCTCTTCATCCAAACTTCTAACCGAAATCAGATTCCGCTTCAGAACTGGGACATGCATGACCTCCTTTAACACCCATGTGTCACCTGTCTGCAATTTCAGCTTCACTTTGCCTTTGCCAACAATCTGACAAGACTTACCATCCCCTACACAAATTTCTCCAAAGTCTCCCTGGACATACTCATGAAAAAATTCTCTATGTGGAGATGCATGAAAAGAGGCACCAGAATCTAATACCCAAGATTCTACTTTATCCAAAGAACATACCAGAGCATCCTATGCAACGTAGCCTGCAACATCTGCTTCTTCTCTATGTTCTTCATGATGATCTTCACCCGATCTGCAATCTCTCTTTAAGTGCCCTTGCTTTCCACATTTCCAGCAGGTTATTCTGCCATACCTGGACTTGGATCTTTTGCCTGTCTTCGACCTTGATCTCCCACGCTCTGTCCTCTCTCTTGGCCTTCCTCTTCCTTCAACACTCAAAGCATTTCCAGATAATTCACCTGTGCTTTTCCTGCGTATCTCTTCATTCAAGATCACGCTCACAACATCATCCACTTTTAAGACTTTTGAAGGAGACACAGTATTAGAAACTGCCATTACCAAACCTTCCCAACTTTCAGGTAATGAACACAAGATTAAGAGAGCTCTAGGTTCATCATCAAATACAATATTCACTGAACTTAACTAGTTTACCAAACCATGGAAATCACTAAGATGGCTATGAATAGATCCACCTTCCAACATTTGCAAATTAAATAAACGCTTCATAATAAATACCTTGTTTGAAGCCGAGGGTTTTTCATACAAATTTGCCAAAGATTTCATCAACTCCACCATTGTCTTACACTGTGATAAGCTGGAAATCACAAATGAATCAAGACTCAATCTAACAGATCCCAGAGCCTTCTGATCAAGAACCTCCCATTCTTCATCTTTCATATCCAAGGGTTTGCTAGCAACCCCACCCAACGGTAAGTACAAATCTTTCTGATATAGATAGTCCTCAATCTGCATCCTCCATAATTGGTAGTTCTTGCCATTAAACTTTTCCATTCGTAGTTGACTGCTTTCTGTCATTTCTCAACTCCCAGTCAAACAGAAACCCTGTGAGTAACCTATAATCAAAACACACTACCCAGATCTACACCAATCTGTTAGTATCCCAACCAAAAGCTCTGATACCACTTGTTGGTATCAAGCTCAAGAACCTACAACCAAGGCTCTGATACCACTTGTCAGGAATCTAGAACAACAAACATGTTCTGACTCAACTCGTTAGGATCTTGCTCCTCAGATAGAGCACAGTATGATTACCAAATATATAAGCAATTGAATATGCGAAAATAACCAGAAACACAAGTAACTAGAATTCACCAATAGTACAGAATATGAGAGACAATACACTATCTTGTATTAACACTATACAGAAAAGAATACATCAAAGAGCCGCCACACTCTTTCACCTTACAGAGATTCGCCACACCTCAAGTGTACAGTAATTCTTCTCACACACACTCTCTTACACAAAAACGGTCCCAACAACCAACTCACACATAGAATTGGTGTTCACCTCACCAACCAGTCAGTAATAACCCTGCCGGTACATCAAGCACTCTATAGCACTTCAAGCTGATCTCTCATGAACCTGCAACCTACAATTCAAAGACCAAACTTACATGTAGATCACCAATGAGCTTGCAACAACCTGCAACTCATAGATCTTACAACTAGAAGGAACTCTTCCTTTCTATCTCATGCCTTAAACAATACATGCCAATGGGTCTATAAATAGATCCCTAACTCAAACAATAACTTAGACTCTTAATTTAGACAATTATCCTCGCAGCCCAAGACTCTGGGTGGTCTTGACATGCAAACTCATCGTTCACTTAACTAACTGTCCGTGAAACGAACACTTCGGGAACACACAGGCGACCGACATCGGTCCCTGCTGGTCTGGTTCTGCCGACGTCGGCCGACTTCCTGTCGTCACCGGTTGCCTTCTGCACTGGATCCTGCCGACGTCGGTCATGCTGCCGACGCCAGTTCCTGTAGAACTCAGCAACTTTCTGTTCCTAGTTTGCAAAGGTTGAAGTTTTTAGCTCCACAACCTAACAAAACTTAGACTAACATGGGAATGGCTTAAAGGCTATGGGTAGCCTTATAATTAGACCAAACCTTAAGATTATGGGGCTATCTCCCCTAGTGCATCTATTTGGGATTATTTTAATAAATCATACTACTTGGGGTGAAAAGGGATATAAAGTGTATAAAATAAACCTGATTTAAGGGCTAGTGATGCACCAATATTGCTTATCCACTCAAATTAAACTCCTAACAACACTAATAGATAATGCATAAAACTAAATAACTATCTTCAATGGATTTTAGGCAATGATGTTTCATATATAGGTTGGTTTGAATGAATAGATAATGAGGGTGATGATAATAAGTCCTAGTTCAAGGCACTTATGGTCAGACATCTACTTTGAACTCAACCATTAGCCTCATAACACACTAAATGACCTGCTCAAAAGACATGTTAGCACTTAGGTGAGAATTGGACCTAAAAATGAGAGAATCCACCACTTATTCATATCATAATAAGAATGTAAACTATAGACACTAATCATAAATAAGCTATAATAATCTATTCATTAGTCTAATAGGTTTATCAAGTACAAAACTAGGTAGAGTTTACTCATACCTAAGAGAGGGATACAAATCAAGGCCTTAAGGATTGAATATATAGAAGAATGAATAGATAAGGAAAGGGTAAATTGTGTGGATTTAAATATGAGAGGTCATAAATGACCATAGTCAACTCCATCTATAATTATAAATAGTCCTTCTAACTCTCTCCATGCGTTGGCCTCCAAATTAATGATCTTAAATGAGTTATTAGGAATTGATATGAAGTAGTATGGAGTGAATTAGTTTCAATTATCCTAATCTAAGGTATGAACATGACAAAAAAATTAAATCATTCCTTATATGGTAATTAAAAATTATAATGATGTGTAATTAGGCCTCTAAGAGGTGTTAAGAAACCCACTAGGCCTTTCATGGTTATTGATTAGATTTGAAACTACATCCATTACTCCATAATGGTTACAAGTATTACCTATCTATCCCTTATAATTAGTTTAATGGGTAAGTATTATACATTATCTCATCCAATATTCTCTCTACACCATTCTTCAACTTTCCTTGTTGACCAAATAAGCCTAGTAGGCCACTAGGCATAGTTACATAGTGTCTGTGCTTGAATGGACATAGAAAACCTATATGATACATTGTGATCATATAAATAGGTGATATTTAGGTCTAAAATAATGTCCCATATATTGAAATGGGCCTTATTGAGTATATCAAACTTTTATACTTATTAGACTAGGTGATTGGGTCATCTTTTCTTTCACATCTATAGACTAGATGTTTGGAGGAGACATACAGAGGAATTTCTAGGCATATTTTTGGATAATTCCATATAGTGTCCATATAGAACACAAATATTGGAATAGTTTCCTTTGAATTTCCTCTATGTTTCAGGTATTTTTAGGTCATTTAGTAGTGTTTGACTAGAATTATCTCTATTTTTCTCAGGTTAGGTCTATTATTAGGGTTTAAGCATGGTTTTGAAGATCTAAAATCTTAATGATGATTCATAAAGATGAGACCTATAATTAAAAATTAAGGTCATGGATGTTTATTCCATAGACCACCTAAAACTACTAAAAATATTTGGTTCCCATGATACTTGTGTGTGGAGATACGAGTAGAAAATGGTAGACTTCAAGCTCTTTGATATCCTTCTAGACCTATTTTTAGTCTTAGTAATGATTCATAAATTTGGGCTCCTTAATATATCTCAATATTTCATGGATTTAAATTAAATAAGGGTTATAAAATTACCTCAAGAGAATTTTCCTTTAGACCTTATGCTATGAAGGATATGAGCACTTTATCAGACATCTAATGTTAACTATCTAGTACTGTGGTAGCTCAAGGAGGTTCTTAAGAATCAAATGGCCTTATTATTTCATTCCTATGCCTAATAAAACCATTTTATGGTATATACCATCCCATCACACCTCTTCATGATATTTTTTTATCTTGGGGAATATGGTTATGCTATTGAAGTGAGCATGGGGTTTGAGGCCTTAGGAGTAACTTTTAGGCCTAACAGCCCCAAACTAGGTGTCATGGCTATGAGGTGACTTTTAGGTGTTTATAGGGGGTTAAAAATTATCAAAACACTCTTATATTAATTTTATTCATACTCTATAACTATTCTATCTAACCATACTCCACTTTGTTTTATCTTCTCATGTGACTACTTTGAATGTTATGGCTATGAAGCTTGATTGTTTGATAACTAATGTTGAAAGCTTGAGTGGTTTGATATTTCTTCCACCATGTTGATAGAGATATGATTCAAATAATATATTTCAAAGGTATTGTAATATCCCTTCCAATAGGGTTTATCTTAAACTGCTCTTTGTATACCTCATATACTTAGGATTAAAGCTATAGGAGGTTATGTTTATATAACCATAAGGCTTGAATAGGTGTTTTTCTTACCTCACTTGAGGATCTAATAATCATAGATACATACATCCAAATTATATACTCCTATTATTAATCTCCATATTCAAACCACCACTTGACATACATAGATGCCATCAACCCTTGTCCACAAGCCTACTTATATCTATCTTTAGACCTAATAGGACAAACAAACATCCAAGCTCTCTCTCTCTCTCTCTCTCTAACCTGTCATTATTGAAATAATGCCTTTATTTTAGGTTAAGGGTCTTAAGGGATAACTCATATACAATTATTCAAACTTAAATTGATTTACTTCATATGGCTTCACACTTTTACCCTTCCACTAGTGACCTTGGTTGTAGGTTTGAATACTACCCTAGGCTTGAGTATTGTTGACCTGAGTATTAGGGTTTGGGTAGTATTTTTCTTCCATTTTATACATTATATATGGATTTATATACTTACACAACATTTTTTAGGGTTGAAAACACCCTTAGGGCCAACTCTTACCTTCATTTAGTCCTTTATATATCCTCTTCCCTTGACTAGGGTTTGTAAATAGTCATGTTTGCATAACCTTTAACAACTGAGATTAGTGATTTTACTTATTTACCTGGGTTTCCCATTCCCCATGAATTTTTTTTAGACTTTATCATTTCCTCCCTTAGGTTTCCTCAATACTTAGATGACCTCAATATTATGCATAAGTCTTTGGTTCACATACAAGTTTATGTGTGCTTGTTTAGGCCTATCTATCTTGGTTAGGTAATTATGTTATTTTACCAACCAGAGCTATCATCACTTCTAGGAAGTGTTTCCTATACTTTATCAATTCCATCTATTTATATGTTTCTTACCTCTATATGAACTCAGACCTACATTTGTCTTTAACTTCTCATATATAGGTTTATTTAGGTTGAATACGGACTAATTAGATCATCTAGGCCTTCTCCATACCAGGGGTAAATATTATTTTTACAAAGGCATTGAGGCTTCTAGGAATAGTATATAAACTTTGTCTTCCCTCTTCAATATCACCTTCATGTATGATTGATTATATCTTCTTCATTCTACCTGTAGGTGGCAGACTTGCTTCTTGACTATGTATGATTGGTGAGTATCTTTTTGTCTGGTATTTCTAACCTTCAATGAATCCTAGATGGTTATCATGTCTTGGTATATATTTTTATCCTTCCTCATACACTCTCCAAGAACTTAAAATTCCCATTAAACTACCTTGGACCTTGTTAAGCTACCGCCACATGGTTATGCTCAGGTTACCTTCTCAAATTTCCCTTGATGTTAAGCTTATTTAATAACTCTATCCAATTTTTTATTGATAATAATTATTTGGGGAAAATACTCCCAATTTATATTATTTTAAAACCACATCTTTAGGTCATAGAAATTATCTTTGAGCTTTCATGAGACAGTCAAGTCTCTCAAGAAGATCTGTCTAACTATCTTGATGTTATTTTTTCCCTTCATAACAATAGCTTATTAATTAACTCATACTCATCATAGGTTTTACATATTATACTTATCTCTCCAAAAGAATTTTGTGATTCCTAAACATATAACCCATAATATAACTCAATCCTCTAACTATTAATAGACCTTTGTCTCTTTAGTGTGTAGGTACATGCTTGAAATGATTGTGAGAGGTATACCTTTTGTATAGTGGGTTGAGGGTGGGGATGGTTAATGTATAAGGTAAGGATGAATATGAGATAAAAAAAATAGAGCATAGATCAAATATGGTCTTATGTTTATGCCTTTCAACAATCCCAAGACTCTTCACAAGTATTAGCAGAGAACTTCACATTACATACACAACAATCCTAGTACTGAGATAGGATTATGAAGAGGTTATTTAGTCTGAGGGGGATTAGTTGAGCATGGAAGGTAGAGAAGATCAATTTTATTCCAAGTAAATATTACACAACTTATATCCACTATTAACTTACATTATTAAGATTTGGATGCCCTATAACATATGAAAACCTACCTATAGATTGTAAATATAGAGAACAAGAATGTTTTCCTTACTCCCATACCCTCACACATGTGAACAAGGGGTGAAGGGTAAGAGATATGGTCTATGATAACCTATATAACACTCATCAATCATTTATTTTCAAACACTCCTCAATAATACACCAAAATTGTTGCATTTCTAACCCCTACATAGATGAGGAAGCTCACTAGAGTACCCAAATTTTTAGCATTTGTTCATAAATTATAGGGCATGAAATTATAAAAAAATTCTATTGATAAGAATGTAACGAGACCCTATTCTTCTTCTTCCAAAAGTTTTAGATCTTGATCTTCTCTCTCCTATATAGAATGAATGAAAACCTAAAAGTATTCTTGGACTACCAAGGAACTCAATGGAGAGAGAGGAATGGTTTTGATCTTTTTTTTATTTTATGATCATGAAACTCCACTAGAATTCTTGACATGACCTTACCTAAAATATATGAACTTCCCTTGTATGGCCTTGATCATATGAGTCTATATAACCTTATAAAACATTTGTAAACTCAATTTTTTTCTAAAATTTTCCCCATGTTTAAAGCTTTAACTTCCATTGGAGGATGAAGAGAGTTAAAAAAACAAGTCATACCATATTTAAAACCTAGTAGTATGGCAGGGGGAGTTGAAGAGGCACTATTTTCCCACATGCAGGACCCATTTATTGAATGAGGAGTGAATATGGATTTTAAAATGAACTTTCAAGGGTATGAAATTATTTAAACATGATTTAAAATACCAATAAGTTTTTTTAAAGACCCATTAATGGCAATGTGGCATCAAGACACTCTTTTATGAGGTATTTGAGGGGACTATGATGGCTTCTAAGGGTGAATTGGGTTAGATGAGTACATCATGAATAATTACCTTAAACACACTATTTTACCTAGTTTCATGACTTCAAATAATGTTTATACATCCTTACATCCCATTAACAAGGTTTCCCCTTCTTAAAATGGCTTAAAATGGTCTAAAACTATAAGGATTAGAAACCTCATTTTCTTCAAATTACCTTAATATTTGAAAAAAATACCTTAATATTTAAAAACACTATTTATACCATATGTATAGACATCTAAATCATTTGTCACTCTTTTTAATTACACAATGACAATCATGGGGATCTATTACACACCACCAATAGAGCCAAGACAACCATGACACATGAGTTCATATGCAGACTCTAGAACACATCAGGACACCCTTAACAAGGTTAAAAGATTTTCAATAGACATTTATGATACTATGATATTTTAGGCACAATAGATATTATTAGAATGGTTTTCATGCATGGTTTTGGTTGTAGGGGTTGATATTTGGCTTGTGTGGCCAAAAATGTCAATAGGTACATTTTCATTTGTATATTTTTGCATGTTTTTTTGATTCAACATTGGTTTATTGGTTGGTTAATTTTGGTTTAATGTATTATGTTGATATTTGTAGGTGAAATAGATGATGAGTACTAGGAGATCATTATTGAGGCTACGCTACATAAGTTGACATGACATACTCCTAATGATGATATGGATGATAGGTTAAATGATAGAGCTATAAGCGTTATAGGCATTCATGCCCCTTATTTGATCAATAATCCATTACAATTACAATGTATCTATGGGAATATACACATAGAGACAATGCACATGATAAGTTATAGAGGTGAGCTATGCCCCCACCCTATGGTCTAGGTGGGGTAAGTGGTAGGATCATGGATGACTATATTCATCTATATTAAGAGCATGCAAATCTGGTGGCTAAGGTAGTGATACTATAATAGAGGGAACATAGTCATATATCTCAAGCTAGATCTAGATTTAGAGGGGATATGGGAGCATCTAGCTCTAGTATGTCTGTATTTTAGAGTGAGGGTGTTGATGCTAGTTCTAGTGACCAAGATTTGATTATTAAGTGACTATGTATCATTATACTAAAATTATTTCTAAGTAATATATATAACAATGGGTCCACATATATATATATATATATATATATATATATCTATATATATATATATATATATATATATATATATATATATATATATATATATATATATATATATATATATATATATATATATATATATGTACCCATTGTTATATATTATGTTACTTATAATTTTGATTTTTTACCATGTGACTATAAGTAGGTTGATTTTTGTGAACTAGTTTCTATATCTATTAAATCTATGGTGCAAGAGATCTCACATAAGTAGGTGTCATAGAAACCACATGGCTCATACACTAAGTAATCGATGACTCATTGAAAGGAACATCCTGGGATAACTCACTCATAGAGTAATATGATCTAGGAGAGTGTGGAGAATAAGATCTTAATGCCCACTACATGAATGTTATAGTACCTCTGTTAACATACTAGTCAATATGATCTCTTAATGCACAATAATTATTATCCTAATGCCCATTTATTTAATGATAATTACAATATGGTTTATTCCTTATTCTACACAACTAATGTGTTAGATGGTGATTATAGGAGGAAGTGTGATCATCCACCTATCTTATAATTTAAACAAGATTTCATGAGCCCTATCTCATTCTAAAAATTATATAGCCCATCTGCTTGAGTCTTATGTTTTATTTCCTATGGGAGATGCTATGTGAATTGGTTGTTTTTATTTAACTTTTTCATTGATCATGGGTGGATTAGGTGATTTTACCATATTGGATGACTATGTCTATGAGAGATAAAAATCTGAATTTGACTCTAAATGTATCTCAACTAGTCCCAACTTCTTCTATAATGCCAAATTTCTATAACATAGATGATAGAAAGATTTGGATGTGTCATAGTAAAATTTATTTTTAAGAGGAAAAATGAGTCCTCTAACAAATATATATATCATGTCTCTTAATATATCAATTGGTAAATCAACTATTGCATACATGATTTGAATAATAAGATGTAATCATTTACTATTTTTGACTTGACCTAGTGTAGTGAAGGAAACATATCTTATGTGACTCGAGGTCCCTTATTATGAATATAATAAATGAGAAAGTATTCTTATAACTCATTGTATGTATGCAGTGAACCATTGGGGAGTGAATCATAGAACTAATTTAATGCCTCACCCATAACATGCATCAAAGATATGACCTCTTATGAAGGTATATTAACATCATCAAGAGATTTATTTGGACCTTGAATCTTATTATGAATTTTAGTCATTGGTACACTACATCAAGAAAAATTGATAGAGATAGTGGGTTTGCTCACTGTAACCTTGGGAGGGGTGATAGACTGCACCTGGTGAGAAGGAAATTGGATATCACCCTCATGGAGGTTAGTATGAGAAATGGGTTCTACTGTAGTAAGGATGGGTGGAGGAGTTTCATTGGTATCTCTTATATTGTTAGTAAGTAAATAAGTATCACATGATAATGGAATAGAAGACACCTTTTTATCATTTGAATGTAACCCATGTAAACTATGAACATGAGTATAGGTTCATACACTTTTATCTGAAAACATATTATTGCTTAAATTAGAATTTAATAAGTAATCAATTACAACATGAGATATTGGTGAGGTAGATAGAGGACTAGACTCAATATCTTATACACTAAAGTCATAGTAATCATTTTTGTTCCAAGTTTCATCAAAATCATAATTTAATTCATTTTTAGATGTAAGAATAGAACAACTATCATTTTCATGCTTAAAAAGAAGGAAATTAGAATAAAATCTTAGCCTTTTACTACTATGAAACATATCATCATGTGTAGGTCAAATGCAATATGCGTCTTCACTATCTATGAGTGGAATGCCCATGTTATTAGTATGTTAAATAATGAGGTCAAGGGTAGAATAACTATCAATCATGTTTTGATTTGGCATATTATGACATATATTAGAAGAGTTAGAGATATTTGAATTATCTATATTTGGCATGAAATTACTATGTTGAGATTCAAATGTAAAATATGGTGATAAAATAATATCATCCAATTTAGTTTTAGTTTGTGAATTTTTAAAAGGTATAACATCATTTGTGCTTGATTTTTTGAATTGAATTGGAAAATGTGAATAAGATGCATCTAATTTATCCTTATTATCAATTTCATTATCATACTCATAGTAATCATCATATCCAATGTTACAAAAATAATCTTAATAATTATAAATGAAATCATGCTCATTATCATGTGTTAATGTGTAATTTTGAAAAATGGTCCATTAATTTGTATAACTATGTGAAAATTTTAGAAATTGGTCAACTAGGTGAGGGGTAAGAGGTTCTTGAGAAGTCATTTTAAACTTTTAATAGAAGAGATTGTAAAAAATGAAAAATAGGCAAACACTGGGTAGAATATAATCTAACATAGAAATATTTTAAAATATGCTATATATTCAGCCTAAAGTACAATAAAATTAAAAATTTATTTGAAACCCTAAGGGCTAATGTTTGGATATATAACGACCTAGTATGCAGAGCTAGGGTTTGAAAGGAATTTAGACAAAATTTAAAATATATTAAATTAATGAAACCTAATAAAGGATTGGTATGGATTAGTTAGGATGTGAAAAATTTAGGAAAAAATTAGAATTTTATAAACCCTAATTTAATACACAAAAATGGGGAAGGCAAACCCTAGGATGGAACTAGGTTTGTTAAGCAATATTCAAGGTATATTGAGTTCACCAAATGGTTTAAATTTTAAGGACTTGATAGATGTAAATCCTAGGTTATTAAGGGGTCAAGTACAAAGAGTAAATATATATATATATTTTAAATATATAATTAAATTGATTTACCTTAAATAATGACGGTAAGGAGAAGATTCACTTATCTAGAGTAAAAACCAATTTCTCTGGATGGTAATAATGGAGTGAAAAAAATGCTCTAACCAATATCATAAATGCATGTCATTATCATTAATGCATTATAGAACTATCTATTACTATAAAATAGATTGCAAGCGAATAAATTCTTCACATATCTCCTCACCTCTTTGACATGAAATGCACTCCAAGGGTGCTCATAATATAAGAGAGAGTAAGAGGTGAGTGGAGGAAAAGTAGGTGGCCCTTCCACTAGGTGAGTGGTGAGACCATTCTCTCCCATCAAGGACTAAGTGGTGAGGCCACTATCCCCCATTGAGGAGCCAATATGGTCTACTACACACTTAGGCATGTGCACGTTGTAAACAAGTTTAACTATAGTAATTAACCTACATTAATTACTCTAATAGGTAATGATACTGGAATAGGTTAGGAAGATATCTTGGAGGTCATTTTTTATAAATCCATATATTTTGTTGTTTTAGTACATTAACATGGTCTGAGGGATAGTAACACACTACACTAGTGTCTAAAGTACCATAATAGTGTATTTTGTGGATAGGGGTCCTAAGACTTCTGAGGATATTGTGAGGGAACTTCAGGGTTCTGTTAGTGTGTTCATGTGTTCAGGGGATTCTAATCATCCTTATATGTAACTAATTTGTTGGTTTTCCTTGAAAACTGTAGTGAATACCTACACACACAAAATAATAACATAATCAAATTTAAAAAGAAGGGAAAATATGGGTTGTGGGATATTACGATCATGTGATGTAGAACCCTTGTTCTAACTACTACCCAAATTAACCCTTATGATAGTGGTATTATATCGAATGTATTTCTCCCTTAAAGAATGTGTATAATCAACATACATAGTATGCTAAAACGAATTTTTATTAGTCCCTTATTTCATCAAGCATGTAGGATTATGTGTGATGTTGAGTAATATGTAAAGTGTTGAGCTATACTATTAACTAATTTTATGTAATTATGTGCCAAAGTAGTATGTGTTAGATAAATAATTCATTAGGAGGATATTTATATATAAGTAACTTTAATTTGAATATAATATGCTTATCCATAGGTTGATAAGGTGAAATTAAAGATAAAATCATAAGAAGAGATCAAAATTAGTGGTAAGTGTTGACCACATTCTAGTCCTAGATTAGAAAGGGGTCAACCTAATCCCTTAATTCATGGTATATATTTAGTACCATGGTTGTCATTCATCTCATGATTTTGTGAGGGTTGTTCAAATAGTCTATGGTCCTGTCATGCTACAACTTTGCCTTGTCATTCCTTGTGTCCTTATATCTCCTTTCCAACTTGATTCAAGTGTTATTGTGATGGTCAAATAGGGTTAGATGGTCCTTGATCACATTGATGGTTCCTTAACATGTGAAAGATGCCATGATGAAGATGAATTTAGGAGGAATTTTGATCGAGGCTTATAATTATTGACACCTAAATCTTGCCACCAATGACCTCCAACCAGGCTTTTGACCAATTTCCACCTAAAGTGCACAATTTGGCCTAAACAAACTAAAATGCATTAAATGAGTTGAAATTGATATATTAAATTGTTTATTTTGGATAGAGTATCATTAAATATGGCAATGTAATTTATGGGCCAACTAACTTTGATCAAATCATTTTGATTCAAAATGCCAATTTTGCACTTGGGTGATCTAGATTGATCTTTTCTATCAAATATCTTACATGAGACATGTGCATATATTATTTGGTGTTGGTAAAATCTTAAATGGGATAATGGATATAATTAATTTTACATTGACTTCCAATTCCAATCTAGTCAAATTTTGGACCAATAACAAGACATTTTGACCAATTTGATTAATTTGTGCACCAACAACCAAAATTTGCACTAAAGTTAACTAATCATGTTTTAAGATAATTAAAATAAATTAGGGCCTTAAGTTAATTTTACATGGAACTTTTTGAATAAATCTTTATTGCAAACTGATTTCTATTAATTGTATCATCAAGTGACATCATCATATGGAGTGGCTTCCATAATCCATAAATGCATAAAATACCAAGATTATGGGTCTCCCATGCCTCATTAAGACCATACATTCCTATTAAATACCACTCTATCCAAAATATTAATGAGGATATTTGTATAATAAATTTCATATTTATATTTATTCATGGCCACACATCTCAATTTTGAGATGGACGGTCATGGTTGATCCTCAAACCATTCCAAAAATCTATAAATAAGAGGCCTTGCCTATTGAATTTTAAGATATTTTATGCCAAATTTATAATTCCTAACTACATTCCAAAATCATTTAATATTATTTTTATAATTCTAAATTGTTGAGCCAAGCCAAGCCAAGCTAAAGCCAAAGGTGCCAAGAGGAGATGAAGGCAACCACACTCCATTGAAGAAGATCTCTTGAAGCACAAGACGAGTAAGCCAAAGAAGGAGAATTTTGGAGAAATAAAATATTTGGTAATAAATTTGTGTTTTATCTTTATATTTATTATTTCTTTATAGTTTTAGTTGTGTTCTTAAATGGCTTTCCCTCACTAAGGTCTCCCTAGTAACTAGGCCTAGAGATGTATGCTATCTAGTGTGTTAGTTTTTCAATTGATTTAATTTTTTTACTAAAAATATACTAACACATATCTTGAGTAAAATTCATATTTCACATAATTTCACTCCTGGTGGGACCATCTTCATGAGAGCGCAACCCACAAACGTTTTTGTATTTCATAGTTTTAATTCTTTTTTTGTTGTTTTTGCTTTGAGTAAAAAGGGCAAATAAATAATTAATAAATTTTTATTTAATTACTATTTTTGTCTAAATTTTTTAATTAATATATATAAATATTTCATTTATATTCTCTAAAAATTTCATAAAACAATTCTTTATATTTTAGAAGTTATAGTTATTTTAGTGATTGTCACTTTCTATTTTTTATTTTTCTGGTAAAAATAGTTAGCACAGAGTTGATAAATTTATTTATATTGAATTTTTGGACTTAAATTTTTTCATATATGTGAACCATGGAGTTATTGAAAACCTCTTAAAATTTAGTATAAAACTGATCTATATTTTAAAAGTTATGTTAAAAATACTAACTATAGGTTTTTATATTTTATATGTAGGGTTTTATGTGTTATATTTTATTTTTAGCCTTCTAATTTGTTTTTTGAAAGTGTTCATATATCTAATATATTTTTTTAATATTTTATTTATATTTTTTATAATATTTAATAACCTAAAATATTTGTTTTTTGGGTGATACCTTAAGGGTAGACAAGTAATCAACGGACTTGGAATTCATTAAAGCATGCTATTAAGACATATTTGACATGCTTTTAAAATGAATTAAGAATCTTGTTTTTGGTGCTTAATGAATTTTTTTGGTGATTAAGTGAATTTTTTGATAATTTATACTTTCAAAGTTACAACTTAATACCAAGGGGTCAAAATAATGCCACCACACCTTTCGATTTGGGGATTAAAAATGAACTCATCTTTCAAAGCTTTTGTGTTCACTACTTGTTTCAATTAGTACTTTGTTTTCACAAAATACAAGGATGATATGTGTATGATATTCCATTTATACCCTTTATGTAACCCTTATAATCAAAATCACTTTCTTTATTTTCAAATTTCCTAGTCTAAGGCATATAAAAAATGTCGTCTAAAGCACTCCCCAAAAACTTGTATAAGTATTGGGTGACCTTGACAATGACCCTAAAGTCTTTCTATTTTATGATTTCTTTATTTCATGTAAAATTGTATTATGATGGGGATATCATTACCTCCCATGATTTATTTAGGTAATCTTTGACTTGGGGTTTCACCTCTCGATACTAACTTCATTTGGATCCATATTGAAGTTACACATGGGACATAGTGGCACTTTGGACATTGCACTACACTGAGTGAACAATATGATGTAGTGGTTCCAAAAATGACTAGACATTTTTATAAAAATCCAAGTGATATAGACCCAAAATATATGATTTTATTTTACAATATTTGACATGAAAGGCACTATGCAATTGATTCCCTAGAATGTTTGAAAACTTATAGATATTAGACAAATCCCCACTTGTTGCAGAAGTATTGTTGGTGCAAGTTTGTGCCTCAAGGTCCATGTTGTAGTAATGTAATTTGAGAGAAGGGAGGGTGTAAAAATTCTACTATATAATGCACATTTAATTTTAAATGAATGCTTAAAATCCTCTCAAATAATGTATATTGATGGATTACAACAATACCAAGCAATCTTGTCAGTTTAGGATCTAAGAGTGATTAATTAGTTGGCTTTGTCCTAGATTAAAGTCTTTTTTGGAGTCAAAACTTGGTGTAAAAAAATGATACAAAAATAATTCATGGTTCTCATTTTCTTATGAATAAAGAGTTTTTATGTTACCCACATGAAATCATCAATTTGCCTTGTTCAAATTTCATCAAAACTTGGAGTCATATCATCCACTTTGGCGTAGTTATGCTACCCGATTGAGTCTAGACCTTTGTCAAAGTTGTTTAAGTCCTTAATTTATAATCTAAATTCAAAATTGCACCTTTATAATTTCATAGGGTTGATGTGTTAAGTGGGTTCACCATTTTCACTAAACTTGAGGGAACTTAGGTTCAATTTGTAATTTGGGTTGAAGGTCATTTAAGACTCATGATCATTATCACCACTTGATAGACTTAAGTCATTTTGTGCTAGACACTTGCACTTTGAGTCTATGCACCACAAAATTTTGAGTTGAGTCAAGAAAGTTAGTTTTATGCCATCAAATTTGTGAGAAATTATCTTTTCCTTAGAAGGTTTTTGAAATAAGCATTTTGTCACATCTTTTGGGTATTCTAGCACTATTATGCTGCCCAAAACATTTTAGATATTATTTTATAGGCCCTCTTGCATAGAGTTACAAAAAATTCCTAAATTTTAAAACCAATCTGAGTATACTTTTGTGAACCTTTGTCTAGCTTATTTTTCAAAATAACCAAGTTTTATACCATTATTTGTGAGAAAATAAACTATCTCTAAAGTACCTTTTGTTTCATACTTTTTACCTATTTTATCGAGTCCATGTCTAAGAATCAAATGCCTAGTGTTTTTTAGAAGTGTTTCAAATCTGTTAGATTAAAAATTTCATCTATTTCAAAGTCTATATTTTCACACCTTTTGGCCAAGAGTCCTAGTGCATGCCTTGTTTGAGCCTAGCTTTTGATGCCACATTTTGGCCAAAAGACCTAGCAACTTTTAATTTTATAGATTAGATTGATTTGAAACACTTCAACCTTAGCATATAGATTTTTGTTTTTTGGTTCATTTACTTAATCTTTTAGTGTAAAACGTGTAACATTAGACATTTAACATTAGTTTGTGTTATCACAAATCTTTGCATAAACCTTTTGATCTTTTTGATGAATCTAGACCAAGTTAGAACAACATCCTTTTTTAGACAGTGTCTTTTTAAAGTTTGAAGACCTCCATTTTTTGTAAAGCATTGACTATGGATCCCAACATGTATTCCTACACTCTTAGTGGAATCATGTACAATCTAGAGATTAGTAATGTGGTTGTGTAGGAAGAAATGGTGCAAGACCCCTACATAGATAATATTGCTTATGAGATGGATCCTTATCCATTTTATAATACTCAACTATGGGTACAAAGTCAATATCCATTGGCTAACTATTTGGTTAATATACCACCTTATTTAGAACAAGACCAAGAATAAACTGTACAATACCTAGCTACAATACCCACAACTAATGAACCAGTTCTCCAACAATCATGCTCTATTAATACACCTTTCACATATGATCCAATTTTGTTTGAGCATAATTTATTATATAATAAAGATGAGATTTTGGTTAGATCCATAGAGGTAGGGGCCATGTTTCTAGTAGACTTCCCTTAGGAGAAGTTATGAAGCCTAATAAGAATGCCCCACAACATAATTTATGATCAACAAGCTTCTTATATAAATCCTTTGGCTCTAGTCCAAACAACATATCAAGACCCTAATATGCCTAATAGAGGAAATAACCTCATGGAAGACAAATTTAACAAAATATAGATGACATATCAAACCTACCTGAATTTAGCATGCAATTTCAATTAGATGACCATGGTGAATAAACCTCTTATTGACTTAGTTCCTTCAATAGGAGTTTTGATAGAGTTAAGTGGTCAAGACAATCAGAGTTTGAACCCATTCATGAAAAAAAATTTGTAGACAAATTGATGCATATGCCTATTATTGAAGAAGTGTCTTCTGCTTCTATGTAGAATAATGAGAAACATATAGTGGACAATGTGCAAGAAACATCCAATCTAAATCAAAGTGGTACTAATGCACAAACAACTAGTCACCAACATGTGCCTATAGTTAATACCATGAGTGGACCATCATACCAGGGAGTATGAGTTTCTACATCCCTCCCTCAACTAGTTGCTTCATCAACCATGCAACCAATAAGATTAGGTAGTCAAATAACACCCAATGTCACACCTCAACAATAGAATGTGATGAATCCTACTCCTCCTCAATAAGGGAAAAGTAATATTCCACAATAGTAGGCATAATATAATATACTGACACAATAGAGTTTGAATATATTTCCACCTTAATAAGGAGAAACTAATGTTCCACCTCATCAAGTAGTGGAAAATATACCTCTTTAGTCGTAGACCAATGTACCAATCCAAAACCAAATGATGACTAGTGAAAAACATGTAAATATTGGTTAGTGATAGATGCTAAATATTCAACATGATTTCACTTCCTAATAAGGATTAGTGTAACAAGGATGCTTCCATGTTTCTCAAGTACCTACTAGACAACACTCAGCTCAAAATATGTCAAAAGTTTAGAGACAAGGTCTTGGTCCACAAGTTCCCACTCAATAGAAAGGTTTGATTAATTAGTATCATGTCTTTTTTTAACCATAATAGGAATAGTATAGTTATATCCCTCCATCCCAACCAAAAAATCCTCCAAGTCAAACCTTCATAGCTAACCCAAACTAGAATATCACACAATCAAATGTGAAATTTTAAGTACATCCTAATCCACATATGCATATTCCTGGTCTATTTCCAAACCAAACCAATATACCCCAAAAGATATCTCTATCATACCATGGTCAAAGTGTCCCAATTGTGACCTTCCAACCATCTACCTAAACTAATATTCTCCCTCAAACCAATGTTCTTTCAAGTTTCCTATCCCAAGAATTGTAACAAATGAAGGATGCAATTGCTACCATTCAAGCTGGGAAATAGACTAAAAATTTTAATTTGGATGATGTGTGTTCTTATCCATTCAACATGGACTAATTTTAGATACCATTTCCTCGAGGATATGAACCACTAAAATTTGACAAATACAAAGGGAAAAGTCACCCTAAGGCCCATTTAACCAAGTTCTTTATCACATGTCAACTAGTGGCATATAGTGATATACACCTTTTGTTGTTATTTCTAAGGAGCTTGGCTAGAAAAGCCTTGGAGTGGTTTTCAAAGTTTCCCAAAAATTTAGTAATAAATTTTAATGATCTTTCTAATAAGTTTGTGCAACATTTTTTCTATAATCTCAAACATGAGATTTCATTGGTTGACTTGACATAAGAAAAACAAAAGGCTAGTGAGATTTTTGTAAGTTATCTATAGCGATGGAGAGCCCTTACAAGATGATTCACCCATAGTTTACTAGATAAACAATTAGCCATTGTGTTTACTAAAAAATTTCATAATGAGATAGCTTATCATCTAAAACTATAATGTGCACATAATTTCAAATAGATCATCAGCAAAGGCTTGTTGATTAAGTAAGCCCTTATTAATAAAAGGATCATCAAGATTATGTCAACTAATCAAAATCAAGGTACTAATTAGGTAAGTGGCCAAAACAAACATCCAATCCAAGCGTAAGCATCACAACCAGTATAGGCTAATAACCAAGATAGACCAAAATAATTCAACCATAATAAGAATGTTTTGGGTAATGGAGTAATCAAGTCACATCATGTACAAATAGTGTAAACATCATCTACACCACATTTTCAAATTAATTCTACTCAACAACCTCTCCAACCAATGTCGTAAGCACAACAACCAAGACCCATACAACATTTATAGCAACATTTACCATTAAAAACCCCTCCTTCAAGGATAACTATGCCTATATGTCATGTCTTTAGTGACATAAGAGAGCCTATTGAGTCTATATTTTACAAGCTTGCCACTTCTAATATGATTAGTTAGATTATACCAAAGCATTATCTATAAGGAATTCCTTATCCTGATTAGTACCATGAAAATAAATTCTATGAATATCATCAGGTCAATGGACATAATCTATGAAGGTGTATGCAAATCAAGCATTTGATTGAGAATATGTTAGAGAATGAGGAGATAACATTAGATAATGGTTCTTCCACCTCCAATCAAACTCTTGGGATTTATCAAAACCCCTTTCCCCAACATAACACACAATAGTAGTATAATAATCAACAATAACAACAACACTGATCGGTGCAACAACAAAATCAATAATATCAAAATCAAAGGCTGAACCAAGAGAATCAATAGAATCAGAAATAGAACCCATAACATCAAAAAAATGGGCAAAGCCAAGGTTAGAATGGTAAAAAATAATAAACCTACCATGTAGTTACACATGAATACAACAGGGTTGTAGGTCCTATTACAAGGGGCAATGTTAATACCATCTCCATTAATCCTAGACCAATCAACAATCAACCTAGACCATTTCTAAACAACACCACTCAACCAAATTACATGGATAATACATCTTTGACCTAGGATTACACACAAGCAAACCAATAAACTGGGACTCTCACTTTTGGACCATATACTAATAATTCACCCTTGCCATGTGACCACATACAAGTTCAATAATTAAGACTTATCCTATCTGGTCCCACACCATTCCCAACATTTGTTAGTAATTATGGTCTAGCATCTAATCCTGATTATGTAGTCATAACTTAGAGGTCAAATATTACAATCCTAGCTCTGTAAGCATCTGCTACTTTACCTATTATCCAATCAACCATTCAGCCTTAGAATAAACCATTCACCATTGACCAAGATAATAAGTTTGATATTGTGGAGTAATTATAGAAGACACCAACACAAATCTCTATTTTAGATTTGTTGCAAACATCAAAAATACATAAGAAAATTTTAAATGAGTTTTTAACCCAATTCATTATTTCTAGTGACATATCCCTTGATAAATTTCAAGCTTTGGTTGGACATCTAGCTCCAACCCAACAAGTCACATTCAACCATGGAGATATGTCTTCCCTTAGCCCCACTCCACAATAATTTATTGTACATATAGGTTTATATAAAGTGGCATAAAGTGAAATGGGTCTTTATAGATAATGGATTAGGCCTCAACATAGTGTCTTTAAATCTCATCAAGCTTCTTGGGTAAATAATGATAGATCTCTAGCTATAAATGATAACTATCAAATCCTATTATAATTAGGAGAGATAATCACAAGGCACCATTAGCTTACTAGTTATAATTGGGACTTTGATCCATGATACACTTTGTCATGTGCTTGATCTTGAGTTATCATATAATATGCTTCTAGGTAAGCCTTGGTTACATGAGATTTATGTAGTCCCATCAACACTACACCAATGTATTAAGTTCTCCCACTCAAGGATGGAAGTAAATATTTTAGGATATTTTCACCCATATGAACATTGAAAACATCTTGAGGCCAAGTTTCAAAGCTACAATTACTAATACAATATGAATCTAAGCTAAAAATATGATAAAGGAAAGACCATACCTATTGATTCTTCAGAGGATATTTGCATAAACCCTAATACCTTAGACTCCCTTTCCCACATGCTTCCTCCTAAAGCTTCCAATCATTTTACCATTTCAACTAATGGACTAGGGGAGTATGTGACCCATGATACCTTTTATATTTCTAATATTTCTCAAGATCCTAAGACCTTTGGAAGACCTAAATTCACCCCACACATCCATTGGAAATGAAAAGGTAAAGATAAACTTCATAATCTAGGACCAGTCATGTTCATATTGGCATCTAGCCAAGAACAAGACCCTCTCAAAGGAGATGAATCATGGTTATACAATAAAAAATTAGTTGATTGTTACAAGAGCACTAAGTATCCTATTCCCAATAAGATCATGGAACATAAATATTATGAATGAAGAGGCCTCCAACCAAATCAACAAGGAACCATCAAGCCAATTTCCATGACTAAGTACAAAAGACCTTATGGACTTAGATTTAAAATTCTTAGGGGTGACCCCACATATCTTATTCAAGTTCCATCATTGGTGGCTAGTGATGATGATAATGACAATGAAGTAGAGTTTGATCATAGCCTTACCTTTAATGACCTAACTGAGACTAACATGTTTGATAATAATGCCATTAGTACCCTTACCCCAATCATTCATCACAACCCATTGCCATTATACTATCCCCAACTTATATATTGGGACCAACAAGAATCCAATTTTCCAGTTGATGAGTTTCAAAATGATGAGGCATTCTATGAATTTTTAGGCCTTAGAGATAATTTTCTATTGGGAGATCATAAATCAATATTCTTAATTACATTGGATCTTGAAGCCTATTTTGGGGAGTGGGTGAACACACTTAGCCAAAAGCAAATAAATAAAACATTGAGGTCCCAAAGTGAAATCCTATTTGAGGCACTTTTTGATCAAGGAAAAAGTAAATATAAAGGCTAATTTAATGGTGAAAACTTGTTTTAGACACCATTAGATGGGGGTGTTCATTCTTCTTTGAATTTAGACCAGGAGACGACCAATGATGAACTGACCTATAGATCTGAGTTTAGTTTTGTGTAATAATAAGTATTTGATCAAATTATTTAAGAATTTTTAACTATTTTTATCACATGACCAGATCTCTAATTGGGGGACTCAGATTCATCATGCCTAGGAGACATTGAAGAGTAAGTCCTAATAGAGCACCCTAATATAGTCCAACAATTCAGGTCTTTGCCTACTATCCTAGAAGATGGTTTGACCCTTCTAGTCAAAGATAAAATAGAGGTAAACATTAGGACTTCATTAGACCCAAAATGTATAAAATTAGGCATGTCCCTTACTGAGGAGGAACATGAAGTCTTTATAGCTCTATTGAGAGAATTTATAGATATCTTTACATGGGATTATTCTGACATGCTAGGTTTGGACTCTACCTTGGTTTTGTACCACCTTGTGGTCAATCTTGATGCCAAACTAGTGAAATAAAAGTTGCGTAAGATGCATCCTTGCATTACTATCTTGGTAGAGAAAAAGTTAGAAAAACTCTTAAAATTAGGATGTATCCAATCCATTGACTACTCAGAATGGATATCTAATGTTGTACCTATTAGCAAAAGCTTAAAGGAATTAGAATCTATACTAATTTTTGAAACATAAAAAAGGCTTTCCCTAAGGATGAATTTCCATTGCCTAATATTGATATGATCATTGACTCCATGGTAGGTTATGAAATGCTTTCACTCATGGATGGCTTTTTAGGATACAACCATATTAGAATAACACTAGAATACCAACATAAAACAAAGTTCACCACTCCATGGGGAACATTTTGTTATCAAGTAATGCCATTTGGGCTTAATAATGTTATAAATATGCATCAAAGGGCCATGACTATCATATTCCATGATATGATGCATGATATTACTGAAGACTATGTCGATGACATATTAGGAAAATCCAAAACTAGGGTCGACCATCCAGCAGTGTTACATAAGATATTTGAAACATTGCAAGAGTACAAAGTTAGACTCAATCTAAAGAAATGTGTGTTTGGATTAACCTAAAGAAAGTTACTTGGCTTCATTGTGTCTCATAAGGGCATTGAAGTTGTTCCAACCAAAGTCCCTGTTATAATCGAGATCTCGCCACCAACTAATTTGAAGTAACTCTATAGTTTACATGGCAAGATCTAGTCAATCTTATGCTTCATCTCTCAATTAGTAGACAAGTTTCATCAATTTATACATCTTCTAAAGAAGGGAGTTACATTTCACTGGGATGACCACTTCCAAACAACTCTTCAACAACTCAAGGACTATCTAGTTAATCCACCTATTTTGTTACCTCCTATGTTAGAAAGGCCATTCTTATTGTATCTATCAGCTACCAATAATGCCTTGGGGGTACTTTTGGCTCAACATGATAACAATGGAAAAGAGCATGTAGTATACTACTTAAGTTGTACCTTGGTCACATATGAACACAACTATACACCTATTGAAAAATCTTGTCTAGCCATGGTCTTCACAACTCATAAATTATGCCATTACATGTTGAACAATAAGACCTTGGTCATTTCAAAAGTAGATCCACTCAAGTATATACTATCTAAAATAACTTTATAAGGTAGAATGGCTAAAGGGATCATGCTTCTTAGTGAGTTTGACATGGAGTATGTCAATCATAAGGCAATTAAAGGATAGGTCCTTGTAGATCAACTTGTTAAAGCACCTTTTACAGACACAAATCCACTCACATTTCATTTTGTTGATGAATCCATAATGACCATCATTGACACGCCTCTTGAAGAGCAGTTTTAGAAGTTGTATTTTGATAGTACATTTACTTGAAATGGATCAGGGTTAGGCTTCTAATTTATTACATCATAGGGGGATCAAATCCTTAAATCATTTAGAATCAATTTTCCTTATACAAGCAACATGGCCAATTATGAAGCACTCACCATAGGACTTTGACAAGTATTACACTAGAACATATCTCATCTCTAAGTTTATGGTGATTCTTAGTTAATCATTAATCATGTCATAGACCATTTCCAAACCAAAGATGACAAGTTGGTTCCATATAAGGCTATGATCGATACCCTAAAACAATAAATTACATATATCCAATTTGATCATATACCAAGGATATTAATAGAACTAAAAATGCCATGGCTACTATTAGATCTCTAATTTGACAAATAGACAAAGCTAGAGAATATTAGTTCCTTGTTGAGAATTTATTCACACCAACTCATGAACCTTCAACCATTTCAATGATTTGTGATATTGTTAGTCCTAGTTATATTTGGTACTCAAACCTTTACAACTACCTTCATGACCAAGTTATACCACCTAACCTATCTCAAAAATAAACCAAAGACTTTATTCATCATTCCACTCATTATACTTTACTTGGATCCACCCCTTACCATTATAGTTTTGATGGAACTCTACCTTATTATTTAACTTTGGTAGAGTCTACACTAGCATTAAGAGAAGTTCATGAAGGAGTATGTGGATCTCATTCTAGCAGGGTAGTCTTATCCAAAAATCTCTTGCATACTCGTTATTATTGGCCCATGATGGATGCAAATATAGCTACATATGTATAGAAGTGTGACAAATGTCAATGCATGTTAATCTAATTCATGCCCCAACACAAACTCTAAAGATGATGTTGACACCATGGCCATTTAATACATGGGGACTAGACCTTGTTGGAAAAATCAACCCCACTTCATCTGATGGCCATAAACATATCCTTACTGCCACAAAATATTTCATTAAGTGGGTTAAAGTCATACCCCTCACTTATGTGACTATAAATCAATTTTATAACTTCATCTTCAACCATCTCATTTGTTGCTATGGTATCTCCTCTAACATTATATCTAATAATGAAGGATCATTAAAGAATAAGGATGTTGATAAGTTATGTACTAAATACAACATCACACATAATTTTTCTATGACATATTACCCTCAAGGTAATGACCAGGCCAAAGTATTGAACAAAACCATTATCAATATTCTCAAAAATATTGTCAATGATATCGGTCATGATTGGTACCTACAGATATTACATGTCCTTTAGGCACACTGTAACAATCATCATACCCCCATAGGACCCATTCAATATTCACTTATTTATGATACTGAATCCATCCTTAAAATTGAGGTTGAATTATCTTCACTATGAATATCTTTAAAGCATGTCATAGATGATCATGATTATCGAGTAGCTCATCTGCAGGAGCTAGACCTACTTGATGAAAAATATACAGCTATGATTAACAATCTTTAGGCATATCAGAATCAACTCAAAGGCCACTATAATCAGCATGTCAAGTATAAAAAATTTGAACTTGGTAATCTTGTTCTTAAAGAAAACCAAAATAATACCATAGCTGAGAAGCATAAAGGTAAATTCAAACCAAACTAGAGAGGACCTTTCATCATTACTATAGATTATAGATTAAGAACATACCTACTTGCCACACCATATGGAGATGAACTTCCTGAGCTAATGAATATTATTCACCTTAAGTGGTACTATGCTTGAGTGCTAAGGTGTATTATCTGTAAGGACCATTTTAGTGGTGCCATTTTATCACTATTATTCTTTGTATAAATATCATTCTTATCTATCATCTTAGTTGTATCCACTTTACATTTTTGATCTATCAACCAAATGTGTTCTAAAGCCTAACCCATTTAACCTTGGTTTTTCATTCATTACAATTTTTTAGTATCAAAGAATCTAATAAATTTCATCACTTATTTCAAGTACTTCAGATACAGATAATATTTTAGAGCAGTATGACAAAAGTTTTAGTAGTTTCATCCTTCATTTGTTATTCCTTTCTTATCACTGGTCTTGCTACTAATTATAACCACCTTTGGGAAAATTAATACCATTGATCCATGCCATTGTGTCCTAGTTATAACCACCTATGATTAAACTATGGGAAACATTTGTTTATTAAGGCTTGACATACCAACTTTCCACTTCTTATGCCATACTATGTCTTTTTACCAACTATGCCTATTCTATTTGAATTGATTGCTACACTAGTCAAATGCCTCTGCTATAGGGTAGAACTATAGTGACTTGAGGTCCTACTCTAGGACTATTTAGGCATCACTCGATACTTTTTAAGGTCAAATCAATCACCCTTTCCACCATTCTCTCATCATTTTATGAGTAATCTAAGTTTGAATGCTCTCATCATTTCGTGAGCACCCTAAGTTTCCATGCTGTCATTTTTTTGTGAGCAACCTAAGTTTGAGTGCTTTCACCATTTTATGAGCAACCTAAGTTTTAATTCTCTCACCATTTTATGAGTAACCTAAGTTTGAATGTTCTCATCATTTTATAAGCAAACTAAGTGTTAATGATCTCACCATTTTGTGAGCTTGAACCATTTAGTGTCTCATCATTTTTTATTAAGTTGAGATACTTCAAAAATTTAAAAATAATTTATAAAACTAGTATAAAATAACAAAAACTCTAACCACTTATTTGCCTTAATGATTTTGGGAACCCTTACTAAGCTGTAATAAAATCACTTATTTCTTAGTTTCCACATCCTTTTTGGCCTTTTGCTCTTACACACTTTCCATTTTACAATACCATTCCTATTCTTCTATCACATCTATTCTATTTGTTTTCATTAGTTGTCACATTCTTCCCATTCCTTGGGAGAACTACATTTGGCCTAAAGTTTTTTATTAGATATTACATCCATGGAACTATGTAGGCAACATCCACTTGCCTAGTGCATATGGAGACAACTCGACCACCCCCTTTCATATATTCTATTCCCCTATTTTGTTAATTTGTTAAGTTGTCATCTATTTTTTAGGGGAAATATTTGTATGGTTTCTATTACGTTGTTTGTTTATTTGTTTCTAATTATTTTTTAATTTTTTTGCCTATTTATTTGATTTTAACACCATTTCCTTGATTTAGTCTATGTGTGTTCATTAGGTGATTCCTTGTGCACACCTATACTTGAATCCATCCATATTCATCTTCTAACATTGACATCATGATTTTTATCATTGGTTCATTATTTTCTATTTGAGTATTGGATTATGGGAGTCAGTCCTTATGCATATTTCAGCCAAGTCTTCATGATGTTATACCATGATGCCTATCGACACATGATACAAAAAAATCATCTTTAAGAAGTCTATTTAGTAATGGTGGCATCAACATTTATTCAACATCAACATCTCGATTCACTCTCAATCATATCCCAACTAGAGTAATTAATCACAAAAGAATATCATCCTTTATTAGTTCAAACAAGCATCTCCCTACGGGTAGGTTGTTCCAATTAATCATTACCCTCTATGTTTTAGTTACCCTCATAATTATAAAATCAATCATGTTTGTCATAATCAGTGTCTAATGATTATAATCACTTATGGGCAAATCATTGCACACTATCCCACCTGTATTTCTCAATGATTAGAACTACCTTTGGGAAAATCATTGTGTTGTCACCACCTTATTTTTTCTACCCATATAGGGGCATGTTGTTATATTATTTGTTTATCCTAACTGGGGTATATCCATTTTATCAATGATTATAATCATTTTTGGGAAAATCATTGTGTTATCATACCACATTGCCACTATCGAAGTACAATGCTTATAACCACCTTTGGGAAAACCATTCTACACCATCCTATTTTCATTATCAATGATTTTGAATAATTTTTCAAAATCATTGTGTTTTCACCCCATCATCTTTCCTTTCTTTGGTCCCCTCATTTCTCTTCTTATCAAGGGGTAATTTATCGACCTACTTGTGGCAACCGTTCCCTTGAGGGGGCATCATATAGTTAGTTTATCATCATTTTAGTTTTAGGCATATAATACCTTTTAATTCTTTTAGAATATGTTACTATTATCATATCTTGCAACAGCTTCCCAAACAAGGGCAAAATGTAGACATCTAAATCTGGCCACTAATGACCTCAAAGTAGGCTTTTGACTAATTTCCACCTAAAGTGCACAATTTGGCCTAAAAATACTAAAATGCATTAAATGAGTTGAAATTAATATATTCATGTGCTGATTTTGGATAGATTATCATTAAATGGGGTAATTTAATTTATGGTCTAGATAACTTTGATCAAATCATTTCAAGTCAAAATGCCAATTTTGCACTTGGGTGCTCTAGATTGCTCTTTTCTATCAAATCTCTTACATAAGACACATGCCTCTATTATTTGGTGTTGGCAACATCCTAAATGGGATAATATATCTAACACATCTAACATTGAATTTCAATTCCAATCTAGTAAAAATTTTGACCAATAACGAGACATTTTGACCAATTTGATTTATTTGTGCACCAAGAGCCAAATTTTGCACTAAAGTTGACTAATCATGTTTTAGGATAATTAAACCAAATTAGGGCCTTAATTTAATTTTACATGGAACTTGTTGAATAAATATTTATTGGAAATTAATTTCTATTAATTACATCATCAGGTGACATCATCATATGGGGTGGCATCCATAAGCCATAAATATATAAAATATCAAGATTATGGGTCTCCCATGCCTCATTAAGACACTCCATGCCTATTCAATACCCCTCTATCCCATATATTAATGGGGATATCTATATAATAAATTTAATATGTAGATTTATTCATGGCTACACATCTCAATCTTGAGATGGATGGTCATGGTTGATCCTCAAACCATTCCAAAAACTTATAAATAGGAGGCCTTGCCTATTGAATTTAAAGCTCTTTTGTGCCAAACTTATAATGCCCAAATGGATTAAAAAATCATTGCATTGAATTTTTGATCCAATCCAAGCTAATAAAAATCCAATAGTGCCAAGACGACATGAAATTAGCCACACTCCATTGAAGAAGATCTCTTGAAGCACAAGCCAAGCAAGCCAAAGAAGGAGCTTTTTGGAGCAATCAAGGATTTGGTAAGAAATTGGTGTTTTGTGTTCATATTTCATATTTATTTCAATTTTTAGTTGTGTTTTCAAATGGATGTACCTCACTAAGCTCTCCCTAGTAACTAGGCCTATATATTTATGTTAGCTAGTGTGTTAGTTTTTTAATTTGATTTCATTTTGTCACTAACAAGATACTAATACCTCTCTTGAGTCAAATTCCTAGTTCACAATAATCACATTGGTTCTACCTAATAACATGAGGTATGCTCACTTTCAATATTTAAAGGAATATTATAGAAGGGTATTGAGGTTCATTTCAAGTTTATCATAGATCATAAGGGTCTTTTATATGTATTAACATGATAATTTAATTGATATGCCCATCTAAGGTCATAGATGTGTGAAAATTCAATGGTTTTTGGTCATAATGAGACCCAATATGGTCTTAATATACCACTAGGTAACCACACACACCTCTAATGGACCTCATAATCCTCACCAAACCATCACTAAAATGTTTCAAGCCTCATTGAATCCACCAACACTATGATCAATGCTAATTCTTCCCAAATGGGCCCCACAAATACTGAATTATGACTCTTCAATTCCATTGATTTAAACCATTAGGTTTAAAGTGTAATTTGACTCATATTTTCCCTCCATAATACCTGATAAAAATGTTTTAGTTTTAAAACAAAGAGAATTACAGGGAAAGTGGTAGGTTGTAGAGGTTTCTTTAGTAGTACAAATCTGCACTATATGGACCAACCCAGGTGGAGTCATGATTTTTCAAAGGGAGGTTATAAATGTAAAAAGGTGAAGAGATTAGTTATTTTTAGTGTCATAAAATCTCAAAACCATTCCATCCCTCCCTCGAGCTCATTGGTAGATTCAAAGAGATCCTTAGGTTCATGCTCATACTGTATAGAGGAGATAAAGTGGGGGCCCAAACTCATAACTAGATAAAGTAAACTCAAGAACCTTACTCCCATGGGAATTAGTCTTGGTATTGGTATCCTAATATGTATGAACATTACTTAATAAGTCAAGTAATCCCTATGCCCCTCTGATCTGCTCAAGCCATCTTGGACTAAGCATTTTTCAAGGACTTTTGATTGATTTGCTCAAACTAGTCACTGATGTTGGTCCTTGAAGTCTTAAATAATCCTTCCATGAAAAAATTATCACTTTAATCACATGTGTGATATCACATAGATAACTAAACTTTATGACTGGCTCCTATGCGTGATCTATAGACAAGTCTATGCAAAGGGTAAAGGTTTGAAGTCTTCATCAGAGGTTGTGGATTAGGTTGAAGATTTTGTAGAAGTGATTCAAGGATTTAAATGACTTATTGATTATTTGGAAGGTCCATTGGCATATTTCTACCCCAAAATTCCTCAAGGAGAGAAGGCTTGTGCATGTTTGAAGACCACTATATGACAAGACTATGTGTAACTCAAAAGCATATGTAGAGCTTCAAATGTAACTCAAACATGGAAAGAGAAGTTAAATTGATTATGAATCATCTTCATGCCCTTGAGAAAAAAAAATTAAACATTCATGGTGGACTCATAGGCCTACCAACCACCTTATTTGCCTACAAACTCATTCAACCATGTTTTAACAGACTTTAAGGTTTTTTGTGAAAATTAAGGTTTTTCTAAGTTTTCAAGGTTTCTTTAGGCTATGTATGCTTTATTTATGCCTTCAAAGTTTCATATTTTATGAGTATGTGTTTGAGGTCCTCCAAGATCCATGTATTTTGTATAGGAAGGGTATTTACTCTCCATTTTTCACCATTCTCATATCATTATCTTTCACAGTGTTTTGACTTCCATTTTCACTATGTTACCTATTTTCAAACACCACACTCCATATATCTCTCCACTATGACCCTCCCCCATTCATAAACTCTTCAATATAAGCATAGATAATAACATATCCCTCCATACCTACCTTGAGACCATTAGAAGTAGTGAAACCATAAGATGTTTGGCCCATATGGTCATATAGTGATTTGAGAATGTAAATGTGCACCTATAGCTAGCCCTTTTAAGGCTACTATAGCAAGGTCCCAAGAAAAACTATGTAGACCATCTAAGTCATGATAATTAGTGTGAGTATTAAAGGATGTGAATACTAAAGAAGTTAATAATGGTATGATCATGTCACACTAGGGTTTTAATTATTATGCAAGCCACCTTCTTCCATATATAGACCTAGTAACCAAGCTCATATAGATAGTCATACTGATAGGAGGATACATGTGACATCACTGATCTATATCAGTGTCTTCATTTATTATATTAGAAGGGAAACATTCATACAAATATTATTTAGGTTTAGATCAAATGAGAATGTAACTTGATGGTTATCACCTTTGGGAAGGTAGAGTAACATCTACACAGTCTTGAAACCACATATGCATATGCAGACATGAGATCTAAATCTAAGTAGATGATAAGGCATACAAAGGAAAAAGCATTAGAAAATCAGCACCTGAGAATGATAATTAATTTGAGCACATGATGGAAATACTCATGGTCCCAAATAATTCAATAGATAATGTTGAAGGCCATACTCATAATTTGCATGCCTGAGTGCACAGTCAACATGCAATTTGAAGCTGTGTGAGCCAAAATGGTGATTTAAGACTTCTTTAGGCATAAATAAGTATTAAAAATTACTATAAATGGTCATCATGACCCATTAAAGTCACTCATATATTTACCTAGTATATAGAAATAATGGGTATACCCACTATTTTGTCTCAGACTAAGGCTTGTCTATCATAGTTGTTCAATGAGTTCAAGGGTACATCCATATCATGAAGGGTATACAGATAGTATGGGAATGATGTAAGGTTTTTTTAATTTAATTATTATTTTAAATGTTTCCCAAACCTATTATAAGGCTCTAACACCTAGATCTACAATAAAAAACCTTGGAGATAAACTAGCATAGTCAAGCACACAAGCTTACACATAGACCCTAGTGTCGTCTTGAGGTTCCTTCAAGATATTATAAGTATTTTAATGGCCCATGTAAGGTGTACGAGGATTTTTAAAACTTTTTAAGAGAGTTTCAAGTTCCAATAGGTGCCAAATTTGATCAAATTGTCTTCAAACCTTGCTCGAGCTAGTCAGACTACACACATACAATTCAAAGAGCATATTCAAATGCTCACCTACTCCACCACATACATGACCAAAGCCAAATATCCTAGGTATTTAAGTCTCCCTTTGGACTAAAAATTCATGAATTATTGGTTTGTAGTTATGGGCTAACCTTTATGAATAAACTTTAATAAAATAAGCACTCAAAATTACCTACACATAACCCTAATGCCACCTTCTAATGTTCATATATCTAATCACCCTATGCATGTGAACCCTAATCATTCAAAATATATTAGGATGTTATTTACATACACATTAATTTAATTTTTTCTAGGTTTGGATGTCCGTACTCTATGAACCATTGTTAGGATGGTGGATGTCTCAAACCTTGCACAAACCCTAAAAGTGATCTGATGGTGGAATTTGACCTCAAAACCCATAAAATGAGATAATTTGACCATGAAATTACCTTTAAGTTATCTTAAGGTCCTTTGAGCATCATAGTGACCCATTAGTTGGCATGTGCAGGGGCCAAACTATATAGAATGGGCCTATAAGTGCTAGTTTGAGCTCAAAATCAAGGATATTAGGAGTATTTATGTGAAAAATGAGTTTGAGAAGTTATAATAAGTCATAAAACATATGAAAAATTCCTATAACATCTTCCATGTTAACCTCCATGATTGGTTCATCAATCATAAAGGTACATGTGTTGTAATTCATGATTGGGTGCATCTAAAAGGGGTTAAATGATATAATCAAGCCTATGATTCTACTTCATAAGGTATTTAAGGTTATTTTTAGGTTATATATGATTTAATAATGCCTTTCATCCCAAATATTCAACCCAATATTCATGATTCACATCTAAAAATAGACCAATCCATGATTCCCACCATGATTATGCCATAAAAAGATGAAACAAAGATCAATTTGGGAAGTGTGAATGTTTCCAACTCAAGAGTTGAGGGATAACCCATTGTTTATAGGAATTTTTAATAACTATGAATCCAATAAAATCCCTATAGTCATCCATTTTTCCTACATAGATCCTGAGCCTACTCAAAAGCATGATTCCTCACACAAAGAGCATCCTCAAGTGCTTATCACATCTTGAGTGCTATACATTTGGAGTCCAATACTTTAGGGCAGGTAATAAGATACATTAGCTTGGTTTTGGTGTAATTTGATTATATATCCAAGCTATGATCTCTATGAACTATCCCTAAGACCTCTGAACATTCTTAAACCTCCCTTAAACACTAATAGTGACTTGACTAAGAAGGTTTAAGGAAAAATGCATTTAAATGATCAAGAGTTGCTTATACAACACTTGTATCATGTTTCCATCTTAGAATATCTCATGTCCATGGCTATTTATGGTATGGATACCATATGAACATTTCTTGAAAGGGAAAGTTTGTAGGGGTTTAAGAATAAAATGTGTTTTAGAACCTAACTAGAAGTTATAAACTATGGAAAGGGTAAGTTTAAGATTATTATACTCATTTAATGCTAATATTATCCATGTAACTAACTAAAAATTCCTCTACTACCTCGATCTAAATTGCCAATCTATGAAGTAGTCCAAATGGCCTAGTCATAAAAGGTTAATATGTATTTGCAAGTAAAGAAAACTTGAAATATCTCATTTCCAATACATAAGGGGTTGTAAAAAGATATATAAGTCTTATTAGATGAATTGGGAGCCTATTTCAACTATTTTATCATTCAAGTAATGGATATGAGCATAAGGTTGAAGGACAATTAAATAGGCCTACTTATCTTGTAAATTAAAAGAGTCTATTAGGAAAAATGTAGAGTGGTAACATTGATTGAAAATATTAAAACATTGGTAACTATCATCCAATAATATCACAAAACGGAGGACATTATGATAGGTTAGGGTTAGTTTCATAGATGACTCAACATCCACATTGAAGGAAAGGCTGCCCAATGCCTCAAAAAGGCCCATCTACACTCTATTTTCATTGTGTAATTGACATAAGAGGGAATTTTAGGATATTTTAATCATGTTTAATGCTTAAATAAATTCAAATGAGGTAGTTATATCCTCTAAATCTTCCCAAAATTCCAAAATAGACTCACTTAAGGCATGCCAACACTTAAGGATAAAGAGTAAGTCTGTTGTAACTGCCATATGCCACTTTGGCATGATTCATAGCCTCTCCCATGCCTGAAATCTTCCCTATTATCCTTCAAAACTTATATTTAATTAGGAATTTAACTCTTTATTTGGTATCCCTTAGTTGGTGTAGCAAAGCTCTACCAAAATTACCTTGTAACTCTTTTAAATCAATAAAAGACATTTACAATTTTTTGTTGAATGATAGTGTGTTTCTTGAGAGTTTGATTTACAAAATTTATGCATTATTTTATCATCTATAGGTCCTTTCATGCAACTAAATTTATGTTACTAGTATATTTTAGGTTGTATGAAGTGTTAGTAAGTAGGAGTGTTCTTGAAGTGTCATAAGTCAGTAGTATCTTGTGTAGATCTAAGCTTAGTTCTTCAAGTTAAAAATTCCTATTTAACCTCCATAAAAAATATTCATGCTTATAATAACATAAAGGAGTTTGATAAGTCATTATCTCCATTAGTTTCATTATTTGGTTTCAAAGGATGCATCTAAGAGTGGATCTTTAATCAATTAGTGCATCACCACTTAGAGTAGGTTCTTTCATTGGTTTTCATATCTCTTTCCCTTTTCATTATGATAATTTTAGTTATTATAAAGAGAATTAAATTAAAAAATTATGGGAGATAGCCCCATAAAATCTATATTTTTGACCTATATATTAGGTAGCCCATAGTTTATAAGTCATTCCAATGTTGGACTAGGTTTGAGGTTTGGACATGAACACTCTTCTCTACAAGGGTGTAAAATAGATCACCAATAGTTATAGCACACCCAATGGTAAAAATTATCAAGGGATTTGGATACCTACTTTAACAAGCTTAACAATGTGGGAAGACATTTGGAGGACTAGGAGCAAATCAATAACATGTTGGAAGGCAGTTTCATGTACCAAGTTTCTACTAGGTCAGCTTCAAAAGTTAAGAAATTTGAGTTTGTTTAATTATATTTTGAAATATCAAGGAGAAAAATGGTCCCTATATTTAATACAAATACCACACCCCCAATTCTCCTAAGTCTCCTAACTCTACCAATTATATCCATACATAACCTACTACAAGTCTACCAATCCCAATGGTAAGGCTTAGATTGCAAGAATTTATAACCTTAAATAGTGGCATCCCTCTGAACCTTAACCAATTTTATGATATCTTAGTTTCTTCCTTGAATATTTTTCCATATATCATAGGGGAAAACTCCACCACTCTAATAGGACACATAGCTGATATTACAAACCTATGTTCAGTACACAACATCACCTAAGAAAATTTAGCCATGAAGCTCTTAGCAACTTCCTTGAGAGGTAAAGTTATCTAGTGGTATAGAGGTATGAATATTACCTCTAGGGAATACTTGGGATGAATTTTTTGAGTGCCTTTATAAACACTTTGATGACAAAAGTGACCATGTGTCACTAGTTGAGAAACTCACCTCAATTAAGAGGGTACCCCAAGAATCTATGGTTGATTTTAACTATAGATTTCAAAAGACTTGGGAGAGAATCATTATTATCATCAATCCTACAACCATTTATGCCTTACCATACTAACTTAGGGCCTTTAATTATTATGCTTCTATAATGATACAGTCCATGGGTGGGACCACATTACCAGAGGCATGTGAAATATCTACTAGAGCATAAAATTGCTTGATACAAGCACTAAAATTGATTCCTAAACCCTTATGACCCTATTTCCTAAGATCCAACCTACTACCCCCACCATTTATACATTACCTACTTTAAACAATCAAGGAAAATCTGATGATAGTTAAGTAGATAGGCTTGGGAAGATTGAAGGTTTGTTAAAAGCACAAAATAACAAATTGGTGGCCTTAGAGAGGTAACAACATAACTCTTACAGATCATATCAAGATCCCTATCAAAATTCATGCCCATATTATCTTTAAAATAGACCTCCTTATCCAAAAAATCAACAAGCCCAATGTTATATCATGCAGGCTAGACCATATAATAGTTATAATCTTATTGTTGCAAGTAACTCAAGGGCATTCATGATAACACAAAACAATATTGCATAAGAGGCTCAATGGTCTACTTCATGGGGGAATTCAATTGAGATGATGATATCTATATCTAGGTAAATATATCAAAATTATCATTTGTTGTAGGCTTCTCCATTTCAAGCTCATGACACTATGCCTCCTCTACCACAAGGTCTCAAAATACCTCATGGTGGCATGCCTATCATGACAAAAACAAAATTTATAAACCAACAACAATGTAATGTGAGGAAAAAACCTACTAACACCACCCTTGTAAACTTCCAATAAGGAGATCATACATTTTAATATGTGGTAGAAAACTTGGCACAAAAGACATTAAATCTACATGAAGCAGTTATATCCCACACAAGGGATAAAATGAGAATGGTTAATGATAGTTTAGATCATTTTAAGTCCTATCCAACACATCCTTAAATGACTGAGAAACCTACCACTCAAAGTACAATAAAAAAACCCCTCTAACTCATCAAACATCTCAAATTCATGGGTAGTAACATAAAACTCCATTCATTCATCAAGTTACTCAATTCACAAGTGATGCCTCCACTTCCAAGTTGTAGACCAAGAGTGTCAATTATCCATTCAACATTATGGACTACATGAAAACATATAATGTTATCAGTTCTATGTGGGATGGTCTACTTGCTCTAGGGTAGAAAGACATTATCTAACAAGAGTTATCCAAGCTCTCTCTCATGAAAAAGCAAGCTGACAAGGTATGTGCAATTTATGTTAACGATGGACAACCTAGTGAAGTCCAAGATCCCAAGGAAGTTAAGCCACCTCCATTATACTTTTCAGTCATAATAGGATATTTTATTCTCCATAATTTCATGATAGATAGTGGTGCCTCTACCTCAGTCATTCCAAAGGCCATAGATTATAAACTAGACCTTAGGTATGAACCCAATGAGAAATGAGTCTTGTAGTTAGATGGTTCCCCCATAAAGAAAATAGGTGTCTTAAAGGATCTATAAATTGTGTTAGCATCCTACCCCAATTTCACTATCTCACAAGATGTCATGGTTTTTGATTTACCTCCATACTTTGCCTTATGCCTATCTATGGATTTCAATTCAAATAGTGGGGGATACCTTTCATCTGACTAGTCATAAATGACCTTTAGGACCAAATATGGGATAAGAGTCACTATTAGGTCCAAACCTATTTCTAAGTTTTATAGAAACCTATATGCCCAACCTCTCTAATGTAAACTATACTATACTTGATAGGGATGAGAATCTCAGTGAGCAAGAACCCAAAGATCATATTTAAGGCATTTTAGATCTACTTATTAATAAATGGGAAACTAATAACCATGGATTTGACCCCTATAATACCATTGAGGAGGCATACCTAACGGTATACTGCATGCATGAGGAAGGGGTTATTATTCCTAGTTTCACAAGCTCAATTCAAGAAGATGATGGCATATGGACCTTGTTATTTGATAGATCAAGCTTAAAGAATGCTAGTGAGATTAGAGTTATGTTAGTTTCCCCTTCAAATTAGAAGTACTACTTAGTTGTAATGTTCTAATTTAGTTATAATTTAGACATAGCTGAGTATGAAGCCCTTATATATGGACTACAAGAGGCAAGGAAGAGAGGCAACAAACTTTTACAAGTGAAAGGTGATAGTGAGATTCTAGTGAAAAAAGTGAGGAGTATTAGTACAGTTAAAAGCCATCTATTTAAAGCCTAAAATCACTAAGTATGGGACCTTCTATAGGTCTTATTGGCATTTTACATCCATTTTATACTGAGGGAGTCCAATCACCATGTAGATAGACTTGCAACTATTGGTACCCAATACAAATTTATAGATGGAGTTAAAGGCACTCAAGGATAATCAAAAATCAAGGTCATATGTAAGACATTTATACCTAAAAATGAGGTAAGTTGGCATGTCTTTGATAGTGATGATTAGATTGTGTAATTTATCATGCAAGAGGTAGAATTCTAGCATAATAATTAAGGTAAATTGTAACCTCAATTTGATGATCAAATAGTGAAGTTAAGGTATAATAAATTTCCCAAGGGACTAATGACATTAGAGAGAATATTCAATGAATATGATCAGATGAGAAGGGATAAGGAGGTTATCTCAACTAAAGAAGAGAATATGAGAATGTATTCATCTTTAAGGATAAGCTACTGAAGTTGGGAAAAGTAAACATGGTAGAAGAGAGAGCTGACTTCATTTATTTGTGCCAAGAGTATGAAGATGTTTTTTCATCGGAGTACCATTATTTAAAGGGTTTTGACCCCAAGTTTTTCTAACATACCATAGAACTAGAAAATAATGCAAAATCATTAAGGAAAAAGCAAATGCCAATCAACCCTAAGGTGGAAGAGCTCATGAGAAGAGAGTTGTTAAAATTGATTGAATCCAAGATAGTATTCCCCATCAAGCATTCCTCATGGGTATAGAACCTTATGCATGTGAGGAATAAAAATGGAGAGATATGCCTATTTGTTGACTTTAGAGACCTTAATAAGGTGTCTTTGAAAGACCATTACCCACTTCCCTCCATAGCCTAGATACTTAAGAAGGTTACATGATCTTAGAGGCTTTCCTTACTTGATGGTTACTTGAGTTATAATCAGATCTTGGTTAAAAAGGAGGATAGACATAAGACTATTTTCACTAGAAAGTAGGGCACTTATGCATACATGAAAATGCCCTTTGTATTGTCCAATGCAGGGGACACTTTCTAAAGGGAAATGAATGTTGCCTTTGAGGGGTTAATAAATGAAATGGTGCTTAGATACCTTGATGACATAACCATGTTCTCAAAGGATCCAATAGACCACATGACACATTTGAAGTTGGACTTTGATTGGTGTAGGCAATTTAGAGTCTCCTTGAATCCTAAGAAATGCATCTTTGCTATTCATGAGGGTAGAATATTGGGGCATGTGTTTTCAAAGGATGGTATTTATATAGACATTGAGAGATTTGAATCAATCTTGGACTTACCTCTACCTAGGCATAAGAAATGTTTGTAGATATTCTTAGGGATGATTAACTTCATAAGGAGATTTATCCCAGGTTTTGCATAATTGTTCAATCTTCTTACTCATATGCTTAGGAGCACAAAGATTTAATATGGAGAAAGTAAGGAAAGAGGATATTTGAGGCCATCTCTCAAGCCCCTACAATCCTTAATCCTAATTTTATCAAAGATTTTTTCTTTTATGGTTTTCCTACATCAAATATAATTTATGCTATGCTTATACAATAAAATGGTGAAGTCTTAGAATAACCAATAGCCTTATTTATTTAGGCCTTAGAAGGATACGAGGAAAGATATAATTTTTTGGAGAAATATGTGCTTGTTTTCATGAAAGGATTAAATAATTCTAGGCATATGGTGTCTAAAAATAAGTTCATAGTTATGGTGGTACACCCAAACACCAAAGAATTCATACTCAACAAAGATTTAAGTGAAAAGAGAGTTGGGTGGGTAAAAAAGTGCATGAAATATGATCTTAAGGTGAGAGAGACCAATTTGATAAGAGGTAGAGGCCTATGTGATCATATTGTAGTAGAGGCAAAGGAAGACAAAGACCAAGTGTCGGTAGTCCATGATAGTCAATATACAATTGCAAGTATAACTCCCCTCAGCTGGACCAATGATGGGTCAAATTATTTCAAATAGGCCAATGCCTTATGGGATTGGATAAGGCTAAAAGGAAGTGATTTATATTTAATACCATACCCTATGTCTTGATAGATGAAGTCCTCTTTAAGAAAGAAATATGAGGCATGATTTTGAGATGTGTTGAATCAAGCCAAGTTGACAAGATACTTGAGAAATTTCATGATGGCCCTATTGGTGGGCAATTTGTTGCCAAGACTACATCCTCCAAAATCATTAGAGATGGATACTTTTGGCATACATTATTTAGATATTTTAGAGTCATATAAAATTTCCAAATTGATAGTTTGAGTGTGGCTTATGACCTATAGGTTCTTTTTTCATGCTCTTGTGACCCTTCTAAACACCTTTTTACTCATTGACCAGTTATCTAGAACCTTCTAAATGATCATTCCACCTTAGCTAGATAGTATTCCTTGTGTCAATTTTATTCCCCCAAGTATCAAGTGTATAGGGTAGGAGCACCTCATTTGTAATATAACAGCACATATAAAATCATCCACTTTTTGATGCTCCTATCCATTTCCACTTTGAGCCCTAATGGTCATTTTCATCTGACCCTTATCCTTAATTAGGTCAGCCTAATGCGAATACATATGACCCATGACCAATTTTTCCCTATAAAATCCCACTTAAAGATAATTTTCAAAGGAGGTGACCAAACATAAAAATCAATAAAGAATACAAACAAAATAACTAAGGCAAACTTCCCTATTCTTTGCACACAATCACACAACATGGCTACAAACATACTCAAATATTCATACCATTCCATAGCAACCTCAAACACTATCAAATCTACATTTTCATCCACATCAAACTATTACATAAAGCACATTATGTGGGAGAAATACATATGGCTTGATCCCTTTTCAGAGTATTGGTATGTAGGCAACGTGCCCACATAAAGGGTGTGGATTGCATGTTCAATACATCTTAAACACTCCCCTCTTTCTCAATTAACTCAAAAATCATTTTATCAAGCATGATGGATGGTTAGGGTTTGAAGAAAAAATCAGATCCATAATGAGTTCCATCGATAACCAAGACTTGATTTTTCACATGAATGCTCACATAGGAACAACATAGATTCCCATAAAGTTTCAAGTCTTTATGATCAGTTTGTAAAACATTGGCAAGAATAGATAACAACACCAAACACTAAAGCATCCAATTTTTATCACTCCTATCCTTTTGCCAAATGAAAGTTAGATTCAGGTTTATGACACCTTTCAAGTCCTACACATCCATTTTTAACCTCTGTATCAGCTGTCTCAATCTATTTTCTAGCTAAGTTATATTTCTTCCTATTTTTAGAAAGGTGAAAAAGACAAACAGTAATATAAACTAGGACCATACTTATTTCTATATTTTATACTAATTTATTAATCTAGACCCTTAACTAAAATATGAATAAAACTCTATTGTTCCCAAATAAGTTAAATCATTTGGTGAAACTGAATTACTTCATTTGTGTACAAAAACCCTAAAAACCCAAGGGAAAATTCTTTGCCAATTTTAGTAGTACTTTTCTAATTTTTCCTACATATATAAATTAGAATTTCACATTTAAATTTTAAAATTCATCATCATAATTTTAAAAATCATTTATTTCAAACCCTAGTTGAATATACTAGGTCCCTATGCTTTTGAGGTATCACATTACATGTTAGTGAGCTTCATATCATTTTAATGCATATTCCAGTTTCTTGTTTTAATTAAATTATTTTTCACATAAAATCAAAAATGGATCTCAATTATTTCAAATAATAATGAATCCATACTTGGTCCTATCATGTATATGAATGATGAAGTTTGTTATATGTTAATGCAAAACTTCATTATTTCCCTTTCATGCTTACTTTTTATAATATGGGATGATAGTAAGAAATTTATTGCTAAACATGTCAAGATCCCTTTCCTTCAAATTAATGTTTACTTATCTTTAATATGATGTTTCATTATTTATTTTAATCTCTCTCTCTCTCTCTCTCTCTCTCTCTCTCTCTCTCTCTCTCTCTCTCTCTCTCTCTCTCTCTCTCTCTCTCTCTCTCTCTCTCTCTCTCTCTCTCTCTCTCTCTCTCTCTCTCTCTCTCATGTGGAATAATTTTCAATTCTATCTTGCTAAAAATGTTAGAAATATCATGTTATAAGTCAAAATGTTTTAAGCATTAGTGCAAAATTCTATGCTCTCTATTCCTTGTTTACTATCTCTCATGTGGAATGTTCTTTATAATCATATTTATATACAACTTATAACTCCAATTACAAGCATTCCATCCCACATACAAGGTTCTTACTTAGACGTATCTAACTCTTTGGCTACTTTTGAGTATCTCCCTATCACTACTAGACAAAAGAAAACATTAGAGGTTATATATATTCCTCTTCCCTTCAAACTTGGTTCACCTAGATCTCATCCCACACCTTCTACTAGTTATATACCTATAGTAGATCATGTGGTACATGCTATCACCCAAGTTTATGAAGATATGTAGGTTGATTACACCCATGGATATAGCTTTGTCACTCAAGTTATCACCCTTTTTGATACATTTTAAGCTCCTCCACTAGTTATAGTTATTCCTCCAGTTGAGATTCAAACATAGTCGAGGCCTTCCTTACCAGCACATAGAGTTTATACACTTCCATGAAGGCCTCTCTTAGAATTAACACTACATCAATGATATTTTTAGGACTCTAGATAGTTTCCATCTATAATATTCACACCTAAGGTAGTATCATTAAGGTCTCATGAATCTACACATAGAGCACATTTTTAGAGAGCTTCTTATACTACTAGATATATCCCTAAGATCCCTACAATTTCACCTACTTCTCAGAATTATGGGAGCACCCCATAGTTAGTTTCTACTATATATATTTTAGAGCACTTATATCATACATAAATTTTAGAGTCATAGTCTTATCCCTTCCATCGTACTTCATGATCATGCATGATCCCTCTCCTTGATATAGGACAACATGATAGGTAGTCTCTTATGAGACTCATCAGTCAATATCATTTCTTCATAGTCTTTCTTATACATAATTTCTTAGCTTACTTATATATAGTTTCTTTTCACTTTCTTGTACATTGTTTCCTTATGATTACTTATACATAGCTTATTTCAAAATAAAAAAATAATACAATATTTCTAAATAATAAAAACAATACAATATTTCAAAATACCAAAAATAATATAACATGTCAAAATACAAAAACTTTCAAATAACTCAAAACACCAAATACTTTTCAATTATACACATTATTCATGATTTACATTTATACTACTATGATAGACTTACATTTTTCTATTTTATGTTATTATTTGTCAATTTATCTACATTACCATATTGTAGACACCAAAATTGTGTCTACTCCTTGGTCAACCCCCCTCCTTGGTCCCCTTGGTCCACTTCTAAACATTTCTAACCCACACACTTATTAATTTAAAATAAACTACCTATTTTAAATTAATAACACCACCCTTGACACATCACCCATGACTAATCATAATGACCTAAGACCTATTTCAACTCCCCCACTAATCCTTGCACCTATTAAACCCACCATTTGGACCATTCGCCAATGGCAGCTAAACTTGGCAGATAGAGGAATGGGTGAAAGGCCAAAAATAGCCTTTTTACCCATCTTCTAGCCACCGATGTCAGTTACTAGTCGGCCGATGCCGATAGAATCACCGACGTCAATTGCTTAAAACCAAATTCTGACCCCAAATTCTGGATGGAATGTTAATTCTCTTGCTCCTAGAATTTAACCTCTCTCTCTCTCTCTCTCCCAAATGCACACCAAACATCACAGGCTATAGGAACTCTACATCAGTCACTCCACACCTAATTGAAACATTGCTGGAAGTCTTCTACATCATCTGCATTGGGAACAAATATTCACACCCCTGATTCTTCAGCAAGCAAGAGCTAAGTATTCTTCTTCTATTTTCATTTTAGTAATTTAGAAAGCATTAGAAATTAGCTTCTATTTAACATTTCTAAATATCATCAACCAGACCTAAATTTCTTCTTGGGGAGGCTGAGAGGCCTTCCCCATATCCTTACTCCTTTTGACAACCTATCCTCTACCCCTTGTCCCTCTTAAGAATCTATTGACTACCCTGCAACCTTGTACAAACCATTAAACAAACCCAGACTCCTTTCAGGCCCCTTTGTCGACCATAAACCTGTCCAAAACCCATCCAAGACCATTGCCCTGATTGACATCAACCATTTCCCCTGCTGACGTTGGCAGACTAAATGATGTTGGCAACCTTGACCAACTGACGCCGGTAGAACTATCAATGTTGGCGACTGTGCCAGACCAACATCAGAATACAGGTATGCATTATCTCTATTTATTTTATTTAGTCTTTCACCATTTCTCTTTCTAGAAACACTCTTTTATCAACTAGTGGACTGTCATCCCTCAAGGAAGTCTTTGCACTTCTGGGACTGAGCTTTGCTTGGTAGCCCACCATATATCTATCTAAGATTTTCTTATATACAGGTGTCGTCCTCCACAGCCAAAGAAGAGCTCCTTTAATCATCTAGATACAGTGCGTAACTTCATCTGGGTATCATCTAACCTATGACCACTTATCTTAGTTTCTTTCTATCTTTTGAATGTAAAAAGTGAAAATGAGTAGAAACACATGCTTCACTTGATCTTCTTTCAGTGTGTGCAGTGACACCCAAATCCTTGATTGCTTCATTCTACCCATTAAGGAGGCATCCTACTTCTACATTTGAGACATACATTGACATATTTACCCACCAGGGGCATCTTCTACATGAGTAAAGCATCTATATTATGTCATTCCTATACCACACACTCTAGTTATCATATTGATGAACATTACCTACTAGCTTATGGAAATTATTCTATTGAAACTCACTAGTATATAGCACTTATGTATTTTTTAGCATCTACCTAGTCTTGTACTACATGTTTTGCATACTTTAACTTCTTGATTTGATTAGTTATATGTGATAGTAATTCCAACATTTACATGTCTTCCTTTCTTTCTTTAATTATCTAGATGTGAGTACATTTCTCAATTCCTATTTTATTACTTGTGTGTGCCTTAGGACATTTACCAATGTCCTTTTCTTGTAATTTTGTATGTTCTTATGTCCCTCATGCCAATATTGCTTGCTTACAATTGTATGTTTATGTGGGCATTTGGACATGTCTTGTATGCTTGCTTTCCCAACTTAAGTGACATGTGCCCATGTCCCTTGTTTATTAGGCCCTTTAGCCTCTTTTGTATGCTTCTTGATTCTTACCTTGAATGCTTATTTTCTTCTCAATTGTTTTTAATTCCATGATCCACATCATAAATTATCTTACCTTCTTGGATGCCATGATGGACATCATGCTCCATCCCTCCTTAACAAATAACTAGATTTCTAGTTTTAGTTCAAAATATTGTATATGCTATTACATTGTTACATATATCTAGGCATACCCTTATTAATCTAACAATTTCTAATACAAACTATCATATATCTTGAGAAATTTATTGGATTATCATTGCTATATCATATATTTTGCATCATAACACACTTGCAAGGCTCTTTATTCTAAGGTCAATCATTGTATGGTCTTTACTCCTACCCTCATAATAAGGGGTAACAAACAAGGGTTTTGTCATAGAGATCAAAGCCTTCTACTAGTCAAAATTAGTTTTCAAAACACTTAGAACAATAATCAAAATTCAAAACATATAGAATAGACCAAGAAAATAGTGGCAAACACATAACATTCATCAAAAATAGTAAAGGACAAGAGCATCACATTTGGACTACAACACTAGACACTAAAGTGTTCTCTTTTTGGTACTCCTATCCAAATAGCCAAAAACCCAAAAATTTTAGAAATATATAGAAATATGGGGTTAATTACAATTTTTTTAGCTACAACTTAGTTCAAATTGAGTAGTTTCAATACAATTTTACTCAGATTATCCAGATATAGGGGGCATCATGTGCATCATGATGGCTCTCACTTCTAGTTTTAGATTAAGAAGTTGGTATAACTTCCAAACTAGAATTCATGTTACAGACACCAGTGATTGGAGGCAATGTGCATGGCACATTTACCTTCTTTTCTTTCTAGTTCATTTTATTACCTAGGTATTCTCAGTAACTATATGCCTTATTCCATTTATAGGTGGTTGGCATCATTTTAGACTGGCTTTCATATAAGCCTAGTTCTCAGTTTTGGAGTGGCTTTCATACAATCTTAATCTCCACCTTTTAGAGTGGCCAAGATTGGCCTAATTCTCACTATAAATTTGGCTATCCATGCCACATTGTTAAATTATAGAGCATTCATGGGATTCATGAGCCATCTCATATGATACACATTCATACCCATATCAATTCATAGTTCACACTTAGGGGGCAATGATAGAGCTAAAAGAATATATAGACTTTGTATTCCTAAACCACCTACTCAAAAGGATTTGACACATAGTCCAAACATCGATTAACATACACATGATCACATAGATTCACTACATAGTGGGTGATGATGGAGCCAAAGGGCTAGCCTTTGTACTCTTGAGCCACCCTCAAGGAATTGAGCATTAAGCTCCGTTCATGATATTACTCTTGGTACAACACATACCCAACATCACTCAGAATCACTAAACATCACAACAAGTTTTGTATTGGTTCACATACTCGATGAGGTGTATTTGTTCCTTTTTCTTCCTCTTTTTTTTACCCAACCTTTATACATTCTTATTTTATACATAGTGTCTATAGTAAGAATTGATATACTCATTTTCATTTTTAGATTTATACTTCACACTGTGCTCTCTCTATGCACACTCAACATCACACATATTCATGGGATTCACTCTTATAGGTAAGTTCATGTATGCTTTCTATTTTTCCTTTATCTTAGTATTTCACTTTGTTGCATCACTAGAATAAAGGGGGGGCAAATGTAGTCATATAAAATGTCCAAATTGATAGTTTGAGTGTGGTTTGTGACACCCCATCCATAGGTCCTTTTTGTATGCTTTTAAAACCCTTCTAGAAACCTTTTTAATAATTATTAGTCATCCAAAACCTTCTAAATGACCATTCCACCTTAGCTAGATAGTATTCCCTATGCCAATTCTATTCTCATAGGTATTGAGCCTATAGGACAATAGTGCCCCATTTGTATTATAGCACCACATAGAAAAGCATCCAATTTTTGGCACTCATATCCATTTTCACTTTGATCCCCAATGGTCATTTTCATCTAGTCCTTGTCTTTAATTAGGTCAGCCTAGCACAAATACATTTGACCCATAACCAATTTTTCCCTATAAAATTCCACTCAAAGATCATTTACAAAGGAGGTGACCAAACTTACAAAACAAGAAAGAATACAAACAAAATCACTAAGAAAAACTTCCCTATTCTTTGCACATGATCACCCAACATAGCTACAAACATACTCAAATCTTCATACTAGTCGCTAACCACCTCAAACACTATCAAATTAACACTTGCATTTGCATCACACTATTATACAAAGAATATTAGGTGGGAGAACTACATATGGATTGATCCTCATTTAGTGTATTGGTATTTAGGTAGCATGCCCACATAAGGGGTATGGATTACACATTCAATACATGTTACACACTAACCCCCCTCTCTTTCTCAAGTAACTCAAAAATTATTTTATCAATCATGATGGAAGGTTAGGGTTTGAAGACAAAATCAGCTCCACAATGAGTTCCATAAAAAAATAGTGCTTGATTTTTCATAGGAACACTCACACAAGCATAATACAACTACCTAGAAAGTTTCAGGTCTCTATGATCAATTTGGATAATAGTGGTAGGTATGGACAACATTTAGTGTTCCTATCCTTTCATCAAATGAAAGCTAGATTTAGGTTTATGACACTTCCCAATCTTACATAGCCAATTTAAACCTCTGTATCAACCATCTCAGTCTATTTTATAGCTAAGTTATATTTCTTCCTATTTATTTCTATTTTTAGAAAGGTGAAAAAGACAAACAGTAATACAAATCAAGACTATAATTATTGTTATATTCTATACTAATTTATTAATCTATACCCTTACATAAAATAGGAATAAAAATCCATTATTCCTAAACAAGTTAAATCAGATTCACATATTTGGGTCATAAAGTGCTTAAAGTGTGCCATGTTCACTAGCAAACAAAAGGTAACTACCCTTCCCTTGTAACCAATCCAAGTTGAACAAACCTTCATGTAGTGGGGCTTAGATTTAATAGAAATGTTCCATCCCCCTTCTAGTGTTGGACATAAATGGGTTTTCATAGCCACTGACTACTTCACAAGGTGGGTGGAGGTAGCTCCACTTAAGGAGGCTAATGAGAATTCTATCTTAGAGTTCTATGATAATATTGTGACCAGATTTGGTGTGCCTTTAATAATCCTCTCTGATAATGACTTAGCTTTAAATAGTACCAAGGTATGTGAGTGGGCTTGCAGACATGGCACCTACCTCAAGGCATCCTCTAACTATTACCCACAGGGTAATATAATAGGTTTTTAAGGTATCACCCTTGGTCTTTGTAAAACATGGTACTTAAGATTCATGACATGACTTAACCACCTCTCATAGATCCATTAACTCTGGTAGTTTTATCAAGCATCAATAGGTCAACCTTTTGGTGTAATGACAATCATTAGGATAATAATTGGTATCAAATCCAAATTTGTTATTTTTGAATCCATTTCTTATGATGAGGGGATTGTTTTAAGGTGTCACCCTTAGTCCTCATGTAGCATGATACTCAGAATTAATGACATGGATTAACTACCTACCATGGATCCACTAACTCTAGTGGTTGTATTAGGGATTAATAAGTTGACCTTTTAGTGTAATGCCAATCATTGGGCCAACAAATAGTAGAGTCTATAAATAATAACTTGATAAGGATCATCAAAATAGCCATGGAGGAAAGCCAAAAAGAATGGCATACAAGATTAAAAAATAACTTATGGATAGGTAGAGTGACACATAAGAGGTCTACTAGACACTCTCCATACCTTCTTTTTTATGGTAGAGAGGAAAGACTTCCTATTTATTTTAAACTACCTTCCTTATAACTTGCCCACAAACTTGAGCTCTTAGAAGATGATGCATTGTAGATGAGGGTGAATGAGCTAAGATAGTTAGAGGATACAAGTGTTAGAGGTATAATCACTGAGAGGGGGGGGTGAATTAGTGAGCCCAAATAATCTAACTTAAATTCTACTCTTTTTAAACACTTAATCAATTACCACAATTATTCATGAAGCATATACAACATTCACATTAATGAGCAAGAGAGACAATGCAAGATCAATCACATAACACATGACATACATGAGAAACCCTCTTTGGGGAGAAAACCCACTATAACCTATAATTGAAATACTATCCTATAATAAAAAGATCCAATATAGACCATATATAAATTATCAAGGAACTACAATCCTTATTTAGTGAGACTACAATCCCACAAGGTGATGCCACACCTATCTAGTTGAGCTACAATAACAACCAAACATTTTAACAAGTTAAACCTTGCAAGGAGGCTACAACCACCTTATATGTTGAGATTACACAATAACACCTATGAACACATCCACCTTTGAATTTATGTCAACAACACCTGGTGATGGACCTCTACTTATCACACTTCACCTTCACTCATACTTAAATAACAAGTGCACTATTCTACCAATAAAATTATGACCAATAGGTCATATAAATAGTCCTCAATCTATTTTTCTCTTAAACTAATCCTCAAGGAACTCTACCCCTCCTTCACTCCATAAAACACACACACAAGCCTCACTCTATTCGCTCCTTAGTATCTCATATTGAGTCTAGAACCCATCATCTTTGGTTCCACTATTTATAGAGTAATCATGATAATCAAAACCTTGGTCAACCATTAGGCATGCCTTAGACCTTAATACATCTCTCACATGAAGATGCGGCTCAATAAAATATTCATAGGTCAGCCATAGCATCTATGGGTCACCCTTATGAAACTACACCTTTTAATAAGGCCCTTGTGTCTCTTATAGGTCTCATGGAGACCTATTCATTCATTTATCACTCCCTTGAGCAAAACAAGAACATAGGAATACTTTCAAATACATGGGTCCACTCCATATGTCCCTTTTGACATCCTCAAATGATAAAAATCATCTTAGCTTACCTCTACATAAGCTCAATCAACTCAAATAGAGACCTTATACATAGGAACACCATTATCAAACATACAATTAACTTATTAAGCATTGTTCATACTCAAGTTAGATTGATCACACCTCTAAAAACCACGTAGATCATCCTTATGGATTATACATGTTCTAATAGAAAATTCGTCATGAGATATCAAAAAAAAAATCAAAACAAGATCAAACATCCTTATTGGGTCACTTACAAAACACAGCCAAACATATAGTCATCTTTAGAGCACCATAATTATGTTTGTATTCACTTCTAGATCTTTAAGCTAGGTTCATTATATGCACCATGGAGTCCTCTTCATCTTTTATTTTAACAGCACCAGTGAATTCAAATTTTATAGAAATATATTTTAAAAATATAGAGCTCTAGTTTTTTCATGTCAAATTCAAATATTTGAATTCAAACAATCACATTTAAGCTTCGAACACAATGCTTGAATCTCGTGTCCTCTAAGCTTAGATCGAATACACACTGTCAATCTTGTTTGATCTTTAACACATAGGTTCTAATTCTTAGATATTAAACCTTAGTCACATTGACCTCTTCTTGTACAATCTAGGAACTTTGACTCAATGTACTCTATTGATCTCTATAGATCAACTAGGTCTTTAATGATCAATGTTCACCATTCGATCAATCTGTATGAATCCCCACTCACTATTGGATCCTTATCCTATACCTTTGCTTAGTCATTAAACATCATACAACTATCCTCATATATTTTTTTCTTAACTTCTTGGATAAATATGCATCATTGATCTTAATCAAGCTTTAACTCTTGCAAAAATGACTAAGCATGGGGACCCTTTCAATATTCCTATAAGGCCAACTTTGCACCTCAATAATTTCTTCTACACTTACTCACATGATCTCGAATTTGGACTAGATGATCTCCTCACATAGTAGAATATAAACATGTGACACACTACTCCTAGAACCCTTACATGTGTGATATATAATTATATTATATTTCCTTCTCAAAATCTTATGTCATAGAGCCAACTATGTCAAAAGCTTCTTGAGAGGCCAACTTTGAACAAGCATAACTTTTGTTGTGCTTCAGTGCATGATCTTAAATTTACCACAAATCATCTATACTCAAAATTAAACAAACCCATATGATCATTTTCTCTTTATACCTTCACATCTTCAAGATATAACATTATCAAAATTCTCACTTCTTCTTCCCACATTGAAAAATTGGCTAAGTATGGGAAAACACAGTCAAATTGCCTAAGAACCCAACTTTGCATACGCATATCTTTTGATGCACTATATTGCATGATCTAAAATTAATCACAACTAAAATAGGTATAAAAATTAACAAACCCATATGATCACCTTCTCCTAAAACATCCACAAATGTGAGATATTCCATCATGAAACTTCTTACATGGTTCTTTCTAGCCACTTTGCAAATTTGGCTATGTATGGGAAACCAATGAATTCTGAATGAGAAGCCAACTTTACACCCTCATATATTTAAAAATGATTTAATGTATGACTTGAGATCTAGTGTATTAAAACTATGGAATAATATGATTTAAAATAAATGAATAACTCCTATTGACTCATTCACATGTGGAAATTGTGATGTCATCAAACTGCCTACTTAGATTTTCTACCACTAGATCCAATGTGTATAGATGAGAATAATGATGAACCAAGTGAATTCAAATCATACACATAAGAATTCAAATCATTATTAACTTATGATAGGACCCCTTTCTCATGCTCAAATCACCATACTCATCCCTAATCCTCTCTAACCATGTCAATATTGAAGATCAACTAACCATACATAAAGCACACTAGAACAAGCACATTACACACTTTATCATTATCACTTAGGTTATCAAAACACTTCATCCACTCAATAAGACACCTTGATGATAAAACCATGACATCATCATGACAACTCTCCAACAATCTACCTTTTTTGTCATTGATGTCAACAACCATCATATAAAGCAATATATAACTCAGCTTCTCTCTCTTCAAGCACTCCCACAATAGGAACATTTTCCCTCTTTGACATGATGAAAAAGTGGGAACTAACTAATCTTGAGGACCTAAAAAGACTAAAAAATAAAAAAGTACCATCTTATAAAGAAGATACAAAGTCCTCATTACCTTGAGTCTACCTCTTCTTACTTTGATAATTTTCTCTTGCTCCATGCCAACATTCTCTTCACTACAAATAATGAAGAAAGAGCACACAAAATAACTAAAATATAATGTAACTCACCAAAAAAAATATAAGAGGAAATCCCCTTAATAACTTTAAGAAATTTCACCTTTTGAGTAATTTTAGATCTCCACACACCATGAAGAACCATCACACATGCTAACTAGCCTCCTTTCTCAAGCTACTACAAGGACCACCAATCATAACTTCATGCCACTCACCAATCAAAAACATGTTCTCAAACAAATTAAGAACTCACCTTTAAACACATATACTTGGATATTTTGGAAAAACTAAGCAAAAACATTCTTCTTCAAATTAGCCCTGTCTAGCTTCCTTGTACCCCTACTTGGAACTTGCATAGCCCACACCAATTAGTATATAAATTGTTAATACCTAAAACTTCATATCTAGATCACTCTCATATGCCCCCTTAATCACACCAATTTTCATCACCAATATTATCCTCTGCAACATACTTCCTTCACAAACCAAGTATCCAATTAGGCCTCCAACTTGACAAAAACTTGAATAAATTGAGAACCACAAAGTTAAAAAATGATATGAAGATTTATTTAACCACCCATTTGGCCCATTCAACATATTAAGAATCATGAAACCTCAATTCATAATGTAAACCACTTTTCTAGCATAACTTAAAACCCTAACATCTCAAAAACAAGTAGGTCAACAAACCTCCTTCTGGTCAACACACACATCTAAAACTACTTGCACACCTAGATATGTGCATCACACACCTCTAGACCAAAAATTGAGTTTCCATACCTTTTGGAACATAAAATTCGTATAACCTAATTTAGGACCTACATACTCTTAAGCATAAAATAGAAAACCCTAGAGCACTCAAAAATATTTAATTTGAATTCAACATACCTTTAGTTCTTAGAAACATCTGGATCACACTAGAATAAGGTCAAAGGAACTATCTATGCAAAAATATTATCTTGACAAATCACAAATCCTCTTTTTCCATCTGAGAACCTTTAATCTAACCCTACACACTATTCCAATTAAAAAACACCACAACACTTCTCCACTTGAAGGGAGTCACTTAAGAAGCATAGATAGAGACACCCTATATACATCAATGATCTAAAAAAACAAATCTTCTTATTCCTTCTCCTCCTTGATCAATTTATACTTATAGTTCTTCATCTTAGGCTTAAGAGAAATAACTTCTTCACCCATTATAACATTCTCTTTTTATTCTATGATTGGATTGATAATACATGGAGACAACATAGATTCATGGCATAATTTTTCATCTAAAGAATATTCTTTACATCTAAGACCCTCATCACTAGGTATAAACAATTGATGTTATTTATATGAAGCATGCTCAATAATAATAGGATGTTCTCTTGGATCCATACTTACCTCAGAACTAGCCTCAACCAATATCTTGGTTTTCTCCTTGAGCTTGAACTCTTAATTCTCAACAAGAGCAGAGAATGTGACCTCTTGGTACTCTTCAACTTTGGAAGTATTATCCACGATAGCAAATAAGTTACTTGGACCTAAAATCTCATCATGACAAACTTTTCACCTTTGGCTTACATGTGTTAATGTGCCTTCTTCCTTTCACTATAAGACCCTAATTAAACCTATTGACTTATAAACCTTTGCTTGCAGAACCTAGCAATGTGACATATCTATTCATAATTATATCACACCATACTTTTGAAAGAAACGTATCTTACCTTACCTTATTTGGAAAAAAAATTACAATGTGTCCTATATCATGACAAACAAAACAACCTCCCCTTTTTAAAGAGGACTCACCTTGTCTAATCTTATGTGGATAATGGTTTAAAAAGTGTCCCACATCAAGATAGTTAAATCACTTAATTTTTTTCACACCTTTTGACTAATAACCCCATCATAGTCCCATGTAAATTCATTTCTAATAGGTCTCTTGCACTCTCTATCCCTATAAACAAATTGATTACATGTATAACAATAAACCATTGAATCTTTCATACCTCATGGCATTTGGTTATCTAATCTGATTTGTCTTCATTCTGCTAGCACCTTCAGTCCTTATTTGATAACTTGTCTTCAAAGTAAGATTGTCCTAATTCACGTTAGTCTTTATCTTGTCTTGAGTAATGATATTTTATTCTTCCTCATATCCAAGACCAGTTCTATTACTAGCATGATTTTTACCACTTAGTATGTTTTTTAGATCACATGAACTCTTTTAAAATATCACAAATGTCTTCACATTACTATTTGTCTTTTCTAGCTCAGATCTCAAAGATTCATTTTCAGAAACATACCTTGAACATTCATTTTCAGAAACATACCTTGAACATTCATTTTCTTTAGCTTTTAGGCTTGTAGATAGAATTTATAATTGACAATTGAGATGTTTGATCATATCTTCATACTCCTTGGAATCTTCATTCAATCTTGCCTCATATACATTGAATTTATCCTCATATTCCTAGATCTTATATTTCATCTTCTTATTGGTCTTCTTCTTAATCTTTAGTTCTTCAAGAGCATTCATCAAAATAGTCTCACAGTCCACCTCATCTTCATCATCATCTAAATCACTCCAAGTAGACTCCTTTTGATATGAGAAAATTCCTTCCTTGAACATGAATAGGGCTTCATATATATTAGGACCATCATATTCATGATCATATTCTAAGTCATTGTCTTCACTCTTATCTGATGAGCTGAAATCTTCTTTGATGTAAAGATTCTTCTTGTTTTTGAAGAACTTTTTATTGTTAAAATTTATGAATAATTTCTTCTTGTATGTCTTCTTATCTTCATCTTGGCATTTACCATGCTCTTCATCATCACTCTTGTCATTATTATTAGGGAAATTCTAAGCAAAATGTCCTATCTCTCCACAGTTGAAACATTTGAAGGGTATTTTACCCTTATACTTCCCTACGCTAGTGTTTAATTTCCTAGTAATCAAAGTAATTGGTTCATCATCATCAATATCAGATATGTCATCCTCTTTTGATTTCTTACATTAGATCTTCTTCTTAGTCTTCATCTCTATCTTGAATGTTGCTTCCTTCTTTGGTGGTATATCATCATTCTTACTCATCTCATAGGTAGTAAGTGTGCCATGCAATTGATCCATCTTCAATTGAGTAAGGTCATGACTCTCTTCTATAACAAATACTTTTGGATCAAACTTGGGGGATAAAGACCTTAATAAATTTTAAACAATAGTATTCTCTTCAATATTATCTCTGATGATGTTCACAATCTCATCAACTCTCTACAAAAAATATTCCACGGTATCTTATTTGTTCATTTTAAGACTTTCAAATTACCTTCTATGAGTCTATAACTTAGCAAGCTTAATCTGTGAATCTCCTTCAAAAATAATATTCAATTTATCCCATATTTCATGAGCATAAGTTTAATGAATTACTTTGGTGAACTCAATTTATATAAGATCACAAGTGATGGTATTCATTGCCTTAGAGTTGTTCTCAAATAACTTCTTATCTACAACACTAGATGGGCGAATATTAAGAGAAACATAACCATCCAAAATTGATTGACATACATCAAACCCTAGAGACATAATGTATGTGTTCATCCTATCAATCCTAAATGCATAATTAGATCTATTAAACATTGGTGTTTTCTTAGTATAGAAGCCACTTTGCACATTTTGGCTAGCCATTGTACCTTGGATCACCTTCAAAATGTCAATCCTTTACCAAAGGACCTCCCTTCGATACCAATTATTAGATGTATAATCACTAAGGGGGTGGGGGGGGGGGGTGAATTAGTGAGTCTAAATAATCCAAATTAAATTATGATCTTTGAAAACACTTAATTAGTTACCACAAGCATTTATAAAGCATACACAACATTCACATCAATGAGCAAGAGAGACAATTCAAGATTAATCACATAACACATGACATATGTGGGAAATCATCTTGGGGAAAAAACCCACTAGAACTTATAATTATACTATTGTCCTATAATAAAAATATGTAATTTATACCATCTAAAAATGATCAAGGAACAAAATCCCCTATTTACTGAGATTATAATCCTATAAGGTGTTACCATAGCTGTCTAGCTGAGCTACAATAATAACCACACCTTTTAATAAGTTAAACCTTGTAAGGAGGCTATAACCACCTTAGATTATAAGCTACCAAAAAAACACCTATGAACACATCCACCTATGAACTGATGTCAACAACACCTAATGATGGACCTCTTTTTAACACACTTTACCTTCACTCACACTCAAACAATAAGTGAACTATTCTACCAATAGAACTATGACCAATAGGTCATATAAATAGTCCTAAATCTATTTTTATCTTAAAATCATACTTAGGTAACTAATCCCCTCCTTCTCTCCACAAAACACACACACAAGCCTCTCTCCAATCACTCCTTAGTCTTTCATACTAATTCTAGAACCCATCAACTTTGGTTCCACTATTTATAGAAGAATCATGATACTCAAAACCGTGATCATCCATTAAGCATTAATTAGACCTTAAGACATCTCTCACATGAAGACACAGCTCAATACAATCTTCATAGGTCATCCATAGAATATATGGGTCATCCTTAAGTAGCCACACCTTTTAATAAGGCCCTTGTAGCTCTTATAGGTCTTATGGAGACCTATTCACACATTTAGCACTCCCTTGAGCAAAAAAAGAACACAAGACAACTTTAAAATATATGGGTCTACTCCTTATGTCCCAGTCAACATCCTAAAATGATCAAAGTCATTTTAGGTCACCTCTACGCATGCTCAATAAATTCAAATAGAGACCTTATATAAAGGAACACCATTATCAAACATACAGTCAACTTCTTAAGCATTGTTCATACTCAAGATAGATTTATCATACCTCCAAAAACCACATAGATCATACTTATGAAGTATAAAACAAGTTTAAATAGATAATTCATCATGAGACATTAAAACAAGAAAAACACAAGCTCAAACATCCTTCTTAGGTCACTTGTAGAACACAGTAAAAAATATAGTCATCTTTGGAGCACCATAACTATGTATGTATTCACTTCTAGATTTTTAAGCTAGGTTTGTTATATGAACCATGGATTCCTCTTCATATTTTATTTTTAAATCACTAGGAAAATTTGAATTCTATCAAAATATATGGTCAAAATATAGAGCTCTAGTTTTTCCCTATGTTAAATTCAAATATTTGAATTCAAACAGTCACAATTAACCTTCAAACACAATTCTCAAATCTCATGTCCTCTCAACTTAGATCAAATATGAACCATTGATATTTTTTGATATTTAATGCATAGGCACCAATGATTAGATTTCAAACCTCAATCATGTTGACCTCATCTCATATAATCTGGGAACTTTGACTCAACATACTCTATCGATTAATTTGTATGAATGCTTGCTCACCATTAGATCCTTATCATGTACCTCTACTTAGTAATTAAACATAATGCACCCATCCTCACCTCTCTACTTACTAAAATATTAGATAAATGTGCATTTTTTATCTTTCTCAAGCTTTAACTCTTGCAAAAATGACTAAGTGTGAGGACCCTTTCAATATTCCTAGAAGGCCAACTTTGTACCTCAATAACTTTTTCTATGCTTACTCACATGATCTCAAATTTAGATCAGATGATCTCCTCATATAGGATAACCCAACAATATGACACACTACTCATATAACCATCACTTATTTGAGATATAATATTATTAGAATGCCTTCTCAAAATTTTATCACAGAGCCAACTATGTCAAAAATTGCCTAAGAGGCCAACTTTCAACAAGCATAACTTTTGCCACACTTTAGTACATGATCTCAAATTTAGAAAAAAATTATCTATGCTAAAAAATTAAAAAACCCATATGATTATTTTCTCTTTACACCTTCACATACAAGATATAACACCATTAAAATGCCCACTCAGCTCTTCTTGCCACATTTCAAAATTGGCTAAGTATGGGAAAACACAATCAAACTGCTTGGGAGCCCAACTTTGCATATGCATATATTTTGATGTTCTATATCACATGATATAAAATTAATAAAAAATAAATTAGGTAAAAAATTGAACAAACCCATATGAACTCCTTCTCTTAAAACATCTACATGTGTGAGATATTCCATCATCAAAATGCTTACTCAGCTCTTTTGTGCCACATTACAAATTTGACTATGGTAAAACAATGAATTCTATTTGAGAATCCAAATTTTCACCCTCATATATTTTATCACACTTTTATGTATGAGTTTATATCTAGAACATAACAATTAGGGATTAATGTGATCACAACAATATAACCAACTCCTCTTGACTCATTCACACATGGCAATAGTGTTATCATGAAATTGCCTACTAAGATTTTATGCCACTAAACCCAAAGTGTCTAGATGAGAACAATGATGAACTAGGTTAATTACACTCATACACAAAAGCATTCAAATCATTCTTGAATTCTGATAGGATTCCCCTTTGCTCATGCTCAAATCACCATACTCATCCTTGATCCTCTCTAGCCATGTTAATACTAAAGATAAACCAACCACACTATAAAAATCACATTACACAATTTGTCATTAGTAATTAGGATATTAAATCACTTCATCCAATCAATAGGACACCTCTATGATAACACCATGACATCATCATGAAAAATCTCCAATAATAAGGGTTAGTGCCATGCATTTCATCTGGTAAAATCAACATCAAGTCAAGAATTCATTCGATAAAAGTGTTTCATTTAAGACATTCCAATAGGGAGATTTAGTCCTCAAGTGGGATGAAGACCATGCAAATATGGAAAAACACTCAAATTTTGATAGCCTTTGGAGTGGACCTTACATCATCACTTGCTACAAATAAAGTAATATGAATGATGATGAACTCCCCATCCATGTCAATGGGAGGTTCATAAAGTTATACTATTAGTTTCATAATGTCCCTCTTTTCCATATTTAGTTTGATTTTTTATTTTCCCTCCAAGTGCTTTACATATGTGCTTAGTGTTTGTTGCTTGATCTTGTTGTTAATTTTTGTGTGTTGTCTTTTATTATTCTTCTTTATTACTTTGTTGTGTCTCATTATTTCAAAGTAAGGTATAGGGTAGAGTTCATAATAAATCAAGTCCCATTTTCTAAAAGATCAAGAGTAGGTTCATAAAATTTATGAGTTCCTTGACTAATAGGCTAGTCAAGCCAGCTGAGTCACTAGAAATGTTGACCACTTTCTAGTCTTAGACCTAGAAAGGGGTCAACCTAATGCTTTAAGTCATGGTCCATCTTTATTACCATGGTTTTCATTCATAACATGAGTTTGTGAGGGTTTTTCAAACAATCTATGGCCTTATCATGCTACAAATTTACCTTGTCAATCCTTATGTGTCTTTGTATCTTCTTTCCAACTTGATTCAAGTGTTATTATGATGGTCAAACATGCCTGGATGATCCTTTATCACTTTTATGGGTCCCAAACATGTGAAAGATGTCATGATGAAGATGAATTGAGGAATAATTTTGATATAGGCTTATAATCACATTGGTTCTACTCAATAACATGAGGTATTCTCATTTTCAATCTTTCAAAGAACATCATAGAAGGGTCTTAAGGTTCATTTTAGGTTTCTCATAGATCATAAGGGTCTTTTATATGTATTAGCATGATAATTCAATTGATAGTCCCCTATCAGGTCATCAATGTGTGAAAATCCAATGGTTTTTGGTCATAATGAGACCTAATCTAGCCTTAATATACTACTAGGTCACCCCACATGCCTCTAATGGACATCATAAACCTCATCAAGCCATCACTATACTTTTTCATTCCTCATTAAATCCACTAGCACTATGGTCACTATTAATTCTTCCCAAATGGGCCCCACACCTACTAAATTATGACTTTTTAACTCCCTCAATTTTCACCATCAAGTTCAAAGTGTCTTTTGATTCATATTTTCCCTCCACAACACTTTCTAAAAATGTTTTAGGTCTAAAATGAAGAGAATTAGAAGAAAAATGGTAGGTTGTAGAGGATTATTTAGTAATATGAATCCATACTATACGGACCAACCTAGGTGGAGTCAAGATTGTGTATAAGGATGTTATAAATGTCAAAATTTGAAGATATCAGTGTTTTTTAGTGCCATGGAAGCTCAAAACCATTACATCTCTCCCTCAAGCTCAATGGAAGATTCATAGAGATCCTAAGGTTTATTTTTGTATCATATAAAGGAGAGAGAGTGTGAGCCCAAGATATTAACTAGAAAATGTAGACTCAAAAAAATTCCACCCATGGGAATTTTTTTAGGGATTGGTATCCTAATCTCTATCAACATTCCTTAAGAAGTTAAGGAATCCCTATGTCCCTCTCATCTACACAGGGCAACTTCGATTGAGCAGTTTTCAAGGATTTTTTATTGGTATACTCACTCTAGTCACTAATTTTACTTCATAAAGTATTTAATAATCCTTCCATAAAAAATTTAGCACTTGAATTTCATGTTTTATCTCACATGAATAATTTACCTTCATGGCTAGATCTTGTGTGTGATCTTTAGACAAGTCTATCCAAAGGATAGAGGTTTGAAATTTTCATCAAAAGTTGTGGATTAGGTTGAAGAGTTTGAAAAAGTTATTCAAGGTTTCCAATGCGTTATTGCTTAGGTGGAAGGTCCAATTGTCCCTTTTTACCCTAGAATAACTCAAGGAGAGAAGGCTTGTGCATGTTTGAAGACCATTGTATGACAAGACTGTGTATCTCAAAAACATTTATAGAGCTTTAAATTTAACTCAAAATATGGAAAGAGAAGTTAAATTGATGGTGGATCATCCTCATGCCCTTGAGGACAAACTTTTGAACCTTCATGATGGCCTCATAGCCCTACCAACCACCTTATTTGTCTATAAACTCACTCTCTCACCTTTTAGCAGAGTTTAAGATTTTTTGTGAAAATTGAGGTTTGTTTGAGTTTCCAAGGTTTCATTTTAGGGTTGTGTATACTTTATTTATGCCTCCAGAGTTTCATGTTTTCCTAGGTATGTGTCTAAAGTCCTCCAAGATCCATGTGGTTTGTATAGGAAGGGTCCTTATTCTCCATTTCATACCATTTTCATATCATTGTCTTTCATAGCGTTTCCATTACCATTTTCACTATGTCACACCTTTTTCCACACACCACACTCTATATATCTCTCCACTACCACCCTCCTCCATTCATCCACTCTTCACTCTAAGTCTAGAACATAAAATATCCCTCCATAAATCACTTGAGACCATCATATATATTAAAACAAAAATATGTTGGGACCATATGGTAATATAGTGAGTTGAGAATACAAATGTGCACTTTTAGCCAACCATTTTGGGGCCACTATAGCAAGGTCCCAAGAAACACTATGTAGAACATCCAAGGCATGAGAATTGGTGTGAGTATTAAATGATGTGCATCCTAAATAAGTTAATAATGGTATGATCATGTTACTCTAGGGTTTCAAGTACTATGTAGGGCACCTTCTTCTATACAGACTTGGTAACCAAGCTCCTATAGACAATCATACTAATAGGAAGATACATGTGACATCACTGATCTATATTAGTGTATTCATTTGTTATAGTAGAATGTAAAAATACATAAAAATATTATTGAGGTTTAGATCAAATGAGAATGCAACTTGGTGGTTATCACCTTTAGGAAGGTAGAGTAACATCTACAGAGTCTTGAAACCACATAGGCATATGCATACATGAGATCCAAGTCTGAGTAGAAGATAAGGAATACAAAGCAATAATCATTATAAAATTACCATCTAAGAATGATAATGAATCTGATAACATGATAGACATACCCATGGTCCTAAATACCTTAAAAGATAATTTTGAATCCATAATCAAATTTTGCATGCCTGAGTTCATAGTCAACAGGCAGTTTGAATCCTATTTGAGCCAAAATGATGATTTGAGACCTCTTTAGGCATGGATAAGTATTAAAACTTAGTATGAGTGGTAATCATGACCCTTTAAAGGTACTCATATGTTTAATTGGGCTATAAAAATAGTGGGTATACACACTATTTTATCTTAGACCAAGGATTGTATGTCATGGATGTTTAGTGAGTTGAAGGGTGCATCCATATCATGATGGGTCTAAAGATAGTATGGGACTACCAAAAGCTTTTAATTTAGTTAGGTATGATGTTAAATGGTTCTCAAACCTCATCCAAGTGTTTAACACCTAGAGATACAATAATAAACCTTGGAGATAAGCCAACATCGTCAAGTACACTAGCCTTAGTGTCATCTTGAGGTTCCTTCAAGTTATTATAATAAGTTGAATGGATAATGTAATGTGTATGAGGATGTTTTAGACCTAATAATAAGGTTTCAAGTGCCAAGAGGTGACAAATTTAATCAAATTGTCTTCAAAACCTACTCAATCCAGTCAAACACACATAAGCAATTCGAAGACCATCTTCAAATGCTTACCCACTCCACCACATGCATGCTTAGGGACAAATATCCTAAGGAAGTTTAAGTCTCCCTATGTACCAAAAATTCATGAAGGATTGGTTGACAGTTAAGGGCTAGCCTTTATGAACAAACCTTAAGAAAATAATCACTCAAAACTAATTACAAACAACCCTAATGCTAACATTCATAACTCTAAGCACCCTCTGCATAGGAAATCAACCCATTCATTAAAGATGAGGAGGTTGGTTCCCTACACATTCATGGAATGTGTTCCAGGTTTAGATGTTTATACTTTATGAACTGTCGTAAAGATGGTGGTGTCTGAAACCTTGCATAAACGTAAAAAGTGACCCAATGGTGGAGTTTGTCATTAAAACCCATCCAAATGAGATAATTTTACCATGAAATGGCCGTTAAGGTCTCCTAAGGTCCTATGAGCATCATGATATCCACTGGTCGGCATATTTAGGGGTCAAACTATTGGAATGGGCCTAGAAGTGTTATTTTGAGCTTAAAATCATGGATATTGAGAGTATTTATATGAATAATGAGTTTGAGAAGGGAAAATGAGTCTTATAACATCTTAACAAGGCCTCTAGTAGTCTCCATGTTAACCTCCATGACTAGTTCATCAAGTAAAAACGTATAGGTGTTATAATTCATGATTATGTGCATCCAAAAGGGGTTAGATGATACAATCAAGCCTATGATTCTACTTTTTGAGATATCTAAGGTGTTGTTCAGGTCATATATGATGAAGTAGTGTCTTAGAGCCCTAGTATTAAACCTAAGATTCATGATTTAGGTTTATAAATAGACCAATCCATGATTCCCACCATGAGTTTTACATCAAAAGGTGAAACAAAGATCAATTTGGGAAGTGTGAATGTTTCTAGCCTAAGTGTTGAGGGCTATCACATTGTTTAGAGGCCTTTTGACTAATTAGGAATCCAAGAAAATCCCTACATTTAGCCATTTTTCCTACGAATATTTTGAGCCTACTCAAAAGCATGATTTATTACACAAAGATCATCCTCAAGTGTTCATCATAGTTTGAGTGTTATGAATTTGGAGTCCAACACTTAAAGGAAGGTAAGGTCTATTGGTTTGAGTTTGGTGTAATTAGTTCAGAAACCTAAGATTTGATATCTATGAACCATCCCTAAGACCCCCTAACACTCCTAAACCTCCCTTAAACCCTAATAGTGACTTGACTAGGTTTAAGGAAAATGCATTTAAATGATCAAGACTTGCTTATCCAAAACTTGGATCATGTTTTCAACTTAAAGGAGATCATGCCCATGGCTATTCATGGTACATATATTGTATGGACATTTCTTGAAAAGGCAAGTTTGTAGGGATTTAAGAATAAAGTATGTTATAGAACCTAACTATAAGTTCTAAACTATATAAAGGGTAAGTTTAGGACTTATTATACCCATTAAATGCCAATATAATCCAGGGAACTAACTGAAAATATCTATATTACCTCTATCTAAACTACCAATCTATGAACCAGTCCAAATGGCCTAGTCATGCATGGATAATATGTATTTATAGGTAAATAACACTTAAAATATCTCAATGCAAATACATAAGGGGTTGTCTAAAAATGATCTAAGTCTTATCATATGAATTGGGAGCCTAGTTCAATTGTTTCAAGTAATGGAAATGAGTAGAACATTGAAGGAAAAGTGAATAGGCCTATTTATCTTACAAAGTAAAAGAGTCTAATAAGAAAAATATGGTGTGGTAGCATTAATTGAACATATTTAAACATTGGTAACTATCATCCAAGTGAGCATATAACAAAATAGAGGCAATTATGATAAGTTATGGGTAGTTTCATGGACCATTCAACTTGCGCATTGAAGGAGAGGTTGCCTAACACCTCAAGAAGCCACACTCCATTTTTATTGTGTAAATGACATAAGAGGGAATATTGGGATATTTTAATAATGGTTAACACTTGAATAAAGTCAAATGAGGGAGTTAAAACCTCAACATCTTCCCAAAACTCCAAAATGGACTCATTGAAGGCATGTTAATGCTTAAGGATGAAGAGCAAGCCTATTATAACTACAATCCACTTTGTCCTCATTTATGGACTCCCACGCCTGGAATATTTCCTCTTCTCCTTTAAACATTATATTTATGTAGGCATTGATCTCTTGATTTGGTATCCATTGGTTGGGTGTAGCAAAGCACTAGCAAAATTGCCTTATAACTCTTTTGAATCAATAGAAGACATTTGTAGAATTTTTTTGAATGATAGTGTGTTTCTTGAGAGTTTGATTTATAGAATGTACACACTAAATTATCATCTATAGGTCTTTTCATGAACCTAGATTAGGTTACTATTATATTGTAGGTTGTATGAATTGTTAGAAATTAGGATTTTTCTTGAAGTGTCATAAGTCACTAGTATCTTATATAGATATAGGTTTAGAGTATCAAGTTAGAGAATCCTATTCAACCTCCATACAAAATATTCATGCTTAGAATACCATCAAGGAGTATGACCAATCCTTATATCCATCAAGTTCAGTAGTAGGTATCAAAGGATATAGCTAAGAGTGGATCTTTAATCAACTAGTGCATCACCACTTAGAGTAGGTTATTTCATTAGTTTTCATATCTATTTCCATTTTCATTGCGATAAGTTTATGTCTTAGAAATATCATTAAATTGACAAAATAGCGAAGTTAGCCCCATAAAATCAAGATGTTTGACCTTCATATTATGAATCCTAAAGTCTATATGTCATTCAAATGTTGGAATAGTTGAGGTTTAGACATGAACACTCTTCTCCTCAGCAAGGGTGCAACCTAGATCACCAATAGTATGAACCCAACACAAGCTAAAAATTTACCATTAAATAATATCGTGATGGTGGACACTAGCATAATGTGCTACTGTCTAAGGCTATATTATTATCTTGGAGGCATAAAACTAGGTTGTGTTTGAAGAAAATAGGCTAAGGATCCTTGAAAATTGGATTATAATGACATAATACCATTGCAGATGCAACAATTAGGAAAAATTAAGTCATAATAAAGGTTAAAAGACCAAAATGACCATGCAAACCAGACCTTCATTTGTTATTAAGAACTTATTATGAAATAGATAAAATAAACTTATTAATTATGTTTCTTGACCAAATTAGGATGTGTAAAAATCATGAATTTTTAATTTTTATTGACTCTTCAAGTCACCTTGATCCCTTGTGAAAGAATTAGAACTCTCTGCACAAAATCAGCCTATGTAGTGCTTTTTAGGATAAGTTTTGCATGACTAAATCATGCTCATTTCTCCCAAAAATTTGTGTGAGAGTATAAAAATGTAAAAGGAATAAAATGGTGAAAATTTTCACATAAAATAATTCTTAACTTGAAAGTTATGCAGCCATGAAAATTGCCTAGTGTGTAGATTTTCTATGTTTCCAAGTGTAAAATCACCATGTGCAACACTTTTCAAACACCATTGCACAAGAGGAAATCAAGTAAAATTGAATTATAATTTAACATGATGCTATAAATAAGTGGTTATAATATGTAGGTAAATATTTCATAGAAAATTCTCTCTCACGTGAGCAATGTGAAGCTGTAAAAATTGGTTTCTAAATTGATTTGTACTTAGTTAATTTTCTATTTCTAGTTGCTAAATTTGTTGAGTGAGCACTTTTTATTCCCATTTACATAGGTTAAAATAAAGTCTAAATTATATGAAAATTTTCATGATAGTAACATTATGTCATGATAAGTAAATTCACTTGGTTTCGTAGCTACGTGAGTCTCCAGTAAAAAGTTATGATGGTGTAAAGTAACCCTTCTGGGAAGATTTATCACTCAACTAACTTTTTACCAAAAAACACTCAGAGGGCAGGTCATAGGGGTTATTGTAATCATTTAAAAAATAATAAAAATACCCTTTTGAGTGTATTTTCAAAATATTTTTCATTATATTAGATATGATGTGTTTTTCTCATATCTTATGCTATGATTCTCTATTTTTCCATGTTCTAAAACTGTTGGTGCGACTATGTGATTATGTGTTGGTTTTTTAACCACATATTTTGATCCATAGATCCATTTTTGATGTGATTTATTGAATTATAAAGATAAATTCTCCCTATTTATAATTATATTTATTTAAAATTGGATAAGTGTATAATTAAATTGGTTAATGTTACAACTGGAGCAGTGTATTGATTTGACAAGTCTATGGACTTCAATGCAAAGATGGCTACTGATAGTGGGCATAAATTCCAAAAATGAAGAGCATGGATATGCCTTAACTTATAAAAAATATCTCACCTACTTATCTAATAATTATTTAATATTTTAACTACCCCAATAGTGGGTGAGAGTGAGTAATGACTATGAGCTCTCTAATTGCCTAGAGAAGTAGGCAGATTTATCATTGTAAAGGAGGACTTTTTAAGAATAGAAATTATACAAAAAAATTACATAAAATAGCACCTCTATTGGATAAACCTTGAACTTCAATTGAAATTTAGTTCACCTCCCTTCAATCTTATTTTATTATGTGTGCTATTTGTGTTTGTGTATCTTTGTTTGTGGGTAATTTTCACCGCTCTCATTGTTGTCCATTCCTAGAACCTATGTGTAGAATTTAGAAATCACTTGTAGGTCATATTATGTGCATAATTAGGTATGTTTAATCATTATATATATATATGGTTTCTCAATATATTATTGATGCATTACCATATATTTATTTTATCTCTCTTACCTTCTCCCTCCCTTTTCCCTCAAAATCTTATGATTAGATTAGCAGAAGATTTACCTTTCTACTCTTTAGGTTTGTGTGATAGTCTTAAACTAGTGCACCTAGAATAGAAAGAATTTGACTTACTCTAGAGGTTCATAAAAAGGAGTAAAAGGGTCCCATAACCTTAGGGATCCTCTCATCATATCATTGAACCAAATATTCTAATTCAATAGGTGCAGGGTGTTGGGTGAATATTTTGTCGACCAGCTAACTGGTGAGAAAAATAGTTCATGTCACCACTGCATAGGGAGATGGGTCATCCTGGTGTGCAGGTTTACTACATCAATAGGGTAAAAATATCTCCTCTCATCAAGGGGAGGTTACTTATTAAATATGCAGAGCTATATACTATAAATATATGCAGAAAGTAAGACACAGGGGTGGGATAAACCATCCATCTCTCTTTTTTCAGAGATGATGTTGACAAATAGAGGAGAAATACTAGGTGATTGGTGATGTCACTTCTCTTTTTTTAGTATTAACATTCAACCAAGAGCCATATCCCTTCTTGGATAGTAGAAATCCTGGTGAAGTGACAGAAGGCACTTCTCTTCTTTCAGAAGTGCTTATTCTTGCTAACAGTAGGACTCTTTCTAGTAACAGGTGACAAAAGGGTGCAGTAACCAACAATATGAAATAGAACACAAAGTTTCCACCTCAACTACCCAAGAGTGAGATATGAAGAATAATGGGGGCACAAAGTCATCTCAAGGTCCTTTACATAGAAATAGAAAAGATAAACACACACTGAAGACAATTATGACAACGCAAAGTTTGAAAGTAGTTGGCTTTGAGACACCTTCCTTATCACCTCCACTAGTTCTGCTTGTTAAATAAAATAAACAAGAATGATTTCAGAAGATAGACATATGAACAATCTCCTAAAGTATCACAAGCTATAACAGCACAAATTCTATAAGTAACTTACTTTCTCATTCAATCAAAGAAATATAAACTACAATTTGAGCTCAAAGTCTCAGTAATGCCTTTCAATTTGGGTAGAGTTTCACTTCTGGTAAGGGGAAGATCTCCCTTGTAGAAATGAAAGAGTTTACATTATATAGAGGCTAGGAGAGACTTGGCACTTTGTCCCATGGAGTGACCTATGCTGCACAATCAATGCCTTGGCTGCATTTTTTATTCTATCAGGAAGGGCCATGCTAGAGCAGGTCAGCTGCCTTAACTATGGTGTGTTGGTTCATCTTCCTTGTCTTCTCCTGAGTCTGAATCACTCATTCCATCACCTGCTAGCCATGTAAATTTATATTCTACCTTTAATTCAAAGGGGATAAATAGGCTGCACTTTTAATGTTTGCAGGCCCCAAATATCTACTCGGTGAACTTCTTCACCTACTAGAATTAACTCCCACTGAGTTTCCCTCTTTGAATCTTCCTTCTCTTGGTCCTAGCCTTAGGGTATTTGAATACATTGGGTCCATGTTCTAAGCCTACAAGGATCAATCTGATGCTTCACTTTAACAATTTTGACATCTGTGGGTCTCTCTTCCTTTGAAGGTTAACGGCTAGCCATTCACTCCAATTTTGACGTTTATGAGCCTATCATTTTGCTATGACATGGGTGAGGACACGTGGCAGCATCCATGACTTTAAAATAAGCTTTTAGGAATAAGCCTTGAGACTTGTTAGAGGCTAGAGGTGTAGATGCAGGCACATGGCAATTTCCACTGCACTGGGATGAGACATGTGGTGCGTTCCACTCTATGAAGCTTCATTTGAAACTATGTCTTAGCGCGTGACACTTGGCAGATTTTGCTACACTTTTGAGGCTTAACCCTTCCTGAAGGGAACTTGCCCTTTAGGATCTTGAATAGGGTCCATTTTATGTGTCGAGTGTCCCTCTGCAAGGGTCTCTATCCTTCTAGATCCTCCCAGTGGCCTTCAGGCTTTTCATCTTCAGTGGGCCTGTTGTTCCATGTATTTCCTTCGAACAAATTGTCTAAAGGAATTCCTTCATTTTATTTGAAAAAAAGTTTGAAGAAATTCCTTTAGACAATTTGTTTAAAAGAATTCCTTTCTTTGGCTCTGTGCCTCCCATAAGGGCATCCTTCTTTGACACGTGGCAGTATCCATCACTTCTTGCTAAGGACACATGGAGTCTTCCACTGCATCATGTTGAAACCCTCTGCCATTGACACCTAGCACTTTCTACTATCAGGCTTTTGTAGCATCATAGAAATGCTTGGGGCTCACTCAAGTTCTTTCAAACAATGACACTTGTCAGACTCTACCTTCTTAGGCCTTTGTAAAACCATAAAAATGCTTGGGGCTTAGTTGGGCTCTCATGGATGATGACACTTGTCAACCTCCACCGATCTTTGCTAAGGGCATGTAGCATGGTCTACTACTCTTCGAAAAACATAGTGAAGCCTTCCATAATTTCCACTTGCTGCCCTCCATAAAACTTTGGAGGAAGCTTTGTCGAAAGGAACCCTGTAGCTTATAAGGAACTTTGAGAAGCAAACACCGACACGTGTCACGTTCTATTGAGTTACAATGATGACATGTGGTGCGGTCTAAATATTTTTAGCAATTGTGTGGATGCAAACACATGGCAGCTTCTAATGAGTTTTCAAAAGGGACACATGGCACCTTCTACCACCTCTCTAAAACAAAGCATAAAGGGGCTCAACTGACGACACTTGGCAGCATCCGCTTGACTCTTTCTTTTATGCACATCTCTTTTCTTAACTGAGGTAACCTTTGAACCCAGGCATTGAACTGATTAAATGTTGAACCCATTGAACTGATGAACCAAAATGGTTCAAGGTTCAGTGGTTCAACGGTTAAAGCTTTTGAGACTCATTAAGTGTTTAGGGCCATAGAACCTTAGAAATGGTTGAACTTTGAACCTCTACCAAAGAACTTATCTCTTGTTGATGGTGTTGAACCCTTGAACCCATTGAACCCATTGAACTAAAAAATTTCAAGGTTCAATGGTTCAATCCTTGTTTTGATGCTTGCCGACGGACCCTTTGAACTAGTTGAACCTGCTAATTCTTTTACCTAAAAGTTGAGAAAATGACAAAATTGAATGTTTCAAAACAAATTTTTGGAAAGGGGAGGGACAATTTTGGCCATGCAAGACTAAAATAGTCATATGTTATCTAAAAAATTAGGAGTCATTTTTTAGGGACAACAACTGGCTTCTATTGGGGAACTCCCTTCAGATGACATCTCAGAATAATTGAGGGAAGTAGAAACCAGAATCTCTAGTGCCTTGAAGTGTGCCATTGGGCTATGGAGTCATGCTACCCAAAAAGAAAGGCTCCAAAAAAATGAAAACAAAAGAACAAAATAGAAACAAAAGACTATACAAATGTACATATGTATAGGGGAACTCATCTAATACTTCAAGAGTTGAAGTACTTCAGATGTTGCCCATTGTGAGGCAGAGAAAAGAGAGTGCCATCTTGATACTTCAACAAGAAACTATTTTTACCATTGAGTTGATGAATAGTAAAAGGGCCTCTCCATAGGGAATCAAACTTTCAGTGCATCCCCTTTGGTTCTCTTCTGTTGTCCCACAACAAGACTTGAACTCTGATCTGTAAATTATGATTCTTTGCTTTCTAGTCGAAGAGCTTCTTCATCAAACTTTGATGGGTGGTAATTCAATCCACCACCGCAGTTCTCTACTCATTCAGCTTAGTAAGGCACATGATCCTCTTCTCAAGTGAGCTCTCATACATTTGATCTTCAATCACCTTAGCTAATTTCAATGTTGGCAATTCTAAAGTGATTGGTATCTCAGCATTTACACCATAAAGAAGTTGGAAGGGAGACATACCAATTTCTCTCTTTGGTGTAATTTTGTTTACCCATAGAGCATCAACTAATGCCTTATGCCAAGTCCTTTGGTTGTCATCCACCAGCTTCTTGATGATAGTCACCAAGTTTTTATTGCTTGACTCAGCCTATCCATTCCTTTATGGTAAGTAATTAGAGGAATGGGAGAGTGTAATTCCATAGTAGAAGCAAAATTGAGTAATCTCCTAGGAAGTGAAGCAGGCTGCATTATTAGTGACAATTTTGATTGGGACCCCAAACCTGGACATGATGCTTTCTTTGAGGAAATTGCATACTACTTCTGAAGTAGCATGTTTGGTTGGAACTGCTTCCACCCATTTAGTGAAGTAGTATGTTGCTATAAGGAAAAATCATGTCTAAAACTTGACGATGGGTTTATAGCACCAATAAAGTCAATTCCCCATTGCTGGAAAGGCTCCTCTATGACCACTGGTTTGAGAGGTAGGGCAGCTATCTTGGGCCATCCAATAAATTGTTGGCACAGTTTACATCTCCTAACCCATTTGTATGCATCTTGAAAGAGAGCTGACCAATAGTACCTGGCTCATAGGATCTTATGGGCAGTCACAGGGTCAAAAAAATGTCCTCTATAGGCCAAATTATGGAAGGACTTTAGAAGTCAGATTTGTTTCTCTTTGTCCACACAACAAAGGAATGTTCCATCAAGGTTCCTCTTGTACAAGCCATTGTCCTAGAGGACAAAATTAGCAGATTTCAACTTGATTGTCCTCCTTTCTTTATAAGATAGGTTTGTAAGACATTCACCATAAGTATGGAAATGAGAAATACTTGAATACCACTCATTTATGGTGGAGACAAAGAGGACTATAGGTGAGTCATTCACTTCTGGTTCTTCATTCTCTGTTCCTCCTAGCTTGTTATCAGCAATCAGTTGACATAGCCTCTTCCCATGCACTAGCTTTATTGGCTTGATGATCAAATCAAAATCTTGGATTTTTTCAACCCAATTGCCTCTTTTCATCCCAAACTCCTACTACCTTAGTATAGATTTCACTATGGTGTCAGGGACCAAGGCAGTAACTCAAGAATTGAGGATGTAGAAATGAAAATGTTTTACGGCCTTCACCACTACATAAGCATGCTTCTCCATATTTGAGTACTTCAAATCATGAGCTTTGAGAGGATAGCTCATGAAGGAAATGGGAGATTCCATACCTTATTCATTCTATTGAACCAAAATTACTGAAAGTGTATATTTTAAAGCATAGCTGTAAATGGTAAACTCTTTGTTATAGTGTGGGCAAGCCAGAATTGGAGCATGGGCAATGGCAGTCTTAACATCCTCAAAGGTTGAGTTGCCTTCTTAAGTCCATATGAAGGTGGCTTTTCCCTTCATCATGTTTACAATGTGCCTAGTCTTCTTAGCAAACTCGGGGATGAACCTCTATAAGAAATTCACCTTCCCAAAGAAAGAGTGAATAGCAGTCTTGTTTGTGGGCAAGGAAAGTTCTTGGATAGACTTGACTCTATCTGAGTCAATCCTTATGCCTCCTTTAGACATAATGTGTCTGAGAATTTTTCCCTCTGTTACTCCAAAAATTGACTTCTTGGGGTTCAAGAAAATTCCATTCTAGCGGTAGCATTCCAGCACTTGTTGTAAATGGCTCACATGATCTGGGCAATGCTTAGAGAAGATAGTCAAGTCATCAAGATAAACTATGATGAACTTACCCATCTCATCCTTGAAGGAAAGTTACATTTCTCTTTGGAAGGTGGCACCAACATTTATCAAGCCAAAAGGCATCCTTTTATATGCAAACATGCCTCAAGGTGTGGTGAAAGTGGTCTTATGCTGGTCTGCTTCACCAACTTTGACCTGATTATATCTTGAGAAACCATCTATCATTGATAACATCTCCAAGCCCATCATTGTCTACAACACTTGATCGATGATTGGCAAAGGATAATTATCCTTTAAGGATGCCTAATTCAAATTTCTAAAATCCACACAAAGGCAAATTTCACCATTCTTCTTTCTTATAGGCACTATATTGGTAATCTAGGTGGAATGATGGATTGGGAAGATTATCTTGGCATTTATCATTTTTTGAATCTTTGATAAAATAGTACCTGATATTTTTAGATTATAATGCTGAGACTTTTGCCTATAAGGTGTTGAATCAACCTTGAGAGGAATGTTGTGTCAGATTTCATCAGGCTGGAGTGATTTCAGGTCATCATAGGAGTATGCTAGGACATTCATGTATTCATTGAGCAAAGTGGTGAACTTGAAATGCTCTTTAAGAGTACAACATTTCCCAATGTTCACCATCTTGGGGTCTGCCTTGGTTCCTAGATTTACTTGATCAAACTCCTGGGAGGAACTTGAATCCATTTGCTACTATTTGATGAATATATCATGCTTATCAAACAGCTTCTCAAGGGAAGCAAGGCCTTTGAGAATTTTATTCCCTTTTAGTTGCAATAACTCCTCACCTATGCTTGAAATTGATTCAAGAGTCGATTCAGGCTCTTGAGGTTCATTGCCTTCAAAATGTAGCTATTTGAAGCTGTCCTTTTACTCTAAGAAGGCAATGATTTAATTGTCATTATCGAATACCTACCAATGACTGGAATTATTAGGCACACTTGGTCTAAAGACTAGCTCAATAGTATACCTGTCTCCTTTGAAGTCTGGGTGGGGGATCAAGAGGGTAGCTGAAACAACTAGTGCATCAGCATGATCATTGAATTTTTTGGGAAGTACAGAGATGTTGAAAGCATTAAAGTTTTTGAGTTGATCCCAAACTAGATTATGATAGTGACATAATCTTCCATTCTTGGTTTGATATAGGTTTCTCACCTGACAAACCACCAATTCAACATCTCCTTTAACATGAAGGAGTTTGATGCCTTTGTCCCTAGAAACTTTTAATCCCAGTAATAGAGATTCATACTCGACTATGTTATTAGTGTTGCTAAATTGCAACTTATAAGATGAAGGAAAAATATATCCTTGAGGAGATATTAACATAACCTCAGCTCCTAAACTGGTGGAGGAGTAGCTGTCATCAAATTCAAGAATCCATACCTCATTTGATACTAATTTTCCTTTGAGTTCTTCTTCATTCAGAGGAGGGGATTCTTCCACACTTGCATTGGGCTTAGCCAATTCTTCTATTGTTCCACTTGACTACATTTCTAGGTTGTCACCTACAGGAGCTTCATCAGATGCCTCATGAACTTCATCCATGGATAGAAAGTAGTTACCCATGCCTGAAGACTCGAACATGATTTGAGCTTCAGGTGCTGAGGTTTGGGTAACTACGTATTTTGCTTCCTTTTCTGGGAACAACCTCTTCATAACACCTTTGATTGGAATCCTTGCCTATAATAAATCCATGGTCAATTCACCATCAACATCCTTCTAGAAATTATTCCCAAGAAGGATACCATATGATGCTAGAACATCTACTACCAAGATAGTCATCTCAATTCTTTTGTCTGGAAAGGTAGTAAATGCAAATTGGGCATCTTTTATTTGCCCCAATAGTGGCACTTGTTTTTTATCCATGGAAAATCACCTACCAAACATCTTGGTTAGTGTGAGATCAAGTTATTCAGCTACTTTAGCAGGCATGACATTGTCTGAAGCTCCAAAGTAAATAATGCAATTATTCAGCTGTCGTCCATTTATTAGCAATGAGACATGAAAAGGTTCAGTCCTAATGGGAGTAGTAGGAGGGGAAATGACAAGATTGTTCCTGGTGGATGCATCCTTGAGGGGATCATGAGTCACTTTGAGAACTACTTGTTCAAAAGGGACATTCTGGTTTTTAACACACTGAACCAATTTATCTAATTGTTTAAGATGGGACTGTAGGAATTCAAATTCAGACATTTGAATCTATGTTTTCTTAATATGATCAATTATGTCAAATGCTAGAAATGAAATAGGTACGGAGGATGAGAGATCATATTTTTGATTTTTAGGGGGGCAATAACTGGACTACGAGTTTGAAGTAAAAGGTGTAGGGGCATTTGGAGTACTTACCTTTCTTGCAATCATCAGGCCCTTTTGCTGGAAAGGGAAAGTGGATCCCTGCTTAGCAATTGAAACTACTAGTTGAGGTTACTCCTCTACTTTCTCTTTATCAGCTTGTTGAGCTGATTGATTCTTAGACTAGGTGAATATAGCATATGACCCCTGAGCTGCATTGCCTTTACTCCTAGGTTCATCCTGATAGTTTAGGAAACCAATATGGGAGTCACCAACTAATTATTCTTCTTCCTTAGTGAAGAGATTAACATCATCTTTAGGATTTAACTCAGGCTAGGATGAGAAGTCTAATTCAGCTTCAAGATATCCAATTGTTGAGTCAGTTGGAGGTGCTTCGAGGATGAGATTCCTTAGTGGAGGAGGAAGGCAATTTTGCTTTCCCTGATTCTTGGTAGCATTGCCTTGGTATGCCTGATTCTAAAATGTCCTCCTAGGTATATCTATGTATGTAGGAGTAGATGACATTCTTTGCACCATTTGCTTCCTAAGAGCTAGCACTTCATTTTCTAGCTTCTACATCATAGGATCAGTGGTGGCAGAAGGGGAATATTCCAAAGAAGAAGAAGATTTAACTCTATTTCGGTCCCTCCTTATCTTTTCTGCTAAGATAAGTTCATCTTCAACTTCGGTAGCCAAATCTTGAATAGCTTTGAGATCTATGTGATTGGCTCTTCTTAGCAAAAAACTCACTTCATGCAGTTATGAGTTAATGAAGAAGCATTTGAGGTTTTTAAGGGTTGGCTGAGCAATAGTACGAATCTGATTCTTTAGCTTATCAAACTTTGCTATGAAATCCCTCATAGGCTCTTGGGGCTCCTTCTTCATTTGCATGAGCTGGGCCAACAAGGCATGTGCATCCTCTGTAGGCTTGAATTTGGCCTCAAATTTGGCTTTGAGTGTGTCCTAATTAGTTACTAATCAGGCTTGCAGGTGGTAAAACCAGTCTACAACAGCACCTTATAGTATTTCCATGAAAAGCCTAATTTTCATGTCCCCAAATTCTATGCCTATCACACCACAGGCTATGCTAAAGGTGGCAACATGTTCATCAGGATGAACTTTTCTATCCCCAAAGAATTTGGGGAAATTCTTTCTCGAGCTTCATGGAAGTTCATGCAGGGGTGGAGTTAAATTAAGCAGGCCAAAAGAGTTACCCCAGGGGCCTTAAGCTACCATGATGGGATTATTGAAAGTAGGGATAACAAATCTAGGTAGAATTTGGATAGGCAAGGCTCTGCTAATTGTAGGAAAAGTAGCTCTGCCTTGTATTGGTGTCCTGGTACGGGTAGGAGGGACACTCCTAGATCATTGAACTTGAGGTTGGGGAGAAAGCAAGTCAAAATCTCTTTGTTGTGCCAACTCAAAGATAGGATCAACAATACCTTGAGCTATCTGGCTTTTGGTATAGCATGGGGTTGCCAGATTGTGAATCAAAAAAATGGAAAAGGACAGGTCACACTTTAGTTTGAAGCTTGAGGCTTCAAACTGCTTGTCCTTACCCAACAAAGTCACCAAAAACTGTTGGGTGAATATTTTGTCGACCAGCTAACTGGTGAACAAAATAGTTCCTATCACCAAAACATAGGGAGATGGGTCATCTTGGTGTGTAGGTTTACTACATCAATAGGGGAAAAATCTCTCCTCTCATCAAGGGGAGGTTCCCTATTAAATATGCAGAGCTATATACTATAAATATATGCAAAAATTAAGACACATGGGTGGGATAAACCATCCATCTCTCTTTTTTTAGAGTTGATGCTGACAAATAGAGGAGAAATACTAGGTGATTGGTGATGGCACTTCTCTTTTTTTAGAAGTAACATTCAGCCAAGAGCCAGATCCCTTCCTAAATATTAGAAATCTTGGTGAAGCGATAGAAGGCACTTCTCTTCTTTTAGAAGTGCTTATTCTTGCTAACAGCAGGACTCTTTCTAGTAATAGGTGACAAAAGGGTGTAGTAACTAGCAGTATGAAATAGAACACAAAGTTTCCACCTCAACTACCCAAGAGTGAGATACGAATAAAAATGGGGGCACAAAGACATCCCAAGGTCATTTACACAAAAATATAAAAGAAAAACACACACTGAAGACAACTATGACAGTGCAAAGTCTAAAAGTAGTTGGCTTTGGGACACCTTCCTTATCACCTCCACTAGTTCTGCTTGTTAAATAAAATAAAAAAGAATGCTTTTATAAGATATACATATGAACAATCTCCTAAAGTAGCACAAGCTATACTAACACAAAGTCTGTAAGTAACTTGCTTTCTCATTCAATCAAAGAAATATGAACTACAATTTTCGCTCAAAGTCTCAGTAATGCCTTTCAATTTGGGTAGAGTTTCACATCTGGTAAGGGGAAGATCTCCCTTGTAGTAATGAAAGATTTTACATTATATAGAGGCCAAGAGAGACTTGGAACTTTTTCCCATGGAGTGACCTATGCTGTGCAATCAATGCCTTGGATACATTTTTTATTCTATCAGGAAGGGCCATGTTGGAGCAGGGTAGCTGCCTTAACTATGGCATGTTGGTTCATCTTCCTTGTCTTCTCTTAAGTCTGAATCACTCATTCCATCACCTAATAGCCATGTAAATGTCTATTCTACCTTTAATTCAAAGGGGACAAATAGACTGCACTTTCAATGTTTGCAGGCCCCAAATATCTACCCGATGAACTGCTTCACCTATTGGAATTAACTCCTGTTGAGTTTCCCTCTTTGACTCTTCCTTCTCTTGGTCTTAGCCTTAGGGTATTTGAATGCATCAGGTGTGTGTTCTAATCCTATAAGGATCAATTAGATGCTTCACTATAGCAATTTTGATGTCTGTGGGTCTCTCTTCCTTTGAAGGTTAACGACTAGCCATTCACCCCAATTTTGATGTTTGTGGGCCTATCATTTTGCTATGATGCAAGTGAGGACACTTGGTGGCATTTGTGGCTGTGAAATAAGCTTCTAGGAATAGGCCTTGAGACTTGTTAGAGGCTGGAGGCATGGATGCAGACACATGGTAGTTTTTGCTACACTGGGATGGGACACGTGGCACGTTCCACTCTATGAAGCTTCATTTGAAATTGTGTCATGGCATGTGACACTTGGTAGCTTCTACTACACTTTTGAGGCTTGACCCTTCGTAAAGGGAACTTGCCCTTTGGGATATTGAATAGGGTCCATTTTATGTGTCAAGTGTCCCTCTGTAAGGGTCTCTATCCTTCTGGATCCTCTTGGTGGCCTTCGGGCTTTTCATCTTTGGCGAGCGTGTTGTTCCATGTATTTCCTTTAGACAATTTATCTAAAGGAATTCCTTCATTTTCTTTGGATAAAAAGTCTGAAAAAATTCCTTTGAATAATTTGTCTGAAGGAATTCCTTTCTTTGGCTCTGTACCTCTCACAAGGGCATCCCTATTTGACACATGGCAATATCCATTGCTTCTTGCCAAGGACACGTGGAGTCTTCCACTACATCATGTTGAAACCCTTCATCATCGACACCTAGCACTTTTCACTATTGGGATTTTGTAGCATCATAAAAATGCTTGGGGATCACTCAGGTTCTTTTAAATGATGACACTTGTCAGCCTCCACCTTATCTAGTATTTGCAAAACCATAGAAACACTTGGGGCTCAGTTGGGCTCTCATGAATGATGACACTTGTCGGCCTCCATTGATCTCTGCCAGGGGCATGTGGCATGGTCTACTGATCTTAGAAAAACATAGTGATGCCTTCCATAGTTTCCACTTGTCACCCTCCGTGGAACTCTAGAGGAAGCTTTATCGAAAGGAACCCTACAGCTTATAAGGAACTTTGAGAAGTGAATTCTGACACGTGTCACATTCTATTTAGTTACAATGCTTACATGTGGCATGGTCTGAATATTTTTAGCAATCGTGTGGATGCAAACATGTGACAGCTTTCAATGAGTTTTCAAAAGGGACACGTGGCACCTTCTACCACTTCTCTGAAACAAAGCATAAAGGGGCTCGACTGATGACACTTGGCAACATCTGCCTGACTCTTTCTTTTGCGTGCATCTCTTTTCTTAACTGAGGCAACCTTTGAACCCATGCATTAAACCAATTGAACGTTGAACCCATTGAATTGATGAACCAAAATGGTTCAAGGTTCAACAGTTCAACGGTTCAAGATTTTGAGACTCATTAAGTGTTCAGGACCACAAAACCTTAGAAATGGTTTAACTTTGAACCTTTGCCAAAGCGATTAGCTCTTATTGATGGTGTTAAACCCTTGAACCCATTGAACCCATTGAACTGAAAAGGTTCAAGGTTTAATGGTTCAATCCTTGTTTTGATGCTTGCCGACAGACCCTTTAAACTGGTTGAACCTGCTAATTATTTTACCAAAAAGTTGAGAAAATGATGAAATTGAATGTTTTAGAACAAATTTTTGGAAAGGGAAGGGACAATTTTGGCCATCCAAGACCAAAATAGTCATATGTTGTCTAAAAAATGAGGAGTCATTTTTCAGGGACAACACAAGGTTTGAGTGATATCATTTTCTAGCACAACAAGTGAGTCTTAGTTTGATGATCCTTACATAATCCAATGAAATATTTTGATGTGTTATTTAGTGCGTCTTGAAATTTAGGGTAAATTTTTTTTATGAACCCATGATATCTCTTTTCTTTATTTTTTTAGTAGTTTTTATGGATGCATATGCTTTGTAAGTCATCCTGTGAGCATTTTGTTTTATCCAACATTCATGGGAAGTAGTAGTTTCTTAGTTTAGAATTTATATATAATTATGTGTTGAGGCCATTGAAGGCATCCATGAAATTATTGTATAGATCTTTCTCAAATGAGGTTTCCCCTTGAAATGGTCTGTGATCAATTCAACATTTTCAAGTGTTCTTTATATTTAATTCATGCTATTAATTCTCGTTATTTGTGCATTTTTATTAATTATTGTAGGTGGATCCTCTCATCTAGTATCAAAGCACTTTCTAGGCCATAATTTTAAAAAAAAACTATGCATAATTTATTTACAATTCTTTTTAGAGATTTAATAACTTTGTTCTACTACATAACTCTATTTTGTATCACAATAATATTTTGTAGATCAGGGTAAAACCTAATTGCATAACTATGGGAAGTGCTTGGGTGAAATTCATAAAACTCATTGTCAAGAGTACCATCATCTATGATGAAAACCAAGAGCTTTCACAAAGAGATAAATCTACGGCCAAAAAAAATCTAGAGAGCAATACTTTCTTAGATGACATTGGTGGCCAGAGTGTAAATTTTTAAACCCTTAGGTAGCCATTGAATATTAGGGTCCATTTCTATCTATTTTAAAACATTTTCAGCAAACTCAAAATATTCAATCAATAGAGTATCTACAAACTATCAGAGGACTTGTAGACATATATTTGATAGAACCCAGAATTTACAAACTATCAATAGAGTCTCAATAGAGTCTTAGAGGAATTATCATTAGATAGAAAATAAGAAAACAAAACAAATATGTTAGTTAGGTCCATCTATAACCTTGTTTATCCTCAAAATTTACCTAGACACCTAAAATTCCATTCCCTACATTTTCTTCCTTGAGGTCCCATATCCCAATTCTACTCCTAATTCTCATAAATTGTAAATTTCATTTTTTTAAGGTTTTGCCATAACTTATATTTTTATCTATTTACCTTGAATTTTTTTTGTGTTCATCATATTGTTATACTCCTTTTTTCCTCTTTGGCCAATTTTCTAGTTTTTCCATTTTCACTCCTAAAATTGCCTTCGACTTTGTCAACCATACTCCCACTATAAAAAATTTATTAAAATCCCCTTTATCCATTCTATTTTCCTTAAAATTAAAAACCTTCCTTACTAAATTTGTTTTAACTCTAGTTTTCCTATCCATTACAAAAAAAATAAATAAAATCTGTTAGTCAGTTCATGGTATTGACCCAAATAGGAGCAAAAACCAAGGAGGATGAAATTGTCACCCTGAAGTCCCACATCAAATATCTTGATGAAAAAAATTTAGCCTCAGTCTATAACATACTACCATGAACAATAGATGACATCCAAAGTCTTCTTTTGACATTGCATTTTCTTCTTCTAATAATTATCATGGGCCAAAGCTAAATTTTCCTAGATTCAATAGTGCAGATCCAATTGGATGGATCTATTAGGATGAATAATATTTTAGTTCACATAATAATTTTGATGTCAACAAGGTTCCACTTACATGTTTTCACTTGGAACTTGAAGCCCTTCAATGGTATCATCGATATGCCAAGGCTCATGAAGAACCCATATGGACTAATTTTTGCACCCTCATTTTGTAATAGTTTGGCCCTACTACTTTTGATGACTTCACTAGAGAACTCACTAAACTTCACCAAATAGGAATAGTGAGAGAATATCAAATTAAACTTGAAAAACTAACTAATCATATAGAGGGATTATCTGATGAATTCTTTAGGAGTTACTTTTTTAGTAGACTAAAAGGTGCAATTCGATCTAAGGTTAAAATGGTTTAGCCCAATATGATGATGGAAGCCTTAGGGATGGCTAATTTGGTAGAGGATAAGATCACAGCTCGATATTGATTCAAATCTAATTTTGTTCCATTCAAAAATATAGCTCCACAATGATCTCAAACAATGCCAATCACTAGAACCACTCTTATCAAGCGTTTGACTGAATTAGAGATGCAAGCTTGTAGAGAAAAATGACTATGTTATAAATGTGATGATAAATTCACTCAGGGACATTGATGTGTCAAGTAAAATATATACCTATTGTATGTGAACTCTCCACCAAAAACTAAAGATTTGGAAGATGTTTAGGATATAATAGATGATCCAAAAGATGTTTAGCTAATTGTAGAACCTGCTTCTCAAGAAGAACAACTAGAGATCTCTCTCCATGCCTTAGCAGGAGTCACTACCCCAAAAACCATGTAAGTTAAGAGTTAATTCAAAAATCTCCCTCTCATAATACTCATTAATTTGGGTAGCACTCATAACTTCATTGACCCTCAGATTTCTAAATAGGTTGATTATTTTATCCATCCTTGTTCCAAATTTGAAGTCATGATTACCAATGGGGGCACATTACCTTGAAAAGGGAACTGTCACAATGTGCATATCTCTATTAGAGATTATACATTGAAATCCAACATGTTTTCCTTGCCCTTAGGTGGATGTGATTTTATTTTGGGAGCCTAGTGGTTATACACATTTGGCCCCATTTTATGGGATTTTGATGAACTTTGGATGTAATTTTTAGATAATGGGTAAAAACACACATTAAAATGCTTACAACATGGATCTCTTAGAATCATAATTTCACATCTCATATTAAATATTCTTAATAAGAATTCACATGGTGTCATTACCCAAATTCATTCCATTCAAATGCAACCCTCAATAGTCTCCACTACTCCTTCCGACCTCCAACCATTCTACAGAAGTATGCACATGTCTTTGTCAAACCAATGTAATTGACACCTTCAAAACTAAATAACCACCATATTCAATTCCTTCTAGGAAGCATTCTTCCCAACATCAGGCCTTATCACTACCCATTTCAACAAAAGAATGATATCGAGATGCTCATTTGAGACTTACTATAGCAAGGCATTATTTACCCCAGTACCATTCCATTTCTTCTCTAGTTCTCCTTGTTAAAAAACTATGGGTCATGGCGTCTTTGCATTGATTTCCATGTACTTAATCATGTCACAATCAAGGATAAGTTCTTGATCCCTATTATTTCTATGGATTTCATTAAGGAACTCCCTAACTATAGAGGAAAAATTGTGATCTTGGTTGTGGTTGATCACCTCTCCAAATATAGTTATTTTTGTGCCCTCAACCATCTTTATACCACCTCCATAGTTGCACAAATTTTCTTGGACCGAATTTTCCATCTTCATGGCATTCCTTCATCTATTATCTCTAATCATGATGCAACCTTCACCAACCATTTTTTGATAGAATTATTTTGACGTACTAACACTCAATTGAAGATGAGTTCTGGGTATCATCCACAAACAGATGGCTAGACGAAAATTGTCAACAAATGCTTAGAAATATTTCTTTATTACTTCACCTCAGAACAACAATATTATTGGACAAAGTGGCTCCCTCTCACCGAATGGTGGTATAATACCTACTACCACACTTCAAAAAAATGACTATGTAGACACCAAAATTATGTTACACATGTGCATAACTCCCTATGTCAAAACCCCCCTTGAGCTCCTTTTCAATAATAATTAGTCTCTGTAACCCTTGATTTTACCCTTCACACATTTAATTACTTTTAAAATATTTAATTAAGTTAATTAAAAACCCCTTATGCCACTTTAATTGGCCACCTCATCCTAAGACTAATTCTCACCTAATGAGTCACCTCAAGACTTAGTCCCCTGATCCTAACTACCCATAACTTATTCACACCTCAAAAATAAATTCCTAACCAACCACATCCTTTTTAACCTCCCATTTCTACCATTTTGTAATGGATACCACATTGGGTATGATAAATAATATAAAATAGGTTAAAATATTACTTTTACCTATTTTCATGCCATTGATGTCAGTCAACCCATGGCCGATGTCGATGGGATCACCGAAGTTAATTATATAAGCCAAAATCCAAACTAATGTTTAGGTTAGAAAAAATCAATAAAAATCATTCTTATTTGCATACAAGCTTTTGAAATTTAACTTTTAACATCTTGGTTTACTGTTATCTTGTATAATTAAACCTAGATTAAGAAAAAATCTCTTGAGAACTACTAGCACCCACTTGTTTTCTCTATCAAGGCATTAGTTTGATAAGCTTGATAGGAGCCATCTAGTTGACATTTATCATTCAATCACCTCTATAGCTAAGTACATCACTTATTCTATATGTCTTTAAGTAGTTACATTGTAATCACTCTATATCTACTATTCATTACTTTACACATTCCTGACGGAACCTCTATGAAGGAGTTATAAAGATTCCTTGCTTGTTTCCCCTTATTCTAATAGACCAAACCTATAACTAGATCCATCGAAACACTACTCTCTCTCAAAACTCTCACCCAACCTTCCAAACTTAACCAAAACCATTTCCTAGACCTAGAAAAGCCTTCTAAAAGATCCTAAGCAATTATTTCCCCTACCGACCTTGGTAGCCTAATTGATATTAGTCGCACTTATATACTGACCTTAGTAGCCTAACCAATACTAGTCATTTTTATTACCAACCTCGGTAGCCTAACCGATGTTAGTAACTATGGATTTATAGTAACCCTTCTAAAACCTACCCAAATAACATCCAAAATACAAACTAAATATACCACTTACACTCTGTTACTTTTTGCTATACTTAGGTTGTGAAAAATGGTAACATTATCTCTCTTTTACTCTCTCTTTTCCTCTATCTTAGTTATTTATTACTCCTTTGTCTCTCAAAAGTGGACTATCATCTCTAATTAAGTTTGACACTTCCTAGAACAAGTGTGTAGCTTGGCAACCCACTCATATATCTATTAATAGACATTTTGTGGTAGTGCTTTCTTACTTGCAAGTAGTCCTCCCCAACCAAAGAGGAGTGCTCACAACATCTGGATATGACATGTAAACCAATCTAGGTTCATTCTAATCACTTATCCCTATCTTTATTCTCTATTTTTCTTTAGACTTGAAATAGACAAATTTTAGTGAAACATTTCTAACACACCCGATGGGACCCTAGAGTTTTCCTTAGGTTCATTGCTTGTTTTAAGAATTCATATAGGTGCATTTTAGTGAGAATTTCATTTCTTTCACTTTCTCCTTCTTTTCTCCCTCAAAGCCAAAAAATTCAACATTTTATTTTATTTTTAAGGGTAATAAACTAAAATTTCTCCTTCTTTGCCACTCTTCTTTTCTCTTTACCTCTAAAAACAATTTATCATTTTTATTACAAGTTAAAAGAATATTTTCTTTATTTTTTTCTTGCATGAACATTAGGATAGTGAAGTTCATTCTCTACTCCTATTTCATCTTTGTTTTTATTTGAATCTAAACATTCCAGATTTAGGTTTAAAACTTACTGCAGTTCATTGTTTTCTTATTGCATATTAGCTCACCTAGTAAATTAAAAATATTATGAATGAATTGTAGTGAAACTACATTACAAAACTAGATCACACTCATAAAAACAAACATCGAAACTCACTTGAGACAATGTCCATTGGGATTTCATCACACCTTACCCTACCCGACTATCCTACTTGGATTTCACCACCAAGGGGAGAACCCACTTCATTCTCTGGCAAAGTATAAACTCTAGGTAGAAGGTATATTTTGGCTAAGTATCTTTGATTGGCTTTAGTTCTATGAAGTGTGGGGAGAAAGCTCTTATAATAATCCACATACATGGTCTAACATAGATTTCCTCTTGAGCACTAAAACTAACTTGAAACTAGCTCTAGATTGCTTTTTATTACCTTTGCTAACCAAATTCTCCTCTCACTAGTTGATTAAGGCATAAGCCAAAATGAGACTAAAATTAATCTCTAGGAGTTAATAATTAGTAGTTGTATGTTCACTTTATACTTTTCTATTGCCTTCTATATTTTGGAGTTTATAAGGACATTTTTCCATTGATTCATAAAAATAACACTATTTATAATACTTAGTTTGTATAACCTATTATATTAGGTTTTTTGAGTGCTCTTCCTTCTTATACAAACCTCTTAGATACTCTATTTCACCTATATTTTGCCTTTAGGTTTCTAAAATGTTGGAATTTCCATCTCCCAGTATATTATAATGACTAACATAAGTTAACTACACCGACATCAGTAGGATTTAGCTACCAACATTGGTTAATCCCACCAAAGTTGACAAACTTTTACTACTGATATCAGTCAAGTGACCGACATTGATGACTATGTAATTTTATATTTCTCAAAACAAAAAGTTAAAACAACCCACTTACCTACACCTAAACCTAGTTTTTACTTATTATGTCTATTAAGACTACTCTTACTTCTTGCATGTTATTAACATGAGCTCAAACCAAAATTATTGTCAATTACACATGCTATCAACCACTTCCACCTTCCCCTCTTTTTGTTGATTCTATCATGGAGCATACTTTAGATATAGAGCATACTCCCAACCTTGACCAAGTTCCAATTATGCCTGAAGTAGATCAAGATTTTGATAAATTTCTTGATCGTAATGTGGTAGCCCTTCGGCATTAGCTTATCATGATCCAAACTTGTAATTTTTTAGGTGACCCAATCTATGGTATGCCAACCTCTATAATGGAGACAACTTCAGTTTCAAAAATTTCCACTATTTTCTCCATGGTTACTCAAACCACCACCTCGACAAGTAACCCAACCATAAACAATGTCCAAAGTTTAGCATCACCAATTACCCAATCCCACCTGAACCCTAACATGACTTCTCTACTTTCATAATCACAAGTATTTCATTCAGGTCTCACCCCATTTCAAAATTTGGTGGTACCTATTCCATCTACTCTCATACATATAATTACCTAAGTTATGAATCACCATTCATCTAGTCTAACCATGCCAATAACCCAATCTATAATAACAACATCCAACCAAAGCATGGTCTCTAACCTAACATGACTAGCCCCTTTTCTTTCAACCCCCTAGCCTATGACTCATTATCCTTATGTTTCACCAACACAACCTCAACAAGTTATGTCATACGCTCCCTCTGATTCCTATCAGGTTCCTTATAACTTATGAGGTATCTCCTAGACTAATCTCCCTCCAGACCTCATTAAGATGCTGATAGACAAGATGTATAATCTAGAGACATCAATTTCTAGTTCAAAGATTGTGTTATCTTATGATCAGATATGCAATGAAACCATCCATCCTTTTGTGCCTATTTTCCCTTATCCAAGTCAATGGGAACTCCCCAAATTTACTCATTTCTAGATTAAAGAGGACCCATATCAACATTTATGAGAATTTAAATATGTTTGTTATTTAATAGGGCATGATGATGCGTTACTACTTCACACTTTCCCTATATCTCTTTTTTGTGTTGCCCTAGATTGGTATAGCTCTATAAATCAACACTCCCTTTTCTCATTTACCCAACTCACACAAATATTCCTAGACCATTTTTTTATTAACATTTCTATTTTTTTTAAATTATAGATAGGTATTCTATTAGACAATTTGATGATGAATCTATCATAGATTTTATCGCTCATTGAAGAGGCTTGATCAATCAACTATCCTTTTCATTACCTCAACCTAATATTATTGAGATATTATCAAGGGCATGAGATAAGCATATTTCATCCACACTCTGAGTATAAACTTTACGTACATTTGATGAGTCCTTTATAATGGTGAGGAAACTCAAGATTTAGGCTATAAATGAAGGCAGAGTCAAGTTGCATAATAAGAATGCCAATTCCAAATCGAATTACTCCTCTTCTTCTAAAACTTCTCCTTCTAACAAAAAATCTAAAGGCTCCACCAATGCAGTGGTCATTAAATCAACTTCTTCCACAATCACAAACCAACCTAATTCCTTGAATTCCTAAAATTTGACCAAAAAATTCCAACAATGGTAAGAACAAAGATACTACACTCCCATTAGGGAGTCATATACATACGTCTTGGAGAAAATATTACAACAAGGTGTCATAACCCTTCCCAAAATTAAACCTCCTATACAATTTGATCCCTCCCATCCTATTCCAACTTGGTACAAGGAGGATGAGTTTTGTGGCTACCATCGAATTAAAGGCCACAATTCTAATAACTATAAAACATTCAAGAACAATCATAATTACCAAAGAACAATCATATAACTTATTGTTCACTACCTCTATCTCCACTTTAGAAAAATTCTAATAACTTATTTTTCCACCAGAGGAGCCAATATTGCCAATTCCCTTTACACCAATATTACCTATTCTTTTACCACTTGAAGACCATGCCTTATCTATTCTATAGCCACATGTTGAGGCGAACATCATTCTTTTGTTATAACCTCTTAAGGAACCTTATTCACCTACTTCTCCTCCATCGATAGAGAGTAATACTCCCTCCACTGCACCTTTACACCTAGAAGAGTCAGTGTTATCTACTCCCACATTAGATGAGAGACCTATTGTGCCTAGTCTAATTCCACCACTCTTACCACTTCTTTTACCTATGGAGGATTGTAATTTACCTATTCCTCACCTAAATTTTGAGGTAGAAATTATACATATGCTCTAACCCCTTGAGGAACCCTCTTCACCTACCTCTTTTCCACCCATGGAAGACCATGCCTCTTCTCATGTCTCTATCAAAGAAGACCTATTGTGGCTCTGTCTCATCTTTGGCCCAAAGTAGTAGAGACCAACAATTTCCCTCTTTTTCAAACACCTTTACAACCATAAGACCCATGTCAACTTCATCTAAACCCTTCCCATGGTTGCTAAAAAGTCTATAATTTCTTGACTCCATGAAACTAGACCATGCAGCATTTTGGGATTGACTTAAAACTACTTATCCAATACAATAAGTGTCAATATTTACCACCAACCCTCTCACTACGCTTTACCCTAATGTCTTTGACAAAGCTAGAGCTTTTTCACCAAAATCACTATAATTTCATCCATCTATGTTAAAACCCTCACCCTCATAGGCATCTACCACATTAAAGTAGATCAGGCCTTTAGGCGTATGCCTCATCTCTAATCTTATTCATCCATAGGTGAAATTAGATCCAACTCTCCAACCACAAGTTGGAGTTTTACATCTTGAACTATCAAAAAAAATTAAGCTTCCTAGATCTTTTTGATCCCTCCCTCTTCAACCCTTAGCTTTACCATCAATTTTAGGACCACACCCATCTACTTTAGTTGGAGTATCACTGATCCAAGCAAAAAAAAGGTTAAGTTACCTCCACTACTACCTTTTCCACCTGGCAGGCCTTTCACATTTGACACCATGATACCTAACACCAAAAAATTATCAACAAAACATGTAGCTCTACTGCCACCAAACAAGTCACCATGAAAAACCACCCCTGTGACTCCTAAAGAAAATAAGGTGTCCACTCCTATTACCATAACAAGTGTGAGCCCACTTGTAAGCTCTCAGAGCTTTTTCCTACATAAGTTATTGTAATATTTCATAATAAATATTCCTCCCATTAATCCTCATAGTCCTCTTGGAATTAAGCCATCTTGGTTTAATGATACATGAGTGTGTCTATATCATCACTCACCTAGACACGATACTGAGATTTGTAAATCCCTCACAATAATCATTTAGCAACACTTTGATGTTGACATGCTCTTTGTTGATACTCCCATTAACCTTCCTCTTATTCCACCTTTAGCATCCACAATGCCTCCTACTATTCCACCTAAATTCAAACCCAAAGATGTTGTTTTACCCCCTTTTCCACTTTCATCACCTATATTTTAGATCAACATAGTTAATGTGGCCACATGGTTAAAAAACCAAAAGGATAAAGATAAGGAAAAATTTGTTACTCCCTAGGCTCATCCCTTTTCCAAAGACACTCCTCCTCTAAATTAGAAGATTTTCATTTTGGGTGTCTCAAAACTAACATCTTCAGATGTTATTTAAATATTGATGGTGAAACAAGTTCACCAAGATTCTATGAAAATGTCCTTGTATGAGTTAATCCCAAACTCTCCCCAACACCATCAAGCTTTCATTAGTGCCTTATAAGCCATTAAGGCACAACCTAATGATCCCCAACCTCTTGTAGCTTTGGTCATCTCTCTTAATTCCATCTCCCTAATTTCCTTTAGTAATTCAAAAATTCCACTTCAATTCCCTGAAGATTAGGATTATGCCCTTTTTATTACCACATATATTAATCAAACTCATGTCAAGAGAGTCATGATAAATGGGGGAGCTAGTATTAATATTATTTACACCCATGCCTACAAATAGTTATCTCTTCCCAATAATTGCATGTCTCAAACTGATGTGGTACTCTACTCCTTGAATGATACCATAGCTACTATGGTGGGAATTGTTGTCTTACATATCTATGTAGGTCCCCGCACAATTCTTGATATCTTTTATGTTATAGAAGGAGATTTCTAATATAACATCCTACTTAGATGACCTTGGATATGTGCTATGGCATGTTTGCCCTTAAATTTTTGTTGATGTGTCATGTTTGAGAATGATGGGCAAGTGCATGTTATACCCACTAACACACCTCCATTTAAAACATGCAACATGAATTATAGTCCCAATGATGTTCTCATTCCATTAAAGACATCATCTTCTCTGCATGATACTTTTGAAGCTTCCACAAACTCCACTACCCTAGTTACATACATATTTGCAACATAAATTCTTGATAAGGATCCCATGGAAGAAACTTTTAAACATTTGTCACTCAAATAATATCATTTGTTGACACTCGACATGTTATATAATTCATAGGAGTATGAAAAGATTCATATGTACCCAAATTATAATCCTTATATTGGGATGGTAATCCCTTATGGGCCCCCTAACCTTAAAAATAATTTCACATATGAGGTAATTGATCAGGCTCCCACTATTGGTAATCCATCCTCTTTGTCACAACCATTTAACTATGGCTTCTCTTTCTTGAGCAAGCCTAGATTCTCTCACACTTATCTTTATAGGTGTGCTTGGAAAGGATTTGGTTTGGGTCATTATGAGTAGGGTGTCCATATGCCCATTGAATATCCCACTAGAAAAATCATCAAAAATGCCAAAAAGAGGCATGGTGTGGGTTATGATGAACCAACTAAACTCACCAAAACTTGCCATGTACCAATTATTGAAGAGCTAGTCTCTCCTTCTCCACACTCTTCTCCACCATCACCTATCAAATTATAGGTATCTATACCTCCTAATTTTTTTTCCAATAAATGTCATCCATTTGGGGCCTCTCACTTATCACTAGGGTAAGGAAAAAAGGTCCCTTCCTCTCATTTATCCTAAAATAATTAATGAAGACTCTCCTTCTATTAACACTATCCGATGTCAAGATGATGATGCTATTATCACATGCATGGGTGTAGAATATTCTTATATCCAATGATCACTCCCATCCAAAACATAATCTATGTTAAATGAATCAACCATTAACATCAATTTTCCCTCTCACGATAACCTCTATGTCCTCAAGATTAGCTAATCTTTAGATTACTCTAAGCAAGTTGATTATGCCACATTTATTAATAACCATAGCAAAGAATTCACTTGGTCTTATAATGATATGCCTGGTATTGATCCCTCTATCGTTACCCATAACATTATCATAAATTGAGATGCTAAACATGTTAAGTAGAAGCTTCACAAGATGCATCTTTGTATTACTCTCTTTGTCAAAGAAGAGCTCAAACACCTCCTTTTTGTTAACTTTATCCAACCCATCGACTACCTGCAATGGATTTCTAATATTGTTCCTATCACAAAAGTGACTGGGGGAATCTACATTTGCATTGACTACCATAACTTAAACCTTGCTTGTCCAAAATATGACTTCTCATTACTAAGTATCGACCAAATTATTGATCTAATAGTTGGCCATGAGATGTTATCACTTATGGATGGGATCTCTAGATATAATAAAATCCTAGTTGCTCTTGAGGATCAACACAAGACAACCTTCATTACCCCATGGGGGATTTTCTATTATTGGGTCATGCCTTTTGGTCTAAAGAATGTTAGTGCCACCTACCAACATGCTATGACTTACATCTTCCATGATCTCCTACACAAAATTATGGAAGATTACATGGATGAATTACTTGGAAAGTCTAAGCTTTACCAAGATCACTTGATGATTCTCAAAATCATATTTACTCATATCCTCTAATATAACATTTGACTAAACCCAAAGAAATGTGTCTTTAGTGTTATTTTGAGTAAGCTCTTAGGTTTTATCATTTCTCTCCATTGTATTAAAGTCAATCCTACTAAGGTTAGATATATACTAGAGATGCCTTCACCTACTAATATCAAACAACTTTGCATCCTACAAGGTAAGCTTCAGTCAATCCACTGCTTTATCTCCCAATTTTTAGATCAATGCCAACCCTTTCACCATATCCTCAAAAAAGATGTCTCCTTCCATTGGAATATAAATTTCTAGGAAGCTTTTGATGTACTCAAATAGTATCTCCTTTCCCCACTGGTTCATATTGCACCTAAGGAAAATCAGCCTTTCTATCTTTACATCTCTGCAATAGACCATTCTCTAGGTGTTATGATTGCACATCGAGATGATCACCATCAAGAATAGGTGTTTTTCTACATAAGCTGCACACTTATTGATTATGAGACTCGATATACCCATACCAAAAATCTTTGTCTTGCATTGGTATTTTTAGCCTCCAAGCTCTACCATTATCTCCTAAATCACAAAATCTATGTGGTCACCCATTCTGATCCCCTCAAATACATGCATTCCAAGCTATATCACAACCAACGTGTAGCTTAGTGGCTCATGCTCCTTGTTGATTTGACTTAGAGTTTATTCAACAAAGTCTATTAAAGGGCAAACAATCACTGACCAGTTAGTTATCACCCCTTTACCTAACAACCAACCTTCAAATGTAGAATTCCATGATTAATCCATCGTAATGCTCTCCACTGATGACATCTCCTATCAAATGATGATGTTCTTTAATGGGTCTAAATGCTAATGCGATGGGGGTGTGGGGGTCATTCTTATTCCTCTCGCTGGTCATCTTATGCCTTTGTCATTTAAACTGGATTTTGAATGTACTAACAACATGGCCGAATATGAGGCTTTGATCTTAGGGCTTTAAATGGCTCTATTCTTGGGTGTCAAATCCATAACCATTTTTAATGATTCTTAGCTAGCAATTAATTAGGTTCATGGTTCTTACCTATGCAAAAATGAAATTCTACAGTGGTATAAGCATCGAGTAGATACGTTATTGGGATCATTTAAATCTTATCTCTTACAAACTATTCCTCAATCTACAACAAGTTAGCTAACACATTGGCTTCACTTGCTTCACGTATACCCTCTTCATCCTCTTCCTTGAAAATCTATGCCATCATGCATCACTTAACATTACCCTCCTATGTATCAATTAACATCCTCCTTATTAGAAATGTAACATCCAACCCACATGAATTATGCTACAAGCAACTCATGGATTATCTTTCCTTTTTTATTACCCATTCTGATCTATCCAATAATGGGAGATGTGCCTTCATAAAACATGCCACTCATTACACTATGCTAGGGAGACTTATCTATAAGTGAGGTTTTGATGGTCTCCTCCTTTGATGCCTCACTAGTAATGAGAATTCCTTCACTATTAAGGAATTCCATGATGGGATTTTCGGTGGACATTTCAATGGTCACATAGTTGCCAAGTGTATCCTTTGACTAGGTTATTATTTGCCAAAACTCCATCAAGACTATGTTGATTACATTTGGTATTGCATCAAATGTCAATAATACACTAACCTCCTTCATATTCCAAGTCATGCATTACAAGTTGCCAAAGACTTTTGGCCCTTCTCCCAATGGGGTTTGGATCTAATTAGAGAGATTAACCCTCATTCATCATTCTATCATTACTACCACTGAATACTTCACCAAGTGGGTCGAGGTTATTCCTCTCATCTCCACTAAGGTTGAAAAAATTATTGACTTTATCAACCATCACATCATCTATCATTTTGGTGTCCCAAATAAAATTATAACAGATAATGGAAAATCATTCAAAAACAAGACTGTCTAAAGTCTTTGTGATACATTGGGAATCAAATTAAGCTTTTTGTCATCATACTATCAATAAGTGAATGGACAGGTATAAGATTCTAACAAAACATTGACCAAAATTCTCATGAAGGTAGTTAATGATATGGGCAAGGATTAGCACACACACATTCCCTTTACTTTATGGGCTTACCAAACTAGCATTCAAACCCCTACAGGTGCTACGCCTTTTTCCTTGATGTATGGGATGGAGGCTATTTTGCCTCTTGAGGTTCAAATTCCTTCTCTTCACATTTATATAAAAGACATACTAACAATGACTTTCACCAAAAAAGTTTAGCTCAACTTGAGTTTCTTGATGAGCACTATCTCATAGCCCTCAACCACCTCCAAATCTATCAAGAACATATCAAATGTGCTTACAAAAAAATCCTCAAAGAGTGATATTTTAGTATTGGAAATCTCATCTTAAAATAAAATCAACATGTGAAAAACATGGAGAAAAGAAAATGGGGTAAGTTTACTCCTAATTGGGTTAGACCCTACATCATAACTCACAAGTATGGCTTAGGAACTTATCACTTGTCTTCTCTTGAAGGAAAGCTATAACTCGAGCCTTTAAATGCCTTACAACTATGACCATTCTTTTGTTAACCAAGTAATGCTTCACCTCATGTTTAACTTGAGCTCATCCCTTGATCACCCCTATTACATTCATATCCCTTCTTCTTAAACCTTACTCCTACACACTTAGTTAACTTACAAAGAGCTATGGTTTTGCCCTCAAAGTGAAAAACTCCTAAGTCTCTATAGTCTTGTCCATGACTAAAAGAAAAAAAAAAGTGGGATATGTAGACAAGTTATAATCTCTTAGGTCATGATTCTCAACATAGACTACTCCCTTGAAAGACAACTACGTAACTTTTCTTTGCTACTATCAATAGACTTCTCCCTTGAAAGACATCTATTTAAACTCAAAAATAAACACTTAGACTACTCCCTTAAAGGATGGCTAGGCCAAAATTTGTTATCAAAGGGAAAACAAATAAAAAGCTTCTCATATTGATTAGCTTCATATGACTTTAACACATACAACATCCCATTGTAGGCTTCCCGTATTGATCAATTTACACAAACAAAAAAAAGAATTTAAGTCGTGGATTTACCTGCAGTCACTCTTGAGTCACCTATAGTAGGGGCATATCATCCCCACTTCAAAGGTTATGCTACCCCAACACTTTCACTCATTTTACCTTTTTCCCCTCATACTCTTTCAAGGGACTTTAAACTCACTTAAAATAAGGTGAACACGATGCTTCTCTAACAAACAAAATGGTCTAATGATGCAAATAATGAAAGAGGCTCATATTTCTAAGCCTAGTTATGTTATGATTATGGACTTTGCCAGTACACAAGCATTCTACCTCTTTATTTCCCATCCACATCACATTTTGATCTCTCTACTAAGATGACAACTTCATATAAACAATAAAAAAAATAGCCTATCCATTTTAAGCATACACCATCACAAATATGGAAAAATGTGAAGATGAAGCTAACAAATCAACTATGCATATACCATCACACATATGGGAAATGCTATTCTAACTCAACTAACATGGTCAACATTAAAATGAAATTAAAATAATCATCTACATCAACATCATCATATAAATCACAATAAATTCATCTCAAAATCATTATACATATATATATATATATATATATATATATATATATATATATATATATATATATATATATATATATATATATATATATATATATATATATTCTCAACATAGATGTAATTCAATACAACATCATAATATCATCTCTCTCTCAAAATATACATCTCTCATCTTTAGCTCACAAGCTAGTGTGCATGTAACATATATAAAAATAACAAAATATAGTGGTTAAAGTACTCGAGGCTCTCTACATGGTTGTGAAGAAGTAGTGTCATCACAACTCTTTGCCTGTCGACATCTACAAGAGCTATAAGCCATAGCAAATGTCACTAATCTCTCCTACTCTCTAAACTTGAAATACCTTTGAATCTATGGTAAATCCTTGATGGCCCTCTCATAATAAGAAATCTCATCAAGGGTAGTATTATACCTCACCAGTGATAGAGTCTACAGTGGTCCCATCAAACCTACTGAAGGCCCAACCTATGCTAGTCCCTATGGTGGAGGAGGAGTAGCCTAACCTACTACTCTCAAACTATCCCTCTCTACTATTAGTGTAGTAACCTAGTCCTGTAATACCTTGACCTAGCCTTGTAATAACCTGACTTGGACTTATAATACCCTAACCTAGCCCTACAATGTCACCACCTATCCCTCTAAAACCAATACATATGCCTAAGTTATATCTCGAGCCTACACTATTGTATCCTATGCTTGTATCACTATATCTCAGGCCTATATAGCTACATCTCTCTCTCATCAACCCCTAAAAATATAGTGATGGCCTCCTGACCTCAACCATGGGATGCAAACTTGTCCACTAAGCAAGATATACCACTGTGCATCCTAGATCTACTACACCTAGCCTTGCTAGCAGCTCCTTAAAATCTGACCCATCTATCTCCTAGAACAAGGGTAGGGGTGCCTCTATATCATCACTCCTATATCAAGGAAAGGTAAGAGGTACATCTTATATCAATCTAAATTATCTCTTGACCCATGCCATGAGTACCATCTCTAGCTCATTGGCTCATCTCCCTCTAACCCATAATGAGCTCTGTAAGCCAACTAGTTGCTCTACCTATCCTCTGATTGTAGGGTATGTCAAGTAAGGTCTCCACAAAATATATATAGGGATCAATTCCTATATGATGCACCTATAATAATTAATATCATGCACTATGCCATCTACTCAGGTCTGGGCCATACCATCTCTCTAATGTCAAAAACCAAACCTAAAATTGACTACAATCATGGAGGTAACCCCAATGGTTATGTCACCAAAATATACTTATATGCCCAACAATGGAGTAAATACCCAACACACAAATTGTATCACCATTGTAGTCTCGACCCCCATAGCTCTCTGTATAACTATGCCACAAAAGATGGTCCCCATGTGAATGCAGTCAGTTGCTCAACCATCTATGCCAAAACACCTATCAATACAATATGAAATCTATCACCATCTACATCTAGTAGTACATACACTATAATCCCTATCATCATCAAAATGCTCAATTGATTCTACTCCTCATCAATAATTTATACTGGCTCATAGGAAAAGCTCACTAAGTGATAGGTAGCCTCACTAACATGCTCTCCAAATAAATCCACCATGTGAATATCATGCTCCTCTCTCAAAAATGAGAATATCTCCTCACCCTAGAGTGGAAACCATAAAATCCTATATACATCCTCTTGGGTCACTGTCAACTCTTCGATTGATAGATGGAAGGTGTTGGTGGTGTGATCCCACCTCTTGATCAATGCTATCATCAAACTCACATCTCATGTGACTCTAAAATATCATTGTACTCCCCCTAAACCTATGGCTACCATGTGCTCCCACTCATCTGGGGTGACATCCCTCCTCATCTTCATTAGGAGTGTTAGTAGGTGATCTTTTAACATCAACTCCATCCTAGCCTGCATCTATACACACACAACTCAAGTCACATACTTTCTAATATAACCTACCACCACCTATTTCCCTTCTCTTTGGAAGAACTACATTGGTCTGATGCCCTCCATCAGGATATGTAGGTAGCACTCGATTGACATGGGGTCTTCTGAGGTTAGCTTGGCCATATACCCACCTAACTATCTAACCTACTCTCCTCTCTCTACCGTAGGATTCACTACCTCTATCTCCACCCTAGGCCTAACTACCTATCACAACTCTAGGCCTCACAACTTATCTCCTTAACCTTAAACCCTATGACCTATCTTTTGAGCCTTAGATCCCCTGACCTATTGTAACCTATCCTTTTTTACCAATTTCCCCCAACACACTTTTAACCATACCTTAGATTTTTTTCTCTAGACTCTAGGAGAACTACATTGGCTTAAGGCCCTCACTCGGGCTATGTAGGCAACACTTACTCAACATGAGGTCTTCTGAGGCTAGCTCAACCATTAGGTTGGTTGAATACTTTAATTAAGGATCCAAATTAACCTTTTCTCTTATTTTTGGGTTTTAAGCAGTTATCAATGTTAGTTTGGTATGCCAACATTAGTGCTTGGTATCGGTTGATGTACATAGAAACTTATTGACATCAACACCATGTTAGCTGATGGTAGTGGACTCCACTGACATCGATGACTGGTTTAGCTCTAGGGCTGAATGACCTATCTCCCAACATTAAATTTTAACCTAAAACCTACCCCCAAATCCATCTCAAATTAACCTAAACCTACCCCACCCTATTTCTTAACCCGCTCAACACCTTTTTTCTACCCAAACATTAAATTTAACCTATGAAAAAAAAACTAACCAACTCAAATTCCACATCAAAATAAATGTGCTCTTACCTCATCTCTCCATCTCCTCTAATTTAGAATAGCTAGCTCTTATGGTGGTGTGCCTCTGCTGGGTCCCCTCCTATCTCTATGATAACAATCATACTCAAAGCTCTTTTTCTCTCTAATAAAATTTTGTAAATGAGTTTTAGTGGGCTACCAAACCCCTTTTTATTGGGTTTGGTTACCCACTGACATTGACATACTTGACCTAATCCATCAATGTTGGTAATATTTCCCACCAATGTCAAAAACCTTACCTTATACCACTGATGTCAACATTATTTACTACCAACATAGATGACATCAATGACATTAACACCCTTACCTTAGCATTCCCACCAATACCCATAATATTTTAGAATCTACCCATAATATGGGGTAATTTGGAGATCACATATATATCCTCAACCATGACAACCACCTTTGGATATCACTTAAATCTCCACCCATAATGAATTTTCTTGGAGATCATGAATATCTCCTCACTCATTGACACTTTTACACCAACCTTGCATTGCTTGTCTTGATCAGTCATGCTATTCTACTATAGTTGAATGTTGTACGCATGCATGTATAATTAGATGTTTTGGATGGAGACCAAGCTCATCTTGTCACTTGTAACCTTTTGTGTTTCCCAAGGGAACTTCCTACCTCAGATACCTAGCACACATGGACCATTAGAGCTACAACGAAGATTATTTTAACCTTTTCATATATCACTTACAAGTTATGCTTTGTTTATTTTAATTTGAGTCATCCTCAACCTTACCTGTTCTTGATTTTATGGACTAAAGCTTGTAATAGTATACACACAAGTAGTGATACCATGTTCTCCTCCACTCACCCAATTCACTTCTTATCAAATTGGTACCTGATTCTAGTTTCTCCTCCATTGATTCCCACTTTGAGGGGGGATACCTCATCCATTACTTGGAGAATCTAACTCCTATTTTTATCTTGTAACTTATTAGTAAAAATTATAAGACAAAAAGGGGCAAATTTAGACACCAAAATTATGTCACACACATGCATAACTCCTTTTGTTGAAACCCCCCTTGAACCTCTTTTCAATAATAATTAGCCTCCTTAACCCATTTTTACCCCTCACACATTTAATTAATTTAAAATAGTTAATTAAGTTAATTAAAAACCCCTTATGCCACCTTACCTAGCCACCTCATCTTAAGATTAATTCTCACTTGATGAGTCACCTCAAGACTTAGTCCCCTTATCCTAACTACCCATGACTTATTCTCACCTCAAAAATAAATTCCTAACCAACCACATCCTTCTTGACCTCCCATTTCTACCATTTTGTAATGGATACCATACTTAGCATGAGAAATAATAGAAAATAGGTTAAAAATAGTACTTTTACCTATTCTCATGCCACCGATGTTAGTCAACCCATGACCGATGTTGGTTATATAATCCAAACTCCAAATTGATGTTCAGGTCAATAAAAATTAAGAAAACACATTCTTATTTGCATACAGGCTTTTGGCATTCAAATTATGACATCTTAGCTTACTTTTACCTTAGATAAGTTGTAGACACCTAAAACTAGTTGTCGATAACCTCCAACCAAGCTTTTAACCATTTTCTACCCAAAACACACAATTTGCCTGAAAACACTAAAACATGTAAAATGATGTGAAACTAACATATTTAAATGCTGATTTTAGCTAGGGTATCCCTAAATGGGGTAATGCAATTTATGGGCTAGCTAACTTTGATCTCATCATTTTGAGTTAAAATGCTAAATTTGCACTTGCATGCTCTGGATTACTCTTTCCTATCAAATATTTTGCACAAGACTCGTGCCTTTGTTATTTGTTGTTGGTAACATCCTAAATGGGAATACAGTTCTAATGCATCTGACATCACCTTCCAATTCTAATCTAGTCAAATTTTGGACTAATAATAGAGGATTCTGATCAATTTGAGTAATTTATGCATAAAGTGCTTAATCATGCTTAAGATCTAATTAACCCAAATCAAGGCCTAATTAATAATTCTATGGAAACTTTATGAATAATTATTTTTGAAAATGAATATTGAATATCTGAATCATCAAGTGACCTCATTTATTCAGAAGGCATCCCTAGGCCATAAATTCCACAAATATTAGGATTCATGCCCTCCATGCCTCATCAATGCCTTCCATGATGCCCTCCATGCCTCTTAGTTTCCCCTTCTTCCAATGCCATGATGAGGATAATTACAAACTTAATTCCAAAAATTGAATTAATCCTCAACCACACATCTCAATCTTGAGATGGATGGTTGAGGTTGATTCTAATCAAATCTATAAATCTATAAATAGAAGGCCTCACAACATCATTTTTAAGCTTAATGAGTGTAAAGGTATAATGTAGGATTGGTTCCAAAAAGGTTCAAGTAACTAATGTTATAATGCCAAATTGATTCCAAGCCAAGCCAAAGGTACCAAGGAGAGATGGAGGTTTCTAAGGACTTCATGAGCACACGCTAAACAAGCCACTACTACAAAGGCATTTAGAGCATCCAAGGAAGGTGAAGGAATTCTTGTGTTTTAATTCTTTGATTTCTAGTTGTGTTTGTCATTTGTGTTTGTTAACTAAGCTCTCCCTATTTTCTAGGCCTAGAGATGTTATGCTATTAGTGTGTTTATTTCATTTTATTTTCATTTTGGAACTAACACCATACTAACCATCCTCTCTTGAATCAAATTCCTAGATCACATAAGTCAACCCAGATCAAGAACCAAGCTCTTGAGAACTAGTAGCATCCACTTGTTTTCTATATTCAAGGCATTGGTTCAGCAAGCTTGATAGGAGCCATCTATTCAACACTTATCATTTATTCACCTCTATAGCTAAGTACATCACTTATTCTATAAGTCTTTAAGTATTTACTTTATAATCACTCTATATCTATTGTTCATTACTTTACACATTCCTAACTAAACCCTTGTGAAGGAGTTATAAAGCTTTCTCACTTGTTTCCCCTTATTCCAACAAACCAAACCTTTAACTAAATCCATCCAAACACTACTCTCTCTCTCAAAACTCTCCCCTAACCTTTTAGACCTGACCAAAACCATTTCCCAGACCTAATAAATTCTTCTATAAGCTCCTAGGCAATTATTTCCCCTATCAACCTTGATAACCTAACTGATATTGGTCACATTTACCTACCAACCTTGAGAGCCTAACCAATATTAGTCACTTTTACTAATGACCTCGGTATCCTAACAGATGTCAAAAACTATGGATTTCTATTAACGCTTCTAAAACCTACCCAAATAACTTCCAAAATATAAATTGAATATACCACCTGTACTCTGTTATTTTTTGTTGGACTCAAGTTGTGAATAATGGTAAAATTATCTCTCTTTTACTCTCTCTTTTCCTCTCTCTTGGTTATTTATTTCTCTTTTGTCTCTCAAAAGTGGGTTGTCAACTCTAAGGAAGTCTGACACTTCTTAGAACAAGCACGTGGCTTGGCAGCCCACTAATATATCTACTAATAGACATTGTGTGGTAGTGCTTTCTTACTTGTAGATAGTCCTCCCCAACCAAAGAGGAGTTCTCAGAACATATAGATACAGTGTGCAAACCAATCTAGGTTCATTCTAATCACTTAGCCCTATCCTTCTCTATTTTTATTTAGACTTGAAATAAACAAATTTTAGTGAAACAAACTCCATATGAAGTAGTTTATGGTCAAGCACTACCAGTGCTCCTTCCATAAAACCCTAATAGTTCATCAATCCAAGTAGTTTACACACTTCTTCAAACCCAAGATCAGGTGCTTAGCACCCTATGAGAAAATTTTCATATGGCACAAAATCAAATGAAATAATAGACAAATTAGCACTATTCTAAGCACACTTTTCAAGTAGGTGATATGGTTTTTATTCACTTTCAGCCCTATAAGTAATCCTCCCTAAAACTCAAAGGGTGTCATAAACTAGCCCCAAATTTCTATGGGCCCTATAGTGTTCTTCAGAAGATTGGATTGGTTTCTTATAAGTTAGAGCTCCCACCTTCTTCCCAAGTTCACCCAATATTTCATGTCTCTTATCTAAAGAAAGTTATTGGCACAAACATCAGAGTGAAGAGTATTTTACCTAAACTTGATAATGAAGGATCCATTTTTCTTGAATTGAAGGCAATCTTAGACAGGTTCACATACCAACTTTGCTCCTGATCCATCACTGAGGTTTTAATTTAATGACATGGAATGCAACTAGAGGATGCAACATGGCAACCACTCTTTTAGATTCAACACCAATTCCCACATCTAAAACTTTGAGTACAAAGATTTTTCTAAGAGTGGGGGATGTTATGAACCTATGATATCTATTTTATTTATTTTTATAATAGCTATTATGGATGCATATGCTTTGTAAGTTATCCTATGAGTATTTTGCTTTATCCCACATTCATGGGAAGTAGTAGTTTCTTGGTTTAGAATTTATATATAATTAAGTGTTGAGTCCATTAAAGTCATACAAAAAGTTATATTATAGAGCTTGATCAAAGTAGGTTTCCCCCTCGAAGTGGTCTATGGTCAATTCAAACTTTTTAAGTGTTCTTCATATTTAATTTGTATTGTTAATTCTTGTTATTTGCGTATTTTTATTAATTATTGCAGGAGGATCCTCTCACTTATTAAACACCATAGTGACTCCAAAGATTAAATATACTAGTTTAATCAGTCCAAGCATTTAAAGATTATCAAAGATCAAGATTTAGGTGATATTCTTGGTCTTTTCCATACCTCCATTGATTCCCACTTTATCACCTAGTGGCTCTGTTGGTATGCATTTATTATTGAAAAGGTAGACCTGATTGTTCCTTATTTAAATTCTCTAATATGTTGAGTTATCATGGAGAATATTCCTTTCCCGTCATCCTTGACAAAATACATTTTTTATACCTTCCTACCATCCGTATCAGACTAAAAATGCTACTATTTTTATCCCAAATATCCCTATCACAACATGATATCTTCATTTTCATAATAGTTTCCTCCCTCCCACTTGGGTTCATTCATCTTGGAAACCTAATCATAATTATAATGAGCCCTAAAAAATCATAAAATATATATAACTTAATTTCCAAAAACAATTGATGGAGATTGAAAGAGGAAATATTATAGTAAGTAGTAAGAAGAGCTTGGTTATCAAGCTTACACTATCAATAGGAAGTGATAAGACAATATAGATATGAAGAAGAGTGCTTGGCTAGGTAGATCATAGCTAAATAAGAGAAGATGCATAAGTTTCTTGTGTAGATACAAGAAATTGAATTACATCCAACCACCTCCACTCCTCCCTTTCTTATCTTCTAGCAAGATAAAACCTCTGTGCTTTCAAGTAAATCCCTTATTTTCAAGGTTTCAAGTTTTAGAGGCCCTCCTCTATTGAAAGATACTACCTTAAATCCTCCTCAAAAACCCCAAACATGGTCATGACAACCTTCTTGGACCATGCATCCTAAATTTATAATGCCCAACCTTGTAAAATCCCCTTCTTCTATGCCAATTTGAACCTCTTTCCCTCCTACTATCTCCATTTTCAAAGGAGGACTAGTTATATGGAAGGTAAGTGAAGAACATCTAGATGAGGAGGAGGATACTTCAAGTGACTATGATGAATAAATCATCATTTACATCCTTCTTTGTGCCACTAAATCAAAAATTTCAAAACTACTACAAGAAGAGGATGAACAAAATCAGCCTGCCTAGCAAGATAGTGGACAAAAGTGAGATGATGAGGCACTTTCTTGGATAAATGAGCTTCCATTCAGTATGGAAGAAGCTGAGTTCATTCATGAATTTGTAATGAGGCCTCTTATGTATAAGAGTGAAGAACAACTAGAATAATATTTATTTTTGGATGAGCTAGAGTATTTTTGTTTGATCATTAACATTAAACCATCATCTATTAAAGGGGGAAACCATGAGAAAAAAAATAATAGGAGGAAGTGGATGTGTTCACAACTCAGTCACTTGGGTAGGTGCATCCCAATCTGTAGAATGATGGAAAAGTAAAATACATAAGGGAGGGTAATTATGATTGTTCAAACTTTGTCTTAATAAGAGGGTGCCCTATCAAGTACCTATCTTGGTTGGAAGATAGCAAGGAGGAATCATCACATGTTGTGATTAAATCAAATCACAAAATTGAGCATCAAAAATAACAAGATCAACTTACCTATCCACTCCAAGATAGTCTTATGTTTAGACAATTAGACTGGGTAAGTGAGTTTATTTATGTTCTTATAATTGAAGAAGTATATCACTAATCTATTGACTATTCACTCATTCTTCATATTTTGTTAGTTTCCCTCCCTCAAGTATGTAAATCATACCATATTAGTAAGAAAGGGTAACTTTTTTCTACATCTAGTCAATGTCTTTATTTAAATGGATTTTTCATTGGTTAGTTTAGGGTAGGTTAGATTTTTTTCTTTCCTCCAAGTGCTTGCATGCACATTGTAAATATTCTTAGTACTTTATACCTTCCTCTAAGTGCCTATGGTAGAGTTGTGTTATTTTCCTTATTCATTTTGTTGAGGTGTGTAGACTAGGAATTTGACTCAAGAGAGGTGGTTAATATTGTGTTAGTTACAAAATGAAATCAAATTAAAATAAACACACTATCAAGCATACATCTCTAGGCCTAGACACTAAGGATGAGCATAATAACAAACATACATATGAAAAAAACAAATAAAACATGAAATAAAACCTCCTTCACCTCGCTTGGATGCTCTAAATAGCTTGTTGAAGTGGCTTGCTTAGCTTGTACTCAATGAGTCTTCATCAAAGGAGGCTTGGCTATTTCCTCTTCTCCTTGGCACCTTTGTGATGGCTTGGCTCAAAAATTTGGTATTATAACACTAATTACAATGGCTTTTGGAATTATTTGTGCATTATAACGTTGCATTATCCAAGCTTAAAATTCATGTTCATGGCTCTTCTATTTATAAATTTTTGAAATGGTTTAGGATCTACCATGACTGTCCATCTCAAGACTGAGATGTGTGACCATGAATTAATCCAAATTATGTAATTAAATTCATAAATATCCCCCATAAATATTTAGTAAGAGAGGTAATTAAGAGGCATGAGAGGCATTGATGAGGCATGGGGTGGCTTGATGAGATATTTTTTGCATTTATGGCCTAAGGATGTCTTTCCAAGAAATGATGTCATTTAATGATGTAGATATTCATTATCAATTTCCAAAATGAAATATTTAACAAGTTTCATGTAATATTTAATTATAATCATGATTTGAATTAATTATCTTTTAAACATGATTAATCACTTTGATGCAAACCTTGGCTCTTTGTGCACAAATTAATCAAATTGGTCAAATTTTCATATTATTGGCTCAAATTTTGATTGGATTAGAATTGGATGTTGATGTTAGATGTGTTGGAACCGTTATCCCATTTAGGATATTACCAATTCAAAATAAAAAAGGCACATGTATTGTACAAAAAAAATTATATAAAAGAGAAATCCATAGTACCTAGGTGCAAAAATGTCATTTTGACTCAAAATGATCTGATTAAAGTTAGCTACTTCATAAACTGCATTGACCCATTTTAATTATACCCTAGTAAAAATTGATACTTGAATATAAAAATTTCAACTCTTTTAATGCATTTTAGTGTTTTTAGACCAAATTGTGTATTTCGATATAAATTGGTCAAAAGCCTGGTTGAAGGTCATCGATGGCTAGTTTTAAGTGTCTTCAGTTTGCTCATATTTGAGAAGGTGTTTCAAACCATAGGCATAATAATTTATTCTCAAATAATGATAAATGACATGTATGCCAAAAAGAAGATGATGATTGAAGAATAAAGCTCCAAATGGTTTTTGAAAAGGCTATGATGATGCCACCTCAAGGGAGTGGCCATCACACATGTAGATGGATGATCCCTTAAAAAGAATCAAGAAGAAAGGTGGAATTAACTTGTGGTTGAGAGATTAATCTAAATGAGAAATTTTTGCATGCATTGATTGAAAAAGGATGTTGATTTGCCCAAAGGTGGTTATAATCAAGAATAAAAATCAAAATAATGATTTACCCATAGGTGGTTATAATCATGAAAGAAACTAAATTATATAAAAATATGATTGTGCCCTAGTTAGGGCTGATTATCAAGCATAAATCAAAGATATAACCCAAAATATATATTAAAATATGAGTGAGCACAAACATAGATGTGATGGTCTTAATGACTAAAGAAGCCACAAACAACCAAGGATAAGAGGATGCATAAAGTGATGAAAGGGATGGATATAAGAATAAGATTGATTATTAGAAATGGTTAAATTGTACCTAATAATGATGAGATGCACATCCTTATTAACATTGATACAACTGGAATGGTCAATGGGTTGATTTGATCATGATGGGTGGCAGGTTTTGCTAAGGTGCTAAGGAGAAACTTCTACAACTCCATTGATTGTAGACTTTCTTGAAGCTGATTTTTGTTGTAACATGTGATGGTAGGCATCATGATAGAATACCATGAAGACTATCCTAAAATATGCATAAGTAATGACTCCTAATCCAATAAACACTCAAAAACAACACACCAATAATAAAAACCATGATGATAATGTTGATGTATAAATATGGATGGACTCAAGAATAATGTGTGCAAGGAATTACCCAATTAATAATATAAATTGAGTATAGGAAATAGTGCCAAAATCAAATAAATAAGTAAGTAGACAAATAAACAAACAAATAACCTTAAATAAATAAATGTGAAGCTTGAAAATAAAATCAAGAGAAAGCATCCCAATAATGACTTTACCCCATTAGGGTGGATTGAGGATAAATGACTAGGCTTAGATAAGATAAATGTTTTTGGATTTTGAAATATTTAAATGTTTTTAGAATTTTGAGGTATCTTAACTCATTAGAGAACAACAAGATACCTACTCAAAAAATTGTGAAAGCATTTGGATTAGGTTACTCACAAAATAATGAGAGCACATGGAAAGTGAGACTGAGGTGACCCCCACATAGTCTTGAAATTACCTCAAGCCAAAATAATTCCTCCCACATAAAAGGTGAGGAAAAACTTGACTAAGTAACAACAAGTTCTAAAATCTAGAAAATGACCAATCAAATGAAAACAACAATGGCAAGGTGATGCAACAATGCATGATAAAAAAATGTTGCCCCTATTTTGATCATAGGTTATTATAATTAGGATACAATGGATTAAATTGATGATACTAATTTTCTCATAGGAAGTTATAATTAGTAGCAAGACCAGTGAACACTAATTTTCCCATAGGCGGTTAGAGTTGGGCTCACATAAACAAACTTGATATATAATGAAAAATGAAATATATATTACTAGACCAACTATCACACTACTTTGATATAATGTCATTTAAACATGAATTTTATAAGAGTTAAAACTTGATCAAAATCCCCTCATTAAGAGTTTGAGAAGAACCAAAGGAACCAAGATCAAAATAGGATTGGGTAGGATGACTAAAACTAAGATTTGGTCTAGACAGGAATGGAATGATAGGATGGAATGGTCTTACTAAGGATAATGATGGTTTGATAGATTGGATAAAATGGTAAGAGGGTTAACCCCAAGTAATAAGGCAATTATTTAGGATATTTGACAATGACAAATGAATGTATATGATTATCTTGATAAAAAATGATACAACCAAAATATTCAATCATGTAAATTGTTAGCCCATACTTCATCTAAATAGTTGCTCTATCAAGAATTGCCTGTAGTTTGGTTATCAAAAATGCTTTTATGATCATCATTGGTCATTGATTCAGATTCCTTAAAATGTCAAGATAAGGTATATTTTTAGCCTTTGTAAAGGAAAGAACGATCATAGATAGTAAACAAGGACAAATAATAGATTGTAGGTTTGATTGTGAAATGAAATGACAAATGATAATGGAATGTGTAATGGTTGGGAAATAAATGAATATCAAGACATTCAATCACATGTAATGTTGCTAATGCTAGATTTGACGTAAATTTTTATGTGGTAGGGCCAAAGACTTCTAAATATTATCTTGATAGGACTACCATGTTTTTTTTGTTTTTTTTTTTGAGAATAGCTACCATCTGATTAGACTGTAAATTGGAAGATTTTTTGATTTGATTTTGAATAATGTCTTCATTAAGTAGTGAAGACCATTTGTGCTCAACTATCAATGTCTTGATGAGGTTTTCACCAATGAATTTGTCTTGATTGTCCCATAGTGCCTTTGAGAAGGTTTCACTAATAAAAATTGGATTTTGACTTTGATTATCTTCTAGTACTTTCAAAAAAATTTCACTAGAAGATGCTGAGTTTGAAATTTGATTGTCCCTTGGCACCTCTAAAAAGGTTTCACTAGGAGAGTGTTCTTTTGATACATGAATGTGGTCTTGGACTCCTTAATCTTCTTCAATTACTATGTCACCATGGATCATATTCAATAAAGTGTGATTCTATCACTCCCAATTGACACATATGGGAGATGGAATGCCAATAATATGGTTATGTTGGTTGATGGTAATGGAATGGGGGTTGGTTTCACAATACTCATAAAAGATACTAGGATAATTTGTGGTGATGCTAAAGTAATCATCCTCAAAAACTATAGAAGGATAAAAAATGTATTCAAACTGATCTATGAGGCATGTATAACCAATATTATAATAATCATGAATATATTCTATTTCTGAATCTAATTTTGACTCAAGGGACTTTGAATCCAATGTTGAGACTAATGTTGATTCTAATTATGATGCTAAATATGATGTTTGTTCAAGAATAGAACCTACCTCTAATTCTAATTCTTCATCTGATGGGTACTCTATTATAATGATGTCTTGTTGAATTCTTGGTATTAGAAAAGTGATGGCCTATGATAGCATGATGGGCTCCATAGAGATTGGTTTGTCAAAGTGAGACTCCTCAATGGTGGGAAAAAGGTCAAGAGATAACTCCTTAGAGAATGGATTGTCAAAGGGAGGCTCTTGAAAAACAAGCATATGGTCGAGGTAATTATTTTCCCAAAAGTGGTTATAATCATTAAGAGGTGACTCAATAAAGACTAGCTCATCGAAGTGAGACTCCTTGATAATTGGTATAGGATTGAAAGGTGATTAATCATAGGTTGAATTATCAAAAATGGTTGTTTCAAAAAAATCATCTTGGATTGGTTGGTTCTTTTGGCCTTGGTTTCTAATGAGACAAAAACTAATAATTTTGAACACAGCTTGGTCTTTGAAAGATTTGCTCAATTGAGGTTGTGATTGGATTGGTTGTGGTTTTCTAAAGTGGGGAATTATTGGCAATAGACAAAGAAATATTTGTGTTTGTATAATGATAGGGCATTGTGGAGCATGATTTTTTACACAAGCCAAAGGATAAAGTATTGAAATGGTAAAAATGGGGTGGTACAGGGCTTGGTTATTCACATAAGCCAAAGGATTAGGTCTTAGTATAGAAATGGTATGGCATTGTAGAGCCTAATTTTTCATACAAACAAAAAGAGGAGGTCCTGAAAGGATAATTTTGGGGTACTATGGAGATTGGTATCTTGCATAATCCAAAGCATCTAAGTCCTCCTCATAAACCATATCATCCCAATCTCGAATTGGATCATAAGCTGGTTCTTGACTATGTTCCATGTAATTATTATCATAAAAAGGGTATGGATCCATATCTCAAACAACATTATCTATATTTTGGTCTTCAATAAATTCCTCCTCACAAACCTCTTCATACCAATCAAGGTTTTGAGTTGGATCGTAAGCAAGCATTTGGTTATAGTAAATTTGTGTGGCCATTATATCATAACTTGGATTTTATATGATTCCACGATAAGTGTAGCTAGTCATATCCAAATAAATGATGAAATATCTAAAACAAAAAGCTTAGAGTTCTACAAACTCTAAAAAACTATGTCCAAATGATAAATGGTTCAAACTTGGCTTAACTTGGTTAAAAGGGTGGATTTGTATCTCCAATATGGTCTGAAAGTAGAATTGTATCTCAAAAATGGTTTGTGATAAGACTTGTCATAAAATAGTCTAACATCAAATTTCATACACAAAAAAGGTCAAGTGTTTGAATAAAAACTAGAATGTCAAAGGTCTATGTCAAAGTGTTCCAAACAAGGTCTAAACTAGGAAAGGGAAAAGAGTCACTAGGTCTTTTATCCAAACATGGAGTAAAAATCTAGGCTAGAATAGGCCATGATAGGACTTTTGGCCAAATGATGTCAAAATCTAGACTTGAAATAAAGGCATGACATGATTTGATTTAATCTAACAAGTTTGGAAATGGTTTTGACATAGAACTGGCACACAGAATCAAACATAAACATGATCAATTGTCATAAGCCATAAAGCAAAAGGCTCATGGAGAAAGTTTGTGTTATCCCAAACAAAATCATGAACAATGATGAGGATAGGCTCTATAAACAAACAAACTATACAAAAGTGAACGGCATAACCGTGTTAGATAAAGGCTCTCAAATAAAACTTGAAATGGTTGAAACTTTGAAACAACTTGGAATTTATGCGAATAGGCCTATGAAATAGTTTTCAAAATAATTTGAGCAACATAAAAATGATAAAATATTAAAATGTGTGATAAATACTTGTTTCAAGACTCTAAGTAAAAAAATTTCCAACCCAATTTTGGCAATGTAACACTTTCCTCCTCAACTCAAATGATACCCACACATAAATTTGGAAAAATTTCTCTAAGACATTAGTGTGTTATCAAATGGACAAATGGAAAAATAGGATGGGTATTCAAAGCATAAGACTCAAAGTATTAGTAAACATGTAAGATGACTTGAGTATTAGAAAATGATGATAATGATGTTGAGTCTGAAAATGACCCTCAATTCACATTGGTAATTAAACTCAAGTTAAAACAAGTCAAGTGCAAAGTGGTGTACCCAATTTAACACATCAACCTTTAAAACTTAGAATAGTCAAATTTTTAATTTAAACTAGCAATGAGTGACTTAAAAAAATATGTAAAATGGTCTAGACTCAAATGGGTAACATAACTGAGCCAAATCGAAAGATATGACACAAAGTGTATGATGATGATTTTGAACAAGGAAAAAGATGTTTTTACTTAGGTAGTATAATTCCTCTTTTTTTCAAAGAAATTTGGGGACAATGTGTTTATTTATGTCATTTTTTTAACACCAAGTTTTGAATCATAAAAAATACCTAGTAGTCTAAGACAAAGACAAACCAACTAACTAATCATCTTAAATCATAAACTGACAAGGTACAAAAAAGTGGGATTAACTAAATTAATTATTTTTTGAATATTATAGATGGGTCAATTGCATAATGAATTTCACATCAAATGATACAAAATAATCACAATTTAATTGGGTGTCGATGACACTTGGCTTGTAAAAATGTCTTACCTTTTTTGTAACCACTATATCCATCACTTGCTCAGTGTAGTATGATATCCAATGTGCAGATACATATCAGTGCTTAACCCCAACACTAAAAGTTGGGTTAACTACTCAAACCATTGATCTTAGTAGGGTCACTAAAGTTAATGTTAGGATTTGAAACCCTAGGTCAAATATTCCATATCAAACTTGCGAGAGGTAATGAAGTCCCCCTCACAGGCCAAGTTTGCATAAAATAAATGACTTAAAATAGAAAGAATTTATGGTTGCCTCAAGATCACCCAATATTATTGTGAGTTTTTGGGGAGGTATTTAAAGTATGTTCTTTATATTCCTTGGACTATGCTCAAAGTATGATGAGATGGCACTTTTGATCCCAAAATTTCCCTAAAGGGGATAGATGGGAGAGCATACATGCACGTCTTTTTTTGATAAAACATACAATAAACAAGTAAGCTTGTAAATAATTAAAGTGAGGTTAATTTTTTACTCCAAATTGAAAATTTTTGCTTAGATTAATTACTAGCACTTTGGATTTAGGACAAAAATGGAAAATATTACACAAAATAACCCCATGAAGTAATAAAAACCTAAGTTCATTTTAAACCCAAATTGAAAATTCAAGACTTAGCTTAGATTCATGATTAAAACACCAAATTGAAAATGTTGTAAGATTTATGATGTGTTTTAAGCACTAAATTAAAAGTACCTATGACTTAGCTAAATCTTAGGTTCATTTTAGGCACCAATTCAAATGTGTGAGAAACATGACATGTTCATTTTAAGCCAAATTCGAAGTGTGCATGATTTTTGATCAAATTCTTTTTAAACCCAATTTGAAAGGTGTGTGGTTAGTAAAAAGCATTTAAATATACTTCCAAACTACCCCCTCAACTTGAAAAAACAAGATTGTAATGACCTACTTTGAAGTACTTAGGAGTTTGATCAAATGACATTAAGAATTTAGCTCTCAAGTTGATAGTCAAGTTGGGTTTACAGGTGAGTTGGGTTGATAGTCGAGTTAGGTTGATAGTCAAGTTGGGTTGATAGGTGAGTTAGGTTGATAGGAGAGTTGGGTTGATAGGTTAGTTGGGCTGGATATGTGAGTTGGGTTGCATAGTCTCGAGAATAAAATTGTGACTTATATAAAACTGGATTTTTTGCTCAAATTTTTGCCTTCTTTACTTTCACACTCTAGGATCTTACATGAAAATGGTTAGTAGGTTATTTGTAGGTACAATTTGACCCAATTTGTGAGGATAGGTCCTATTGGATGTACCATTATGTAGACTATAAATTTGACTCAAGAGAGGTGGTTAGTATTGTGTTAATTCCAAAATGAAATCAAATTAAAAGAAACACACTAACAAGCATACATCTCTAGGCCTAGACACTAAGGAGGAGCATAATAACAAAAAGACATATGAAAATAGCAACTAAAACATGAAATAAAACCTCCTTAACCTCTCTTGGATGATCTAAATAGATTTTTGAAGTGGCTTGCTTAGATTTTTCTCAATGAGTCTTCATCAAAGGAGGCTTGGCTATCTCCTCTTCTCCTTGGCACCTTTGTGATGGATTTGGCTTTAGCTTTGGCTTGGCTCAACAATTTGGTATAATTAACACTAATTTCAATGGATTTTGGAATTATTTGTGAATTATAAATTTGAATTATCCAAGCCTAAAATCCATGTTTATGGCTCTTCTATTTATAAATTTTTGAAATGGTTTAGGATCTACCATGACTGTCCATCTCAATATTGAGATGTGTGGCCATGAATTAATCCAAATTATGTCATTAAATTCATAAATATCTCCCATAAATATTTGGGAATTTAAGAGGTATAGGAGGTATTTATGAGGCATGGTAGGGTCTTAATGAGGCATGGGGTGGCTTGATGAGATATTTTATGCATTTATGGCCTAGGGTGTCTCTCCAAGAAATGATGTCATTTGATGATGTAGTTATTCATTATCAATTTCTAAAAATAAATATTAAACAAGTTCCATGGAATATTTAATTAGACTCATGATTTGAATTAATTATATTTTAAATATGATTAGTCACTTTGGTGCAAACCTTGGCTCTTTGTGAACAAATTAATCAAATTAGTCAAAATGTCATATTATTAGCTCAAATTTTGACTGGATTGGAATTATAAAATTATCCCATTTAGGATGTTACCAATGTAAAATAACAAAGGCATGTGTCTTGTAAAACAAATTTGATAGAAAAGAGTAATCCAGAGAACCTAGGTGTGAAAATGTTATTTTGACTTGAAATAATCTGATCAAAGTTAGTTGCTTCATAAATTGCATTGCCCCACTTAATGATACCCTGGCAATAATCTGCACTTGAATATAAATTTTTTAAATATTTTAATGCATTTTATTATTTTTAGGCCAAATCATGAATTTTGGTATAAATTGGTCAAAATCCTGGTTGAAGGTCATCGGTGGCCAATTTTAGGTGTCTACAAGGTGCACTTTCAGTTTTAAAAGATTGGGTCAGGTAAAAGGCCAGATAGGTTTTAGTTGTCTTGCATTTTTAGAATGTGAGGAGTTTCGAATGATTCTATGACTCTATGCCCAATGGATTAATTAAGGTTAATATATCTCTACTTATTAGGTAATCATATTTTATAGGTTTCTATAATGTGGGCTCTTTAAGTCACCTTGACCCCTTGTGAAAGAAGTAGAACTCGCTATGTAAAATCAGCCTATGCAGTACTTTTTAGGACATGTTTTGCATGACTAAATGATGCTTATTTCTTCCCAAAATTTGTATGATAGTATAAAAATTTCAAATTAATATAATGGTTAAATTTTTCATATAAAATAATTCTTCACTTTAAATATACATAGCCATGAAAACAACCTAGTGTGCAGATTTTCTATGTTTCCAAGTGTAAAATCAGCCTGCACAACACTTTTCAAACACCATTGTGCAGGAGAAAATCAAGTCCAATTTTCATAAAATTTAACATGATTGTATCAAAATGTGTTTATAATATTTAGGTAAAATTTTTGCATAAAATTCACTCCCGCATGAAAAATGCATAGCTACAAAAATTAGCTTCTGAGCTAACTTTGTACTTGGCCAATTTTCTATTTCCAGTTGCTAAATCTACCTAGTGAGCACTTTTGATTCCTATTTGTACAGGGGAAAATGAAGTCTAAATTACATGAAAATTTTCATGATTATAATTTTATGTCATGATAATGAAATTCATTTGGTTTTGTAGCTACATGAGTCTCTAGTAAAAATTTATGTGGTGCGAAGTAACCCTTCTGGGAAAATTTTATTACCCAGCCAACTTTTTACCATAAAACACTCAGAGGGTAGGTTTTAGGGGTTATTTTAATCATTTTTTTTAAAAAAAAAATAACCTTGTGAGTATATCTTTAATATATTTATAGAGAGTTAAGATATGATGGGTTTTACTCATATCTTATGTTGCGATTTTCTATTTTTCCATGTTCTGAAGGAGCTGATGTGATTATGTGACTACGTGTTGATTTTTTAACCATATTTTTTGATCCATAGATCCATTTTTGATTGTTTTTATTGAATTATAAATATAAATTCTCCCTATTTATAATTATATTGATTTAAAATTAAGGAACTATATAAATAAATTAGTCAATATTATAGATGGAGCAGTGTATTAATTTGACAAGTCTATAGACTTCAATGCAAAGATGACTATTGACATTAGTCGTCACTTCCAAAAATACAAATCATGAACATGCCTTAACTTATCAAAAATATCTCAGCTAATTCCCCAATCATTATTGAATATTTTAACTACCCTAATAGTGGGTGAGATTGATTAATGACTATGAGCTCTCCAATTTCCTATATAAGCAGACAGATTTATCATTGTAAAGGAAGACTTTTTGAGAATAGAAATGCTAAAAAAAATTTACCTCCAATATTACCTATATTGGTTAAACCTTGAACTTCAATGAAAATTTAATTCACCTCCCTTCATTATTCTTTTATTCTATGTGTTATTTGTGTTTGTTGATATTTTTTTGTCAGTAATGTTTGCCCCTCTTAGTATTATCCATTCCTAGCACCTTTGAGTAGAATTTAGAACTAACATAAATATAATATTATATTCATACTCAAGTCTATGTAATAATTATCTATGGATAAATTGTATCTCTCTCAATGCTTCCCTATGTTCTCATGCCTCCATATGAAATACTTATGCATTTAGAGTATCCTTGGTGGAGTCTGTGTGATATTGTCTCATTCTTAGAAATTTATATTGTGTTCATCAAGGTAGTAGAGGCACTTAATCTATTCTTGGTGCATCAACATTTATTTATTTTATCACTCTCTTACCTTCTTCCCTTTTCCTTGATAATATTAGGTTTAAATTAGCGTTATATTTACCTTTCTACTCTTTAGGTGTATGAACTAGTCTTAAACCAGTGCGCTTATAATATAATGAATCCAAACTACTCCATAGGTTCATATAAAAGAGTGCAAGGGTCAAAAAACCTTGGGGATGTTATAATAATCTCACTTAACCAATTCTTCCAATTTGGCAGGTGTAAAGTTTGAGTGATAGTAAAATCTAAAACTTGTTTTCATTTATTTTTGTATTCTTGATTGACTAAAACTAACAATGATGAAAATATAGCTAAGTGAGATTATTAATGACAAACATGTGTATTTAAGTATCTCTCTCTCTCTATCTCCTTAGATATATATACCATAAATATTTTATCTATAGTTTCAAAGACTTACAATGATATATCTTTTGCAAAATAACTTGCCAATAGGTAAACTAGCTACATCAACACACATGTGTACTTATAAACCTTTCTCTCTCAATTTAAATATATTTCAAGTACTTTTAATCCATATTATATGCATTAATTTTAAATGTAACATGCTCTTAGTTACAGGTCAGTCACTAGTAAATCACTCATATTTAACTCAAGCAAAGACAAGGTGTGCACACATAACTAGGTACTTATTATTTTCTTTGAAACTATCAATATCATTTCTAGATTAAATGGGGGGCATGTAGATGATATTTTGTGATTATGTAGGACATCAATCTTTTACACTTGAAAAACTTAGACCTTGGTTATCCCTCTTAGTTATAATCATGATTTACTTTTACAATACTCACATCTATTCTATATTATGCCCATTAGCCTATCTCTTAGTCTGAGAAATATTATATTGATGACATAGACATCCTACCTTGTGTAAAATGTATTTATCTTACACCTTGTCAAGTTTTAAGCTTGTAATTATTCACCTACTCTCTAGACACTAATGTCTAGGATAGACAGTAGTGATAATGTTATTATCCTACCTTGATGCAAGTGTCTAGTGATCTAAACTCATCTAATTTATAAATGAAATGTAATCTAATGGTTAGCCTAAGTAATTTAATGTGAGTTATCTCTTGATAGGATTGTTATAAATATAATATCAAACCTCATTCATTCCTCACTTAGTAATCAAACCAAAGAGGCCAAGGCACTTATCAAAAACACTATATAAAGCATCAATTGATCAAAATCTTCCCTATTTACACAACAGTGATAAGTATAACACATTTACATGTTTAAAGTATTAAATGATCAATCATAAGGTCTTATTTTATAATTTAAAAAATAGGTCATTATTATACTTACTTTATACACATTACATGATTCACATATAATCCAACATATAGGGGAGAACTACATGACTCTAAGGCCATCATTTGGAGTATTGGATATGTAAGCAATCCCTTTTAACAATAGGGTCACTATGGGTCAGCTTAACACTATGTTACCATTAACCCATTTTCTCCCAAAGTCACATTGAATATGGAAATCTAGGGTTTTTCCATTTCACAAGGAGTGATAGTCCATGACCTAGATCTAAATGTTCTAGAGTAAAGGCAAAACCAAACCTAAAAGAATCTAGGTGACCACATCCTATTTCAATTAATATTACATATAGGAAACTAGCATCAAACTTAGATAATAGTGTCGACACAACCATATAGGATGATGGAACTATCAAGAAATCTAGAGGCATTAGATCTAGAATATGATAATTATTCCATAACTGTCTTCCCACCTATTTTCAACCTATTCTAGATTTAGATTTGCATTAGGATTAGATCCAGCTAAGTACTCTCTTGTTCTTCATTTCTATATCTAACATAATTTTACTTTTCATTAATATCTTATCTCAATTTAATAAATTCAATATATGGTATATCTAAGTTTTGCATTAAATTGGCCTATTGTAGATCTAATAGTCGCCCTTATACCCTATCATTTCTATAGTCTTAACCCTATCTACCCATGGACCCTCCAAGTTACCATGATTTTAAACTATTATAACATGATGGGCATGCATTAAAGGAGAAAAACCATGCTTGAACTTAGCTCAGTGCTTCTTGGAGTATAGTTATTAAAGGTTCACAAGGATTTCATGAGGCTAGATTAAAAAGAATTAATATTTCAAACTTTTCTAAGGTTTTAGCCTTCATAAGGATCTATTCCAAAGGAATAATTATCAAATAACATGGCATAAGAGAGCATGTGTGTCCAAAATATAATTGGGATCACCATAAAAATACTCAATAAATGAAACCCAATGCCCATTCATACCTGGTGCCCTTTTCGACCCAATGCCCATTCGCACCTAGTGCTTATTCTAGCCCAGTGCCCAATTATGCCTAGTGCCCATTTTGGCCTAGTGCCCATTCGTGCCAAGTGCCCATTTTCACCCTATGCTTGAAGATGAAATCCACTTGGTTAGATGATTAAGTAGTAAAATGTCAAGTGTCACACCCCACAAAAAAGGATAAATCTGATCTGATTTGTAGAATCATGAGTGATCAGCTTTCACTCACATAATTATTATACTAGTGACTAATAAGATAAAAAGACATGACTAAGTAATAAATCCTAATGCAGATCTTAGCCAACCTCTAATATGAACATTCAATTCTATTAATTGCATGAGTGTGGGGGATTATAGCAAATGATAGGACATGATTTCCAATAGATCCCAAATAATCACTCTAGCTACCTCCATGTCTAAATTAAAATCAAAATTCAATAAGCATGGGATTTGACTTTTAGTTAATATTCTCATCTATATATATCCAATGTAATTAATGACCCATGGGATTCTTGTATCTATAAATTTTTGGTCTTTCATTATATAAGGGTGGAAACTTTTATGCACATAAATTCTACTAAGATTTGTCCTCCATGAGCCCTTCACTCTCTGAACCCAGTGACTAATGAAAATATTGATTTTACCTCTCTTTGTGATTCTTTCATTATATGCATATTTTAATGGTTTCTGATATTTTTTTGTGGACATATTTTCCCTCACATTATTGTCCATCCATTCTCACATGTGTAGAACTTAGTTCTCTCTTACAAGTTATATTTTGTACACACCTGAGTTTATGTACACCCAATTTTTGGACCATTTATCATCTCTACAATGTTGTATTATGTTCATGTGCCTCCATGTGAAATATTTATGTAAGTAGTGTCCATTTTTGGGACCATGTAATAGTTTCTCATAGGAGTGCTAATAGTTTCTCATAGGAGTGCTATTAGTGGCCATAGGAGTGCTCACTCTATTCTTGGTGCATCACAACTTTTCCTTTCAACAAACCCCTCACCCTATCTTTCCCTTTTCCTTTGTCAAAATTAAGTTTAACACTAGCAGTAGATTTACTTTATATTCTTGTTAGGTCTATGTGTTGTTACTAAATCAAATTTGCTTAGATTAAAGGGAAGTCGACCTTCTCTAGAGGTTTATCCAAAGGAGCAAAAGATTCCCACACCTTAGGGGAAGATCTCGTTATTACACCAAAGCCTTAAACTAATTGTACACATGAGAGCTTTAGAACACACCCGTGTAAGTTCTCATTCTATCACAGTACCTTTTTTCACCTAGTGCCCATTATCTTAGTGCCCATTTATGCCCAGTGTCTATTCATACCCACTGCATAGTCATGCCCAATGCATGTTTTGGTCTATTTCCCATTTGTACCCAATGCTTGTTTGTTCCTAGTGCCCATTCATGCCCATTTCCCATTATCACCTAGTAACCATTCATGCCTAATGCCTATTTATGCCCATTTCTTACATTGAGCTCCAAAAACTTATGCACCATGAATTATCCTCAAGGGTACAAACTTTAGGTGATAATAGTTTCTAGCATGCTCGGTGGAAAAAAATTATATAGTTCAGTTAAGAGCTTTGTGTGGCCCTTAACAAGTTTGTTGTTTTAAAGACACCTTTCAAGAACTTGGTGACTCCAAATGTTCTTGGTTCTTAAGAGATCATTTCTTTGTATTATGCCAAGATAGATGATAAATTCAAGAGGTACTGATTTATAGTTTATTGAATTTCATGTATCCGTATAAGAAGAAGAGTTAGAACATCTAGTTAGGAGAGCTAGTGATTCAAGACAATCATTCCTTAAAGCTCAATCTACCCTACCTTTTATAACATTTCCCTAGCCTAGAGGGATTTTATTTCCTATTCCTTTCATGGATATTCCAAGAAACCTATTTTTCTTACCCTTTAATGGAGGTAGTCCTTTGGATCTAACTCAATATGATAAAATTCTAGTTGTAGATCTTAAGAGCTTGTCATATTTTACTGGTAAGAACACAATCAATCCCATAAAACACATATAAGATACTACCAATATTTTCTTATTCCACCATGTTATTGAAGATAATGTGTAAGTTAGGCTAGGTACAACTTATTTAAAAGGTAAATCTCTCTAATAGTATATATATATATATGAGGCCTAATTCCATTTATAATTAGAGCAAACTAGTAGAGCAACTATGCAAGAAATTTGAAGATAAAAGTGACCACTTATCCTTGATAGATTAGCTCACCACTATTAAGAGAGCCCCACATGACATGATGGTTGATTTTAATTTTAGGTTCCAAAGAGTCTAGGATAGAATACCTCCTTTGTTAAAACCATATCCAAATACTACATTCTTATATTATATGAGGGCTCTAAAAAGTGATATAATAATAATGGTCCCATGGATACATCATAATGTGTATAAAATTAATGTAAGGGCTGAGAACTATCTGATTTACGATGGAAAAATTGTTTCTATCCTTCCCATGCCTCTCTATCCAGAACCACCACCCAATCAACCTACTAATTGACATTCATTAACACTTATCCCTATTTCAATCATCCCACTAATTTATTATTTTTAAGTAAATTAGTGTTTAATTCTTAAATAATAAAATGGTCTGAGTAAGAGAAAATTAGTGAATAATATTCCAAATTAAAGCTACTAATTTGTGAAATTTAATTATAATTTGACCTTTTCTATAAATAATAGTGAGATAAAATTAAACTTATCTTATTCTATATTGATCCAACTAAGACAAGGTATATAAATTTATGTGTAGGCCTAGGAGACTATCAAAAATAGGATTTTAAACTTCATTTATTGATTGGATAAGAGTACTGAAACTAGACACCTTGGGCTCCGGTGCTATAGTCCTTCGTTGGTGCTATTATCCCGAGGATATAAGATTTATAGGTTTTTTTTTCCTGATCAATGTGAGAATGTGTACCAAATTTTTATACCTTGCTATCAACATAACTCCCTATATATCTTATTTTATATGTCTATGTATTCTATGCACTTGAATAGAAACATTGGAAAATAGGAAAAAGGAGTTAGTGTGTGTAAGATGCACTGAATATACTTCACACCCCATGTGTGGGTATGCTTCCTACATACCAATAATTTGAGGAGGTATCAAGCCATATTTAGTTCTCCCTTTAAGAGTGCTTGGTACAATAGTGAATGAAAATTCAAGAAATGTAAAAACTAGATGTGTTTAAGATGACTAAGGGCTGGTGTAAGGATTTGAATTAGATTGAAAGTGTATAGTCTAGCTGTATGTAGAGAATAGTAAATATTGATTAAGTGGTCTTTCTTGTATTCTTGATTGCTTGAGTGATATTTTCTAACCCTTTCCAAATTATCTTTGAATGGGATTTTATATGGATCTATAGGTCATGGGTTAGATGAAACCAGACTAGGCCAATAAAATAAACAAAAGGAATTAGAGAAAATGGTAATTTGGGATCAAATTATGATTGGAAAAGAGCATTGGAAAGGGGACACTCTAGGTTCCAACACTATAGGCCAACTTTGGTGTTATTGTGCTAAGCAGACAGGACTTAGGGGGATGAATTAGTCATGAAGAGAGGGTCCTACCTCAGCTGGGATCAAGTCTATAAGGCTACAGATGATTGAGAATTAGTAAAAACAAGCCTAAAAGGGTTATGAGAGAAATAAAGAGGGACCTAAATATTAGGTGTCATTAACCATGCTCAAGTTTCTACTTTTTGCATTTTATATGAATACATTTGCCCCCTTTTTATTCTAGTGATGTAGCAAAGTGAAATACTAGGATATAGGAAAATAAAAATTATACCTAAATTTAAATATAAAGGTGAAGCCCACAAAGCTATGTGATGTTGAGTAATGTTGGATAGTGTATAAAGAGCATGTTGTGCAAGTGTGAATCTATGAAAGGAAAAGAAAAAGTAGATTAGTTCTTATTATATACAATATAAAACAAGAATGTACAAAGTTGGGTAAGAGACAGAGTGGAAGAGAAAGGAATGAATACACCTCACTAGGTATATGAAAAAATACAAAACCTATTGTGATGTTGAGTAAGGTTGAGTAATGCTAGATGTACTGGATGATGTTGTACCAAAAGTTATATCATGAACGAAGCTGAGTACTCAATTCCTTAGAAAGTGGTTCAAGAATGCAAAGGTTGGCCCTTTGGCTCCATTTTCACCTGCTAAGTGAAGATAAATGATCCTATGTGTGTTATTCAATGTTTGGACTATGTTTCCAATCTCTCTAAATAGGTGGCTCAAGAATACAAATGTTGGCCCTTTAGCTCCATCATTACTACATGAAGTGAAACTATGAACTGATATCGATATGAAGAATTATGTCATATGAGATGGATTTTGAAGCCCATGAATGCTTTGTAAATATAACAATGTGGCATGAATAGTTGAATGTGTACTAGAAACTAGGCCAATGTTGCCCAACTAAAAAAATATGGAGATTAGGATTGTTTGAAAACCACTTCAAAACTAAAAATTTGGCTTATGTAGAAGCCACTAAAGAACTCAAAAACTCTAGAATATAGAGGTTAGGCTTGTATGAAAACCACTCCAAAATGATACCAACCATTTACAGATGTAGTAAGACACATAACTACTAAGAACACCTTGGTAATGTTGAACTTGAAAAGAAAAGAATCAAAAGTGCTATGTAATCCACCCTTAATCACTGGTGTCTGAAACATGTATTTTGATTTGGAAGTTATACCAACTATCATATTTGAAACTGGAAGTGAGAATCGATCATGACATGGATGATGCCCCCTATGTCTATATTCTTTGAGAAACCTATACTAAAAACTACTAATTCTAAACTAGTATGATTGTGTAATACTATAGTTGAACCTACTTTTTTGCATGCTTCTAGAAAATTTACCTTTTACGTTATTTAGATATGAGTGCCAAAATAGGACACTCTAGTATCCAATGCTATAGTATAGCCTTGACACTATTGTTCTAGGCTAAAACTAATCACTATTCTAGATTATTGAGTATCTACCTATTTGTTATGAGTGGTTTGATAACTTATTATTGTCTTGGTTGTTCTAAAACTAGATTTTTCGATCGATAAGAGCTTTGATCTCTATAACAAAACCCCTATTTATTTCCCCTTCTTTTGAGTATAGGAATAGGTAACCTATAATGACTACCCTTAGAAGAAGAACCCTACAAGTGTGTTAAGATACAAATATACATGATATAGCAATGATAATCAATAAAATATCTCAAGATATAGCATGGTTTGAATTGAGAGATTGTTATATCAACAAGGGTATGCCTAGATAGATATAAAAATGTAATAGCATGTGTAATGTACAAGAATTGAATTAAAACTAAAATTTTTAGTTATTAGTTTGGTAGTTGTTAGTTAGAAGGAAGGAGTATGATATCCATCATGGTAACCAAGAGAATAAAAAAATGCATGATATGGTCATAACATTACAACAATTGAGAAGCAATCAAGAAACAAGCACACAAAGCAAGAAGTATACAAGGGTTTCCAAGGGGCCATGAAAATAAGGGACATGGGTACATGTCACTCAAACTATAAAAAAAGCATACAAGGCATGTTCAAATTCCATGTACATATACAACTGGAGTAAGCAAAGTTTGCAAAATGGCCATAGGCACATAGAAAAGTACAAGAAAAGGACATTGGTAAATGTCTTAAGGGACACACATGAATAGAATCAAAGGACAATGGAAAATGTCCTAAGGCACATATAGGAGACAAGAATAAAGTGGAAATGCAAGCACATCAAGATACACTAAGAAAGAAGATAAAACATGTAAAGACTGGAAAGATACAATGACATCTAATTAATCAAATCAAGAGGGAAAGTATGCAAGACATTTTTAGTACAAGACTAGGTATATGCTAAGAAATAAACAAGTGCTAGATACTAATGATATGTTAATAAATTAATCTATGTAAGATAGTAGATAATGCATATCAAAATGTTAACTTAGAGTGTGGAGTCTAGGAATGACTTAACTTGGATGGTGTAGTCATGTAGAAGATACCCCCAGTGGGTATGCATATCGATGTGTGTCCCAAATGTAGAAGTAAGTATTCCCCCTCAATGGGTAGAGTGAATCAATCAATTATCTATATTTCATTATACACACTCAAAAAATATCAAGTGAAGCATGGTGATGTAGATAGATCGATATACAATAGCATGGAATAGAAACTGTAAGTCCTAACATAGAAGTATAAATGTAAAGCATGGATGTTGCATACAATCAAAATGTTTTTGTTGTTTTTGACATATTTGAATTTTTTTGGATTTTTTGAAATGTTATATTATTTTTTTATTTTGTAATTATTTGAGCTATATGTAATAAATCATAAGAAACTATGTACAATCAATGTTGAAAAGAAACTTATGTACAAGCAATGTGTAAAATAACATACTATACATGGAATCTATGTAGATGCATAATGTTAATTGGATTTTTAAGTTTATTTCCTTTGAGTAAATCTAGATGATACACTTTAGAGATAAACTTTTTGGTAATGATGTATGGGCCTAACCAATTTGGTTTAAATTTTCCTTTGATTTCTTCTTTGGCATTGACATTACGAAGATTTGCTTTGAGAATGAGATCATTAACTTCAAATTATTTGGTGTGAAGTCATTTTTTGTAAGATCATTGTGAGATAAATTTGTTATAAGATCATTTTATATGTTGTTGGTAGATTCTAAGATGTTCTACTACTTGAATACATATATGGTATAATTGTTTGAACTAGTGTAAACATATTTTGAGATATTGGTCATTAATGAGAATACCCTTATGAGAGACACAAAGAGATGGGATTTCTAATTCTAATGGTAAAACTACTTCTATGCCATAAATGAGTGAATAAGGAGTGGATCTTGTGGGTGTATGAATACTTTTGTGGTAAGGCCATAATGCAAAGACTAATTGATTATGCCAATCATCTCCAATTTTGGTCACTATTTTTCTCAAAATATTGTTGATTGTTTTATTAGTGGCTTCTACTTGAATGTTTCCTTGTGGGTAGTATGGAGTGGAGAATGTGTGTTTAATCTTATATTTTGTGCAAAATTTCTTGATTTTTTAATTCTTGAATGGTGTTCCATTATCATAAATAATAGTTGAGAGTAAGCCAAAGCATGAAATAATATGGGTCATGAGGAAGCTACAAATATCTTCCCCCATAGTAGATTGAAGTGGAGATGCTTCTATCCATTTAGTAAAGTATTCAGTAACTGTGATGATGAACTTGTGCCCACTAACAGATTCAACGTTAGTTTTTCTAATAAGATCAAATCCCCATAACATGAATGGTCATGGAGAAACAATAGGTTGTAATTATTATGCAGGTGCATGCTACAAGTTATTGTGTCATTGACATTTATTGCATAACTTTGCATATTTTAAACATTCTTCTTCCATAGTGGGCTAGTAATAACCTTGTCAAATCAATTTGTGTGACATGGCCTTTCCACTAAAGTGACCACCACACTCACTGTCATGTATCTATGTAAGAGAAATTTTGGCTTCTACTAAATTCAAGCATCTAATTAATTATCCATCAAGGGATCATTTAAAGAGGTCCCTACCAATGATTACATAACATTATGCTTGTTTGTGTAGTTTATTCTTGTCATTTCATAAAAAAGTGTCTGGTGTAACATATTTATTTAGAAAATTTTAGATGTCAAAGAACCATTCTAGAGTTTTGAAGCTATGTGTAGTGGCTAAAATCGATAGTGTAATTATATCTATGTTTATTATTAATGGTGATTATAATCATTTAATTGTGAAAATAGCACAATCATTATTGATGTTGATAGGGATTAGGGTTGTGGAGCTTTCCATTGCATTTGCATGTTGATTATCTTTTCTTGGTATACTTTCTATAGAAAAGTAATCAAATTATGATGATAAACATTGTACCACATTACAATATGGGATAAGATGTTCCTCTTTCTCAAAATAAATATGATCTTTATTCCATTACATTGTGTTGATGATAGATGTAACATAAGTCGGTTCAGCTAAAATAGGAATTCTAGTATTGTGAAAGGTTATTTACAACACAACTTTGTAAACATTTGATCATTGAAGGAGCTCAAGAACAGAAAATGTATCTAAATGGGTGCTATCTTGAGTGATAAATCTATATCCATGGGTGTAATCAACCGACCTATCTTCATAAACTTGGGTGATAGTGTGGACCGTGTGATCTAATACAAGCATAGAGCTAGTAGCAGATGCGAGAAAAGATCTAGATATACCAAGTTCAAAGGGAGGAGGGATAGGTACAATTGCTAGTGCTTTCTTGTGTCTAGTAGTGATAGGAAGATAATTAAAAGTAGCCAATGAGTTATATGCATTACGCAGAAAGCATGAAAGTGAAGTGAAATACATGAATTTTGAGTGATGGTTTGTGCAATAATATGTTTATAAAGAGCATTCCATAGTAAGCAAGGGACAAAGATTATTACTTTTTCCATAAAGGAATAGAAACTTTTGACATGTAACATAACAATTCTAATGCATTTGGCATGATAAACATGAAAAACTTTCCACATGAGAAATAGAAAGTAAAGGATAAATATCATGAATTTTTGCATAAAGGCATATAAAATTTTGACATGTAACCTAACATTTCAAATGCATTTAGCAAAATGGAGTTGGTAATTATTTCGTATGAGAAAAAGATAATATGCAAAAATAATTTTGAAATTTTGTGCATTTTTAGCAATGAATTTTGTAATATCATCCCATATAATGAAACATAAGAATGAAATGCAAAGGACGAAGCTTTGTACTAACATATGATTGACTTCATCATTCATGTAAATTATAGGACCCATTATGGTTTCCTTGTTATTTGCAAAAAATGTAAGAAAAATTTGTACATAAGTGAGAATCATTTTTTCAATTTGATTATATATGTAAGGTGATACCTCAAGAAGCAAATAGGTGCTAGTACATGCAACTAGGGATTTAACAGTGATAGTTTTGCAAAATACCATGAATTTTTTAAATTGAAATTGAATTTTTGATTTGAGTATGCAAGAAAAAATTTAAAAATTTATGGGAGAATGTTTTATTTAATGAGACCTAGTATGTGTAACTATGGTTTTGAAAAAAGTGATTTTTTTTGACATTACTATGAATTTTTGGAATTTGAAGTGATTTTCTAATTTTAACATTCAACTAAAAATTAAAAAAAAGATTGGAAAATTATTGGGAGCTAGTTGATGCAACTAGGGTTTTAAATTATTTTAAAATTTACTACTAAATTTTAAAATTTGGATTGAATTTTTTATTTAAATATTAAATAAAAAAAATAAAAAATTTATGGGAAAAATAAGCTAAGAATTTACCCTAGGGTTTCTAAGGTTTTTATGCACAATTTGAAGTAAGTTAGATTCACCAAATGATTTATTATTTTTTGGGGAATTAGTATTTAATTCATAAATAATATAAATGGTCTAAGTAGGAGAAAATTAGTAAATAATATCCCAAATTAAAGCTATGATTTGTGAAATTTAATTACAATTTGACCTTTTCTAAAAATAATAGTGAGAGAGAGAAAATTAAACTTATCTTATTCTATATTGATCTGACTGAGACAGGTCTAGAATTTTGAGTGCATGCCTAGGACACTATCACAAATAGGATTATAAACTTCATTTCTTGATTGGATAGGAGTGCTGAACCTAAACACCCTAGGCTCCAACACTATATTACTTCCCTAGCATTGTTGTCATAAGGTTCATATCTTGGGGTTTTATTCACCTAGTTAGTGTGAGCCTATATAACAAATTTTAGAGACATGATATCAACATAACTCCCTAAAGATCTGATTTTATATGTCTATGTCTTCTATGCACTTGAATAGAAACTTTGGAAAATAGGGAAAATGGGTTAGTGTGTGTAAGATTCATTAGATGTGCTTCACACCCTATGTGTGGGAATGATACCTACATACTAATACTCTAAGGAGGGATCAATCCATATGTAGTTTTCCATTTAAGAGTGCTTGCTGTAATAGTGAATGAAAATGCAAAAACTAGGTGTGCTTGAGATGACTAGGGGCTGGCGTAAGGACTTAAATTGGCTTGAAAGTGTATAGGCTGGTTGTATGTAGAGAATAAGGAAGATTGCTTGTGTGGTATTTCTTGTATTTTTTATTTCTTGAGTGATATTTGTCAACCCTTTCCAAATGATCTTTGAATGGGTTTTTATATGGATTTATTGGTCATGGGTTAGATGAAATTAGACTAGGCTTACACAATGAGAAAGAGGAATAAGGGGAAAATGGTAATCTAGGCTCAAATTGTGATTGGACAAGAGCACTAGAAAGGGGACACCCTAGGGTCTAGTGCTATAGTCTAACTTTGGCACTATTGTGTTGAGCAGATAGGACCTAGGGGAATGGATTAGTCATAAATAGAGGGTCCTAGCTTAGCTAAGATCAAGTTTGGAAGTCTATGAATGACTAATAATTAGTTAAAACAATTATAAGATGGTTATGAGAGCAAGAAAGAGGGACCTAAGGATTGGGTGTCATTAACCATGCTCAATTTTCCAATTTTTGCATTTTATATGACTACACCCACCAACTACATATGTTTCCCCTCCTAATGAACTACATGAAGTTAAGTCACTACTATAAAAAATTTGGGAATGATCTAGTAGATTTAAATAGGCATCAATCCCAACATTCTAGACCATACTAGCCCTTTAATTAGTCATATTAACATGTTAGGTAGTTTTATCAAAGTAGCACATAAGCCCAAGGTTAACTCACTTATGACAAAAAAATATAATACATAGAGTGTTAGTGATACTAGCACCTCAAAAGCTATGGTTATTTGCCAAAGCAAAATAGCCCAAGATTATGGGTGGTGTTTTCCTTATAATTAGCCACTCAATCAGGTTACTTATGAAAATAAAGTGTCAAACCAAGACCTGATGGTACAATGCATACCATATCCCCATGATCCAACAAAGGAGACAAACTCATAATGGGAGGAGGTATATGTACAAGTTTAGATACAAGGTGAAACCAATTTTGTGAATTAGCATGAGAATGAATTATGCACCACAAATCAGAACAAGTATAGATAGTCAATAATCGGATGACATATTACACAAAAACCAAAAGGAAGTCAATGAAAGTAGAACTTTTTCCTTCAAATGGTTATCCTTCTACTTCCCAATATCCAAGTGAAGCTATCAGAGGAAAGATACACACTAGGATAACCCAAGAATAATCGATTCCAACTAATCAAGATGGGAGTTAGCCTCAAACCAACCAAATCCCAAAGGAAGATGTTACCACCTCATAGTCTCAACCAAAAGGGGTGCAGATCCATTTTATCAAAGTAGATCAGATGAATAAATATATTCTTAATGTAACTATGTGGGAGTCTCTTTCCATCCCTTCTCAAAAGGATTTGTTGCAAGAAGCATTGAGGGCCTTCCACTCACATGAACTAGCAAAAGGTGCTTTAGTAGTCTCCACAAGTTTGTGCCAACCACAAGGAGGAAAGTCTAGAAAAATATACAATCCACCACCATTTTATATCTACTTAATCATTGGCTAACACCTTGTCCAAAATTATATGATTGATTTGAGTGTAAGTAACTCAATAATGCCTAAGAAAATTGTTGACATGTTAGGCATATAATACGTCTCAATCATAAAAGGTGTTGTCTACTTAGATGGCATAACTATTAAAATAGTCATGATAATTGAGGACTTGATCCTTACTCTACATGTATGTCTTAGCCTCTCCATCACCCATGACATCTCTGTTATATACCTCCATCCTTATTTCACCATTTGTCTCTCAAGGGACTTCACTACAAAAATGGGTGGGTACTTTTCATTTTATTAATCACACATGTTGTTGAAGACTAGGTATGGGACCAAGGTAACCATCAAAGATGAACATATTTATATGGATAATATAGATCCATACTCACTTAATACCATCAACATGAATTATATAATGCATAACCTAGAGGATATTGTATTCTTGTACAAAACTACCATGCCTTTAGAGGAGGTTCCTGATGTAGCACTTAACAAGTGAGCTAGTGAGCTTTATGGGCTTGATTTGTATGATTTTACACAATAAATGAGGTTGGGCACTTATTTCAGCCATGAGGAGAACCTTGTATTGCCAAAACTCATGAAGGGTCAAGGTTATTTAACAGTCATGGTTAAGAGCCCAATATGAATGTTAAATAATTGAAATGAAAATCAACAAGCTATCTAAGGGATCAATAACCTTAGAAAACATCTTCAATGCTGATGATCAACTCAAGGGAGAGAAGAGGAACATAACAATCGAAGAGGATAATTATAAGTAGGTGGTCATATATAATGGTGAGATCTTAAATAATAGAAAGGTATGTACTTATCCTAATAAGTAAGATTTTATCCAATTGTATAGAAATTGTGATGACATATTTGTATAGAGTTACTAGGACCTCAAAGGTTTTGACCTAGCCTTGGTTGAACACATAATTGAGTTAGGCCCACATGCCAAAATAATTAGGCAAAATCAAAGGCATATAAACCCAAATCTCATTCCCTTTATGAGGAAGGAGCTATCCAAACTCATAGAGGTTAATATCATATTTATAATCAATCTCTCCTCTTGGGTAGCTAACTTGATTTTAATTAGAAAGAAAAGTGGGGAAATTAGGATATGTATGGACTTTAGGGACTTAAATAGACCATTTCTCAAATATCAACTATCCTCTTCCACCCATGGAGTAGATCCTTCAAACATTAGTCGGTGTTGAGAGGTTTTCACTTCTTGATGTCTATTTAGGCTACAATCAAATACTTCTACATGAGTCAAATCAATTCAAAACCATGTTCACTATCAATTAGGGCACCTATACATATAAGAAGATGCCTTTTGGGTTGAAAAACACTAGGGTGACCTTATAAAGAGATATGGATATGGAATTTAAGGGTTTTATTAACAAAATGATATTGGTTTACCTTGATGATATCACTATCTTCTCCAAGAACATGGTCGATCATTTGATCAATTTAAAGCAGTTATTTGATAAGGGTAGGGAGTTTACGGTATCTTAAATCCTATGTAAGTGTGTTTTCATTGTCCATGAAGGATAATTATTGGGGCACATTATTTCTAAATAATGGATCACCATTAATGTAGAATGGATCTAATCTATCTTTTTTCTTTACCTTCTATGCTACAAGAAGAACATACAAAGATTCTTAGGGAATATAAATTTTGTAAGAAGCTTTATATTTGGTTTTTCTACCTTGTTCAAGCCACTTACCTTTATTCTCAAGAAATATTCCAATTTAAGTTGGTCAAGATAAGGTAGGAATATATTTGAAGCAATTAATAGATCCATATCTCAAGTTCCTACATTATTAAATCCATGTTATATAGGGACTTCATCCTCTACAATTTAGAGGATATGAAAGCATCTAGGTTATCATAGTAAAATAAAATGATGATAAAATGGAATAACCCATTGCCTTTTTTAGCCAAGCACTCAAGGATTATGAGCTTAAGTATAATTTTGTATAAAATCAAGGTCTTATGATCATAATATTCCTTAAAATGTTTAGATACATGCTCTCTAACAAAAAAATTAAACTAACGGTCTCACACCTAAGCATGAAGAAATTCCTATTGAGTAGGGACATAAGTGAGAAAAGAGCTACTTGGAGCACTAAAGTGATGGAGTATGATACTGACATCAAAATTAACAAGTTCATAAGGGGTAAAGGTATATGCAATAAAATGGTAGTGGACTTAGCCATTGACAATAGAGTAGTCCTTGTGATTTAAGAATATTGACCAATGCACTTCACCTATCCTAATCATGACTCCCCTTTTTAGACCCAAAGCATGAAGGTTTTCCTCCAAACAAGCACATATACATAGGATTTTGACAAGGCATAAATAAGGCACTTTAGATTGTAATACATCTCTTATGTGACTGTTAATGATGTGTTATTAATAAATAACATCAATGGAGTCCTCTTGAGATGTATAGATAAAGATTAGATTGACAGGGTCCTTCAAGAGTTCCATGATGGACTATTACGAGGTTACTATTCACAAAAGACTACTGATGTCAAGATTATGATAGAAAACTATTATAAGATAAACTTGTTTTGAGATGCCCATAAGTGGGTAAGGAACTTCAATAACTATGCCTTCTTTATAGGCAAGTAAAGGCTAGACACCCTTCCTATGCACATGATATAATCTAATCATCCCTTCACCCAATGGGATCTGGACTTCATTAACATGATCAACCCTCCCTCAAGTACTAGACACAAATGGATCCTTATAACCATAGACTATTTCAAAAGATGGATTTAGGAAGTGGTACTGAAGGAGGGAAATGAAACATACATATATATGTTTCATTTCCCTCCTTGAGTACAACTTCCTAAATCCATCTTTTGAAATAGTCTATGGTTATATATATTGGACTTCTATGGAGGTATAGTTACTATATTTGGTGTTCCATCCACCATTATCTCAACATAATGTTATGGCCTTCATTGGGAATAGAATCAGTGAATGGGATATCAAATATGGCATTTATTTGAGCACCTCCTCAAACTATTAACCTTAAGGTAATGGTTTGGTTGAGTCCACCAACAATAACATAGTCCATATCATGGAGGAAAATCAAATAACCTGGCACACTAAGCTCAAAATAGCATTAGGGAAGATATAATAACACCATAAAGAGTGATATCCAACTCACCTTTCATGCTAGTTTATGGGAGAGAAACAAGGATACATGTGTCTCTTGAGTTTCCATCATTGGATTTATCCCACCAACTAGAGCTGATTGAAAATGATCCTATTACAATTAGGGTAGTAGAGCTAATGAAACTAGAGGACACTATAAATCAAGTGATGCACACTTTAGAGTTTCAACAAGTGTAGATGAAAAATACCTTTGATAAAATAGTTGTTAATAGAAATTTTAAAGAAGGGGACATAGTGCTAAAATTGGATAAAGACATGGAGAAAGTTAGAAGGCAAACCATGTTTTATGCCATGGTCCTTATGTCATAACTAGTTACAAATAGACTAATGCATTTCGCATCTCAAGGCTAAATAGAAAATAAATGCATATCCCAATAAATGGGTTTCATCTCAAGCACTACTCTTTAAAGTTCCCCAGAGATTTTTAAATAATAGATTATCTAATTTTATTTCCTAAAAATGATTTTTAATAGTAGTTAGTTATTTTTCATTCCCTAAGTGCTTTCACACATTGTTATCATTCCTTTCTTTCTTGTTTTGTTTTGGGAAGGTCTCAGTTCATCTTATTATTCAATGATGGGCCATAGATTTATCAAAATTTAGCATGTATAAGATTTAAACTTTTAGATTAGGTAGATCTCTTAAGATTCAATAATTCCATGCCTAATGGATTATTAGTCTTTGATTAGTAGGTAAGCAACTTGCAGAAGTCACCAAAATATTGACCCTTCAAGTTATTATGACCTTGAACTTTTCTAACATGATGGGTGCACATGAAATGGGTACACATAAGGATAAAAATCACCCTTACACTCATCTTAATTATTCATGGAGCATAGTTCCTTAAGGTTCACATGGAGTTCACAAGGAGGCTAGATTAAAAGGAATCAAGATTCTACACTTTACTAAGGTCTTGGCCTTCGTAAGGATTTGTGCCCAAGGATTAATGCTCAAAGACAAGGTCATGATGGAGAACACACATCCAAAATGGAATTAGGATGACCATATAAGTACTTAGTAAACATGATATAGCACTCATTCATACTTGATACCTATTTTGGCCTAGTACTTGTTCTAGCCCAGTGCTTATTCTAGCAAAGTGCTTATTCAACCCAGTGCCTATTCTAGCCTATTACCTATTATATGATACTACATATTCACTCCTAGTACCAATTTTTTCCTAGTTCCTATTTTATCCTAGTGCCCATTATGGTCCAATGCCAGTTTGTGCCTAGTGCCTATTTTGACCTAGTACTTATTCTAGCCCAGTGCCCATTTGCACCTAGTGCTTGAAGGTGAAAATCACCTAGATGGGTGATTAAATAGTAAAATTTCATATGTAAAACCCTACAAAAAACTACAAATATAATTTTATTTACAAATTCATGAGTGATCAACTCTGACTAACATAATGATTGGACTAATGACTAATAGGATAAAAGGGCATGGTTAAGGAATGAATCCCAATGTAGATCTCAGCTACCCTATGATATGAGCATTCAATTCCATTAATAATGTGAGCATGAGTACTTATAGAAAATATCAAGACATCACATCCAATAGATCCCAAGGAATCCCTCTAGCTACCTCCACATCTAGATTACAATTAAAATTTAATAAGCATGGGCTCTGACTTCTATTTAATCATCTTATCTATATTTCTCCAATGTAATTAATAACCCATGGTCTTTTGATATCTATAAATATTGGGTATTTTATTTTGTAAGGGTGGACATTTTTATGCACATAAATGTTACTAATATTTGTCCTCCATGAGCCCTTTATTGCTTGAACATAATGACTAATGAAAAGACTGGATTAACCTCTTTCCATGATTCTTGCATTCCATGTGTATTTTAATGGTTGTTGACCTTTGTTTGTGGACATATTTTCCCTCACATTATTATCCACCCATGTATAACTTGGATCTCTCTTGTAGTTCATATTTTGTGCACACCTGGGACTATGTGCACCCTATTTATGGACCATTTTTCATCCCCATAGTGTTGCATTGTGTTTTTTCACCTCTATGAAAAATAAATATGCAAGTAGTGTCTATTTTTAAGACTATGTAATAGTTTTTCATTTTTTGTAGTTTTTTCATGTTCTTTAAGGTAGGAATGATTGCTCTATTCTTGGTACATCATGAATTTTCCTTTCAAAAAACCCTTCACCTTATCTTTCCATTTTCCTTTATCAAGATTATATTTTAAATTAGTATTATATTTCATTTCTTATCTTTTTAAGTTTGTGTGTTAGTCCTAAAATAGATACACTTAGATGAGAAAGAAGCTGGCATTCTCTAAAATTTATTCTCAAGGAGCACATAAGTCCCACACCTTGGGGGATGATCCCATTATTTTACCAAATCCTTGAACTATTAACACACATGAGAGGTCTTTAACATGCCCATGTAAGTGCTTATTCTAGCTGAGTGATTGTCCATGCCCAGTACTAATTCATGCCTAGTGCCCATTTGCACCTAGTACCCATTTTGGCCTAGTGCCTATTCATTCCCAATGATTAATTCCCCTAGTTCCTATTTCATCCCAATTCCCATTCTCTCTTAGTTCTTATTTATACTCAATGCTCATTTGCACCTAGTGCCTATTCATGCCTAGTGTCCATTCATGCCTAGTGCTTGCATTGAGCTCTAAGAATTATGCACCATGAATTATCCTCAAGGGTTAAATATTTAGGTGATAACACTACACAAGAGGATACTTATCCAATTTAAGGTTTAAAACTTATGAAATGGAAAAACCCTAGTTCTCCATCTTCATAGTGACCTTGGGAAAAAATGGGTTAGTGGCAACACAGTGTTGACCTAACCCTAAAGACCCCATTGTTAGAGAGAGTTGCCTACATAACCAAAAATATATAATAGGGCCTCATACTCATGTAACTATTAAATATATTTTGGTTTATGTGTGAATCATATAATATGTGTAAAGTACAATAGTGAACTAGCTTATAACTTGGCAAATTAGGCTCTTGGGATGTTCCTTTAGTATTTCATACCTATAAATGTTATACCTATTGGGAATAAGGAATATATATAGGGGATATTTGTATAGTGTTATTCAATAAAATAAATTCAAAATAAACACACTAAAAACTAACACCTCTAGTCTAAACACCAGGGAGAGCATAAGTAACAAGCATACAATCAAAACATGACTAGAAAACAAAAAAAATCATCCTTTTACCTTATTTATAGATCCAAAATGGTTTGTTAAAGTGGATTGCTTGGCTATATGCATCAAAAAATATTTGTTAATAAAGATCTATTTTCTCCACCTCTCCTTGGCACCTTGGTTTTTGGTTGGTTATTCAACTTAGATTATGAATTTGGCATGGTAACACTAATAGAAAACCTTCTTAGAGGTATTTTGTCTTAATAACATTGCACTAATAAATCTTAGAGATCAATAATTAAGGCCTTATATTTATAGCCTCCATATTTAACTCTCACCCAAAGTAAGTTAAGGTTGAGTTTAAACATGGAATGAGTTCAAACTAACCCTAGGTGAGCTGAGGCTAACTCCAGTTGAGTTAAAAGGTGTCATGTAATTATGATTTTTAATTTAAAGGAATGTCTCTCAAATTATATATTTTTATATATTTGTGACAACTTGGAAACTCATAAAGGCAATGATGAAGAAGCTTGATATTTTGAATTTTTGAATTTCTATTTTTAGATATTCATTAATTACAAATGGATAATCTATCTAAGCATTTAATTTGGTTTAATTAGTTGATTCATTTTTATTATAATTTTATATCTTTTAATAATTGTTCAAGTGCCTCACTTAATAGTTCTATAAGTTAAACTACTAGTTGTTAGGTCACAAGGTGACTGGGGATGAATCCATGAGATTTTATTATTATGTATGGCATAATACCCAAAATAAAGATGCCTCAACACAATTTTGAGCATTAATAAATGGAATGCGAATGAAATTAGGATATTTATTTATTCTTAGGCTTAGTTTACATTATTTATTTAGAGTATATTTCTTATACTTTCTAGGTTCTAGCTAGGATTTTTGTCTATTTGCTAGTTTTATCCTATGTGAGGATTTATCCCACATTGGCTAGTTAGGTTTGAGTCTTGTTTCTCATTTACTACTTAAGAAAGGGATATACATTTTATTATACATCCTTTTTATATAATTTATGAATAATAATCAATTCATTAATAGTTAGTCTATTCTGTGTATGTATGTTGAAACACTCATGGTTGTAGTAATGGTGTGTTGGAGAGATCTTATCCCACATTATATTGCTTATGTCACTCTTGCACTTTTCAATATCTCAAACACATTTTTGGTTGAGTATGACATCTTTTACTTTTTATTTATAGGTTTTCATGTTTGGTAGTTGATCATTTCAGGTGTGTTTTTGCATACATGATGACTTTTTTCACCATTTTCCGTACTCTTTCATCAACCCACAACATGCTTTATTCTAGTTTACACATTGGCACTTTGACACACTTGTAGTTTGTTTCATGTGTCTATTAGGGCCCATTTTTTATCCCCTTACCTTATTATATGGAGACACTTTTGCACTCCCTTATTTTTTAGAGCATCTCTCATGATACTTGATGGCTTCTTTGACAACGACATTGTTCTTATTTGGAGATATTCTAGTGAAGCCCAATGTCTTGTTTTAATTTAGTGTTTTTTTATGTATGGTATATATTATACTCACACAAATTTATAAATTGTGATGAAGGGTTTGGTGATTCAGCCTTATATACATTCATGCATTTAGGTGCTCTATTATGGGCACCTTTTCACTTCTTCAGTTACTTGTCTCTTACATCACCATCATGGGAAATTATCTTTGAGATACCTTATCTATATTTTTGACACCATTTTTTTTATATTTGAAAATCTCCGACAACATATGGAGCTATTCTTGTGCATACAATGTCATATTATTTGGTGTTTGAATAGTGGATTTAGACCACTTATGTAGACCTTTTTCATCCACACAACCCATTATAGGAGGGGTGTATATATACATATTTTTTTCATCACTCCAACTAGTTAGTAGTATGGGGGGTGTGATGTAGATTATACTTTCTAGGTGTTGAGTGTCCCTCGTACCTAGTAGTACTCTATAATACTCTTTTACACTTTCATCACCACTGATAATCTTCTTGATTGAAACTATTCTAGTGAAACCCAATGTCAGTTGTTTTTATGATCAAGTATTGGATTTGTACCACTCATGTAGATTTATTTCCTTTGTGACTTGAGAGTACTTGGAGTGAAGATAACTTCAACATCATCTTTGGGGTATTTTTATCTTTCTCTTCTTCTTTTCTCTCTTTTGGGTGGGGGGGGGGGGGATTTTTCCTATGGGTTTTCTCTTTTTATCCACTTTATGAGATTTATATGTATATTTTGCACTTTTTTAGTGTTTTTTGGATTTCTCCTTTGCACATGGGTATCTTATTCAGGCACTTTACTTATCAAAACCCATATGAGGATTGTTATTTGTCTCCATGGCCTTCTTAGTGATTCTTATAGTGACACCAATGTGGTATCACCACCAGTGACACTAGTGTGGCATCCCCACTAGTGACACTAGTGTGGTAGCCCCACTAATCTTTGTGTTCACTTCTCACCATATTTTTGGAGGGTGTTCAAGCAATGCTTCTTTGGGTTCATCATTATACCTAGTACTTTGGAGCATAGTGTTTATGATTAGTAATCCTTGTATTTAGCACCATTCCTACTTTCACTTGGTATTTAAAGTGAATCAACATCCATGTATTATGATAGGATGGATTGGCATCCATAGGTACATGAGCCTTCACATTGCATCTTCTACTATTAGCTCCTAGTTTCACTTGAGGGGGGTGTTAGAGTATATTTCTCATGTTTGCTAGGTTCTAGTTAGGATTTTCATCCTTTTTCTAATTTTTTCCCATGTGAGGATTTATCCCACATTGGCTAGTTAGGATTTTGTCTTATTTCTCCTTGCCTACTTAAACAATGGATCTACATTATATTGTACATTTTTTATATAATTTTCTAAATAAAAGTTAGTTTATCTAGAGTTAATTTGTTTATTGTGTGTATGTTGAAGCACTCATAGTTTTCATAATGGTGTGTTGGAGATATCTTAGTTGAAGAGTGTTGTGAAATTTTTAATTGTTCAAGTTGCCCACTTAATGAGTTCATAGGCCAAATTATGAGTTTTTAGGTTGCAAGTTGATTGGGGATCAATCTATGAGAGGTTATTATTGCATATAGTACAATACCCAAAATAGGGATGCCCCAACATAATTTTGAGTATTAATGAATGGCATGTAGATGAAATTAGTACATTTAGTTATTCCTAGGCTTAATTTTCATTATTTGGTATGAATCAATTTAAATCTAGTTGTGGTTATAATGGGGTGTCTACAATTTTCCATTATTTGGGAAGGCATTGCAAGCTATAAGCATAGTAGAATCTTATAAAAGAATGAAAAGGTCTTTAATTCCTAGTGCCTCAATAGGAAGTGGATGAGCCCTAGATGACCCTTTAAGGGAGTGGGTGATAGATAAGGTTGGTGATTGGTCCTTTGAAAGAAGTAAAATGATGGGACCCAAAAGGTAACAAGGGGTAGGAAAGACTAATTTGACCAAAGGTAGTTATAATCAGTGGCACAGTGAGACTCCCCTATTAGATAGATAAAAATATTTTTTTCCTAAAGGTATTTATAATCATCAGCATAGTGAGGTAAAAAGATAATGATTTAGCCAAAGGTGGTCATAATCATTAGTAAAATGAAAATATGCCCCAGTTGGGCAGATAGAGATAATGGTTTACTCAAAGGTGGTTATAATCATTAGCATAATGAAAACATGCCCCAATTGGGTGGATATAGCTAATAATTTTCCCAAAGGTGTTTATAATCATTAACATAATGAAAACATGCCCTAATAGGGAAAGAGAATGATAAGGATTTACTCAAAGGTAGTTATAATCATTAATATCTAGAGAAGTTGAAACACAATGATTTTCCCAAAAGTGGTTATAATCATTAGCACTATGGTTTAGAACAATATGGTAAATTTGAAAAGTGGGATTACATACTGAATCCATACTCATAGAGTAAGAATTATCTAGTACAGAGGAGAAAGATGAATTTGGGTAACTTGATAGTATGGAGATGCACATCATAACTAGCAAGGATTAAAATTATTTCATGATATAATTAAACTATATTTGGGAAATGATTTGGATAGATCGATAATTTTTTAGGTAACCAAGGAAAATTACCACAACATCATTGCTTGTAAATTTTTGTAATCTAATTTTTGTTGTAGCATGTGATGGTATGCATCATGATATAAAGCACTATGATAACTTAGCTTAAATATACATAAGGACTAACATGTGATCTAATAAATAAGTGAAAACAATGCACCAGTGATAAAAACCATGAAGGCAGTGTTGATGTATGATTATGTATGAACTTAAGTAGAATGCATAAGGAATAACATAATGAACATAGATATACTAATTCAAGGAACAATAATGAAAACAAACAAATAAGTAATGAAACAAATAAATAAATAAGAAGACAAAATAACAATAAACTAAAATCACAACAAAACACCAAGAAACAAAAAGTGAAAAAAACAATCAAAACAACATGAAGCAAACACAAATAATGGTTAATCACACTTTTAGTGAAAATAAAAAAACAATTTGTTTGTATATGTGTAATATAGATGTTACTCTTGGTGATAGGGTGACCCCTATGTTAGATAACAATAATACAGTTATAACAACACAATAGAAATGGAAAAATGTTTCCCCTAGGATATCATTAAACATTGACACAAACAAGATGATAGACCTTGTCCCTAGGATATAGGAGACAATAAAACCAATCAAAAAAATAGGGGGAAGAAAATAAAAAGGTGTAGCTAAGTTGATTCCAAATGCACTAGGCAAGTGGATGTTGCCTACATAGTGCCATTTATGCAAGATCCAACATGAAATTTAGGACAAATGTAGTTCTCCCAGGATATGGAAAAGAATAAAATGATGAGAAGAAAACTTGAGTGTGTGGCAGAGGAAAATATGGGAGTGGTCTCACAAAATGGTGAGAGCATTGAAATAGATAATACTCATAAAATGGTGAGAGTGTAAAATTAAGTTTAGTGAGCATAAATATTTAAAAGTTGAATACATAATGCACATAATAAGAACTTGAAAAATGGAAAGAAAGTAAGACTAAGACCAATAAGGATGGGTAACTAAGTGACAAGTGGTTACTCATGAAATATATAACAATCCCAATATCCTTACAGTAAATAAATGGTAAAAAAATAAAGGAAGGTGTGATTGAGCTAACTTGAGATACCCCATATATCCAAGTGTTACCTACATAGCCTGTGTGAACCTTAGGCTAATGTAGTTCTTCCAAAAATGGGAGGCAAAATCCAAAGGTGGTCTAAAAATAAACTAAACAAGGAAGATGTCCCATCCTAAAATTTTTGATGGCTTTATATCTCATGTGGAAATCTTAAGCTAATTTTCATGATCTTATGGTTTAAAAAGAATTTCTAAGTATGTTACAAATTTTTTTATAATTTTTGAATCATCTCAACTTGATTGATAATTATGATATACTAAATGGTCCAACCCACAAAATGGTAAGAGAATTCAAACTTTAAAAAGATCATAAAATGGGAAGAGCATGGAAAAGGGTGAATGAGATGACCTCAACATAAATTTAGCACTACCTACATAGTCTCAAAATGAGACCTCAAGTCACTGTAGTTATGCCTTATAGTAGAGGAATCTAACTAGGTAGAAACAAGTTTGTGAATTAGGTAAATGGCACAATATAGAATAGGAATGATAAGATGATGTGATAATGCATGGTAAATATGTTACACCTAATTTTCCCATAGGTGGTTATAATTAGGAAACAAAAATATAGGTTAATGATACTAATTTTCAAAAAATTGATTATAATTGGTAGCACAAAGTGGGACATTAATTTTCCCAAAAGCAATTATAATCAATAACAATTATAATGAATGAAATAATAAATGAAGGATACAACTACAAAATCATTTTCATACTAGTCCAAGATACTACCTCTATCTAAAATACTAAATCAACTACTAAAACTTGATCTGAATTCCCTTGCATAAGGTGTCCAAAGAACTAATTGAATGGATCTAAGGTCAAAGGGGTGGGTGGGGAGGGTAAAAAAAACTTTGGTTAATAGGGAAGATATGGTATAATGGTATAAAGAAGATAACGATAGGTTAAAACCTAAACATGCCTAATAGACAATACTTCATGTCTCTCAAGCAAAATAATGCTTGAGGTGTATGATTTCTATCAGCTCATCAAGTTCATCTCTATTTGGTGTAGTGATCCTATATGCTCCACAGACATAATTTTCAACAATAACATATGGGCCTATCCAATTGGGTTTGAAATTAGCCTTTTTATTCTTCTCAACCATGGTGTTATTTTGGTTTTATGTGAGAAAAATATCAAAAAAGTTAAACTCTATATGTTTGACTCATTGATTATAGTGGTCATGGAGTCTATTTTGGTATGCTTGAAGGCTGTTGATAGTGGTCATATATTTTTCATCAAGTAACTCTAGCTCTTGCAAAAAATCTGCTCTATAATATTCATCATCCAAGATGTGTTTTAAAAAGATACATATAGAATATAACTCAACCTCAATAGAAGAATGGCCTTAGTACCATAGACTAGGGAATATTGAATGGCTCCAATTAAACTATGGTAATCAGTAACCTAAGGGAATATTTAGAATTACCAATTATGGCCAACATCATTAACAATTTTTTTAAGGATGTTGACAATGGTTTTATTGGATGACTATGCTTGACTATTACCTTATAGGTAATATGTGGTAGAAAAATGTTGAGTGATATTATACTCAACACATAGTGATTTGGCATCCTTATTTTTTAAAAATCCACCAGTATCAGATATATGTTGGATGGGATACCATAGTGGTAGATGAGATGGTTAAAGATGAATTTGAAAAAATATTTTCTAGTCATGTAAATGAGGGTTATAACATCAACCCAATTAGTGAAATATTTGGTAGTGATAAGGATGTTTTTATGACCATCAGATGAGGTAGGGTTAATATTACCAATGAGATCGAGTCCCCATGTTACAAATAACCATCGTATACTAATTGGTTATAGTTTTTTGGTTAGGACATGAATCAAAATGACATGATTTGACATTTGTTACACCTTTTGACATAAGTAGCTACATCTGCTTCCATAGTTGGCCAATAGTAATTAGTATATAGGAGTGTTTTTCTTAGGAATTCCCCACTAGTGTGGGATCTAAATACTCCTTCATGAGATTCCCATGATGATGATTTAGCTTCTACCAAATTTAAAAAATGATGCAGAGTTACATAAAAGCTACAGTGGTAAGGGTTGGGCCAAGTAAGGTATATCATGAAGCTTGGTGGGTAAAGGCCTTTAGTTATTTATGTGATAGGTTAGGTTGCATGATATGGTCATGAAGGTAATTAAAGAGGTCTAAATACCATATATAGTTGGGATCAACAATATCAAAGAACATTGAAATGGTTGCAGGTTCATGAGTAGGGACTAGAAGATTTTTAATGGGGAATTGATATTCTTTTGCCTTATCTGTTTGGAAGATCAATGAATCAATGGTGGCCATGGAATCTATTGTCCTATTACTAGCACTAGATATGTGTTAAAATTATATGTTGGCAATATACTAATTGAGAATATAGATCATGGCCTTGTATAGCACTAGCTTATCATCTTTGGTTTGAAAGTGGTCTGTAACCTGATTGATGTTTAGCTGAGAATCACCATAAACCATGAGATGATGAATATTCCATTGTATTTCCTAACAAATCCCATCAACAAGTGATTTTTATTTATCCATGGTATTAGTAAAAATAAATTTGATATAGAATGATTTAGGGATAAGATCCTCTTGTGGTGTAATAAACAATAGGCCTACCCTTGATCCATGTGATGTAAATGATCCATAAAGATACATATTCTAGTGTTACTCCTCAAGAGGTGTTTCCATGATGGTTATGATGGGCTCATCTAGGATTTAAAAAGTGAGGGGTTTGATATCTACAAGGGGAGTTTTTTCAAGCTGATCTATAATTACTTTTCCCTTTATGAGCTTCTGATTAACATACTTGATCTTGAACTCTCTAAGAAGCATGATCCATTTAGCCATGTAGCCTTATAAAGTTGTCTTGGATAATAAATACTTGAGTGAATATAATTTATAAATAAATATGGTATTATTGTTAAACATGTAATGTTACAACTTATAAGCTACAAATACCATAGATAAATAAGCTTTTTGTATTGGCATATAGTTGTGTTTATATGTGACCAATATATAGATTAGATAGTATACAGTATGTTATTTTCCATTGTCATCATGTGGAGATGTAATTTACCCCAAGGCTTTGTATATAACAAATAGGTATAGTATAAATGGCTTCTCTAGAATTAGCAGTAATAAAATAGGTGGATTGGCAAGATATTCCTTTAGGTCTTGGAAGGCTTTCTGGTAATCTTCATCCCAATGAAATGTGACACCCTTATTTAGTAATTTTGTAAATGGATGGAATTTATTGGATAATTATGATATGAAGCATCTGATAGACTATATTTTTCCCTATAGACTATAGAGTTACTTCAAATTAGAAGATGGTAGCATCTTAGTAATGGCTCATACTTTGGTAAGATCAACCTCAATGCCTTGGTGAGAAATGATAATGCCCAATAATTTACTAGAAGTGACATCAAATACACACTTCTTGGGATTAATTTTGACCTTTTATTCATGAAACCTCTCAAATATTCTTTGTAGTGCAACTGGATGATCAAAATGAGTCTTTGATTTAACCAATATGTCATCAACATAGTATTTAACAATGGCATGTATCATATCATGAAATATGATGGTCCTGAATCTTTGGTATGTGGCCCTATCATTTTTGATGCCGAATGGCACAACCTGATAACAAAAAATTCCCCAAGGAGTGGTGAATGTTATCTTATTTTGGTCTTACAGTGTGATCCTAATTTGATTATACCCTAAAAATCCATCCTTAAGTAAAAGCTTTTCAGACCCCACTATGGAGTCAACTATCATGTCAATATTTAGCAGAGGAATGTCATTCTTAGGGTAGGCCTTATTGATGTCTTTGAAACTAGTGAGGATTTTAATCCCTTCTGGCTTCTTACTAATAGGCACAATATTTGATATCCAATCTGAATAGACGATTGGTCGGATGCATCTCACTTCCAATATTTTTTACAACTCTTTATTTACTAGTATAGCAATATGAGGATGCATTTTGTGCAATTTTTTATTCATAGGGTTGGTATCAGGGTGCATAATAAGATGGTTTACAACTAAGGCACGTTCTAAACCTGGTATGTCTAAATAGGCCTACGCAAATATGTCAAAAAAATCCCTCAAAAGGGTTTTAAATATTTCACGTTCCTCCTTAGTGAGGGATGCACCTAATTTTATCCATTTCAGGTTGTTTGGAGTCTTGATGTTGACTTCCATAGTATATTTTATGAGGAGAGTCAATCCATGTTATAGAATGATTGGAAATGATGTGAATTGGTGTACAACTACAAAATCCTCTAGTTAGATTGGTTCGTCAAATTATCCTAAATAAGATGATTCTTAATCTCCTAATGGAAATGATGGCCATGTCACAAATACTACAAGAATTTTTTAGGCAATTCAATTAAAGGCATGTTATTATACTAAACTAAACTCAGACCCAAAGGTAAGTTCATCATTGGTGGTATCTGGATCTTCATTTGAGGAAAGGTGAACACCCTCATCTAATGGTGCCTAAAACAAGTTTTCACCAAAAGATTGACCTTTCTCTTTTCTTTTACCCTGGTTCAAAAGTGTCTCAAAGAGGTTTTCACTTTGGGACCTCAATGCTTTATTCTTCTATTGTTGGCTAAAGGTATTCACCCATTCTCAAAAATAGGTTATATGATCTAGTTTGATAGATAACCCTTATTTGTGGTCTCTCAATGGAACATTGTCTCTTAGGCCTAGACAATCACAAAATGCCTCGTCATTTTTGAACTCATCTATAGGCATTGTGGATTATTGTTGGTCCCAAGCTATAAGTTGAGGGTGATATAGAAGAAGCAGGTTATGATGGATAATTGGGGTAATGGGATAAATAGTATATGATTCAAATAGGTTGGTATTGCCAAGGTCTTTGTAAATGTTGTGATTAGACTCTACTTCACTATTGGCATCATCATCACTAGATATTGGCATCAGAACATGAATAAGATATGTGGGGTCACCCTATATGGTTTAAATTTGAGACCACAAGTTCCTTTGTACTACATTATAGAACATAGTTATAAATTTCCCCATTGATTTGACCTGAATCCTCCTCCTTCGTAGGCTTAGTTATCCATGATCTTGTTTGGGATGGGATAATTGGAATTTTGTAACAATCGGCCAACTTATTATTGTATAGCTAGGATTTATCATTGGCAAGTGGGTTTGATTCTTGGCTAGTGGCTGATGTGAAAATAATAGGTGATAAGCTATAAATTTTACCTTTTCTTTTTCATTTCCATTCCATGTAAGGTGTTTTAGCTTTAGGTATTTCTTAGGACCTGGGGTTGTATGTAATCATGGCAATGTGAAATGTGTCATAGGATAGATACTCTCCTGGGTCATTATCCAAGATGGTAAAATGATTATACATTTCAAGAGGAAGCATATGGGAAGATGAATCAAGGCTATGTGGGTCTATATAATTGGCCTCTGATAATTTGACAAGTATTTCTTTATCTTCATCTTTTTTAGGAACCAGATCTAGGATAAAGCAGTAGTTGTAACTTTTATACTTAGGTTCTAAATGTTTGTAATCTTCATAGGGATGAAAATATCCATTGATAGTGACCTCCATATGTGAGTGAAAGAACTTGAGACACTGGTGCAATGTTGAAGGGATTACACAAATTTCATGTATATAAGGTCTACATAAGAGAAAATTATATGATATATCGAGGTGTATCATGGGTCAAGGGCCCAATGATAATTGGAAAGCTTATGGGGATTTTTGACTCTTATTATTCATTTTCATAATCTTTTATATTAATTATTTATGGTTGTAGATCAGCTATTTTATATTTGAGATGCGTGATAAGTTTCAGAGACACAATATTTAGGCTTGATCCATTGTCTATGAGGACACACTTGACTTTGCATTTTTCAATGACAACTTCAATATACAATGGATTGTTATGGAGAGGGCCAATAGATGACATATAACTTTGTTCAAAGGTCAAGTGTTGGTTTGGGGCTAGATGTCTAACTAAATCTTAGAATTTATCTAGGGTTATGTTTTTTGGAACTTAGGATTGGCTTAGGAGTTCTATTAGGATATTATTTTGGATAATAGATGTACGTAAAAAATATAGAATGGAAATTTGTGTGGGTTTCTCTTGGAGATATTCCATCATGTCATACAACTTCTCCTTAACAATAGTATATGGCTTGTTCCTAGTCAACATAGTAGGTTGGATGGGTTCATTAGAAGGAGGTTTTGGGATTAGGATGGTCATCTTAGACTATCAAGTTGTGATTACAAAATATAGATTGGATATAATAAATTTGTAACTTTATGATGATAGAGATGGGATAGATAGGATAAGTCTCAATTGCTGGTGCACTTGGTTGTGGTCATGAGGAAATGATGAATAATCAGTATAAGGACCTAAAATAGTAATCCCTGATTGCTATTGAATTTGGTTATAGTCCTAAGTCAAGGAAGGATTATTAGCATAGATAGGTTGACTGGTATTATTTTTCAATGGTCTCAGTCTTTTGGCACTTGATCTAGGATTAATGGTGATAGTTTTAATGTGACCTCTTATAATATGACCCATAACTTTAGTGTAGTCATGTGCAACTATGTAGTAAGTCTATTGGTTGTTAGAAACATTTTGGCCTTGGTTCTTCCCATTTAGTTAACTTTGTTATTGTTATTGTTGATATTTTTATTGTTATCATAGTCTTTATTGATACTATTGTTGTTATGGTTTGGGCCTTCATTGGTTTTTTTTGTTGATTGTTGTTGTTATGATGTGAAAAAGGGTTTTAGTAGATATCCAAGTTTTGATTAGATGTAAATGTTATATTATCCAATGTAATTTCCCCATTTTCCAACATATTTTTGATGAGGTGTTTCATTTATACACATCTATGTATATTATGTCCATGAACATGATGGTATTCATAGAACTCATGCTTTTGATACCAATCTAGATATGGAATACCGTCAAGATAGTGATTTAAAATTGGATAAATAATCATATTAGTTATGGATAGATTGCAAAAAAATGATTTTATAGGTTCACCAAGGTGATTAAAGACTCAATAAGTGGGTCTTATTCTTGGAGGATGGGTTTTCAAAGATGGTGATTGCTACATTTATGGAGCTGGTCTAGGTTGATGTGAAGTTTATGCCTGTTAAATAGGTTATTGATGAGGAGTAAGCTATATTTATAGTGTAGGTTGAGCTACTAGTGTTTGCACCATTTGAACATAACATGAATCAGTTACTCCATCTCCAAAAGCATTCTTATTATGGTTTTATTATTTATACTTTTCATAATTACTAGTCTAAGCAGGTGTTGATGCTTGCACTTGAACTTGGTTATGGTTTTGACTTGGGTTTGGACCTTGGTTTTAGTTATGATTTTGGTTTGAGGAGGTCAAATTGATAATCCCCTTATTAGTAAGGACATTTTAAATTTTCAAACCTTTATGAATTATCTCTTTGAAGGTATGCACACACTAAAGATCTAGATGATAAGATATCTCACCATGTAAATTTTTAGTAAAGATAGTAGCCAATTATTTGTCTAGTAAGTTATGGGTAAAGTGACTAGCAAGTGATCTCTATCTCTATAAATAGCTTGAAAATATATCATTGGCTTTCTATTTGGATTGAGCCAAATATACTAATGAAATCTCATTCTTGATATTATAAGAGAAATGTTACATAACCTTGTTTGAGAGGGCATCAAAATCAGATACAATTTTTTTTTAGCAATTTAAGGAACCACTCCAAAGCTTGTCCTACTAGACTTTAAGGAAATAAAAGGATGAGGTACATATTTTTATAAACCACTGGTTAGAAAGTTACAAATAAATATATCAAATGAGTTTTAGGGTCTCCTTTACCCTTATATTTATCAAATATTAGTGGTTCATAACCTAGAAGAAATGGTATTTAGAGATACTTCATGTTGAATGGTATCTAGAGATGTTCCATGTCACCTAACTTAAATTTATTGTTATACTTCCCTAACTGAATGGTGATAATTACATCGTTCATTTTTTGTAGTTCTTGGGCCAAGAAACTAGATGGTACATTATGTTGAGATGGTGGTTGGGTGGTCAAAGGTGGATTACTTTGATTAGGATATAACAGAGGCATGATTTATTTTAGAATGTTGGTTTAATGGGTAAATTGACCAATAATATGCATCTAAAGATTGGTATGTGATTTTTTAAATTGCACATGTTATTGTACTATATTCTAGTTTAGATTTGATATATAGCCTTGGTTTTGAGGTAATTGGGGCTAAGATGGAAGGATATGGATCTGGGTTAAATATAGTGCCTATTGAGGTTGAATAGGAACTTGTTATCTAATATTTAAAATTGGTTGAATAAGGGGAACTTATTGTGGACCAAGGCCTTATCTTTGGATTTATGGCACATGTTGAGTAAAAGGTAATTATTACATAATTGGCACTTGTTGGATAGTGGTACCTCTTAATTATGCAAACACATGTTGTAAACTAGACTCTTTTACAGTGTTCAACATTTGTCTTTGACCAATAGACACATGTTGTTGATTAGACAACATGTGTGATTGTAAAACCTTATTGATCTACAACTGTAGAGTTAGGTTTGATACTACTTGTTGAGGTGGAACATTTATTACCCCTTATTGAGGTGGCATAGTGTACTAGTTTTGCTTCAATGGTAGATTAGATTGTGTCTATTATTTTGTAATGTTATTCATCACCTATTGAGGTGGAATAAAATTAATCACTTGTTGTTGAGGTAAGGCACTAGTTGGTGCTTGATTACTTAATCCTTGCAGTTGCATGTTTAAAAAATTAGTTGGTTAAGGATTTAAAGTAACTTTATGTGGTTGGGACATCAAAGTGCCTTCCCTTTATTATTGTGCACCACTTATGCTTTTAAATAAAGGAACTTGTTGTTATGGACTATTCATTGGTATATTTAAATCACTTTGTCCTAGATTGGAAGACACTTGCATGTTATCCACCATGTTTGTTATATTATTCTACATAGAATTTGTAGTCACACCTTCAATAAAGGGGACATTATATATGTCACTGACTAAATTAATTTGCATAAATGGGTCTATAAATAAATTATCTTTACCAATTAATTTAATCAGTACTCTTATTGAAGGAGTTATCTCCATGAGTGGAGTGTTTGACATGGTCATGGCCTTAACATTATGAAAGAGATTCAAATAGGTTTGATATGATTGTTTCATTTGTATAAGGGGGTCTTCCATGAGGCCCTTTCCTTTTAAAATAATGTTTGGTTCTTGATACGACATTGGTATGAGTGCTTGAAGATGGCTAGTAGAAGCATGTTTAATGGTTTGGGTTTAAGGCATGTTTATAGGCACTCTGACTAGACTAGGTAAATTTTCATGGGGGAAGTCTACTAGAAACTTTATCCCTACCTCTATAGCTCTAACTAAAACCTCATCCTTATTTTCAATAAATTGATGATCAAACAAATAATGATCGTATGTCGATGGTATAGTAACATAATATGGTTATTATTGAACTTGTTCTACAACTAATAGTACACTATCAAGATATTATGTAATTTGTTATTGGTCTTGATCTAAATATGGAGGTATGTTAACCAAATAGTGGGCCAACACATCTTGACTTTGTCCTCCAAATTGAGCAATATATAGAGGATACAGATTTATCTCACAAACCACATCATCACCATAGGGATTTTAAACAAAGTTATCATTTATGACCATGTTATGATAATCTAGATTGTTTATGGCTCCAATATGAGTGTAATGAGACATATCTAAATCAATGACTAACATTATATGAAGATAAGTCTATATTTATACAAAATCTTAAAATAAGGTCTAAAATATAGATGGTTAGAACTTGGTCTAAAATGGTCTAATGTCAAATGTTTTACACAAATGGTCAAGTAAATCTATAACTCTGACTGTCAAACATAGTAAAAGTGTTTCAAAACAATTCTAATCTAGGTCAAAAAATGAAAAAGGTTTCTAGGTATTTAGGAACAAAGTACAAAGCTAGGCTCAAAAAAATGAGGTCTAAGACAAAAGGTAAAATGGTAGTTCTTTTGGAAACATAGAATAAAATCTATAATTTGAAATAAAACTAGGTCTAAAATATATGAGAATTTCTAGGTCTTTTAGAAAAATGACACAAAAGTTAGACTTGAAATAAAACTAGGTCTAAAATAAATAGTAATTTCTAGGTCTTTTGGAAACACAACACAAAATCTAGACTTGGCACAAACTAGGTCTAAGGAAAGATAATTAATCTAAAAAATTCTAAACACTTAGACTCAAATTAGGCATTCAAATTTTAAACATAAAATTGACCTTTGGAAAAATATATTGGACTTTAGGTATAGGGAAGATAGACTACTTCCCTAATCTAGTCACAAAAAAAGTCTTTAAATTGATCAAGGAATTAGTCTAAGTATCACAACCCAAAAGCGAGAAGTAAATCTCTAAGCCAAAATTATGTGAGGCATAGGCATAAACCAACCAACATTTGAATCTAAACTTATCAAGACCAATTTGAAACTCTATTTAGAAGGCTTGGTGTTTAAATGGAAAATAAGCTATACCAAAACAAATAACATAATGATACTAGGCATAGACCCAAAAAATGCAAATGTGGATTTGAAATTTCAATTGGATAAAAGTCAACAAGTTTTTGAAATAATACAAGTAGTATAAAGATCTTATATTTCTCTAAATATATGATAAATGGTTTGTTTAAAAAACTCTAAGGCACAAAACTTGGAATGAAATGGGAAATGTAACAATTCCCCTTTCAAACAAGTCACACACACACACAGAGAGAGAGAGAGAGAGGGAGAGAGAGTTTGTTTTTTATAAATGACTAAGGCAAATTATGGTATCAAATGGATAGCATAACACCTATTTAAACAAAATATTAATGTGCCAACATTATTTATTTTGGACATAGTATGATAAACAAATAATTTGACTCAAGATAATGTAATTAAAAAATAAAAATAATAAAAACACCTAAGTGTATCATCTTATTCTTAAAAATTGACAAAGTGGATTCGTACTATCAAATTTCATCTATGTACTTGATCTTGAGAGGAAATTATGTTATTAATAAAAAAATTAAAATGCACTTTAAAATTAGGGTTTTTAGGCCCCGTATTCTCTCAAGAGTTCATATGACAACATGAAAATTTGGGCTACTCACCCTACATTGGTAGTATATATATGATAAGAGCGGTTGTCTAAAAACTATCAATTTTCATACGTTTTAAATGGTCTCATATGTGTGGTTAACACTAGGGCATAACATGTCATTTGGATCCACATTAACTAGCTTATTTTAAAAAGTTTTTATCCTTTTCACAACCACTACATCCATCAATTGCTCAATGTAGTGTGATGTCCAAGTTAAAGATATGTTATAAGGTAATCTCTTACTAATGAAACTTGTTTAACCACTCAAACAAGCATCCTAATAAGTCAACCTTAATTTTTATACCCCTACCATGAAGAGGGGTTGAAGTGATGATAATAAAATAATTCTTGGATCAACACTGCCTTGAATAATTCTTGGGGAGGTGATGAATTCACACTCACAAGCCAATATGCATGAAATAAAAATTGAGGACTTTAGGGTCATTTTTGGGTCATTGAAATCACTCAAATTTTGGGGAGGGCCTTATTTATTTTCCTTCCACACTTTGGACAAATCAAAACATGCAACAAGTGAAGCATTTTTTATCACCCAAGTTCCCTAAAGGGGATGGAGGGAGAGCATACATGTTATACTTAGCTTGTAAAATAAACACACAACAACAATCATAAAAGTGAAAAATCTTATGAGGATTTAACTAGAGTGTGAGTTAATTTTTAGAGAACCAAACAAAATGTGACATGAAGTTTATCCCCTTGGCATTGTTTAAGCTATGAATTTTGAAAAATGAAAACAAGTCAAGTAAATGAGTTTTAAACACCAAACGTGAATGTGAATTTTAATCTTAGAGTGTTAGAAATGTCTTTCCTTAGTCTTTGGGACCTAAAAAAGATGTTGGGGGGGTATTTGTGATTAGAAACTAAAATCAAGTGAGAAAATGACTTTTTAAATTTATCTCTTAGGTTTCAAATGTTTTCACATAGTGAAAAATCCTAGATACATATAGCAATACTATAACTTCTCCTTCAAAATTGTAACTAGTTAGCGTAAAACCACAACTTCCTATAGAACAAAGTGTTAGTGCAAAACCATGACTCCATAGTACCAAGATGCAACTATATAATGAAATATTGCAAGTCTATAATGAAAAACCATAAGTATATAGTACAATAACAAAAATTCATATAAAATAAAGGTTTAATGAAAAACTATGACTCTATAATGTAATATCATAGATTATGAATGCAAAACTATGACTTATCAAGAAAAATCGCTACTTATCACGCAATAATATGACTTATCAAAGAAAAACCATTAATTATCAAGGTAAAATCACAATTTTAATATTATGACTTTGTAGTGAAATATCATGATTTAATAGTTTGATATCATGACTTCAGAGAGCAAAATCACAACTATATAGAGCAAAAATGTGATTTCTTATAAAACATTCATGAGATTTCACTCTCCTCTTTTTTGGTCAAAAAATTAAGATTTTGACATGATGTTTTTTAGAAAGAGGTCTCAAAATGCCATGAGAATAAATTTGTGGAGTGCAGGTCCTATCAGGCATGCCATCATGGGAACAAGGAATCTATATAGGAGAGATTAGTATGTCATTTAAGAAAATAAACTCAAAATAAATACACTAAATATTAACACCTCTAGCTTAAACATTGGGGAGAGCATAGGTAACAAGAATATAATGAAAATATAACTATAAAATAAAATAAATCATTCTTTTGCCTTCCTTATAGCTCGAAAATGGCTTGCTTATCTATATGCATCAAGAAATATTTTTTAATGAAGCTCCATTTGCTCCACCACTCCTTGAAACCTTCGTTATTGGTTGGTTGGCTTAGATTGACTTATGAATTTGGCATGGTAATACTACTAGAAGAGCTTCTTGGAGGTATTTTGTCATAATAAAATTTCACTAATAAATCTTAGATATCAATAGGTAATGCCTTGTATTTATAGCCTCTAAAGTCAACATTCACCCAACGTGAGTTAAGGTTGAGTTTAAACATTGAATGAGTCAAAACTAACCCTATGTGAGTTGAGGACAACTTCAATTGAGTTAAAAATGTGTCATATAATTATGATTAACAATTAATAGGCATGGCTCTCAAATTAGATATTTTTAGATATTTATGAGAGCTTGACAACTCATAAAGGCAATGATGATGAAGATTGATATTTTGAATTTACATTTTTAGATATTCATTAATTATAAATGGATAATTTAGATAAGCATTTAATATGGTTTAATTAGTTGATTCATTTTGATTAGCATTTTATCTATTTTAAGAATTGTTTAAGTGCCCCACTTAATGGGTTGATAGGCCAAAATACCAATTATTAATCGTAAGGTGATTGGAGATGAATATGTGAGAGTTTATTGTTGCATACGGTATACTACCCCAAATAGGGATGCTTTAACATAATATTGAGCATTAATGAATGGTATGCAGATAAAATTGAGATGTTTAGTGATTCTTAGGTTTAATTTGCATTATTTAGTAGGAATCAATTTGAAGTTTGGTTGGAAGCCAATTGTGGCCAAAATGGAGTGTCTACACATATGAATGGTATAGAAATAGGGAATATTTGTTCAATTAAATGCTTGATAGAGTGTTTTTGATAAGTTGCCTTGGTCTTTTTGGTATTTTGCCTGGTGAGGAATGAATGAGGGTTGATCTTGTATTTATATCAACCCATTTGTACTAATAAATTGAATTAAAACACTTAGGTTGACTATTATAATACATTTAATTTATAAATTAGATGACTTAAGGGCACTAAACACTTACATCAGGATAGGACAATAGCATTGTTGCTACTATCTATCATATATGCTAGTGTCTAGGGAGTAGGAAAGTAGGTAGAGGTTCAAAACTTATATAGATGAAAGATAAGTAAATTTTAAGTATTCTAGGAAAGATAGAAGACCTAGGCCATCAACATAAGATTGGTTTGACTAAGAGATACAGGCCAAGGGCATAAAGATAGAGCAGATGTGAGACTTGTAGAAGCAGGAAAGGTCTACAACTGAGAGGAACAACCAACGTATGAGATTTCCAAGTGTACAAGACTTAGGTGCTATATAATCATAAAATATCATCTACATTATCCCATTTTAATCTAGTAATAAAATTATTATTTTAAAGGAAAGGAATTCATACCTAGGTATTTATGCACACATTGTCTTTACATATGCCCAACTTGAGTGTTTTGTTGGTGACTGACCTACAACTAAGAGCATGATATAGTATGAAATTAATTCATATAATCTTAGATTTAAATTACTTGAAATATATTGAGCAAGGTTTAGGAGTACACCTATGTGTAGATGTAATTGCCTTGCCTATTAACAAGTTGTTTTGAAAAATATGTATCATTATAAAGCTATGAAACTAAGATTATGACAAATATAGATAAATATTTAAAGTGAATATATATATATATATAGGAAGGCACATGCCCCCAATTTTGGATCAAAATGGTGAGTTTCCACCTGGCAGTTGAGATTAGCTCAACCATGTAACCCAATGATACTTCTAATTTGGTGAAACTAGATGACAAAGTAAAAAAGTAAAAACTTATAAAGATTGAGTGATTTGATCACCTCAACCATACTAAAAGGTGAACCAACTAATGTAATAGATTGGCTTAATAAATTCCATAAAAGTTAGCAAGGTGACAATACAAAAAAGTCCATGATCTGGTAATAGCCCATAAAATATTTTTTTAATATTAAAATGATTTGTATTTTTCAATATTAGGCATATTTTACATAACATATGCACCTTATATATGTCTCATGTTGAAACTATGTAAATAATAGTACCAATGTATAAAATTCTAGCACAACTATGAATCTAAATCATATAACTATGTGCTTTGGCCAATTTGGAAAACTATGTATATGTGAAGAACATTCTACCAAAGCATGCCCCCATTATATATGGAGAAATATTAAAACTGATATAAGTACCAATGTGGAGAACATGTTTCCACAACATGCCCCCACTATAATTTGAAGATGTTGAATATTAAATAATTATGGAGAACATGCTTCCAAAGCATGCCCCCATTGAATTTGAGATGAATGTGTGGAAGTCATGCCCATATGACATTCCCCCAGTAAATCTAAAAAATGATATAAGTACCATATATTGAATGAGTGTGCTTCCAAAACATTCATCCACTGAATTTGAAAATTATGCCAAGTGTGGAGGACATGTCTCTATGACATGCACCTACTTATATGCCCCACTTTGAGGTGAGGTAAACATAAGAAGTGGTAGTTACCCCACCTCAAAAAGATAAGACAACTTTATTATTTGTGAATGTAATCATGTAGCATGTAAAAAGGAACATGTCTAGGTAAATGTATCATTTAAGTGCATAGAACCAATGTTATCACATGTAGGCATAAAATGCATGATAAATATCATGGAAACATCTATATAGTAATAGTAAGAGATCAATAAATAAATCAAACACACAAACAATATCACTCAAAATCAAGTTAAAAAGTAATGGTCCAAGGAGAATACAAACAAGGGGCATGATTAAATAATGCATAATTAGAGTATCATGACTTATCCAAATGTCCATACAACAAACAATGACATATGCAAATGCTAATGTAAGTATACATACTAATGGTGGCTAAAAATAAAGGATCATATTAAAATTATTGAATAAGGAATACAATATAAAGGAAAGACACTCAAGGAAATGTATAAGGGAAAACATAATTAACTATCATAAACATGTCATAGTAGCCCATAGATCAAATGTGTTAAAAAAATTCAAGTGTATATCATATCAAGTACCATGTGTAAGCTATAATCATGGATTATAGACATGTGAAAGTACATATGTAATATCAAACATAATAATGTAAAGTGATCCTAGAATCATATAACCTATGTGTATCAAAATCAAATCCCCCAATGTCCATGTGACATAAGTAGAGGAAAAGCACATTATCTGAAATAAGAGTAGATCATGCATTTGTGTATGGATGTATCACACTCAAGTAGAAGTTTGACACATATGTGGATGTAGGAGTAACTAAGTATGCCATCCATCAACATGTAACTAACACATATATGCCAAGAAGCCAATAAAACATGTAGGTGCCAATTATTTTTTGGAGTTCTGAAAAATTTGAAGTTTTTTTTGATATTTTTTGGAATTTTGGAGTAGGTTTAATCAAGTAGGTCCTCATCTTCAAAAGGTGTAGGCCCACTATAATCATGTAAAACTAACACTTGAGTGTTAAGATTTTTACTTGATACCACCCATCCATATCTTAGCCCTATACCTATCATAGGGCCTATTTCTACACTTATCTAGCCTTCATGTAGGCCAGGGTATCCCAAAATATCCCTAAAATAGTCTCAAACCCTCATTCTTACATCTTGTCCCTTTGTTCCTTAGGTTCTATCCCCTAAACACTAGTTCTATAATAGGGATAATAATAACACATGGTGCTAGTGTCCCAATTTTGACCTTATTTTCCTTTCCCTCATTTTTACACAAATGGATATGTTTTCAAATCTTAGACCACCTCGGTTTATCTTAGACCTATTTTACACCCACAAAATCACTAAAACAATATATACATGAATTTTATCCCTATAACCACTAGATGGAAATGAGATACAAATTACACATATAAACTTAGAACAAGTTGTGCACAATTAACGTTATAAATCTCTATTCTACCCTACTTCTGCATACTACCATCTATAACATTCCTAAGCTTAGATTACTCAATTTTTGAGTTTCAAGTACATTCAAATCACTTAGGTCTATAATCATACTACTTCACTTATACTTGCACTAACACTTGGATAGGGAGAACTAAATTGGTCTTGATCCCTATTTGGATTATTGTTATGTAGGCAACTGTCATCATATTGGGGTGTTGAGGATGTCTAGCCTACCCTACTAAAAAATACACTTTATTGCTTGTATCAACTATATGCGCTAGAAATATGGAGGATTAATGTTTGATCATAGAATTAGTCAAAATAAGACATTTATAGGGTTTCATAACTTTTGCACATATGAACAATCTTGACAGATCTAAACATAGGTGCACCTAGAAGCTCATAATAGTTATGCACAATTGACACTACCACAAAAATAGGGACACTAGTACCATATGGTGCTACTGTCTAATTAGGGGACTACTATCTAGAAGAGGTATTGACACTTGGATCCTATTTTTGACACTTAGACTCGCCTCTACCTCATTTTTTAGCCTATAGATCATTTATCTTCGTCATTTTTAGATAAGTTCTCATTTACATTATTTATTAGTATTTTTACAAGGGTCAATTTAAGTCAATTATATAACATATTAGTGGATATATTTATTACATATTTCTACCTTGATTTACTATACTCAATCCTTTAATAACATAGGATTTATATTCATTTAAGTCCTAAAATGTTAAAACATTGGTGAACCTGACTTACTTCAAATATTGCACAAACCCTAACCCTAAATAAGCCTAGGATTTATATTCATAGCATTTTGAGACCCATATTTCAGATTTTATATCCATATATTTTATGATTTTATATGATATAATCATGATAATAATGATAGAATAAGTGTATCACTTTTTGTTGAAAAGTCAAATACTTTCATTTACATGCTTGTTTCCTTTAATTCAGAATGAACTCAATAAAGACAACCACATGTATGCATGATGATTTATATCAATTAAAATGCATTTCATGTTTCATTATTTCCTTATCATGTTATCTTTCCCATATGTTAAATTAAATTATTAAATAAATATTTAAACATATAGAGAATAAATTATCTAAGATACCAAATTCATTACCTAAAACTAATATATCTCCCTTAGATACCCTTTGCTCTTTAGTTCACTTTGATTTCTTACCTATCGTTCCTAGACATAAGGTAACATAAATGGTCTAATTTATTCCTCATAATTTTCTACCCCATACATCTATCTACCATCTCACCTATACTACCAGATCTACACTTATGGTAGACCATGTATTCTAGGTTATGATGTATACATGTGGTCCCAAAGCATGGCAGGTTAGAAAAACACATGGCTATAGTTTTGGTGACTAGAGAAGTGTTTATTTATTCATAGTTTCCATTTTAGATCTCTTATAACATTCTAACACATACAAAGACATTTTTTATATATCACTTCATGATACTTAGGTGCCTCAAACATCTTATCCAACTTATGTTGATTCTATAATTAATACTATGAAATGGACTGAAGAACATATTTCATTCGAAAAGGAAGATATCCCACCTTAGCACATCATAGATTTACACTCACCTCTCTACATTGCATTACAAATTAACAAGTTAGGTGTCAAACATGTTTTAGTTGATAGTGGATCAAGATTGAACATTTTCAATATCAATTTTATTTAACTTCTTAATATATGTGCTAAGGATTTCGATCCTTTAATATGGGCATCTGAGGGTTTGATAATATTGCACACAAAGTATTAGGTCAAATCACATTAAAAATTACATTGGGACCTAGAATACTACCTAAAACATGTCAAGTTATGCCTAATGATCTTAATTAAAATATCTTGCTTGGAAGATCATGGATTCATGATATGCATGTAGTTCCATCCACTTTGCATGCATGTTTAAATTTTATCTACAAAGGTCATATCTACACTTGTGTTATGGATAAATAACCATTCAAATATTATCAACATACATAGCCTCCACAAAATTATATTCCACACATGTATTTTTATACAACACCAATCTATTATACTATTCAAAATTCACGTATCACTCCCTTGTATACTTCTAGAGCACATGATAATAAATTCACTTCTCCTTTTACAATGAGATATTTATAAAAAATGGGTTACATAGGATAGGGCCTTAGAAATAATGGGAATGGAATCCTCAATATAATTGAAGCATATGATTAATAGGGCAGACAAGGACTTGGATATAAATATAACACATCCAATGCCAATTTCTCTCACCACACTTCTCAGCGTATAATGTTTTGTCCACCTATTCCATGGGTATATAATATGATGAATCAAGTATATACACTTATTTTTTTACCCCAATCTTATCGATGATACAAATTCTTTGAATTTACCTACTTTTGATGAATTTGCTAATGACGAGGCTCTCTTAAAATTCTTGGGGGCATACAAGGATCTCCCTTCCTTCTATCATAAGAACATGTTTCCTCATTCCAAAAATGCCTAGGCATACTTTTTTGAGTGTTCAGATGATTCTAAATATATTTAACTTGACATAAATGATATTATCTTTACAAAATCATACACTATGGATCAATCTACATTATTTTATTGAGAGATAGTTGAATTCATTTATGACACATTTATTGATCCTCACATCATATTATTGGATGTTGACCTATGTAAATAAGAAGATACATATATTTGTCAAATTTTAAAATATTTCCTTTAAGTTTTTTCTTGGGATTATTCTAATATGCCTAGAATTTATCTCTCAATTGTAGTACATAAGATTACACTCTATCTTGATGCAAATATAGTTAAATAATTAATTTGAAAAATCTATCCCAAAGTTGTTCTTTTAGTCAAAGATGAGATCCAGTGGCTCCTTGATGTTGGTTCTATTAGATTAATTGTTCATCCCCAACATTTTTTATTGTCACCAAATATTTCACCCTAGAAGAAGTTGTTTAAGCTTCTTCCAAACTTGGGCAACATAGAAACATTTTTAAGTATGTGGGTGTACCTATATTGTAAATGAGCCTCTAGATTTAAGGGTTATCTCCCTGAATGTATCTTGAAATGTTTTTATCTATTAATATTTATTAATTATGTGGAAAAGAGTTAGATATTGAATGAATTGAACCTACTCTAAAGGAAGTGATGCATTGAATGTTTAAATATACACTCTCAAGATTGAACTCATTAGCACACTAGTAGACTATGAATAGAACTAATGCAGTGTCTATGATGATTTCTAAGTAATAATTCTTCACCTAGAGGTTAATTTTATGGACTTAGGCTGGAAGGAAATGAGGGTAAAGATTTATTGGAAGCACTTATAGTTAACTATCCATTTTATACCTAAGACATAAACCTTAAGACATGTTAGATGACCTAAAAGAAAAGTTTATTAGCACTTAGGTTTAACTTAGACCTATAAAGGGAAGATGAAAACCACTTTTTTATATCAAACAAATATAAAACACTAAGCACAAATTAGTAAATAATTACAAAATTCTTTATTCACTACTCCAAGATGTTTAGAATACAATTTTTGATAGAGTATAGTCATACTAGCTTGAGGGATGTTTTACAATAGCTTTGAGGATATATTTATAGAATAACAAGGTAACTAGAGAGATTTTTTAGTGCTAAAAGATGAATCAATGAGGTCAACTCCATTTAAGCTGTAGTTATAACTACTTCTATATTTATGCTCATTCAAGCATCCTGATTGATCCAGGTCACTTTAGTCTATTACACAATTACATTATTCATTCATTGATGTTTATTTATTGTTGCAATTATGGGATCAAGTTGTTCCAAGCTAGGTTCTGGCATCAATTCAGTTACAATCATCAGATCAATTTGTTAAAGTTTTCTCCTAGTGTTAACTACTCTTCACAAGTTTGTTGAGGCATGTAAGAGTGGAAAAAGGGTCCTTTTCATGTCAGTGGTCCTGGAGATGAAACCATTAGGGTCTAAAGGTATGCCTTTGTGGCATCCTTTGAAACACTATATCTTTTTCAAACTATATCATGCTCAAACTCACCCCCATGCTCATAGGTCCACTATAGATGGAAAACCAATCTCAGACTATTGGTTTTCCTATAGTCATTATATTAATGACACTCTACTCGATGCCTGGTTCCTATTTTGATGACAAGATATCGACCCTTAATCTCTATTAATTTTGAAGGTCCTATTTTACCTATATAAAGCTTTGATGGTAATGCTCGGTACCCTTCTAGTTCAATCTGGTCCCATGTTCAAGCTTTATCTTTGTATATTTTCTTATCTAGGTCAAATTTTGATTCATTTATCTTTATCAAAAATCTTAGGTTTGAGCCTTTATTTATTAGCTATCAATATATGAATTAACTTATTTACATTTTAACCTATCCATGCACCTTTAATCTTGATTAGTATGATTGAGTGAGAGCCATCGATCCTATCCTCAACTTGTCAACTCTATCTGAGTTGGTATCACTTGGTAGTCCCATGTTTATACTCAAGATCTGTTGTCAGTCTTCCTACTTTATACACTTACACCATGTGGTGGCTTCTCAAGATCTTTGACCTTTTGACTCATCTTGTACCATCGATATCCCTTGGTATGAATGAATTCCAAAAATTGCATCTTATTACATTTTAAAACAAATAGATATTTACTATGGTCTAAATTTGATGTTTGTATGACCATCATTTGATGTTTGTAGGATCATCATTGACATTTGTATGATCATCAAATTTAATACCCTAATGGTTTTTTCCATAGCTTAAAGTCAACATCTACATGAATGTCTCCTATTTTTTAACCAAATTTTAAGGTTTGGATCTAGAATTGAAAAGGTCATAGAGGCATCAAATTTACAAGAGATGTTATTGATACTAAAAATATTATGCCCACTTAATCTACTTGTTCTGGGCACTTTCTAAGTGTGTTTATAAAATGTTCAAGTGAGCTGGCTTATGTTTTTTACATGACATCTTCATGCCTATCAATAATTATTTGAATCTAAATGGATATTTTTTAGACTTGTATGAATGTCTTGCTCTATGTGGCCAACTTTGAGGACTTAGATCTTGAGATATCAATCTCATCAAGACATGAAACTTGTAGATCATGTTCTAAGCATGAATAAATTTGATCATGCATACTCTTTTGGTCATGTGAGGCCTCCCCATCTCATTTATAAAATTCACAAATAATTTTACCAGTGTGTTTCTATGTGATGTACAAGATGGCATGGCCACTTAGACTCAGTAAGATAAAATTTGAATGATTAGATCTCAAGATAGAAGACTCGTCAAGATATGAAACTTATAGAGAATGATATTGTTAGTAAGGACATTGATCACATGTGGTTTGATGGTCATGTAAGGATTTTTAATCATATTTATAAATTACAAAATTAAGTTGTCTAGTTCGATTCTTCATGACGTCTTGGTGATGGTCTAGCTTCACAAAGCTTATTCCTAAACTTTCTTAGCTCTGAATGATTTTTTGAGGCCTATGTAAACTTGGCCCTAATCTTAAATTTCATTGATCACTATGAAGACCTATTTGGATCTTTCTATTTTCCCTGTAGATTAATGATATACACTTTAAGAAATATTAAAGTGTTTCAAAAGATTTGTGATCAATGTGAGACCATTGGACCACTAATTCCATCTAGAACTTTGTCTAAGCCATTTGATCATTTGATCAATCAAGAGATCTACTTCTTTTTCTACATCAAGACCTCTTAGAGACTACACTACATCAAGGTAGTTTTTTATGTGGGCCAACATTTCTACAAACTCATATGGAAACATGCTTGTTATGATTAAGAACCTAGACATTAACTGCCTTGAATAGTCTATTAGGCATGTAGTCTATAGTTTGATTCAACAAATTATCCTGGAAATAACACTAGCTACCAATCTTGTTCTAACCCACTTAAAACAAATAGGGACCAAAAGGAACAAAATGAAACAAAGTGCCCAAGGCACTTATTGAAGGGAAAAATACATAATATAAAGGAAACTTAACCTAAATAGAGAAATCATTAAAATAAAGCACTCACTTGAAACAAAATACAAATAAACAAATGTGTTAGATCAACACATTGAGGAATTTAGCCAAACTACTCTGATTATGTGTAGCTTAAAACTATATGTATCTTTCCTCCTGGATCAAAAGAAAAGTTTGGAAACATTCCTACATCATGGGATGAGGAATTGAATGAGGTATGTAACTCCTTGACCCTTGGATTTTATGCCTTCTTCTTTCTTGTATCTACCAACTTCATTGGCATGATTAATGAGAACCAAGTAGCTCCAAATAGTTTAGTTATGAAAATGAACTCTTCTTGAATCCAAACAGCCTCAACTTTCTCATATGGCTCCTCAACTATGGCCTCCAATGGTGGTTCAACAAGACATACCGTTTTGTTTTCCATGATTCTCTCAATGAGGTTAGGCTTATTCTCAGTTACAGGTTCTTCAAGCTAATCAAGTAAGTTTACATAGTCCACCTAATCTTGGTCATTGTCCTCCATGGGAAACTATTTTTCCACCTTATCAAGTACTTGACCCTAAACTTGGAAAAGATATTCAATCTCTTGAAAGAGCTTCATTTATAGATACTAATCATCTTTATCTTCCTTGTCATCTAGATCCACTAATTTTTCAATCTTATCTTCTTGATGTATGAGATCATCAAGCTAATATTCTTCATGATCCAATACGTATGAGGGTGATACAAAATCAAATAGAGGTATTGAGTCATCTCAAAGAATTATATCTTCTACCTTGGTCTCATGAAACTCTATTAGGAATACAACTTCTTGAGGAGTGACTTGACCTTCAACCTTGATAGTATACTCTACCTCATGCTTGAGATGGTCATCCACAACTTTATGATCAGACATGGAGTCTTATTCAAGTACTTCCCTATTCAAGTCTTGGCCACATTCCTTATGTGCAGCTGAAATATAGTCTTTAATATGTTTCTTTTCATCTAATAAGGGAAAATTACACTTATGATCACCAAAGGGAGTCCCTATAGTGATTTTATCTTCATAATCACTCATGAGATATTCTTGGTTAGCCCTGGATTGGATTTTCTCCTCTTCACTTACTTTTATCAAGATGGGATATTCCTCAAGAAAAGGTAAGGTGGAAGGTTGATGAATGGGCTCATGTGAATGAGATGGAATATGAGGTGTAATGGAAGGTTTATAAATTAGAGATGGAGTGTAAATGGTAGGATAGGGGTTGTGAGTGGATTTAGGAAAGAGGAATGCACTAGTAATCTCATAGGTAAGTGATTTATTGTACTGATTAGAAGAGAAAACACCTACGTCAACATGAACCTCACCTTTCTAATAGCTTTCTTGGAATTCCTCAATAGTAGCATGTTCATTTTTTATCTCGTTATCCTCCCATATAGTTAGCCTAACTATTAAGAATTGAAGGAACTTCTTTGCAAAGTCCATTTGTTATTTGATCTCCCATTGAGTTGCTTTTAGCTCTTCAAATGTCCATAATTTTTGCATGTAACTATGGGTAGTACTTCTCAACCATTCCATGAGATGATCAAGGAGCATGTCATACTCATCATCCCATGTACTCATTTCATCTTCATTATCTAGTAACTATGGTATGGATGACAAAAAGGACTTGATATAATATCGAAAAAATAAAGGAAGAGGAGGGTAATGATGAGGATCATGATTAGCTTCATTTTTTCATATTTTAGCCTACAGGAGTTTAATTCTTGCATTTTGATAACTTGATATAGAATCTATAAAAACATCTTGTTCCTCATGACAAGTCTCATAAGATTACTCTTCAGGTTCATAAGCATCATGGTATGATTGATAGGACTCATATTGGAATTAATAGGGAGGCATTTCTTGATATTTATTTTGGTAGCCTTCCTCATAGGGTTATCCAATAACATGGTGTTTATATCAAGGGGAAATAGAGGATTATAGGGCTACCATATCTCATAAGATTTGTAGACATTTTGATAGGACTATTGAGGAGTATAATGTGATTCATAACAAGCCTGATAGAGAGGTTCAAGATAGAGGTATTCACCATAGCTATTCATATCAACCTCATATGTCAACTAAGATATAAAAATTGATCAAATTCTTCAAAAAGATATACCTAGGCTGTTTACAACTAGAAGTTACCATTCAAAGTTACCATTGGTTCTAGATTGCTTGCTTCCAAAAGATGATTAGAATAAATACACACCAATAATATTTCCACTCTCTTGGACCTTGGTCCCACCAAGGGTGATATAACTATTGTCACCAAATATTGCACCCTAGAATAAGTTGTTCAAGATTTTTCCATATTTGGGCAACATGGGAACATTTTTAGGTATGTGGGTGTACCTATATTAGAAATGAGCCTCTAGATTTAAGGGATAGCTCCCTAAATGTATCTTCAAATTATCTTATCTATTCCAACTAATTATTTATGAGTAAAAGATTTATATATTGCATGAATTGAACCTACTCTAAAGGAGTTGATGCATTGAATGTTCAAATATCCAATCTCAAGATTAAACTCATTAGTACACTAAATGACTATGAATAAAACTAATACAGTGTCTATGAAGGATTAAAAGTAGTAATGCTTCACCTAAAGGTCAATATGATGGACTTAGGTTGGAGGGAAATGAGGGTAAGGTTTGATTGGAAGCACGTATAGTCAACTATCCACTCTATACCTAAGACATCAACCTTAAGACATACTAGATGGCCTGTAAGAAAAGTTTATTATCACTTAGGCTAAACTTGGACCTATAAAGGTAAGATGAAAAATAATTTTTCATATCAAACAAATACAAAACACTCACCATAAATTATTAAACAACTATAAAATGCTATATTCATTACTCCAAGAGGTGCAGAATATAATTTATGGTAGAGTCTAGTCATACCAACCTAAGCAATGTTTTACAATAGCTATAAGGCTATATTTATAGAATAAAATGGTATCTAGAGAGATATATTTTGGTTATAAAAGATTAATCAATGAGCTCAAATCCATTTGAACTGTAGTTAAAATTTCCTCTACATTTATGCTCATTCAAGATTCCTAATTGATCTAGGTCACTTCAGTCCATTACACAGTTACATTATTCCTCCACTGATGTTTTTTTATGGTTGTAATGATAAGATCAAGTTGTTCATAGCTAGTTTACAACATCAATGTAGTTACAACCATTAGAACAATCTATTAGAGTTTTGTCCTAGTTCTAAATGATCTTCATTAGTTCATCAAGGCATGCAAGAGTGGAGAGAAGGGTCATTTTCATGTATTCTGTCCTAGAGATGAAACCATTAAGGTCTATGTGTATGCCTTCATGGCATCCTTTGAAATAATATCTCTTTTTCATATCGTATCATTCTTGAACTCATCTCCATGCTCATAGGTCCACTATGGATAGAAACTCAATCTCAGGGTATTAGTTTTCTTATAGTCATTATATTAATGACACTTTGCTTGATACTTGGTTCCTGTTTTGATGAGAAGATATTTACCCTTGATTTCCATTATGTTTGAAGGCATAATTTTACCTCTATGGAGCTCTATTGGCAATGCTTGGTCCCTTTCTAATTCAATCTAGGCCCATGCTTGAGCTCTATCCTTATATATTTTCTTGCCTAGGTTGAATTTTTATTCATCGACATTCATCAAAAATCTTAGGTTTGAGCCTTTGTTTATTGGTTGTCAATATTTGACTTAGCCTTTTGACATTTTAACCTATCCACACACCATTAATCTTGATTAATATGATTGAGTGAGAGCCATCGATCTTAGCTTTGACTTGTCAACTCTATCTAAGCTGGTACCACTTGGTTGTCCCATATTTGTACTCAATATCCATTGTCAATATACCTAATTTATGTTATTACACCATGTGGTGGCTTAATGAGCTCTTTTAAATTTTGACTCATCTCGCATCATTGATCTCCCTTGGTAATACTGAATTCCAACCATTGTATCTAATTTCATTTGCAAATAAATAACTATTTATTGTGTTCTAAATTTGACATCTACACGCCCATCATTTGACATCTACATGATCATCATTAACATCCATACTATCATAAAATTTAATATCCTGATGGTTTTTTCCATATATTAAAGTCTATTCTATGTAGATGTTTCCTATTTTTGACCAACTTTGAAGGCTTGGATCTAGAAGTGAAAAGGTCATGGAGGCACCAAATTTGTAGGAGATGTTCTTGATACTAAAAATATTGTGCCCACTTGATACACTAGTTCTAAGAGATTTATAAGTGTGTTTAAAAAATGTTTAAGTGATTTGACCTATGTTTTTTTCATGATGTCTACATGCCTATCATTGATCATTTGAATATAAATGGATATTTTTTGAGGTTTGAATTTGATGTTTGTGTGAATGTCTTGATTTTCATGGCCAACTTTGAGGACTTAGATATTGAGATAGTAAGCTCATTAAGACATGAAACTTGTAGGGCAAGTTTTAGGCATGAATAAATTTTATCACACATGCTCCTCTAGTCATGAGAGGCCTCTCAATATCATTTATAAAATTCACAAACAATTTAACTAGTGTGTTTCCATGTGATGTGTAAGATTTCCTGGCCCCCTAGACTCAAAAAGTTAAACTTTGAAGGCTTAGATCTTGAGATAGAAGACTCGTCAAGATATGAAACTTGTAGAGAATGATCTTGTCACTAAATACATTAATCATGCATGGTCTGATGATCACACAAGGATTTATGAGAATATTTATAAATTACACAATCAAGCTATCTAGTCTAGTTCTTCATGGCATCTTGATGATGGTCTAGATTCACAAAGCTTGTTCCTAAAATTTTAAAATTCTGAATGATTTTTTGAGGCCTATGTAAACTTATCCCTAATATTGAATTGCATTGATCACTATGAAGACCTATTTGGATAATTTTATTTTCCCTATAAATTAATTATAATTCACTTTAATTAATCTTTAAGTGTTTCAAAAGCTTTTTAATCAATGTGAGACCCTTGGACCACTCATTCCATTTCGAAATTTATCCAAGCCATTTGATATTTTGATCAATCAGGAGTTCTACTTCTTTTTCAGCATCAAGACCTCTTATAGACTGCACTACATCTAGACAATTTTGTATGTGGACCAAAATTGGGCAATAGGTTTCTAATATTATCCTTGTTATAAAACCTAATAGCTAAATTTGATGTTGTTTTGATTATGAAAACTTAAAAAAAATGTGTCCTAAGGATGATTTTATTCTACCCAACATCAATATGATAGTTGACTCCATAACAAGCTATGAAATGCTCTCTTTTATGGATGACTTCACCGGTTATAACCAAATTAAGATCGTTGAAGAAGACCAAGAAAAAAAAATTACCACACCATGGGGTACTTTCTACTATATAGTCATGCCTTTTGGATTTAAAAATGTGGGAGAAACATACCAATGAATAATGACATATATCTTTCATGATCTCTTTTATAAAATAGTCAAATATTATGTTAATTATTTGCTTGTAAAATCAAAATAATGACATCATGCAATATATTTATGATAAATTTTTAAAAGACTGAGAAAGTAAAATGTGTGAATGAATCACGAGAAATGTGTCTTTGGGGTTTCATCAGGTAAACTCTTGGGATTTATAATATCCCAACATGGTATCAAGATCAACCCAAAAAAAATCAAATCCATAATGGACATACCTCCTACTAACTTAAAGCAACTTCCTTCCCTACAAGGCAAGATTCAGGAAATACACCAATTTATGGCACAACTCATAGATAAGACTCAATAATTCACTATATTACTTAATAAGGATATAAATTTTGAATGGGATATCATATGTCAATAAAGATTTGACACACTCAAATAATACCTATTAAACCCACCTATCCTTTTACCACCAACATCTGACAAGCCATTTTTCCTTGACCTTTTAGTGATAGATCATGCACTCAATGAACTCTTGGAAAAACATGATGATCAACATAAAGATAAGTCCATTTATCATTTGTATAGAATTTTGTCACACTGGGTTTTGTCTACATGGTCTAGTCAAGCTTTCAAGAATAGTATTGCCATATTAAACTTCAATCGAGAATAACTTTTAGCCTATTGGTCCTTTTGAGCTACCATTTCTTTGAAAGTGTATGTTTTTTTGATATCTTCACATTGGTGTTATTATTATGCCTTTTTAATTTTAACCTCTATATGTTTATATGGTGTTACATTACCAGTCTATAACACACATAGTTTCATAAATACTTCCTTTTTGTGCCATGGATCTCAATATAATTTTTCTTATTACACCATTCAACTATCACAAGTGGAAATTCAACATGCAAATCTTCTTGAGGAGTAAAGGCTTACACCAAATCACTATTGGTATAGAAATAGAACTAAACCTAACATAGAGAAGGTGAAGTGGTATAATCAAAGTGACAAAGCTTATGGTCTATTGTGCCTATCTACATCTTCTAAATTGATTTTTCATATTGAAACTATAACAAATCCAAATCAAGTTTGGACCTTATTGGATAAACTCTCTAGAAAGTAGGATGAAATGAGGGGCCATGAGTTAGAGAATGATCTCATCATTTTGAGCCTAGGTGACTTTGATACAATATAAGACTTATTCAAAAATTTCAAATCACTTAGGTTATAGTTAAAACTATGTGGTATTGACAAAAAGGATGATCAATTGCTTCTTTACATCCTTGACAAATTGGGATCTAACTATTCTATATTTGTTTCTACCTTTTACACTAAAAATCATGCCCTTAGAATTGCATAGATAATGCCATCCTTGGATGACTTTGTTATTGACTTGACTTGAGAACAATAAAAGCTTATTCAAATGGGAACATTGAAGTCCTCTAAATCTCGTGCCTTAATTTTGTGTCATGAAAAATAGAAGGCTTATAGTAGCAAGGATAAGAAATAAAATAATAATGACCTAGAGTAAATAAAGGGTCATAAATTTGATGCTAAGCCAAAAGCATCAAAAGATAAACTCACATGTTATTTCAAGAAATATGGGCATGATGAGTCCAAATTCATGAAGAAATAGATTGACTAATTGATAAAAATACTCGAGAAGCATCCTATTAGTATCCATGATTCTTCCACTTAGAGCTCATCAGCACAGGGGTCTTATAAGGCTAAAGACATTGAGAAGAGTAAAGATAAGGGAAAATCACTTGTTTCATTTGCATCCTATCCTTTACATGGGTTATTAATTTTGGTGTAGCGCACCACATGGATTCATCACAAGACATGTTTGAATCCTTAGAGCCTTGTTCTATGCCTTCCATTCTATTCAATAATGATAATTTAGTAGAAGTTTATGAGAGTGGATTTGTTGAAGTCAATGATGGGACATTTCATAATTTTCTATGTGTTCCCTCTTTGTCTACCAATCTCTTATCTATTTACTAGATCACTCACATTACTTCGAGCAAGAGAGTTGAGTTCAAAACCAATTATTTAGTTATTAGGGAAGCTAAAATTGACTCCATTGGTGCATTTTAGAAAGTATATCACCAATCTAGGTTGTATACTTTCTCACATTTTACTCCTGACCAACCCTCTATTGCACTACTCACTCATTCATATAAGGTGAGTAAACTATGTAATGAGCAATTTGTCCATCTCAACTATCACTACCTAGAGAAACTTAGTCATCAAGACATGGTTTTAGGGTTTCCATCAATTAATTTTTCTAACAAAGTTTGCTAAGGTTGCATTTATGGTAAACATCTAGAGGAGAAGTATGACAAGGGAAAATCATGGAGATCTAAACAGATATTGGATATTGTTCACAATCACATTATTGGCCCATTTCTAAAACCTTCACTTAATAAGACTAAGCACATGTTTACCTTAATTAATGAATATTAGAGGTATACGTAGGTGAATTTTATTAGGTACAAATCAAAGGTATTTAACCATTCTCAAGACTTTAAAATGCTTGTAGAGAAACAATCAAGTAAATCCATCAATATTTTGTGCACAGATAATGGTGGTGAGTATGTCAACAACTATGTTTAAAAAATTTATACATCAGAGGGGATTGAATTTAAGTGTATAGTTTCATATAATCCTCAACATAATGTTATTTTAGAGTGAAATAACATGTCCTTGAAGGAAATATCTAGATTTATATTACACTCCAAGTCTCTTGCACCTCAGTATTGGGCCAAAGCCATCAACTATGATTTTTAAATCCATAACTAAGTTCCTCAAAAACAATTAAAGGGAGTCACTCATTTTAAATATTGAAGTGTTTAGAAACCCATAGTTGATCAATTTTGAGTGTTTGGTTTTCCTTATATGGCTTGTATTCTAAAGAAGAAATGTAAGGTGTTAGAACCTCATAGATAGTCTTGCATCTTTGATGGATATCCTTAGGGTGTTAAAAGATATAGTATATTCCATCCTACCAATCATGAGTTGCTCATTTATAGGAGTGTTTATTTCATATAGGGTCATTCACACTCCACACTTAACACCTCTCACCCTTCCTTAGATGCACTTGGATTTGATGAATTTTTTTATGATTTAGATCCACGTAATCAACTTCCTGATGATCCAAATTATTCTTTTAGTTATGATAATGAGAATAGTGATGAGGATTCCCCTCCATCTTCCAGATTATCTTTATATGATGATAAATCCCCTCCTAACTCTCTGAACACTAGTCCTATTTGGGATAGATAAAAACTATAAAATGATGGCTAATGGGTTAGAGATCCATCAAACAACATGAAAACTTGTTCGCAATTCTAATATGCCTCACATGCATTCATTAAATTTACTTATGATCCACAATCATTTCATGAGGCAAAAATCACTCCTGAGTGGGATACCACTATGGAAGAGGAGTATAGTTCCTTGTATAGGAAAAATGCTTGGGATTTATTCCCACTTCCCAAGGGAAGAAAACTTATTCAATGTAGGTGGATCTACCAAACAAATTTTGTAGAATATGGGTTTGTAGACAAGTTTAAAGCATGTTTAGTATCAAAGGGGTTTTCTTAGGTGCCTAGCATTTACTACACTGAGAATTTCATGTTATTTTCCATAATTAACTCAATATAACTCACTCTTTTCATTGTTTCAACACATCATTGGGATGTTCATCAAATGGATTTGAAGAATGCCTTTCTTCACGATGACCTGAAAGAGGAAATATACATAGATCAACCATAAGGATTTTTGTAAGATTCTTCCTTAGTTTTTAAACTTCAAAAATCTATATATGGCCTCAAACAAGATCCTTGAGCTTGGTATGCCAAGATGGACTCCTTTCTTCTTTTATTTGGGTTCACCAAATGTTATTCTAATTTTAATGTCTACATTTTATAGTAGGATAATTCACTATTGATTATAGTTATCTATGTAGATGACCTATTGATCACATGGAGTTCTCCATATACCATCATAGTAGTGAAAATTAATTTTTTAATAGTTCTTAATGATTAACTTGGGTTTGTTGCACTACTTCCTTGGGATTGAAATTTCTCAATATAACTCTGGTATCACTATTACATAATCTAGGTATGCTCTTTATTTTCTTAAATGATTTATCATGGTTTAATATAAGCCAAATCTAACTCCTTTTCTATTTGGTGTGAATCTTGAGGCTGATTTCCCATATCCCTTGGTTGATACTACCTCGTATCAATAACTTGTTGGTAGTCTCATCTACCTTATGCATATTAGACCTAATATTTCATATGTAGTAGTCATGATCTCCAGATTCATGATGGAACCACATGAGCTACAATTTAAATTAGATAATTAGATATTCCACTACATTTAGGGTACTCATAATTTTAAGATTCATTATGGAGTAGGCATATACATCAACTTAATTAGGTATATAGATCTAGATTAGGTTGGTGACATTTAGAATCACAAGTCTAATTCTAGATATAGCTTATCCCTCAATTTAGGTTTGATTAGTTGGTCAAACAAGAAGTGAAATGCTATTGATTTATCTTTTAAAAAGGTAGAATATATAGAGGTTGTTAATGCTACCACTGAGGATATTTAGCTTTAAGGGATTTTCATTAATTATGGAATCCATACAGGGTTAATTTCTTTTTTGTGAAGATATTTATTCTTCCTCATTTGAGTTTTTTTTTGAAATTTTACTACTCCATATAGGTTTTATCCATGCATTCAGTCGTATCTAGTAGATTTAATTATGGCCCACTTTGAAATTTTCTACATCAATCATACACTTTTTAAATACAAACAAAATTATCCAATAATAGAAAAAATTTGTTTGGAACTTATATTTGTTACTCAAAAGCTTTGACACTATATGATTAATAATGAAACACAAGTAATTACAAAAGTTGATCCTTTAAATTTCTTCATGTCAAAATCATATCTCTTAGGTTGTATTACAAAATGGGTTATGTTACTCATAAAATTCAACCTCAAGATCATCTTATAAAAATTAGTAAAAGGCCAGATAAATATTGATCAATTGGAAGCAACCCTATTATTAGACACCAATCCTACCAAAAATGATTTTAAGGATGAAATCACAACATATAATACCACATTAGACACATTTATAATGTTCTTTAATGATTCTAGATGTGCATCTAGTTCTGGAGTCAAAAATTTTTTCATTGAACCACTTGGGCACATAGTACCCCTCACTTATCGACTCAATTTTTCATATAGCAACAACATCATAGAATATGAAGATCTTATCTTAGCCCTTTAATAATCTCAAGCTCTCTAGATCAAATAAATTAAAGTTCAAGGGGATTTTTAATTAATTATTAATCAAGTTACAAACATCTACCAAACAAAATAAAAATACATCATTCCCTACAAGAATATGGTTCAATGTCTACATGCTCAGTTTAAACACTTCTCTATTGAAAATATTCCATGTAAAGATAATCATAATACCAATGTAATGGCCAGTGTAATATAATTGATCCCCATTGACATAGGTGAAGACTAGGGTATATTCATTATCAAATTATTATGACCTTCATCAGTGTCCCATGTAGACCTCATAAATCTAATAGTTCTAGTAACCACATGCAATACAATAACATCCAAATGGTTCTCTATTATATACAATTTTTTAGATAAATCTATTACACTAGACACTTTCACAAGAAATGAAAAGTAAAAAATATAATAAAACTCCCTTAAATATGTCATTACTGATAGGGACTTATTCAAAAGATCATTTGAGGGGCATTTACTCTAATGTTTGATAGTCGAGGAACTTAATTTAGCTATCAGATAGGTGCATCATATCAAATGTGATGGTTATTTTAATAGTAAAGTGATGTCACATAAATTAATCAAATAAAGTTACTATTAGCCAACCATGGAACAATAATGCTAAGAATATGCCAAGTTATGTGACAAAGGTCAATGTCATGGAAACCTACACCATGTCCCTTCATAGAAACTACAACCCATAGTATCCCCATGGCCATTCATGTTATGGTGTTTTGATCTAATTGGTAAGATAAATCTTGAATCTATAGGAGATCACAAATTCATTATCATAGCTAATACATAAGCTAAAAAATGGATGGAGGCCATTCCACTATAATCCAAAAAGGGAGAAGATATATGTTATTTTCTCATGACCAACATTATTTCCTACTTTGGCCTCAGAGTGGCCATCATTGCAGATAATGGAAATTATTTTAAGAATAAAATATTGAATATATTTTGTGTTGAATATAAAATACAATAAACATTTTATATATTGTAATACCTATAGACATCCAAAATTGACCGCAACTGGCTTTCAACTAGACTTCAGACCAATTCCTACCAACCATTGTAAATTAATCCTAAGAATCACTTAATGTCCAAAATTTTCTTATGCATCATTCATCTAAGCTCAAAATAATGTTGAGACATCCCTAATTGGGGTATTATATCATATAAAATAATATCCTCTCATGAATTCATCCCTAATCACCTTGTTGCATCACAACTATCAATTTGGCCTATAGACCTATTAATTGGGGCACTTAAACAAATATCAAATCTTGAAATATCTAAAATGCTAATCAAAATCAATTAACGAGATAGACAAGATTAAATTCCTAGTTGAATTATCCATTTTAAATTAATGAATATCTAAAAATGGAAATTCCAAAATTAAAAATATCCAATCCTTTCATCATTTCCTTTATGAGTTGTCAACCTCTTTTAAAATATCTTAAAATATCTAATTTGAGAGCCATGCCTAGCAATTTAAAATCATAATTACATGATAACTATTAAATCAATTAGAGTTATTTTAAACTCACCTAGGTTTAGTTTTAACCCATTCCAAGCTTAAACTTAACCTTAACTCACCTTGGTAAGTGTTTATTCTTAAAGATATAAATACAAGGCCATACCCCTTCATTTATAAGCTTGGATATTGTAGAGTTATTATGTAAGATTTTCTTCATAAAGCTCATGCAAGTAGTGTTACCATGCCTACATATTAAGCCAATCAATCACAAGCCAAGATGCCAAGGAGAAAACGAGTCAAACAACCTCCATTGTCAAAGACTTTTTGATGCACAAGCCAAGAAAGCCATTCAACAAGCCATTTGGGAGATCAAAGGAACGTAAAATACTTATTTATTATATGTTTTTGTCATGCTTTCATTTATTTTTACTACCTAATCTCTTCTTAGTGTCTAGGCTAGTGTTAATAGGATTTTAGTGTGTTCATTTCATTTGTTTTGTGAGACTAACCTCCCCTCTATTGCAATCCTTGATCACACTTCTTACAAGCCAATGGTCAAGCAGAAGTAAAAAACAAGACAATCAACAACATTCTTAGATAAATAGTTACCAAATTTGGTGATGATTGGTAAAATCAACTTGTCTATACACTATGGGCTTATTGCACCAGTATTCGCACATCGATAGGAACTTCTCCTTATTTTCTAATATATGACATAGAAGCAATTATCCCACTAGAGTTAGAAATCCCATCTTTATGGGTATCCTTAAAAGGGCTCATCACATATGATCAATACAAATAAATATGTATTTATGAAATAGAACAATTAGATCACATGTGTATTCAATCTATAGAGCATCTCAAGGTATATCAAAAATGAATCTAGTGGACCTAAAATAGTTGTGTTCACAATAGAGAATTTAAATTCAACAATTTGTCTTTAAAATAAAATCTCATAAACATCAAAGCCAAAGAAGAGAACAAAGGAAAATTCAAACAAAGTTGGCTTGGCCCATACTTAATCATATAAAATCTTAACCCAAAAGTATACCATCTAGCATCACTTGATGGAAGGGGAATCAAAAACCCATTGAACATCATGCATCTAAGGATATTTTACATATAAAATGAAAAATCTTTTCATATTGCTTTTACATAACTTATATCCAACAAATAAATAATATACTATGTCAAAAAATATAAAAATATTCAAATATTTACTCATAAAATACATCAAATTATATATTATAAGCATTATCATGTTTACATTTCCTATAATTTATAGACACTACATATGCTAGATATTTTAGTATAGTCAATTTTATCATACATATATGGTTCACTTGTTCTTGTCAAGTGCTTAGAGATTACTAGTAGGACTCAAGTCCACTACACTGCTCTAGATTTTCTACTATCTACCCACTAGGGGCATATACATAGATACACATGTTCTTTATTTGACACATTCACTCATTTAGGATCACCCTATACATAGTTTTAATTACCAGGTTACATCTTTCTAAACTCTACATCATAGATTTAGCATTGTTATATCTTGATATTGATCATGATACACTTACTCATATATTTATAGGGTACTACTACTTTAGGCTTAGCCTATGTACATCTTAGCTCTTACACATATTTGTATTACATGTTCATGCATACTTTCATTTCTAGATTTTATAGTTTATACTTAATTGTGTCTATATGTTTCTTCTATTTGAGGGCATTTGAATATGCCATTGCTTCATGGCTCTACACCACTTCTTTTCACTATATGTATGATTTTTAAATGTGCCCATGGCCTTGTGTGTGCCTTCCTAATTGTGTATGTATACATTTGAACATGTCCTTCTATGTGGCTCTAAGCCAATTTTCTTGATGTCTTCATATGTGGACATTTGAACATGTCCTTGTATGTCTTGTTTTCTCATATTTAGTGACATGTACCCATTTCCCTTGTATTTTGGCCACTTAGCCTACTTTGTGTGCCTCATGTCTATTGTATGTATGCTTTATTTTATAGTCATGGCCATAACACTTGTCTCTTTTTTGTTACACATTCTAGTTTTAGATGCCATGAGGGACCTCATGAATATCCCCTTCCTACTTGGGTGTCATCATGGACACCATGCCTCATCCCCCTCGGTAGCTACTCAGTTATTACTCAAATTTCTTGTTCACATACATTATTAAATCTATTTGTATAACCTTGTGAATTTTAAACCTAACATACATCTCACATTACAAACTTATGCTCAAATTATCTTACATTTTGATGTTATGTATACACATTATATTGGTTTATTATGTATATATCATATATGCTTCAACTAACACACATTTTTCAAAGATTTTTATTTTTAGGATAGTTATTGCACATGTTCAAGAATAAACCTCAAAAGAGGGGGTATTCATAGGGTTTTATCATAGAGATCAAGCTATCAAAATGCACTAACAGTAAAATTTTTAGCACATAAGTTTAGATTATAAAAATCAAACTCAAGAAAACACAATGATAAATAGTGACACAAAGATCATTTATAATTGCATAGAAATAAGAATAATCATACATTAGCACCCAAATTGGGACACTATCACCACATGGCGCTACTATCCAAGATATGGTGTTACTATTTAGTAGCCTTAGTTTTAGAAACATCTAGATTGTCTAGAAAAGTACAAAAGGTATTGTCCATGTTTACGTAGGTTCAATTACATATTTATCAATTTTTATCATTTTAAATCATATTCATACCAATTTTCTTAGATTGGAGGCATCATGAATGGCATGGCCATTCCCATTTTTGGTTTGAATACTTAGATACATATTATTATAACTCATTCTAGAATCCATATGCTTAGATATCAAATTTAGTGGCATGTGTATGTCACAATATTTTTGTATGCTCACTTATACACTAGTTGATTAGATGAAATTACAAACTCCATGTCATTCTCTATGTTTTACACATCAAACACCATGTTCTAGGTTATACACTAGATTCAAGCCTTACTTCATCTATAGTGGTTGACATTCCCAAGTAACCTAGAGCCGCCTAATATACCTGAGTGGATACAAAGCCAACATCTCCAATTAGACATTTATAGTTAGACATCTCCAATTATGCATCTCCAATTACATCACATAGTTTTAGTTTTATATGTATCTAATATATATGGGTAGGAAATGATGGAGTCATAACCTACTTGAGTTCTTGAGCCACCTACATGAGAGTGTTGTACACACCATCATTCCAATCCAAGCTATTCACAGGTCATGATCCACCAAGTAGGGGTGGGAAATGATGGAGTTAAAATTGGATTAAGTTCTTGAGCTACCCATGCATGGGAATTGAGCAATCCATCATCTCAGTCTAAATTATTCATTGATTAATCACTATCTACATGCACACAGACAAGTTGTCACTAGGTTTATGCATTGGTTTATGTACCTACTGAGGTGTGTTCATTCCTTCCCTCTCTCTTATCTCTTTACTCATATTCACTTATTTACTTAGTTTTTGTCTTTGCTTTTTATATCTCTTAATTAAGGATTGATATATGCATGTTTCAATTATAGGATATGCAATGGAGCATGATTCACTTATTAATATCTAGATTCATAGACCTCACCTCTTAGTTAAGTCCAAATATGCTTATTTTTCATTTATCCTAGTCATCTCACTTTGTTGCATTTATAGAATAAATGGGGGGAATGTAATCACCTAAAAATGACACTTAAGTGATAAAAGTGATACTTAAAACCACCCATACCTATCTCATTCATAGACCTATCTTAGGCCTATTTTCACACTTATCCAACCTTCATATGAGCCACATACATCCCTAGATATCACTAAAGAAATCATAGACCCTTGTTCTTACGCCATGGTCCTTTGTGCCTTAAGTTCTACCACCTAGACACTAGCACCATAATAGATACAATAGCCCACATGGTGCTAGTGTCCCAATTTTGATGTTATTATACTTTCACTCTTTTTCCACAAATAGATATCTTTTTAAATCTTCTAACCTCCTTTAGCACCTATATAAGCACTAAAATAGTATATATACATGAATTTTAGCTCTCTAACCATTGGATGGAAATGAGATACAAATTACACATACAAACTTAGAATAAATTGTGCTCAATTAAGGTTATCAATCTCTAGTCTACCCTACTTCTACATAATACCCTCCACAACATTCCTAAGCTCATATTACTTAGATTTCCAATCTCAAGCACATTTAAAGCACTCAGGTATACAATCATACTAGATTCAATTATAATTTCACTTATACTTAGGTGGGGAGAACTACATTAGGGTTAATCCCTCTATAGAGTATTTTTATGTAGGTAACTCTCATCATAATAGGGTGTTGAGGATGTCTAGCCTACCCCACTAACAAACACATTTTATTACTTGTATCAACTAGATGCCCTAGAAACATGGATAATTAGGTTTTATTCATATAATTAGTCAAAATATGTCATCTATAGGGTTCTAGAACTCATGCACATAAGAATAGGCTTAACAAGCTTAGATACAAGTACACCCATAAGTTTGTAATAATTATACACAAAGGATACTACCACAAAAATAAGGACACTAGCACCATATGGTGCTACTATATAAAATGGGTTTTGATACTTAGATCCTATTTTTAACACCTAGAGTAGCCTCTGCCTCAATTTTTAGCCTCTAGATTATCCACTTTTGTCATTTTCCAACTAATTTCTCATTCACATTATTTATTGTTATTTTTATAAAGGTCAAATTAAGTCAATTATATAATAGATCATTAGATATATTTATTGCATATTTTACCCAAATTTATTATACTCAACCATTTAACAACATAGGATTTATATTCATTTAAGTCCTAAAAGATTAAAACACCCACTTGTAAAAGATTTTAAGCCTTGTTTATATTGAGTTAGTGACAATAATTCGATGTTTCTATGTAATGGTTTACCTAAAGCTAATGGTGTAGGCAAATAATTATTCCATCATGTTGTATGCAAATATTTGTACCCATATGATGAAATTTTACACATGTTTGTAGTATATATCTTAGCATTCCACTCAAATAGACAATTTTGTTTAGATATTAGTTATAAATGTGGTTTCTATTCTATTATCCATATAGTGGAAGATTCAACACGTGGGCCACAATTAATGGGTAATTAAATCTATCCTAGATATTTGGGACCCAAGGGAGAATATATTATTTCATTTATATTATGTCTCAATCATGCAAGAAAAGTAGTCCCATAAGTTGTATCCCTCTTATTTGGGTCAAACCTAATATGGTGGTAATATAGCCCATCAATATTAATATAAATAGTTAAACCTTCATGATTTTGTCATTTTGAGGTGTATTTTTCTTATAAAAGATAAAAATATGTTTCCTTTTGCTTATTATGGACACATTACATACTATTTCTTTGTTCTTATGTTACTAGATTATTTTTTCAATTCCACACATTGATTAGTAGTGTGACCAATGATATGATGGCAATTACAATATGGTACTCCCTTTGTGGGTAGTAGTCTACTTCATGACCTATGTCTAGTAGAAGGTAAAGAAATACTTATATGTTCAAGTAAAAAAGATAAGATAATATCAATGTTATCATGTTCCATTATGATCTATATTATTTGGGGTAAAGCCTTTTGAAAATACTCTACATTTTTCACATGATATATTTACATTTGGCCCTAATAAGGTTGACTTATTACTTTTAGCCAAGAGTGATGTATGTAATAACAAGAATTTACATGCTCGTTTGTTAATTTTATTTTTCCCTTATCTAGATTTAGCTCTATATTTTCTACAAGTGGGTTTAGTTTATATGTACCAAGACCCATAGGTTTGAATAAGTTATGTGAAAGGTGATCTACTAGGTCAAATTTTAAATTTTGTATTTTCTCATCTATCATATCATAATTTGTATCATCATCAATATCATAGAAATCTGAGATGTGGCCATATTTCTTATTAGTATTGACCAATAAAATAAGTTTAAATGTTGGGAGATCTTTTATTTATACTAAAAATTTTGGTAGTGGATCTTGTTCTTTATGTGCATATATATTCACTTTAGGATGTTGTACCCTATTCTTATATTGAGAAAAAGGAGTTGTTTTAAATTGGATCTTGCACCCATTTGATCAATCAACTCATCCAAATAAATAATGGGATCTTCCCCAAGGTATGGTACCTTGGCTCCTTCAGATGAACCTATAGATAAGGCCAACTTCCTTCTTAAACTATATGCACCTAATTTAAGATTAACCACATGCCTAAAATAATTATAAAGAGACTTATTTACATCTAAGGCTATGATTTTTTGGTCATGGAAAAGGGAAGAGAATAAACTAAAACTATAAAAGAGGTAATTCACCAAGTCTAGATATCTCCTCCACTCACTCTAATAACACAAAAGAACATATAAGGACTGATAATTTTCATACATAATCTTCATTTCAAGCCTCTCTTTCATAATGTTTATATATATAGGTATGAAAATTAAGATAAAATTAAGAGGGGTTTTCATCCACCTTTCAAAAGGCTAGAATGGTGAGTTTACACAATTGATTCCTACATAATTCAAGTAATACACAATATACAACTTGTAAAAGATGGTATTATTACATAGAGGTCAAGGGAATTGGATAAAAATTCAAGAAAAAATAGTTTTCAACATGTAAATATTAAAAATTCATGGAATACACACAAGATGCAAGTACTTTAAGAAGGTAAACTCAGTCTTTTATCAATTTTAAGGCATCAATCCATCATTACAAGAATCAAAATAAAAAGATTTTTATCATACCCAAGAGGAGGAATGATGAAATAATCTTTATCATCCCTATATATGATAAAAATGAGATGAGAAAGGAGACGATAGTAAACAAAGAGATCTCATGAATGCTTCCACCACTACATCAATTAGCCCATGTAAAAAAGATACAAGAAAAATGGATCTCTCTGTAGACACCAAAATTGTGTCGACTCCCCTTGGTCCCCTACTAAAACCTTACACACTTTATTAATTTAAAATAAATTACTTATTTTAAATTAATGACATCATCCTAGACACCTCACCATGGACACCTCGCCTTGGACACCTCACCCTTAGACCATTTCTCACCCTATGACTCACCTAAGACCTATTCTCACTCCTTCTCAACCTCCTAACTAACCCTCATGCTTAATGACCCCACCATTTGACTGTTCACCAGCGGACTATGCACTTGGCAGATGGAAAATGGGCTTTTTAGCCCTTTTACTCATTCTCCACCTGCCGACGTCAGTCAACTGTTAGATGACGCTGATGGAACAGCTGACGTCGGTTACATAAACTAACTTCTAACATCAAGTTATGGGCTCTTAAACTCTCAAATTGACTAGCTCTTGGCTCTTAGATGCTAGAATCACTCTGGGACTCCTTCTAGTCACTCTCTCTCACTCAGATTTGGCTCTCTCTCTCTTCCTTTCAGACTCTGAGACATCACTAGGCATCAGACTTCAACTAACACTCCCTTGGCCACAGAGACTCTATGCAAATGACTCTGAATTGAATTGGAATATTGCATGAGGTCTTCAGCATCAAGCCACAACAGACCAGACCCAACCTTCAACCAGACTCAACTTTCTCCCTGGAGAGGCTAAAAATCCTTCCTCTCACTCTTACCCTTTTTGATAACCTAGCTCTACCTTTGCCCTTCTACGGGCCTTATTCGTCTCCCTACAACCCTGCACAAAATTTTAGACTCCCAAAATCCCTCTATCAACTATGGACATAACCCTGAGACCCGTCCAAGGACCATTGCCCCTACCGACATCGGGAGTCTAACCGACGTCGGCAACATTGACCAATAGATGATATCAGACTAATCAATGTCGATGACTGTGAGAGATTGACTGCAAAAATCAGGTACGTGTTATCTATTTCTCTTTTTTAGTCTTTCATTATTTCTCTTTATATGACAATATTTTTATCAAATAGTGGATTTTCATCCCTCCAAGAAGTCTTTGCACTTCTGGGACCAAGCTTTGCTTGGCAGTCCACCATATATCTATCTAACATTTTCTTTGTTTAAGTCTTTCTTATCTACAGGTGTCATCCTCCAAAGCCAAAGAGGAGCTCCTTCAATCATCTAGATATGGTGCGCAACTTCATCCGAGTATCATCTAACCCCTGACCATTAATCTTAGTTTCTTATTTCTTCTGAATGTAAAAAAGCAAAAATGAGTTAGAAACATTCTAGCATGCCCGATGGGACCCTGGAGTTTTCCTTGGGTCCATCTCTTCTAAAAAGGCAAACTTTCATGTAGGTGCATTAGGAAATTTTCTCTTCTTGCATCCTTCTTCTATCTCTTTATCTCAAAAATAAATCATAAGCACAAGTTAAAAAAGAACTTCTTTCTTTTTTCTTGTCACTTTTTCCTTGCATTTTAGAGTAGTGAAATTCATACTCTTAACCTTTTCCTCAATTGTTTACATCCAAACAAAACATTTTAGTTTGGGCTAAAAATCTATTGCATCTCATTTCTACTTGAATGCATATTTAGCTCACTCATCTGGTAATTAAAGCGCATTATGAATAAATCATAGTGCACATATGTTACACAACCTGAACACATTCACAATCAAACATACAACATACCTGAGACAAGGCTCGACTAGGATTTCATCACCTAGCAGATACCTTACCCTACCTGGCGATCCCACTTGGATTTCACCACCAAGGGGAGGACTCACTATGTTCTCTGGCAGAGTATAAACTCTAGGCAAAGTATATATTGGCTAAGTGGCCCAACTTAGCATTGGGTTCGTGAAGTGAGGGGAGCAAGCTCCTAGCACTAGGCCACATACAGAACCTAACACAGACTTTTGAGCACCAAAACATAGCCCGAAACCAACCTTAGACTGCCTTTTTTAAGACCCATTCTAAAAGCCTAATTCCCAAACATATTCTTCTAAGGCATAAGCCACCACGACTCTAAAAATTATTCTTAGGAATTTAACGTTTAGAGGTTGCTTGCTGTCATTATTTCTGTTATTCTTATCTATTTTTTTGAGCTAGTAAGGTTGCATTATTTTGAGGTCTAAAAACACCTCAAAATTTTTCCTTTTTTCCAAAAACTTTCAATTTTTTGAGTTTCTAGAAATACACAGACACCGACATCAATTTTTCCACTGACGTCGGCAACTTATCTTCATCGACATCAGTTTTTCCACCGACGTCGGCAATTATCTTCACTGACATCAGTCATACCACTGACGTCGATCACTGTCAACATTATTTATTTCAAAATAGCAAGCTTAAAACCTAACTTTTTTGCTATCAAACACACATTCTAACCACTTCTAGTTTTTTGAAACTAAAATACACAGTTTTTGAAACCTTAAACCCTTTTGCCTTGGATGAATTTGATGCATAGTCAAGCTAAATCCCTTAATGACCACGTGAAGCAATAACCATTTCCACCTTCACCCTTCATATCAAGTCCCCTAATGGAGCATACTTTAGACACTGAATGTACTCCTATTCAGCCTAGCCCCAATCAACATCTAATTTTTCTCAAAGGGGATCAAGACTTTGAGAGATTCCTTGACCTCAATGTCAAGGCTCTTCAACACTATCTTGCAAGAAGTCAAACGTGAGACCCTTTAGGCAATCCTATTTATGGGATGCCAACTACCTTGGTTGAAATGGCAATGACATCAACAACAATTCAACCACAATCAATTCAACCAAGTTCTACACCTTATCAGAACTTGATTGTCTTGACTCCACACACTCTTGCACCTATAAATGTGGGAGTGACTACCTATCCTTTTACCAATGCCACCATTTAACCACCTTTGGTGGTATCTAGTCAACTTGTGCCTTCCAACTTCATGGCAAAAGCCCCCTTGGCCTTAACATCAGTCCCTATGACGAACTACCAATATGTTGTGCCTATACAAATGCAACCAAGTATGTTATACACCCCTCCTAACACTCTCCAGGTACCTTACAACCTAGGGGGTGCCCCACTTGACAATCTATTAGCTGATCTAATTAAAATGCTGATAAAATAAGATGTCTAATCTTGAAACATCCATTTTTGGTTCAAGTAATGTTCTTTCATACGAACAAATATGCAATGAACCCATTCACCCTTCAGTGCCTATTTGACCATATCCTAACCATTAGGAACTCCCCAAATTTACTCAATTTCAGAGTAAAAAGGACCGAGAACAACATTTGTGAGAATTTAAACATGCTTGCTATCTTATAGCACACGACGATGCGTTATTACTTTGCACATTCCCCGTGTCACTTTCGGGGGCAGCCAATGACTGGTATAGCTCTATTACCAGTCATTCTCTCTTTTCCTTCACTTAACTCGCCCAACTATTCCTTGACCACTTTTCAATCAACATCACTAAGAAGGTCTCCATTATAGACCTCTATTCTATTAAACAATTTGATGATGAGTCAATAGCTGACTTCATTGCCCATTGGAGAGGATTGATTAACCAACTCTCCTTTTCATTACCTCAAATTGAGCTCATTGAGCTCTTTTCAAGAGCATGTGCCAAGCACATCTCATCCACTTTTCAGGTCCAAACATTCCACACATTTGACGAAGCTTTCACCATGGCTCGAAAGCTTAAACTCCACACTATCAAAGAAGATAGAGTCAAATTGCATAGTAAAAATACTAACACAAAATCCAATGACCCTTCTTCTTCCAACTCCAAAGGATCAGTGAACACTGTGGTCCTTAGGCCATCATCTTCAACAACACCCAACCAATCTCAACCTTCCACATCAGAATATATCACAAGATAATTCCAACAACGGCATGTACAGTGTCAATATACTCCAATAGGAGAATCATATGCTTCTATGTTGGATAAACTAGTCAAGTAGGGGGTCCTCAATCTCCCTCAAATCTAACCACCCCAATTTGACCCCTCAAAAGCCATCCGTACCTGGTATAGGGAAAATTACTTTTGTAACTATCATCATGTCAAGGGTCACGACATAGACAACTACAAAACATTCAAAAACATTATCCAAGACATGCTAGACAAGGGGGATCTTGTTTTGGATAACCCAAATGTGATGGCTAACCAAAACATGGATGTCTTTAGGCAACCATTCCCTAACCATCCCCTAAGTCACAATAACATTCAGACCATAGCTGATGACCTTCAAGAGCATAACATACGCATGGTCGACATGATTTCTAACCAACCTCTCCCACAATCTGAAGAGGTTAATCAACCTATTTGTCCACCATAGGTAGAAGAGCCTTCTTCTCTTATCTATCCACCATAGGTAGAAGAGCCTTCTTCTCATATTTGTCCACCATAGGTAGAAGAGCCTTCTTCTCCTGTTTGTCCTCCATAGCTAGAGGATAGTCCTCCATCCAGCCTCCTTCTACATATGGGAGAGTCTACTTTGACCTCTCCCATATTGGAGGATGCCTTGACGGCACCAACATCGATGGCCTCGCCCTCATCCTTCTTATCATCAATGGGGGATCACACTTTCCCCAATCCTAGACCACACAAGGAATCCATGACCATACATGTGCTCTAACCTCTTAAAGAGCCATATTTTCCAAACCCTTCTCCACCGAGAGAAGAACTTGTCACTTCACCCACTTTGGCTAAGGAAGATCTAGTGACAATTTTCTCTCACCTTTTACTCGAGATCACTACATCTCACATGTTTTTTCTCTCACAATCACCCAAACCCTCACAAGTGTCCACCATGCCGAAATAGGTTAAAACTCTCGGCATTTGCCCTATATCAAACCTCACTTACCCACAAGTGAAGGTAGACTTGAACCTCACCTCGCACAATAGTGGTCCTCACATTAAACCAAAGAAGGCTACTAAACCATGTCGGAGAACTCCTCTCCCACCTTCATCATTGCCCTCTATTTTGGGTCCATATCCTTCTACCTTAATAGGAGTGCTCCCTAATCCAACACCTCTCATCAATAAAGTGTCATCTACGTGTGTGGCCACACCACCCATGAAAAAGGTGACATGACAAATAACCCCTACAACTTCTAAATAGAAGTTGTCAACCCCTATTGCAAAAATGAGTACAAAGCCATTAGTGGGTTCTTATGCTTCAATGTTATGTCAATTATTGCAGTCATCTAGCATCACTCTCCCGCCCATTAAACCATACCAACCTCTTAGACCAAAACCATCTTGGTTTGATGACACTAAAATCTGTTGGTATCATCGCACACCTGGGCATGATACTGAGCATTGCTATGCCCTTAAGGTTGCCATTTGCCAACACTTGAAAAAGGACACCCCTCACATTGAGGACTCTCTTGACCATTTTTCTGACAAATCACTGACATCATCCCAAATCTCTTCACCTAAATCAGGATCCCCATACAAGACTATGGTCCTTTTACCACCTTCCACTCTTTTATTTGAAATCAACACTGTTAATATGGCCATTAGGCCCCAAACCATGAATAATAAAGGAAAATACCAGACTTCTACACCTTTGACATATCCATTATTTGTCAACACCTCTCAACCAACACAACCCAATATTTTTATCTTGGACATGTCTCAACCATCATCTCTGGGGGAAACTCCTCCTAACCACTCTAGTCCACATGACATTTGGTATAAGTGACTTGTTGACTACTTAACATATTCTATCATGCCTCATAATCTCTCTAGCAAAAATGGTGTGCTTTTATCAAAAAAAACTACTTGCTACACCATGCTAGGGGAACTTCTCTACAAATGAGGTCTAGACGACCTCCTTATCCAATGCCTAACAACCACTGAGACTTCCCATGTCATCAAACAAGACCATGATGGGATTTGTGGGGAACATTTCAGCAGTAACTCAGTTGCCAAGTGCATCTGCCACCTAGGCTATTATTGGCCCACTCTTAACCAAGACAGCCACAACTATGTTCAGCATTGTACAAAATGCCAAAAATCTACTAACCGACTTCACATCCAACATCGACCAAACCATGCCCACAACAATAATCTAAAAGAGTGAGATTTCAAAATCAGATATCTCATCCCTACAGAAGACCAACATGTGACCAATTTGGAAAGAAGCAAATGGGGCAAGTTTGCTTCTAATTGACTCAGACCTTACACAAGCATGGATTAGGGACTTATCATCTATCTTCTCTCGAAGGCCGACCAAAACCTGAGCCCTTTAATGCCTTACATCTATGACCATTCTACTATTAGTCAAATAATCATTCCCTTGACATTTAACTTGAGCTCATCCCTTAAGAAACCCCCATCATCGTCATTCCTATTCCTTTCAACCCTTTTTCCCAACATTAGTTAACCCTTTTTTCAAGCATGAATGTGTTTTCCTAATAAAAGGGAAACCCTCTAAATCTTTATAGCCTAATCCATGCCAAAACTTCAATTAAAACAAACACATAAAACTAGGATGCCTATTCAAAGGTCATAAACTATAAATGTAGACTACTCCCTTAAAGGATAGCTGCATCATTGTTGTTATTAATAGACTGCTCCCTTGAAGGACAGCTATCCAAAGACCTCCAAACATATAAAGCACAATATAGACCACTCCCTCGAAGGATGGCTATGACCAAATTTTGCTACATACACAACACCATCTAAAAAGCTTCTCATACCGATTAGCTTCAACATGACCACATAACAAAACAACATCCCCAAGTGGACTTCCCGCATTGATCAGTCTACAAACTACTAAGTCATGGACTTGTCTATAGTCATTCTCAGGGTCACCTATAAAAAGGGGCAAGGTTATTCCTGCCAAAAAGGGTTACCCCATCCTCACATCACAAAATCAAACCTATTACCCCAACATACTCAAGGGATTTGGAGCTCACTTAACGTCAAGCGATTCAAATACTTCTCTAACATAAACCCATGATCAAATGACGTAATGCATGAATGGGGCTTTTGTTTGCAACAACCCTTATCAATGCCATCATTATAGTCCTTGTCAATGAAAGAGCACTGTGCCTTTCACTTCTTACACACTTTGGTCACATACAACCAAATCATTTTATAACCAAACCAAACCAACCAAACCTTTTTCAGACCACTAACATTATCAGAGCTTATTCACACTAGTTTCTATGGAAACCACTACACATGGAAACTATCGACCATACAATTTATGTCAAGCATAAACCATTACTTGTTAAAGCATAAACATACTCATTTCATTTTTAGCATACACCATCACAAATATGGAAAATTGCTAGGGATGAAAGACCAGATAACCAATGTTACAGAATACACCATCACATAATATGGAAAAGGCTGTAACATCATCATACCCTTCATCATTTCAAGCATGTACCATCACACACATGGGAAATGCTGACAACATTAACATGACCAAACAACTTATCGACCTCTTTGATTCCTTTTTCCCTTTTGGGGAGAACTACATTGGCCTGAGGCCCTTAAAATAGGGGTTATGTAGGCAGCACTCAGATGACACGAAGTCTTTTGAGGTTAGCTTGGCCACATTCATTCATTCATCAACCTGATGGACCAACCATATAACCTTTAAACATGACTAAACCTAGTCAAAAATCATGCTCAATCACCTAGCCCTGACACTGTAGAAGTCACCTTCGACTTCTCATGGGGCACATTGGAGATCACCTACATCTCCCATACCACAACACACAACACTTGAGATCACTTATATCTCAACCCGACCTCGACCAACGACTTTGGAGATCACGACTATCTCCTCAGACCATGACCACTTTCGAGATGACTTTGCCTTAGTTGTTTTGATTGCACATATGTTACCTCTTGAATAGTTAGCAAAATTATACGCAACCCACATTATGACCCTCACAAGTATTGGATTGCACCCAAGTTGATCCCCACTACTTGTGACATTTTCGTGTTTTCCAGGAGCACTTCCTAAGCCCAAGATACTTAGAACATGATGACCATTGGAGCTACATCTTTGATTGTTTAACCCAATTAGCTACAACTAAATGCTGGGGACCGGTTACTTCAATTTTAGCACTCCTCGACCCTACATGTGACAATTTGACCTACCTATCACATGAAGTGGTATACACATAATCTCAACTATTGTAGCATTCACACTCAAACTTCACCATATTTGTCCATTTCCTATCAAATTGGCACCTAACATCAGGTTACCTTCCCTCGACTCCCGCTTTGAGGGGGAATACCTCATCCATACTTGGGGCAACTAACTCCTATTTTTGTCTTGCAGTTCATCAAGAACAACCAACAAGACAAAAAGGGGCAAATGTAGACACCAAAATTGTGTCGAATCCCCTTGGTCCCTTACTAAAACCTTACACACTTTATTAATTTAAAATAAATTACTTATTTTAAATTAATGACATCATCCTAGACACCTCACCATAGACACCTTGCCCTTAGACCATTTCTCACCCTATGACTCACCTAAGACCTATTCTCACTCCTTCCTAACCTCCTAACTAACCCTCATGCTTAATAACTCTACATTTGACCATTCACCAATGGACTATACACTTGGCAGATGGAGAATAGGCTTGTTATCCCTTTTACTCATTCTCCACCCGATGATGTTGGTCAACTATCGGTCGACACCGGTGGAACCACCAACGTCAGTTACATAAACTAACTTCTAACATCAAGTTATAGGCTCTTAAACTCTCAAATCGACTGGCTCTTGGCTCTTGGATGCTGGAATCACTTTGGGACTCCTTTTGGTCACTCTCTCTCACTCAGATTTGGCTCTCTCTCTTCCTTTCAAACTCTGAGACATCACTAGGCATCAGACTTCAACTAATGCTCCCTTGGCCATAGAGACTTTATGCAAATGACTCTGGATTGAATTGGAATATTGGATGAGGTCTTCAACAACAAGCCACAATAGACTAGACCTGACTTTCAACCAGACCCAACTTTCTCCCTGGAGAGGTTGAAAAGCCTTCCTCTCACCCTTACCCTTTTTGACAACCTAGCCTCTACTTTTGCTCTTCTGTGGGCCTTATTCATCTCCCTACAACCTTGCACAGAATTTTAGACTCCCAAAATCCCTCTATCAACTACAGACATAACCCTGAGACCCGTCCAAGGACCATTGCCCCTACCAACGTCAGCAGTCTAACTGACGTCAGCAACATTGACCAACTGATGATGGCAGACTAACTGGCGTTGGTGACTGTGAGAGACTGACTGCAAGAATTAGGTACACATTATCTATTTCTCTTTCTTAGTCTTTCATTATTTCTCTTTATACGATAATCTTTTTATCAAATAGTGGACTGTCATCCCTCCAGGAAGTCTTTGCACTTCTGGGACCGAGCTTTGCTTGGCAGTCCACCATATATCTATCTAACATTTTCTTTATTTAAGTCTTTCTTATCTACAAGTGTTGTCCTCCACAGCCAAAGAGGAGCTCCTTCAATCATCTAGATATGGTGCACAACTTCATCTAGGTATCATCTAACCCCTGACCATTAATCTTAGTTTATTATATCTTTTGAATGTAAAAAAGCAAAAATGAGTTAGAAACACTCTCTCTAATGCATTAAGATTGCTCCATGAAGACCTCCAAGAAATATTGGCATAGTGGTACAAGAGGAGAATTTATTTTTGATATTTTAGTCCTTAGGAAGGTTTGTACATGGTGTATATTCTTCTTTAATACTACCATAATCTTGGAAAACTCCTATCTTAATCAGCCTTAACTCACCCATCTCCTCCCCTTATGCATGCATGTTAGAGAAAATCTAGCTCAAGTTGAATTGGATCCTTAACTATCATGATTTGAGATTGTTTGACTTGGAATTAGATGTCATATGACCTTTTAGAGCTTTAGGTTGACTTTCCATGACTACCACTCTATGGAGGGAATTACACATTTTTAAGGCCAGTTTTCAACACTTCAATATCTCCTTAATGCTCTTTATGACCATTAAATTCATTCATGGTAGTGATATACATGTTAAAGGAACATGAAATCACTAAAATTTGTCTTTAAGTTTAGGTAAAATCCTCTTGGAGAGGTTGAGAAGTTGATTCATCTTCATCTTTGCCCATGAGAACTCTTTGATGATCTTAAGAAACATGCCTTTTTATACTTAAAGGCTCTACCTTGCCTTATCTTCTACCCTAAGAACCTAAAATAACCAATTTAAAACCCCAAAAATATGCTTATAAACCTATTATAGGTCTATATGCTAGGTGTTAAGGTCATAAAACCTCCATCTCTTCAACTTTCAGACCTGTAGATTGTTTCTAGGCTTTAACATCCTTGTTCTCAACACTTCTTCATATAGTATTCCAAAACTTGCCAAGAAACCTTGAAACTAATTCAACTATATTAAATAGGCCTATAAATTTGAAACACTCAACTCTATAAAGATCATATACAATACCTTTAACTTTTTTTCAAGAGTTTTAATATCCCATAGAGATCCTCTTTAATGTTTGTAAGCTTGCAACTTTTAGGTGTTTGAACTCTTGGTCTTTTAGACGTACAAATATTTTCATTACTTCATCTTGCAAGAATGTGGATGGATTTACCATGTTTATAACCATATTAATCCATTTATGTAGACCTGTCATGTCTATGTTATGGACCTTTGAGGGGATATTTAGAAATCCTACTCACTCCTTAATATACATATAATGTTTTGCACATTGGAGATCTTGTATTCATAGTTATCAAGCATTTAGGTACATGTTTAAATGGTTTTGAGGCCATTCCAAACCTTCCATCATGTTTTCTCTTCCCAGTACTTGCTTGAAACTATTAAATTGCAACCTATAAGCCCATTAAGGATCTTTAGAACATGCTTCCATCTTGATTAAACAAGAAATCCCTCTTATAAATTGCATGCCTACCTATTGACCTATAGGTGTATGTATCTTTCTTGAAAACTTAACTTCAAAAGACTAAAACATTGTGACATATTAAATTCTATATGTAACCTTTAAACTAGGGCATTTTGGATGTAAGGGAAGGATTTGTAGACTTATTTGTGGAACATGTCCTGAAGCCTATCTTGAAAAACACCTTAAATGATTGGCTTGAGACTCATATAAAATTTCCATTTATACTTTAATAATTCATATAATCATAAAATATTGGATACTTCACAACCTACAATAAACTCATTAGATCATGATTTACAACATACTAAAATCTTATACATTTTGTCTTAAGACCTACCTCCAATTAAGCCTAAAAACTAATTTTACCCTTGTAATAGAATCTTATTCAACTTGAAACCCTCATTTATCATTTTAATATACCTGTAAGTGAGTGGTTGAAGTCTCTAACCTATCATTAACAATTCGAGTTATGCAATTTATTGGCAATTCCTCAAAACCTATCTGTAACTTTTCATGTTTCCTTGATAATCCTGTAGGTTCATATTTTTATTTGAACCTCACTTTTTAATCCAATAACTTAATGTTTCATGCTCATTATAACCTTTTCCATTATCAAGCAATGTTATGTACTTGTTATAGTCCAGTTGGTGAAGTCATTTAACCCAAACCTTTAAAATTTTGCCTTTATGTCTCTTGGTCAATCATGAAGACCTTCTATCACCCTAAAAAATTTCTTCACACTTAAACATGATTGAAACCATGCATGAAATATTTAAGTAGACTTGAAGCCATAGATACCAATGGAACTCCCTTATTTCCATGCCTGTAAACTTGTTAAATTGTCTTCCTTATCTTGAAACTTCTCATAAATGGCTTATTTCCTCTTATACACATAAAGAAGTCCTTCAACCTTGTTACAAGATTATGAGAAGGTCTTGAAGACCACAAACCTTTTATCTTTTCTTAAAAAAATTTAGTCCTACACTTTTCATCTCTCAATCTGGTTACACTTAAAGGATGCTTGAAATATATGTTACTCTCATTGACAAACTTGTATGTGTTTTGAAAACTCATAAGAAACTTTAATATATGTTTCTCACTTTATAAATCCCTTAAAATATCTTTAAAATATTCATCATTATCATTAAATCATAACATTTTATTTTATCTTTTCTTCATACTACACATATAGTAAGCTTGGAACTTAGTTTACAAACCTTGATGAATCATGTCCTAGGATTTGGAAACCTTGCAATAGAGTCCCTATAGATTGATCTTGAGAATATTTGAAACCATGATCATTCATACTCAATCAATCCTATAACTTGAATTTTAGGTCTTGGATCATGTTTATCATTACAAATCCCCTTTGGGATAAAAACTTGGAGAGAAGATTGAGATTTGGAATCTTCTATGCCTAAAATTTTATAGAGGGTTAAAATCATGAAAAATCTATTTGAAATGATATGAATATAGCTTGGTAATATTTGGAAAAATTATTTTATGCTTGGGACCTATTCTAAGAGTATAAAAATTCTTATTCTTTTAGACTGTCCTCAAAAACCTTAGAAAGAATTTACAAATCCCTCTTTATGCTTCTCAAATATGGGCAACCTTCCAAATGTCTCTACATGGGTTAGGGTTTTATAGGGATTTTAGACTTTTAGGTTCTCTCAAGTAGATCCACGTGATTATTATCCTATCATAGCTAATGGATACCACCATAAAATAAATTAATACATTCTAAATATTCACTAAAACCTTAAAAGTTCCATGCATGAAGGGAATATGAAAATAACATGATGTTTACTTGAAAACCCTACAACTTCCATGCACTCAAACCTGTAGGCCTGTATGTTGAGTCCACATGATTTATTTATTATTTATGCATCTAAAGAATATCATGGAGTGCCTTGGAACCCTTAAAAACCCCCCAAAAAAAATCTTAAATAACCATACATAATGCATAGTTATTCTCACTAGCTCATCTTCTTAGTCTCCCTCGAATAGACCACCTAGAATGGCTCTCCCTATAGCCTAGTTAGTCGAGTCAACCACTAACATCCCTAGAGTTATCCACAACCTAACCAGAAACCCAAAAAGGTATCTTCCCCACTTTACTCCTAGTGTAAGGCTTACTTTAAAATAACATATAACCTCTTACAAGATGGCCTTAAGGATTTTTAATGTAGAATATGAGGATGTGGCATATAGGCTCTTCTCCTTCACATTGATAGATTCAATCTATGACTAGTTATTTAACCTCCCTAATAACTCAATCACTAGTTGGGACCATTTTAGTACCACCTTTCTAGCCGTATTTGGGTAAGTTATTGACCCTAGAGTTTTATACCAATAGTTTCCTTGCATCAAATGGGAACCTAATGAGCCCATCAAAAATTTTAATTCTAGGTTTTAGAAGATGTATAGTAGGGTCACTATGTTATACTAACCTAATGCCCAGTTGGCACTAGAAATGTAAAAAAATGCCTTATACCCATGGATGTCTATGTTTCTATAATGAGACCCAATAATAGTAGACTTACCCCTAGCTTATGTCAAAGCTATCAAAATTGATAGGTAGTTAAACCCCCAAGTTTAAATGATGGATTCCATTCCAAATCTATTTCCATTTATGCCTACATTTAACTTATTACCTAATGCCAACCAAAATATTCATATGCTTCAACCATTTCCCATAACAAACCATCTCCCTCTAACTCATGTTTCCCCAAACCAACACCTAGGCTTTATGAACCTAGTAAACCATGAAATATCTCCTTAATTGCAACACAAATTTACATTGGAAGTGGCTAACAACACCCTAACTATACCTTAGGAGTCTACTAAAAATGAGTTGGATGCCATCTAATGAATGGTCTAGGAACTAAGTAATGACTTCTTGGGTTTACAAAGTAAAATGGGGAATTCTAACTTTGAAAGCTCAAATAAGAACTTCTCCTACAAAACATAAAATAGAAACTATAATTATCCCCGTAATAAGCTATAACCCTCTCCTAATAGGTTTCCTAGATTTAACTCTGTGAGTTAACTATACCTAATTGGTGCCAAGTGAAAAATATAGCTTCCTATGGGGAGTTAGATTATATAAAATTTTGTAGTTCCATTTAGATCTTCTAGAGATAAATAAAGGAGTAAAAGGTGGTTCTAATTCACCCAAAATCATCAAACTCATGTAGGCTACCTAACGTGACCATGGTGCTAGAAATTATGGAATTTCATAGATAGGAATAAACTAGCCTAGAGGAAAGCACTAGTGAGGTCCATGCATTTCAACAATTACAAAAGACTAATTATGCCCTAAGGAACTGATATACCAAGACAAAATTTTACTACATCAACACCCCCAAATAATAGTGTAACAACACTAAATCATAATGCTAGGAATGACCCTCTACCTCCAAAACACTCTAAACCAAAATCTTTTGTAGATGCCCCACTAGTTTAGAATAAGGGAGGATATAACATAGTAGAGGACATGAAGAAAATTAAAGCAGACATCACCCATTATGAACTTACTCAAATCACTAAACAACATGATCTTTTGATGAAATCCATAACTAAAAATCCAACATATCCTACTTAGACTAAGCATAAGGTGGCCCAAACAAATACTATCATTCATAAGAATAATATGTAGGTCCCCCCTTTCCTCCTAACCATCAGGTTATTTGGAAAGAACCTACACAATTTATTAGTGGACTCAGGAGCCTCAACAAATGTAATTTTAGCTGGTATTTATGATAAGTTATGGTTATTTCATATCAAATTAGATAGGGTAGTGGTTCAAATAGATAAGTCATAGGTTAAAGTGGTGGGTGAGCTTCTAAATGTCCACATGCAACTAAAATCTAAACCTAAGATTCAACAGTTCATAGACATCTAGGTGGTAGACATTCTCAAAGCCTATGACATGATCCTTAGTATGGAATGGTCTAAACTATTAAATGGGTACATGTCCATTGAATTTTATCATATGTGGTTACCCTAGAGAGGTGGTGTCTAATTATATCCATGTGAAAAAATAACCCTAAATGAAACACATGATAATTGAATACAATACTATCAATAAAAAAGTGAATCTAGTATCCTTAGATTTAGGGATTTATACATTAACCAAAAAACCTAGACTTTTTAGGCCTATAGTCCCTATATGTATATGGGCCTTATTCTAAGTAAGGCATTAGATTAGGTGTTTTGTTGATAGATCCATGAGGAAAGAGATACTTAGCTTCGTATAGACTGTAGTTCTCTTGTACATATAATCTACTAGAGTATGAGGCATTAATAATAGGTTATAGTTTACATTAAAGAATAAAGCCTATGAATTGAGGGTGTTTAGTGACTTTGAGCTAGAGGTCAACAAGGTTAAGAGTAAATTTAAATGCAAGTTATCTTACCTTAGGAGGTATAAGCATAGAGGTTGTGACTTGATTGAGATGTTTAGTGCATTAAATGCCATCCCTGTTTATCAGGAGGAAAACCAAGTTTTTAACTCATTGGAATCCATACCCATAGACTTAAACCCCATGGATGACAATGAGTTATAGGAGTTATCTGTGGAATTGGTCCCTTTCCCATGCATCCTTGACAATGTGATGAATTCCTAGGTCTTTGAGGCTAATCAACAGATTATCTAATTCCCTTAACAATGTTAGGATATATAGGGCCCAAGTAATTGATGAAGTAGACAAAGACAACCCTAGAACTAAACTTGATAAGGAAAACATTCCTCAACTTTCATAGGTACCAAATATCAAAAGGAATGATATCCTTAGAAAGGACATTTGATACCCTAGACCCTGTACCCCAACTAAAGACACCCAAGTTTGAAGACTAGAAACATGGAATCATCAACCTTGGCTATATGGAAAAAAATCAAACCACTAGTGCAGGTCTAAATTGGATAGATTTTGAACTCTAATAGTTTAAAAAGTTATTATTTAGATATAAGGATGTGATTTCTTGGGCCTATGGAGACCTTAAAGTCTTTACCTCGATGGTGATTACTCAAACCATTCTATTCAAAACAAGCCAAAAACTATTTAAGTAGAGATAGAGACTTGTGAACCCAATCATGGAATCATTAATACACAAAGAGGTCCATAAGTTACTCTATATAGGGATAATATTCCTAGTTCACCACTTTACATGGGTAGCCAACCTAGTATCCATGCAAAATAAGAATAGGGAAATCCATTTGTGCATGGACTTTTAAAACTTGAATAGAGTGTCAAACAAAGAATACCTATCCATTTTCTTCCACTGATGATGTTATCTAAATGGTGATTATATCCCATATGATGTCTTTCTTGGATGAATTCTCAAGATATAGCTAAATCCTAATCAATTTAAAAGATCAGGTCAAAATCACATTCACCACCAAATGGGGTACATTCATCTACAAATGAATGTCATTTGGATTAATCAATGTGGGAGAAACATTTTAGAGGGTGATGGATTTTTATTTGGAAGGTTTAATTTTCAAGTGTATAATAATTTATATAGATGACTTGACTATGTTTTCAAAATATAGGTCAGATCACATAAGCCACTTATAGAAGGTATTTGAAAGATGCAAGAGGCATTCAATTTCTCTAAACCTAAATAAAAGTGTGTTTGGTGTCATCAATGGTAATATTCATGATCATATCATCACATGGGAAGGTATTTATATCAATCTAGAAAGGGCTGATGTGAATTATAAATTGACTCTATCTAATAGCAACAAAGTTTTAAAATCCCTTAATGGGAAAATTAACTTAGTTCACAAATTCATTTTTGGATTTCATGAAATTGTAAAACCTTTGAATGGTATGTTGAAATAGGATACAAAAGTGGATTGGCATGTTAAATCAAGGAAATTTTTCCATGACATAAAATATGCTATCATACAAGCCCCAGTGATAATTAGTCTAGACTATATGCATGATTTCTACTTTACCCTTTCACTTTCAAGCACACCATATCTACCTTCCTCACATAAATATTAGATAGAGAGGAACCTCCTCTTACCTTTATAAGCACCAATCTCAAGGATGTAGATTTGAGATATTCCACTCTCGACAAGCACACCTATGTATTAGTAAAGGCCATAAAGAAATTTAGACAATATATCCTTAAAAGTAAGGTACATGCAATCATCTTGGACCTGGTCATCAAGAAAATCTTAATACTAAATGAACTAGGCAAGTGGAGAGGTAGATGGATGATAAAGCTACAAGAATATGATTTATAAATCAAACCTACCAAGTTGTTAGAAGATATGGAATTACTCGACTAATTACTTAAATCGATCCAAGGATCATTGTGCACTAAGTAGATTAGGAGCTATTACCACAATTAGATTGGTGTAGCCCAATCATCCACTCTATTTTTTATGGCGACACACCCCTAGGCTAAATCAAACATAGAAAAGAGCCCTCAGATTGAAAGTAGCACACAATATGCTAAATAAAAGAGTTATCTTCAAGAAGAATCATGGAGTCTACCTCAGATGTTTGTTAAAAGAAGAGGTTAAGGAGATAATCGCCAACTTCCATGAGAAGCTGGGATATGGTCACCCTGTAATGAATATAATGGCACATAAGATACTTTAAATAGGCTATTATTAATGTATTTTGTTCAAAGTTGTCCATGCCCATGTCTAGACATTCCATCAGTGCCAAACCTTCACCAAAAGGGAAATCCATGTAGCAATTCCATTAAATCTATTTTTAAAAATGACACCATTTATCTAATGGGGGATAGACTTTATGGGGGTCATCAACCCCAATTCCTTAGTGGGCCATAAATTTTTTATTATGCCTATATATTTTACACAAGGTTGATTGAAGTAGTGGCTACAAATAAAAACACTATTGCTAAAGTCATCAAGTTCATGGAGAACAACATAATCACCTGGTTTGGGACTCCCATATCATTAGTATGTGTTAATGGCTCTATATTTCAATCTAAAAATTTCACCAAATGGGTATATGACAAAGGAGTTAGAATGATAATCTCATCTAATAATTACCGGCATGGGAATGGGTTGGTATGATCAACTAACAATATTTTAATAGACATCATCAAGAAGTCTATAGGAGAGAAACACTAGGAGTGGAATTCACTACTTAAATTTTCTCTATGGGATGACCACACTAGGCATAAACAAGAACTCAAGATATCACTATTCCTTCTAGTCTATGTACTTGACCTAGTTATACCAATTACACATAGGTTACCTACATACACGTTCATGCAATAGTATATGGACTAAGATGATAAAGTGAACTCCAGACTCTTGAACATTGCTGAGCTAGAGGAAGCCCAAGATGAGGCCTTACTAAACATAAGAAAAAATCAAGACACTTTAAAATTATGGTTTGGAAAAAATTTCAAGGTTAAATCCTTTAAAAATTTTGATCTTGTATTAATGTGGGATAAAGCTCATGAAAAAATGACTAGCATGCCAAGTTTGATTCTTTATGGATTATCCCTTACCAAATCACCAAGATACTTGGCCATAATAATTTCTACCTTAACAATGTCAAGATAGATACCTCTTACTATTGGTGAATGGACAATTCTTGGATCATTACTTATCATCTTCATTTTCTAATGTGATCTCAAAATAACCTAGACAAGGGTGGTAATATATATATATATATATATATATATATATATATATATTAGGCTAGTTTTCTTTTGTTGTGTGTTTTTTTCCACTATGTGTTCACTTTTGTTGTGTTTTTTTGTATTTGGTGTTATTAGTTCCTATTTTTTTATGCCTCTCACATAACCTTATCCTTGATCTAGCCCTTAAGTGAAATCAATGGAATAAGCCCAACCAAAAGGATCCTTCGGAGAACTCAAGGTAAGTGACCACCCTGAACGATGGTGAAAACCTAGGAGGTATATTTTAATGTTGGGACACCAAAGGTGATATTTCATTTAAAACAAGTCAAATGTTATAAGAGATTATTTTACATTTCAAATCTTGGAGGCCAGTGATTCTTAACTAAAAAAGTAAATTTTAGAACAGCCCCATGTCCTGATAGAAGCCATTAAAGCTATACTTAATGAAAGAAAACTAAAAATGTGAGATCACCAAACTAATCTAAGATCATCTAGGTATTTATATCTTTCCAAAAATACCATCACCCTTGGCTTAGACCCAAATCCTCAATGGATAGAACTTCCAAATCTCATCATAAGAAAACTTTAAAATAAGGCTAGAATAACATGCAAAATCTATATTATGAGTCTTCTTCAAGAGGGTTATTAAGTAAACCTCCATTGTAGGATTTTTGGTCTATTTTATGGTTGATAAAATCCTTAAATGGGACTAGAGGCATATTTATCAAAGTTATATACACCTTTTAGACAATAGAGTAATGCCCATACCATTCCCCTCTAAGTCGTGCAACTAATGAAAACCCCCTTTGGGAAATCTAATGTCTAGTTTGACCTAGACTTATTTAAGTGAGACCTAAAAGTAAATTAATTGAATAAGTATCACCTCACACAAACTAATGGTTTTCTATGGGAATAATGCTTACTATGTTATTTGTAGTACATGACTTTAGTGCCTTGTTTTTGTGGTGTGTCTAAATATTTCTTTGTAGTTTATGTTTTGTGTAGGAATGTAAGTTAGTAGCTTGGGTTATAAGTGATTAAACACCACTCTCCCCATGTAAGTTATCATTGATTGTGGTAAACACACCCCCTTTTTCATAAAAAAATTGGGGACCCCTATTTAAAATGATAACTCAAAGTTCTTAGACCTTCTATCTCACTCTAACTAACTTCATCATGAGAAAATCCTTGAATTATCATTCTACCTTGGTCTCCCTGAGAGTGTGGATTATTTGTAGTGGATTATTGATCCTTGTTGGGGGTCCATGTGACCTCTAAAGCTGATACATTTGAGTCCTAGTAGTATCCCAAAATAAACTAGTCTCTTTCTTAATTAGAAGGTTTAATGCACTAACTTTTATGTAGATTTTTTTTCATTATAAGGTTCCTCGGGTATCAATCCCAAATAGTGTTATATTCTTAGAGTCCTACATGGCACCATATGAAATATATTTGGTGACTAGGTAAGCACTTTATTTATCGCATTTATTTTTATTTTTCTTAGTCTCTTTTCATAGATTTTTGTAGGAGGAATAGTGGAATAAAAAGGAGTTACATGGATAGTTATAAATGAAGTTATAATGTGGTAGGGAATAGCCAATTAGGGTGACCTAGTGTTAGACATGTCAGTCTCCAAGAATTGACAACTATTACAAAGCCATAGAGAGTTCAATGTAATAAGAAAGCACCATGTGACTCATGGTCAGAACCTAGCCAATAAGGGCACCTTGATGTCAAAATGGTCAGTCTCCAAGCCATGATAGAGATGTTAGAGCTAGGGAGAGCCTAATTTAATAAGAGAGTGATATGTGACCTAAATTTGGATTGTTTAGTTTCCCAACATTGACAAAGATGTGAAAGCCTGAAAGAATCTAACCTAGTAGAAACACACCATGTGGCCTAAAAGTCAGAGTTACCAAGATCCTACCAATGAGATCACCCCAGTGTTAGATGTATTATTATTTAGGATTTAATAGATATTTCAAATCATATGATATCTTGACATAATAATAATTCACCACATGGCCCATTTTCAGGCTTATCAATTTAACAAACTTAATAGAGATGCCAGGGTCTAGGAGAGCCTAACTTATCACATCAGGGCACATGGCATTTCCATGTAAGACTAGAATGGAGACCCAATAGGCCTCGAGATGATAAAAAATAGGTAAATTCAAAGTCATGGATAATTATATTATGCCACACATTTTCTAGTTGGCATTCTCTTTCCTCCAAACATGCAAAGATAAGGCACTAGGTCACATCGTGTCAAATATTGTATCATAAACTAATGAATATAAGACACATAACACAAATTAAAAACCACTTGATAAGAGTCAATTATGATATTTCCATGTGCCTACCATGCTCTAGGCATTAAATGAGTGGTAAGTTAGGCCCTAATTAGACAATATACAACATCATGTCACAATCACCAAACCTAACAAGTGGCATATATTTGAGATCTCTAAGTTTAATTCTTGATTAGGAAATAAATGGGAAGATCAACCCACCAACTCAAAATTGAATTCACACCTAGTGATATGCCAAATTCTATTAATTTAATAGATGTATGTGGATCCTTATAAGTGCCTCAGGATGTGTATACACCTAAAATTTGCCACCAATGGATTCAAGTAGACTTCAAACAATTTTTACCAACCATTGCAAATTAAGCCTAAGAATCACTAAATTTACCAAATTTACTTGTGTATCACTCATAAAATATCAAAATATCATTCATTGAGTCACCCCTAATTTGGGTATCCTACTATAAGCAACAAAAACCTCTCACATATTCATCTCTAATCATTCTATAAAATTACAACATGAAATATGGCTGATAATACCTATTAAATGGGGCGAATGCACACATGAAAGTAAATCAAATATTATAAATGCTAAAAAAACATAATTACAATTAATTACAATTTTAAACCTAATTAAATGCCTAGTTAAATTAGCCATATTTAATTAATGAAATTATAAAAAAGGAAATTTAAAAATCAAGAATATCTTAGGTTTTTAAAACTACCTTTTGTGAGTTGTCAAGCCTTTACAAATATCTAAAAATATCTCACCTATGCATATTCATTTAAAATAATGAGGTTTTGACACCTTTTAACTCGACTAGGGTTAATTAACTCACTTATGTTAGGTTTGAACCCATTTCATGTTTAAAATACACTTTAACTCACCTTGGGTTAGGGTTAGTTTTTAAACCTATAAATACAAGCATTTGCCTCTTCATTTTGAGAGCTTGGATAGAGTAAAGTTATAATGTAGGTTTTTATAGCAAGATTAAAAGCAATAGTGTTATAATGCCAATATCATAAGCTAATCCATCAAACAAGCATAAACCATAAGCCACAATGGTTCTAAAGAGAGAAGGATATATCCAAACTCCATTTTCAAATATTATTTGAGCACAAGCCAAACAAGATACAAACAAATCACTTGGAGATCTCAAAGAAGGTAAGGGACTTTGTCATATTTTGCATTTTAGTTGCAATTTCATATTTATTTTGTTCACTATGCTACCCTTAAGATCTAGGCTTAAATATGTTATCTTGTTAGTGTGTTGATTTCAATTTGTTTTATGAAACTAACACTTATTATAACCTCCTCTCTATTGTCAAGTTCCTATGATCATAAATGGCACGCTCGATGGGACCAAAAACACCCCACATACCAAGGAGACCAAGATGAAACTCATAAATTATTAAATTAACGCTTGAATATCATCAAAATTGGATTTTTAGCTTGGTTTTCTTGTATTTTTAATTTTTATGCTAACTTAGATCTACACAGAGACTGACATCAGTCAGGCATAATCAGACTCAGTTCTGCCTAACCATAATCATTTTTCCCTAATCGAGCTCAGTTTTGTATGACCATTATTGGTCAGGTTGTAAGGGAAACATGGATTATATAAATTTGATTTTAAATCTTTGTAGCATTCATTATCATTTTTTCTTTGTTTCATTCACATTTAAATTCTCTGCCTAATCTTCTTGTTGCAAGTTTTGAGAAGTTTTTATCATGTTTTAGACTAACTAAGATTTTTTAATCTCATGTTGGTTTTACCTTTGGGTTCACAAGTAACTAATCTCGGTCCTTATCGATTGGTATCAGTTATCACCAACCGACATCAATTCCTTGGTAACCAGGATCAATCATAGGTAACTGATATCAGTCTATATGTTTTTAAAATAGGAAACCTGAGAGCTATGTTTTGAAATCGTGTTTGATCATCATTGATAGTGCTTCAAATCAATCAGAAAATCCCTAACCCTTATAGTTCTAAGGTGGGAATAGATCATGAATTTTAAAGTTTAGCCTTATGAACGTTTCATTTTCGATGTTTAAAATGAACTAGACTAAATCTTGAAATATTTGGTTTTAAGTGTTTAAAATTAACATGGATGTTTTTACTTGGATTGTGTTTTCAAAGTTCTTACAAGTTTTGTAAATAAGTGAAGATTCCAAGATAACTTCATCAAAACATTTCATTTGGTGCATAAAATTAGGAAAGGATCAAATTCGAATGTGTTTTAGTCTTTCTCACTTTGTCTTTTGGTGTTTAAAATAACATAGTTCATTTTTATGCCTTACATGTTTTTAGAAGTTTTTACAAGTTTTAACAAATACAAAGTGGGCCAATAAATTCACAACACATTTCATTTTTTGTGCCTTAAAATTAAAGTTTTATCATATAGCTACATGTTTTTGAAAATGATCATTTTATGCCATGTTTGTTTGAAATTTTTTATTTATTTTCATAAAATGAAGAATGTGTGTATGCTCTCCCCCCATCCCCTATAGGGAACTTGGGTGACTAAAATCTCCTTTTCACTTGATATTTGTGACTAGTCCAAGGTGTGGAAAGAATGTTGTCTAGGATCTCCTAAAAACCTATATGGTTTGGGTTATCTAAAAATAACCTCTAAAGTCTTTCCACTTAGTTTTTATTTTCATGCAACTTGGATTGTGAATGGGAGTTCATCACTTCTTCATGAGTTCTTTAGGGAAGCATTAGCCTAGGGTTTCATCTCCTGGTAGTGTTTCAACTATGCTCCATGATGGGTTATACAAATTAGGGCACACATATTATGAGACCCAAGGGGTTGAGAGGCTAACCTCTCCTTCATAACAAAAACTTAAGTCAGGTCTGGTTAACTAGGGGATTCCACTAAGTAGTACATGGATGGAATCACTATGCAAAGGAATAGACCCTTACATAGTAAGTTAATCGGTATGAACTCAATTTACTTAAGGAATATATACCATTAGCCATGCTTGTGACCAATCTAGACATTTGAAAACTATAGTTTTAGTTGACCCCATTTGACCAACCTTGTCAATTATAGGATTTAGGACATTACATTTCAATGTTATATAATTTCATCTTTTTATTGCTTATTCTTTATGATCTAAACCATTTGTTTTTTATGCCATGTCATATCAAGTTTTGTTTATATACCACTCCTTTGTTTTAGGAGGCATTATGCTAGCCATTTTGTTACACACCTTTACCTTAAAAACTTTTGCCAAACTTGTTTATGTGTGTGTCACTTTATTGAAAAGGGTAACGTTATAATGCCCAAATCATTCAAATATTTTATGCCTTTTGAGTATTTTGAAACAATTGTTTGTTACATCTTTAAAGTGTGATAATGCCATTATGCTATTTTATTTGTTTCAACACTTGTTTTCCTTGTGCCAAATTCCATTTTTCAAAATCATTTCCATGTATGTCTTTTGAATCTTTGTTTTGTGTCGTTATGCCATTCCATTTTGTTTAGATTAGTATTTGTTTGAAGACACCTAATTTCCCAAGTTGAATTTTTAGTTAACCTTGCCAACTATAAATTCAAACATTGATTGGTTTATGTTTATACCTTACTTAATTATGGATTAGACACTGATCATTCTCTTTTGGGTTTTAAAACTTAGGTTAATTCATTATCCAACTTTGAAAACTTTTTGCTTGGTTCGTTTCCTAGTGTCATTGTGTCATTCCAATTTTTTCTAGCTTGTTTGTTTAAAGAAGCCTAGTTTTCATTATTTTTTTTGCCTTTTATTTGGGAGAAACAACCTATCTTTCCATATGCCTTATGCCTTATGCCAATTAAATAAGTTTATGTTTGATTTTATATGCCTAGTTTATTTTGAAAGTGTTCCAAGTTTGTTAGATTAAAATCTCACATTTGTTTAAAGTCTATCTTTTGACACCACTTTTCGAATAAAGTCCTATCACTTGCCTTGTTTGGGCCTAGTTTTTGATGTTATTGTTTGGCCAAAAGACCTAGCAACCTTTGTTTCCTAAATTAAACCTATTTGGAACATTTTAAACCTAGATTTTGGCATGCCAAATTTTATTTATCCACTTGACCTTTTGTGTGTGAGACATTTGAAATTAGACATATGACATTAGTATATTTTATACAAAGTTTTAGCAGAGACCATTTTAGAGATACAGCTCCCCTAGACCAAGTTTGAACCTTTTGTTCTTTAGACATTATTTTTAGGAGTTTATAGAATTCTAAGACTTTTAACGAAATGTTTATCATGGATGTGGATATGTCTCATTACACTTATGGTGAAAATATATACAACCCAAGTTATGATAGAATAGTTGCACAAATTGACTGGCATGAATCATATGGTGAAGAAATGGTTTATGAGAAGGGTTCTTATCCTCCCTACAATCCTCAATTTAGGGGGTAAATTCAAGATCCTAAAAAATAGTGTTTGGTGGTACCTTCTTTTGGCCAGTCAATGTACGATGTTATCCATCTCAATGATCATGGCATTTGATCTCCCACCTATACCATTAACCCTTCTTTAGACTACATGAGCCACTGAGCTCTACTGTATCTAAGGAATACCATTACCATTATAGGACCTTGTCCTTTAGATTTTATGAGCAACCAAGCTCCAAAATGCCCTACCATTACCATTTTAGGCCCTCATCCATTACCATTTCCATTCTAGGACTTTATCCTTTAACTTGTGTAAACAATCAAGCTCCACAATATCCTACTATTACCATTATAAGACCTCACCCTTTGGCTTGTGAAATTAATCAAGCTCCATAATGCTCTACCATTTCTATATCGAGACCTCATCATTTGGATTATGTGAGAAAAAAAGCTCTAAAATTACTTAACATTACCATTATAAGACCTCATCTTTTGGCTCAAAATAACATCCGTGATTCATAATGCTTTACCATTACCATTATAGGACCTCATCCTTTAGCTTATGTGAGCAACCAAAATCCATAATGCCTTATCATTATCCAGCCATTGGCTATTCTTCTAGTATTTCTAACCATTCCCCACTTTATAAAATCCTTATCAATTGTCAATCCCTAATCAAGTCAATCAATACCTCTCTAACAAATACAATCACTTTGGGACCAAGATATATTCAAAACTAGTATTTTACAAATATTTGTAAACCAAGGCCAAGAGAATCAACCAAGACATGATGTTTTTATTGAACTAATCATTTGTGATGAGTCAACCTATGATGAATCACCTTTTAATCCTATACCCATTATCGTGGAGTCTCACTCTGATAAGCTAATATTTGTTGAATCACTTCTTAATGATTATAATTTCCTTTGATAAAATCATTACCTCGATCATATACATATTTTTAAAGAGCCTCCCTTTGATAAGCTAAACTCTATGGAGTTGTATCTTAACATTTTTCCCACTCTTGAGGAGTCTCACTTTGAAAAATTAGTCTTTGTGAATGCCATTATGCCATCACAGGGAATTATTTATCCAATACCAAACATTCAACAAGACATCATTGTAGCAACATCCACCCAGATGAAGAATCAACATTTGATTCAAGTTCTATTATTAAACCTACATTAGATTTAGCATCAAAATTAGAATTAATGTTAATCTCAACATTGGATTCAGAGTGTTTTGAGTCAAAATTAGATTCAAAATCAGAATACATTCATGGTTGTTACAATATTAGTTATGCATTCCTTGTAGATAAATTTGAATACATTTGTGATCTTTCTAAAGTTTTTGAGGATGCTTACTTTAGCTTGAACATAAGTTCTCATAGTATCTTCTATGAGGATTGTGTTGCCTCCCCCCATTCCATTACCATTCCACATGCCATTAGCACCAATCAATCTAGCCATTATATTGACCTTCCATATCCTTTAAGTGTCAATTGGGATTGATAAAATCATACCTTATTGAACTGCATCTAATGAAACATATTGGTTGAAGAACATCAGGGAGGTCAAAACCAAATTCATGTAGTAGAAGAATAATCTCCTAATGAAACCTTTTCGAAGGAGCTAGGGGAAAATCAAAGTTCAACTCAATATCTTCTAGTGAAACCTTTTAGAAGGTGCTATAAGATAATCAAATTCAAAATTTAACATTCCTTAGTGAAACCTTCTCAAAGGCACTAGAGGACAATCAAGATAAATTCATTACTGAAAACATTATAGAGGTGCCAATAGCTGAGTATAATAGTCCTTCACTTTTTTATGAAGACAAAATCAAAGATGAAATAAATATAACTTCCAATATATATCATAATAAAATAGTAGCTACTCTTGGTCACAAACAACATAAAAATTTGGTGGTCTTATCAAGATCATATTTAGAAGTCTTTGGACTCACCACATCCAAAGTTATGTCAAATCAGAAATCAACAACATTGTGTGTGTACCAATTATAGGTGTATATAATTTATCCATATTTACCATCCCTAGCCACAATTTCCTTTGAAAAGGATATAAATATAACTTATCTTGAAGTTTTAAGGAAACAAAATCAATGACCAATGAAGATCATAAAAACATTACTGAAACCCAAATATGTAGCAAGTTCTTGATAGAGTAGCTATTAAAAAAGGGTGTGGGATAGAAATTTACATGACTGATTATTCTAGTTATACCATTTTCTGATATATATTTGCATCTCCACATCATCAGGAACAATAGACTCATTTACCATACCCAAGCCAAAAAACCAAAACCATGCCTTTTCCATTTATTGTTCTAAAAACACATGCCATTGCCATTGCCATTTGCCATATACCTGGCCTCTTTCATTCACCATTCCTCTTACCATTATTTCATACCCTTCCATTTACCCTCCCACTTGGGAGCAACCCTCTTACCATTCTATCCAATTATCATCATCATCCTAAACAATGCCATATCATATGCATTTTACTATGTTGTTTTACCATGTCATCCCTCTTAGACCAAAGCCTATTTTTAGTTGTCTTGCCCAAGCCTATTTTGATCTTGGTTCCTTTGGTTCTTCCTACACCTTTCGTGAGGATATTTCAATCGAATTTTAGTAGTTTTTGAATTATGTGTTTAAATGATAGTCTATGAAAGTAGTGTGATAGTTGATTTGGCAAGTTTTTTTCATTCACGTTATATCAAGTATTCCTAATTATAACCACCTTTGCATAAATTAGAGTACCACTGTCATGTTATTAATTATAACCACCTATGGTCAAATTATTATTACTAATCTATGTCATTCTTACCTAATTATAATTGTCTATGGGAAAATTAGGAACAACACCTTTACCATGTATTTATACATCACTTTTTCATTACTATTTGTCATTTGCCTTATCATTTGACTTTAGTTTTAGAACTTGTTGTGACCTAGTCAATTCTCCCCACCTTTTGTGTGGAAGGAGCTACTGTGACTTGAGGTCTTAATGGAGTATATAGGCCACCCTTGATTCATGTTGAGTCAACTTAGTCCCCCTTTCCATATGCTCTCATCATCTTATGAGCAACCTAAGCCATACACTCTTGTTGTTTTACAAACAACCTAAGCCAATGCTCTTTCCATTTTATAATAACCTAACCCCATGCTCTCACCATTTTATGAGTGGTATCTTGTAATTCCCAATTAGGTTTAGATGCTTAAAAAATTCCAAAAATATTCATAATATTTTACAAATCCAAAAAAAATTGTCCTATGTCAACCAAGTTAGTCAACCTCAATCCACTCTAATGGCCCAAGTACATTGTTAGGATGTGTTTCATTACTTTTAATTTTAGGCTTTCTATGTGTTTATTTTTCTATTTATCTATTTGTATGATTTTTGTGTGTTGTTTATTTGTTTGTTCACTTACATATTTGTTTACTTTCAGTACTGTGCCTTGACTCAATTTATATGTGTTCATTAGGTGATTCCTTCTACATTATTATTTAGTCTATCCATATTCATACGTCAACATTGTCATCATGGTTTTTAACATTGGTGCATTTGTTTCAATTATTTACTAGATTAAGAGTCAATCCTTATGCATATTTTAACAAATTTCTCATGGTGTTCTATCATGAGGCATACCATCAAGTGCTATAGAAAAAATCATCTTAAGAAGTCTTACAAACAATGGAGCCATAGAATTTTCTCCTTGGTAACCTTGAAAAATACTCCCACCCTCCTTGATCACATCAACCTTGACCATTTTGGTTGTATCAATGCTAATAAAGATGAGCATCTCCATATTGGTAGGTATAACTAAATCATTTCTATTAATCAATTCTTATTTTTCTATTCATATCTTTCATCACTTTATGCATCCTCATGTGCCTGGTTGTTTGTGGTTTCTTCAATCATTAGACCATCACATCTATGTTTGTACTAGATCATCTTTAATTTGTGTAACAGATTATATCCTTGAGTTATGCTTAACAATATGCCCTACTGGGGCACAATCATATATCATTTTTTAATCCAAGTCATCTTAACAATTATAACCACCTATTGATAAATCATTATTTTGACTCATCAACCCTAACTAGGGCATATACCATTACCATTGATTATAACTACCTATGGGAAAATTAGTGTCTCAACCTTTGTTACTGATTATAACTACCTTTGGGAAAATTAGTACTTTTTAAATCAATTCATGTAAGCATTTTCTTGATTGGATTAATCCCACCCATGGGTTAGTTTCATTTTTCTTCTTGCTTATTTTCAAGGGACCATCCATCAAACATATGATCGTCACTCCCTCAAGGGGCATCATTATAGGCTTCCCAAACATTATTTGGATATTCTTCTTCAATCATCATCTTATTTTAGGCATATAATACTTTTTCATTCTTTCATAAGGCATTACTTTGCCTACAAATTATATCATCTTCCAAAATAGGGGCAAATTATAGACACCTAAAATTGGACACCAATGGTTTCAACCAAACTTTAAACCGATTCTTACCAACCAATGCAAATTAAGCCTAATAATCACTAAATTTCCCAAATTTACTTATGTATAACTCATTAAAGCTTAAAATCTCATTGAGACATCCATAATTGGGTTATCCTACCATAATCAACAAAACCCTCTCATGGATTCATCTCTAATCATTCTATGACATTACAACATGTAATATGGCCTATAAGACCTATTAAATGGGGAAAGTGCACACATGAATTTAAATCAAATTTTGTAAATGTTAAAAATCCTAATAAAAATCAATTAAAATGCTAAACCCTAATTAAATACCTAGTTGAATTATCCATGTGTAATTAATGAAATTTTAAAAAAAATCAAAAATCAAAAATATCCTAGGTTTTCATAATTACTTTTTGTGAGTTGTCAATCCTTTGAAAATATCTAAAAATATATTTCCCATGCCTATTCATTTAAAATCATGAGGTTTTGACACATTTTAACTCTACTAGGCTTAATTAACTCACTTAAGTTAGTTTTGAACCCATTCCATGTTTAAACTACACCTTAACGCACCTTGGGTTGGGGTTAGTTTCTAAACCTATAAATATAAGAATGTACCTCTTCATTTGGAGAACTTAAATAAAGTTATAATGTAGGTTTTTACATTAAGATTGAAAACAATAGTGTTATAATTCCAAAATCATAATCCAATCCATCAAGCAAGAATAAGCCACAAGCCATAATGGTGCCAAGGGGAGAAGGAGATAGCCAAACTCCATTTCCAAAGACTCTTTGAGCATAAGTCGAACAAGCCATGAACAAATCACTTGGATCTCTTAAGAAGGTAAGGGTTTTTTCATTATTTACATTTTAATTATGCTTTAATATGTATTTTTTTCACTATGCTCCCCCTATGATCTAGGCTTAGATAGGTTAATTTGTTAGTGTGGTGATTTCATTTTGTTTTGTGAAACTAACACTTGTTCTAACCTCTTCTCTATTGTCAAATCCCTATGATCACAGGATGAACTCATTAATGTTATTTTTTACAATTTTTAAAAACCCACTCCTTGTTTTTTGCTCTAACCAATGCCCTCTATGTCTTGCACTTTTACTCAATTTTATTTTTAACCAAGAAGCTCTTTTAGCTACAATGGTTGCCTCATCCTTGAACCCCAAAGTTGAGCTAAAATATTGAGACACTACATTCCTAGATGGATTGACACATTTAAGGTACTAAAATGAAATATTCAAGGCCATTGATCTTATACCTAAGTCTTTTATAAGTGACAATGAAGATGAGGCCTAATCTTAAGATGACCTTTAAGCCTATGAGAAATCTGAACTACACAAAACTATGACAAAACATGAGGGCTTTACCTATTTGAGATATTTAATAGGTTAGTTCACACAATGAATAAGGTGCAATATGGCATCCATGAAATGGTATACTTAATGAACAACTTTCATCAAATCACTGACATCATAGGAATTACCTTCAAGGGTTACTACAACCTCCATGAGTACACTTTGTCTTATGATTCGGTCATCATGACCACCTATACTAACACCCACTGGATAATGACATCCTAAAGGACTAGGCTAAGATCCCCAATGTAAGGTGGGTTAATAATATAAATATGTATATGTATACCATACTCACTTTAAAATAGGTAATCTATATTTGGATGATCCTTTTTGATTGAATATTTAGGGATAATGACTATCTACATGTCAACCTCCTATGGATTCCCATACTCCACATAATTCTCTAAGGTTAGCATGTCCCCAACCTAGGAGGGATAATTAACTTCAACATGATCAATAAAATAGGTGATTCCTAGGGAGGTGATGATTTATATATGATGAGCTACCTAGTGGACACAGTCTACAAGACACTCACCTTTAATATGTAAGCTTTTTTTCATGGGTTCCCATAGGCTCGGTGATCCATGTAGTCTTCTATAAGTTATATGGCAACCTCTATTAGAATAATATCAGGGAGATTTGTGAGTCATTCTACCCATTATTTTATAATTCCATTAATGAGGTAACCATGCCTCAACTATCAAAATAAATCAGGTATTCCCTCACTTTCATTAGTGATTGTTGGCACTATTAGGAGGATACCATCTTTCGGGTGGCATGTATTCTAAAATATACCCTTTACTTACCCTATTAGATCCTAGACTACGTAGTAGAGCAAGAAATTATGTATTAGTTAATGGAAGGTGTCTTTGGGTATTGCATCAATCATCAGTAGAATGCCTACCCACCCCTCTAGATCACTATCATGCACCATGTATATAGGGTCTTCCCTCCTTTATAAAAAAGGTAAATGGGAGGGACTCTTTATCCTTAAGAAGAATTGAGCACTGGGATTAGGACCTGTATGACATCATAAAGGCCCATTTAGATAGGTATTCATCCCATCTCAAACTCAACTATGGATACCAGCCTAAGGATGATAACAAAATGTACTGGAATTTAGCCAATGATCAAGAGGTGCTCACTTAGATCAAGGCCTATAGGAATAATAAAGGGAAGAAGGTTCATCCTAAGCCATCTATTTCCCCTTTATGATGGCTCAATATGTAGAGGACATTGAGGTGACTCCCCCTAGATTTATGAAAGCATTATATAGGGAATCCAAATAGATCCTCTTGTACCTCAGCCCTCAGTCCCTCTACCACCTCTTTTAGTTAGAGTAGCTCAACCCTAACAAGTATAGACCTTGAAGCCTAGCCCAAATTAGCTCAAGTTTAAGTGAATTGACCTCAATACAAATAGGCCATAAGGTTTGATATTAGTAGCATCTTAGAGACTAGTTTATAATGGGACCAACAGTCAGCACCAATAAAGATCCTCTTCTCCACTCCCTTCACTCTCCAACAACCTCTTAGGGCATCACCTAGTTTCCTAATTTCCATACCATCCAATCAAGTGATGAGTCCTTTGTTCCCCATTTCACCTCCTCCTTAATTCACCAAGTGTATCTATCCTCATCCATGCAAAAGCATCCTTACATCCTCTTTCCCTTTTGCATCATCCATTCCACACTCTAGGACCTCCTCGGTGCTCTCACTAATCATTATTCAAATCCAAGTGTCTGCAGTCTCCCCACATCTAAATAGTGTGATTTTATCTCCCATAATAAATTCACCTATATACATAGCTCAAATATCTCAAGCCACTCTATTGACACCCTCTATGATCTAACAACTTCCTTAGTCATCCCCCATAGCCTCTACCACCTCTAATCCTTTAGCTATAGTAGTTGAAGATAACCTAAATAAGAGGCCATGATAGAAATATAATTTAGTGCATCCTTATCCTTCCATTCAGATACTAATTTATCCCCCTCAACCTCCTTCATAGGTTCTTACTAATCCACCTGTACCACTCTTGGTGGCCCCATGCATCATTTCTTAGCCTCCCTTTTCCCTCATCCTAGGTACCCATAGATTCATCTTTAACTAGCCGATCTCTTCCTTTATATTGAATTCCCCTCTCCCTAAATTCATATCCTTGATATTGAACCTAACTTAGAGTTAGTGGTAAGTGTATATGTTTCTTTAGTCCTCCCCATTCGTCTTGCCTCCCTACACCCCCATGCCTCCTCCTCTTCCCCTAATTTATTCATTCATCCCTTTCGATTCCTCCACGTCCCTTAGACCTCATCCTCCACATGTTGCCACCATATTTTTCACCCCACCACCACCTCCTCCCACCCTAGGAATGGCTACAGTGTCATAGGCACATTATATGACAATGTAAGGTGACCCCGATGTGTAGTTAGATTTTGACTGCACCATAATAAATATATGGAGGATCCTCACTCATAAATTCAAGCAAGTGGGGAACCCTATGGTTTGGTATACTCAACATGAATTTTTATCCCTTACTAAGGTAAGGACTTCCACTAGAGAGGAAATTTTGGTTGAAGACCCAATCTTAGTCCTCTGAGCCACCTATCACATGTCATAAAAACTAATGGAGGACATGTAGGGTTAGGTCCAAGCCATTACAGCCTAAGTGAAAGGTTCCTTCCTAGTGGGACTAATTATACAAGTCAAGGACATCCCCTTAAAAATTTATAAAGAGTGGGGAGAGTGGTAGAGACTCAAATAGATAGCAGGATGCATATTTAAGAGGACTCAAGCTTATTTGCAAAAGGATTTCTCTTATAGAGAGTAAATGTAGAAAGCTAGTGGTTATAGTAAATAAGGTAATGTTATAGGGTTCAATTTTATTCCCACTTTAGACCTAAGCTTGTATCAAACATATGTCAAGAGCATGAGGGCTATAATTGAGGAATGGATGGGCTTGACATAGTATGTGGTGAATCCCATAGAAGAAGTAAATAAGAATATATTAGACTACTTCAAGGAATTCAATATCTTAGTGGTATTCCACCTAGATGGCACTGTGATAGATAGGGGAAAATTTAGAGTCTACTTGGGTCAATTAGACTAGGTTATGTGGAATAAAGTGTTTAAGGCAAACAAGGTTGGAGCTTAAGTTGTGATTTAACTCTTGACCTAATTCACCATGATCATTAGCCAAGTGTTGGAAGTCAAAGTCGCTATTTCAACCCCACTCCAAGTATATCAGATATTGGTGACCTAGTAAGAAGTCATATTTTAAGATCCACCGATGAATCTGTCCAAGTTGGATTGATAATTTAACTTAATGGTAATAGTGTTGGCATCTAGGGAAGTAGAGTCCAAATAATTAGGAGGTAGTTCATTTATAGATCCTCCACATATCAGTTAGATTGGCCATTGGGAATATTTTAAATGGATTTAAGAAGGTTTTTTTATTTTTTTGAATTAATATGGTTGTAACAAACTAGAGTGGCCATCATGGCCCATGATGGGAATCTTGTGCTACTAGGAGGTGAGCCCCATCATCATCTATAAATGTATAATTGTATTTTATTTTGAAGGTTATTAATTCTTAGTCCCAAAATGTTGTTGGAATTAAGTCAAGATTTCACCTACATTTTCCTTCACCCTTTTAGATTGTGAATTTATGTCATTATCGATATCTTTGTGAACAAAATCATTTTAATGAATGCAATCTTTCATTTTATATAAAATTGATGGTTTATTTGTCAATCATTTACAGTTCTTGAATGAATGCTAATGCTAAGAAAATTTAATTAATTATTTATTACTTAATGACTACAGTGGTTATAAAGTGATTTGTTGTTCTAACCCATTTATGAACCCTTTTTGTCTCCATTTCAATATTTTTAATGTGTATTAATCTACAATTTATCTTTGAAGAGTCCATGTGTTTATTACTATGCAATTTTTAATATTGACATTTAGTGAGGGGTCTATAAATTAAAAATTATTTCTTGTTTCTTTAGACATTTCTCATTATGTAATACCAAGTCAGAACCTTCAATGAAGCTTGGTATGTAGTGACACAATTGTGGTAGGGCATCTAGCTCAGTTCTTGAAGCATTAACACCTTCTAGGCTTGGAAACATTGTTTCTTGTCCTACTTTACCCTATTTTTTATTTTATTTAAAAACGCAAACACTCTCCCTTGCTTTAGAAATCTATGAAGGGTGGCTGAAACAACAAGCAATAAATAAGAGCTCCCTCAGCTAGCAACTCACCCAATGTGAAATTACACATATATTGAATCCCTGGTAGTAATAATCATGGCTCTTTGAAGAACAAAGGTTAACTTTTTTGGTCCCTATATTAAACCAACATCAATCCTACAATTAATGAGGGGATATTTTATCCCATGCATTGTCTCTCGCTTTCCCCTTCAAAACACTCAATCCCATGAGTGCCCTCATAGGCATAAAGGATCTCAAGCATGACAATAATAATATTAATAAAATATGATATTACAAATAATATATTTTATTTTTATAATATATTATATCATTATAATATATATTATAGTATTAATAATATACATACACACACAAAAATTATCATTATAAATTATATTATAGTGTTAATTAATATATTAAATGTGTTTAATAATATATTATATTACTAATAATTAGAAAAATATTATATTACATCATCTATACAAAATATTAACATATATAATATAATATTTTAATAAATTATTATAAGCTATATTATTCTATTATAATTATAAATATATATTAAAATAATAAATACATACATACATACATACATATATATATATATATATATATATATATGTATATATATATATATATATATATATATATATATACATATATATATATATACATATATATATATATACATATATATATATATACATATATATATATACATATATATATATATATATATATATATATATACATATATAATTATTTATAGTATAACAATATTATAATGACATATTTTTTTATTATATTTTTTGTACATATATTATTAACAATATATACCATTACATTACATATTGTTAATAATATATGTACAGAAAATATAATATAAAAAAATGTCATTATAATATATATATATATATATATATATATATATATATATATATATATATATATATATATCCAGACACAGAAAGAGAGCATAATTTATATATGTAGACATTAAATCTAATTTATGTAATAATTTAGTCTTGTACACTTCGAATATACATATCATGGTTATATTTTTTATTTATAGACTTGCCTGTTGTCGAAAGGCTCGTATTCACTATCTCTTTATGCCTAAATTTCTTATCTCTTAATTTGACCACTATTATTCTGATGACCATGGATTCTATATTATGAAAAAAACTCTAAACTTGATCATTATCCTTCACTACTATTTTTAGATCTAAACCTATTTTTTAACTTCTTGGACATTTGTGTCTTAGATAGACACCTATGGCAACATAAATTTCTACCTTTTTTATAAAGTGTCCAGTGCCCAAATGTCATCCAATTTGTAAATAAAACATATCCTAAAGGTTGGTCTGAGTGCTTTAATATAAGATATTTATAAAAGGGATTGGTATATACACAAGATCAACCCTCGTTCATTATTCACTTAGCAAATACTGGGAACTCACAAGGTAACTTACCAAGAAGCAATCAATTAAGCATTAAAGTAATAAAACCTACCCTATTTATTCTTATTTCCATATAAGTCATATAAGCAATATTCCCATTATATATGATATTTATATCTCTATATAATTTAAATGCTTATTGTGATTATCATAAGGGATTAGGGCATTCTATAAGCAAATGTTTTACCTTGAAACATAAGATCTAAGATCTTATTGATGACTAAAAGATTACATTTGAGGATCCTCTAAAGGAATTAGGCTCACAACCTAGAGATCACCATAAATATAAAATATTTAACAATCCCTTACAAGGCCATTATAAGAAGGAACCAGAAGTGTAAATGGTATATAATACACATCCTCTTCCACCACATTATGGTCACTCACTAGATTGGATTATTGGTAATTACACATAGCATATACCTCATATGGTTCAGAGATGCTCTATTACTTTTGATGATAGTAAAATTAAGGATGATAACTCTGATATTCATTCTTTATTTATTTGAGCATACCTTGATAAACACCCTATACACATTTTTATGATTGATAATGGTGCAAATGATAATGTTTACACCATGAAATTGCTTATACACTTAGGTTATACTCATAATGATTTACATCATTCTAATAAATCGTTAGAGGATTTTATGGGACCTCATAGAAGGTTCTTGGTGAGATTTACCTACATTTACAAGTCAGTCCTACACATGTGGTTACTATAATGTCAATTATACCTTCCATGATCATCTTTGATATGTTTTTAGGAAGACCTTGGATCCATACACTTCAAGCAATACCTTATATAATGCATGGGTTTGTTAAATACATTCATACCAATCACGTAGTTACAGTTTCTAAAATTCTATATGATCATCCTCTTGAACAAGAGAAACTTATACCCAGATAGTTAATTACCAAGACTACTAAGGTTGATTCACCAAAAAAGGGTAAGTAACAAACAATCCCTTTTACTAGGCAACCAATACTTGAGAGACTGTTATGCCAAAGACATATAGTGGATTCCATATAATCACCATCTACTACACACCATGTTATGATATCTAAGACCCCTAAACATGTTTATACTAGTGTTAATTCAAATAAACTATAGATCACTCAAAAATGGGTTCCACAAATCCATACTCTTATTAATCCTACTACTTTGTCATGACCATAGAGTCTTATTTTACATACAAAGAGTATCATTGATACTACTATGACATTTATTAAACCTATATGTGCTCCTCAATAGCATCACAAGATTATTACAATAGTTTTGTAGCGTGGATACATCCATGACCATCCATTTTATGACATCATAGGATGATCTTTCCTATTCAAATATTCCAAAAATACCAAAAAATAAAAAATATTCAAAAATCCAAAAAATATTTTTGGCACCTACATGTTATATTAGATCCTTGGCATTTATGTGTTAGTTCCATGTTGATGAATGGAATATTAAATTACTTATACATACACACATGTGTGTAAAATCTCTATTTAAGTATGATAGAGGCATACACAGATACATGATCTTCCAATTTCAGATGTTAGGCTCTCCTTATGTTCATGTCATGAGGACATTGGGGACATCCATTTATTTGATCTTGATACAAACATGTTATATGTTTCGATGATCACTCTACATTATCATGTTTGAACTTAAACATGCCTTTATCTATGATTATATCTTACATAGGGTACTTGATATGCAATAAACATAACATTTTTTCCTAACACATTGATCCATGGGCTACTATGACATATTTATTCTAGTTATTTTTGATTTAATTTATGCACTTCCTTGAGTATCTTACCTTATTACTGTCTTTCTTGTTTGATCAATTCAATATTCTCATTTGATTGTGGCCCCTATGCCTATGTATGCTTTCATTGGAATTTGCATATGTTATTATTTATTGTATGGGCATTTGAATATGTCATCCTTTATTTTTTGGACATTTGACTAAGTTATGTCCCTTTGATTGTGCATCATTTAAACATGTCCCTTATTTTTAGTCTCCTTAGACCATTTCATTTTGAATTACTTTTGAGTGTTCTTGTGTGTGTGCTTGTTTGCTTGTTGAGTTTATATTATTTCCATGTTCATTATCATACATTGTAGGCCTTCATATGATCACCTTTTTTTTATGAATTTAAATGCTACATTTACCTAGATATGTCTTTCTCCATGCTATATAGCTACATTCACATATTATACAATTGTATTACCCTTTTGAGGTGAGGTGACTAGTATTTCCTATCTTTACCTCACCTCAAATGGGGGGAATATTAGTGGAGGCATGTCATAAAGGCATGTTCTCCACACTTTAAATAATTTTTAGTTTTAGTGGGGGTATGTTTTGGAAGCATGTTCTCCACACTCATTCAGTATATGGTACTTATATCAATTTTTATATTTAGTGTGGGCATGTCATATGGGCATGGATTTCACATATTCAAATTTCTTAGATTTAGTGAGACATGCTTTGTAAGTATATTCTCCACACTTATTGAGTATTCAACATCTACATATTATGGTGAAAACATGTTTTGAAAACATGTCCTCTACATTGGTACCTATTTTATTTTTTAGTCTCTTCCATATATAGTGGGGCCATGCTTTGGAAGCATATTCTCCACACTTACAAAATTTATTAAATTTTCCAAAGCACATAGTTATATGATTTAGATTCATAGTTGTGGCATAATTCTATACATTAGTACCATTTTTATACATAGTTTCAGCATGAGACATATCTAAGGTGCATATGCTATATAATATGTGTCTAACATTGAAAAATTGAAATCAGTTTCATATTTTAGAAAAAATTTAGGGACTGTCATGACCCACCAATTGGAATTTTACAAACTATATTGAGCCAATCTATGGAAGTAGTTGGTTCACCTTTTGATATGGTTGAGGTGATCAAATCACTCAATCTTATCAATTTTTTAGCTTGGACTTGATAGTATCATCAAACCTCACTAGTTTGATAATGTGGGTGACTTGGTTTAGTCAAACTCACCTGTTTATAAATATCATTGGGTTATATAGTTGAGCTAATCTCAAATTCCAAATGGAAACTCACTTTTTCTCCAAATTTGGAGGCATGTGCCTTCCAATTTCTCTCTCTATATCTATCTCTTTGGATATATTCACTTTAAATATTTATCTATATTTTTCATAATCTAAGTTTTAGATCCTTACAATGATACATTTCTTTCAAATCAACTTGATAATAGGCAAGACAGTTACAACAAAACACATGTCTAATCCTAAACCTTTCTTTTTCAAATTCAATCTATTTCAAGTACTTTCAGTCCCATATTATATTCACTAATTATATATTGTAACATTTTTTGAGTTATAGGTCAGTCACTTATAAACCACTTAATTTGGGCACACACAATGATAAGGTGTGTTATAAACACCTAAGTATACATGCCTTTCCTTTAAACTAATAATTTCATTACTAGATTTTAGCGGGGGATGTAGATGATATTGATGGATTATATATCACCTTAGTCTTATACACTTGTCAAAACTAGACCTTGGTTATTCTTCTCAATTATAGAACTTTATCACTTCCACAAGTCTCGTGTCTACTCTATCTTATGCCCCTCAGCCTATATCTTAATTTGACTAGTTTTATGTTGATGACCTAGGCCTTCTATCTTGCCCAAAATGCTTAATATGTATTTAGCTTCCACCTTTGTAAGTTTTAAGCCTACACTGATTTTCCTACTCCCTAGACACTAACATCCAAGATAGATACTAGTATTGATGTTAGTGTCCTAACTTGACACAAGTGTCTAATTCCCTAAAGTCATTTATTTAATAGGTTAAATGTATCCTAATGGTTGGACTTATTTTCTTAAATATGAGTTATTTACCCAAAGGGATTGATATAAATACAAGATCAACACTCATTAATTCCTCACCTATCAACATGAGAACAATACCAAGTATTCTTACCAAATAACACTCAAATATAATTCAATTTAACAAAGTTTCCCTATTTCCATACTAGTCATAGATACAACACATCTACTAGTCTAAAGTACTAAAGGATAAACCCAAGAGCCCAATTTTTCTAGGTCACAATCTAGGTCACTATTATACTTACTTTGTGCATATTTCATTATTCACTCACAATCCAACATGTAGAGAATAATTACATTAGTCTAAGGCCCTCTTAAAATTATTGGTTATGTAGGTAGCACTCACTAACATGGGGTTATTTTGGGCCAGCTCGACACCATGTGCCCCCTAACCTATTTTTCCCCAAGGTCATCATGAAGATGAAGAAATATGGTTTTTAAAACTCATGAAGAGTGATAGTCCATGACCTAGATTTGAATGCACTAGAGTGAAGTCAAAGTCAAACCTAGAAACATACAAGTAATTGTATCCTTTTATAATAGGTATTTTGTATAGGACACTTATGTTGAACCTAGACGGTAGCATCAACATAACCATCCCAGACTAATATTAGTGTCTAAAGGTTCAAAAGTGTTGGATCTATAATTTGAAGACCATTCTAGAATATTCTTCCATTCTACTTTATGTATGTTATAGATCCAACATTGTGTTAGCATCATAACCAACTAATTATATTACTTATTTGTCATTTCCATACATAACTTAGTTTTAATTTCTACATTTATCTTATTCTTAACATAATAAATTCAGTGTATGTTTATATCTGAGTTTAGCATTTAATTGACATGTTTTATATTTAATTATCACCCTCGTGTATCATCATTTATATATTATTAACCCTATTAATACCAAGTTAGTATTTATACATCCAATTTGGGGTTAAACACCCATAGGTCTAAATATTTAGATGAGTATTTCATGAGACATATTTGACATGTTATAAGTTAGGTCACTACATGCATTTGAGTATCACATGTTTCATCTTGATATACACACAATCCAGCAAATAGGGGAGAACTACATAAGTCCAAGGCCCTCTTAAAATTATTAGTTATGTAGTCAATGCCCATTGACATTGACATAGGGTTCCTTGGGGTAGTTTGACATCATTAGTCCACTAACCCATTTTTCTCACATTCACTCCAAGGTCGAGGTGCAGATGATATTTATGGATTATATACACTTTAGTCTTGTATACTTGAAAAACTTAGACATTAGTTGTTCCTCTCGATTCTATACCTTTTCCTATTTTTGCAAGTCTCACATTCTATCTTGTGCCCTTTGGCCTACATCTTAATCTAACATATCTTATGTTGATGACATAGGGCTCTCATCTTTCCCATAATATTTAAAATGTACTTATCTTCCACCTATACAAGTTATAAACAAGCACCTACTTTCCTAATTTATAGAAATTAATGTCTAGGATAGACACTAGTGTCAATGTTAGTGTCCTAACCTGATGCAAGTGGCAAGTGCCCTAAAGTCATCTATTTTAAAAATAAAATGTATCTTAATGGTTATCATAACTTATTTAATGTGATTTATTTCTCTAAAGGGATTGATATATATATATATATATATATATATATATATATATATATATATATATACAATACCAACCATCATTCATTCCACAACTATAAAATACCAAGAGAGACCAAGGCAACTTATCAAAATCATCCCATTAAGCATTCAATAGAGTAAAGATTATCTATTTCCATACTAGTCATAGTAATAACACATCTATAGGTTTTAAATACCAAAGGAATAACCCAAGAGATATATTTTAAAAGTTACAAGTTAGGTCACTATTGTACTTATTTATCACATATTGCATGATTCACACACAATCCAACACATAAGAAAGAACTACATCAGTATGAGGTCCTCTTTAGAGTATGGTTTATGTAGGTAGTTCTCACCGATAGGGGAGTATTTTGGGTTAGCTCAAAACCTTGTGCCCACTAACCCATTTTTTCCCAAGGTCACCATGAATATGAAGAACTAGGGTTTTGAAATTTATTGAGGAGTGATAGTCCATGACCTAATATGAATGAACCAAAGTGAAGGTGAAGACAAACCCAAAAGTGTCTAGGTGGTCACATCCTATTCTAGTAGGTATTCCATATAGGACACTTGCATCTAACCCAAATAGTAGTGTTGATGTAACCATCCCAAGCTGGCATTAGTGTTCACGGCTCGAAAATCATCCAAATCAAAATCTAATGACTATTCTAGAACTATCTTCAGTTTATTTCCTACCTATTACAAATCCAACATTGTGTTAGCATCAAAACCAACTAATTTTATTACTTATTTTTCATTTCCATACATAATTTAATTGTATTTTTATATTTATCATATTCTTAATTAATAAATTCAATGTATGTTTATATCTAAGTTTAGCACCCAATTGGCCTTCTGTAGATCTAATTATCACCCTTATACATTTCCATTTTTATATACCCATTTAAAATTAATCTAGGGATAAATCCAAGTATTTAGATTCATTTTATGGTTAAACATTTGGTGAACCCAATTTATATGAATGTAATTTTTTTTTATTCCTAGTGTTTTAAGTTAGCCAGGGTTTTAGATTACAACCTAGGCATAACCCTATATTGGGAGGTGTGCCTATTGAACACATTTAGCTTCCCCTCCCACCATCTAATATTTCTAAAAACAATGAGGTATCTCTTACTATATATCATGATGATACACATGTTGATAAGTAAAAATGTAATGACAAGGTTATCATAGAAGAAGATTCTAAGAATGAAAACTATGAAATAAATGAAAATGAGAAAATAAGACCATGATCAAGTGCAAAAAATTGCATTATTTTGTGAATGTATTTGTAAAAAACATAAATATCTTGATGGGATCCAAAAAACTATACTAGAAACCAAAAGTTCAAAAGGTATAGTTCAAGCATCCCTCCTCTTGAACACACTATAACATAATACATCTACTGGGGGCACATGTTATGTGTTTAAACTTTTGTTTCCTAAAAACCAAAACATTATTGTACATCTACCATGGGGATAATAATTATTTAAACTCAAATATTGGTTTGAATTCCTATTACTACTCAAACCATGCTTACATCCTCTTTGGTGACTATTGAACTTAATAATCTAAATCCCAATGAGTTTATAGTTTAAACACTCCTTCAAGTTATAAAGACCTTGGAGTATAAGGTTACAAACATTGAACAAAATAATTTAAAATCCCCTCATTCTATTAATTTTCAAGACATGTTGCATAACCCTCTTGCACTTGAGATATCTTTGTATCCTTTGCCAATTGGTTTTGTTTCACTTAAGTTTCCATTTTATGATGGACAAAGGTGATCCTAAACAACATATTTGATCCTTTTATGTGGTATTCCTTTATTATTCCTCCAATGATAAACTTTTTACCAAATTATTTTCTATAAGTCTTAAGGACTATGATTTAAGGTGGTTCTATGATTTACCTCTTCAATTTGTGAAAGAACTCAAAATTCTTGCAAATCAATTTTTAGCATAGTTTTATATCAATATTTCTAAAAAAGTTTCATATACTTAAATTTCCAAAATAAAAAAGGAACTAATGTATCTATCTATAAATATGTCATTAGGTACAATATAATGCTAGTTAAAATGACCAATCCTATGGAACATAAGGAGTTGAAAGACATATTCAAGAAAAAGTTTGCTTTCTCTTTTACTTGAGACCATTATTTTTAAGAAGTTAAAATATTTTCATGAATTATGTCATGTTTTATGAGACCGTGAAATGAAGCTTATTTAATTGAATAATCTCATATATGTATAAAACACACCAGTTGAATCTACGTTTAGTACCAAATATACAATCAAACCAAGTTCTAAGTTAAAATATCTTGTGGCTTATAAAGAAATAATTACCATGTCTAAAATAGTTTCATAACAACCTAATTGAAATTTCATATCTAATACACCAAGGAGACAATTATTTCATTTACCTGAGTCCCAAACTTCATTATTCTCATGGTTATTAGAATGTTAGATTATATCTCTCCCTCATCCTATCAAGGTTGATATGAATAGACTTATACCCAAAGGATATGATGTGAACGATTATTTTGGTTATCATTAAGGACCAAGGAATTATAAAAATAGATGTTTTACATTGAATCATGAGATCTAAGATCTTATCAATGACTGAATGCTTGCATTTGATGATCCTTCAAAGGAATCAGGTCCATAACCTGGTAATCACCACAAATATAAAATATTTAACAATTCTTTACAAAACCATTCTAAGAAGGAACCATAAGTGTAAATAATATATATTGCACATACTCCTCCATCACATTATAAGAACCTACTAAATGGGATTATTGGTACTTACATGTAGCATACACCTCCTATGGTTTAGAGGCCTTCTATTACCTTTAATGATAGTGAGATTAAGGATGATGAATTTGATCTTCACTGTTTATTCATTCAAACATGCCTTGATAAACACCCTATATGTAGTGTTATGATTGATAATGGTACAAGTGAGAAATTTAACACCATGACATTACTTACGAACTTGTTTTATACTCATAATGATTTGCATCCTTATACTATATCAATTAGAGCATTTGATAGGACCTCCTAGAAGGTTCTTGGAGAGATTTACTTACCTTTATAGGCTGGGCCTGCACATGTGGTTACTACCTTTTTAGTTATAGCTTCCACAGGCATCTTTGATATGTTATTGGGAAGACCTTGGATCCTTACACTTTGAGTAATACCTTATACAATTCATGGGTGTGTAAAAATCATTCATGCCTATGATGTAATTATAGTTTTCATAATTTCATATGAGCATCTTATTGAACAAGAAACAATTATACCCAAATAATTAATCACCAAGCCTACTAAGGCTAATTTATCACAAAAGGGTAAGAAAAAAACTATCCTCTTTACTAATTGGTTAGTACCTGAGATACCATTACATTAGAGACATATAGTGGATTCCATGAAATACCCATCTACTATGCACCATGTTTTGATATCTATAACATTTACACATGTTCTTATTATGGTTATTACAAATAAACAAAAAATCACTTAATGATGGTTTCCATGAACCTCTACTCTTATTACCCCTACTACTACTTCACAACCACATAGTCCTATTTTACATAGACATAGCATAACCAATATAATAATGACATATATTAAACGTATATGTGTTCCTCAATAGTGTTACAAGATTATTACACTAGGTTCATAGTGAGGAGATATCTATGACCATCCATTGGATGGCATCATAAGATTATCTTTCATTTTCAAATATTCTCCAAAATGTCAAAAATGTCAAAAAACATTCAAAATTTCATAAAAAGAATCAACATCTACATGTTCTATTAGCTCCTTGGCATATATGTGTTAGTTCCATATTGATGGATGACATAATTAATTACTTATGTATATGCACATGTGTGTCACACTTATATTTAAGTGTGATATAGGCATATAAAAATACATGATCTATTTCTATTTCTAATGTTGGACCTTCCATATACTCATGCCATGTAGACATTGGGGGAACCCACTTCCTTGATCTTGACACACACATGTTATATGGTTCAATGATCACATTTCATATTCATGTTAGAGCTTACATATGTACTTAAAGATGACTTTAACCATGATTATATCTTACATAGAGTACTTGGTATGATATACACTTGACATTTTTTCTTAACACATTTGATCCATGGGCTACTATGACATGTTTATGTTGGGTGCTTATGCTTTATGTTATTCACTTCTTTGAGTGTCCTACCTTTCTATTTTATTCCTTGTTCAAGTATTTGAATATCTCTTTTTCTTGCATCCCCCATGCCTATGTATGATTTATTTGACATTTTCATGTCATTTTTTGTTGTATGGATATTTGAATATGTCATCCTTAATTTTATGGACATTTGACTAAGTCACATCCCTTAGATTGTGCAACATTTAAACATGTCCTTTATTTGTGGTCTCTTTGGACCTTTGAATTTTGACTTGATTTTGAGTGACATTCTATGTGTACTTGTTTGCTTGTTAATCTTGTAATATTACTATCTACATTGTGCCATGATATTTATCATGAATCTTAGGCCTTTGTGTGATCGCATTGGCTCTATGAACTTCAAGGATATATCTACCTAGGCTTGTTCCTTCTATATGATATAGAGTTATATTCAAAGATTATACATTTGTTTTATCCTTTTGAGGTGAGGTAAATACCAGTTCTTATATATACCTCACCTCAAAAGGGGGTCATATAAGTGGCAGTATGTCATAGAGGCATGTTCTCCACACTTGGCATAATTTAAAGTTTCAATGGGGGCATGCTTTGGAAGCATGTTCTCCACACTTATTTAGTATTCATCATATCCATATTAGAATGGGGGCATGTTTTGTAAACATGTTCTTCACATTGGTACTTATATTAAGTTTTATATTTATCCATATATAGTGGGGGTATGCTTTGGAAGCATGTTCTCCAAAATTACACAATTTTTGAATTGACTAAACCACACAGTTATATGATTCAAATTAATCGTTGTGGTAGAATTATATACATTGGTACCATTGTTATACACAATTTCAACATGATACATATCTAAGGTAAATATGTTATGCAATTTGTGTCTAATATTATAAAATCCAAATCAGTTTCAGATTCTAAAATTCTTTTATGTATTGTTACCACATCACATAATTTTACATAATGATACCCCAGTCAGACTTACATGAATTTTATTAACATAATCCACTATAGTAGTTGGTTCACTTTTTTGTGTGGTTGAGGTGATTAAATCACTCAAGCTTTCCAAGTTAATAGGTTGGACTTGAATGTATCATCCAGCCTCACTAGTTAATAAGTATCATTAGGTTTTATAATTGAGATAATATCAACTTCCAAATGTTAACTCACATTTGTTCTAAGGTTGGGGGCATGTGCCTTCCAAGCTATATTTATCTATTTATCTCCTTGAATACATGCACTTTCAAAGATTTATCTATATTTATCTTAATATTAGTTTTAGAGCCTTACAATGATAAATATTTTTCAAATCAAGTTGCCAATAGGTAAGGTGGCTATATCAACACACATTCCAATCACTAGTAAAGCACTTAAGTTGGGAACATGCAAAGACACATTATGTTATACACATTCAGGTACACATTCCTTTCCTTTAAACTAGCATTTTCATTACTAAATTAAATGGGGGTAGGGGAAGGGTAAATGCATATGATATTTATGGATTAGATATAACCTTGGTCTTTTACACTTGGAAAACTCATCCCTTAGTTATTCCTCTTAGTTTTGGGCCTTTTCTCATTTTTGCAAGCTTCAAAAATGTTCTATCTTGTGCCTCTTGTCCTATCTCTTAACTCGACTAGTCTTATATTGATGACCAAGGCCTTATATATTTCCCAACATTCTTAAAATGTACTTATCTACCACATTTATAAGTTATAATATTATACCTAATTTCTTGTTATTTGGACACTAACATCTAGGATAGATACTAGCATCGATGCTAGTGTCCTGACCTGATGCAAGTGCTTATTACCATAGAGTCATTTATTTTACAAGTAAAACATATCCTAATGGTCAGCCTAAGTGATTTAATGCAAGTTAATTATCTAAATAGATTGATATAAATACAATATCAACCTTCATTCATTCCACACCTATAAAATACCAAGAGAGACTAAGGAAACTTATCAAAATCATTCTATCAAGCATTAAATTAAGGAAAGCTTCCTTATTTCTATACCAATCATAGGAACAACACATCTACAAGTTTGAATTACTAAAGGAAGGGCATAAAATCTATATTTTCCAAGTTATAAGTTATGTCATTATTATACTTTCTTACCACATATTTAATGATTCGCACACAAGCCAACACATAGGGGGAAACTACATTAGTATAAGGCCCTCTTTAGAGTATTAGTTATGTAGGTAGAATTCACTAATAGAGGGGTCTTTGTGTTTAGCTCAACAGCATATGACCACTAACCCATTTTCCCTCGAGGTCACTATGAAGATGAATAATTAGGGTTTTGACATTTCACAAGGAGGAACAATCCATTACCTAGATTTGAATGCACCAAAGTGAAAGCAAAAAAAAACTTAGAATCATTTAGGTGGTTGCATCCTTTTATAATAGGTATTCTATATAGGACACTTATGTTGAACCTATAAAGTAACATCGACATAATTATCACAAGATAATGTTAGTGTTCGCATCTCAAAAAAAATTCATATCAAAATATGATGAGTGTTCAAAAATTGTCTTCTAGTCTACTTCCTACCTATTCTAGATCCAACACTGTGTTAGAATCAGAACTAGCTAAGCATATTACTTATTTATCATTTCCATAAATAACTTAGTTGTACTTTTTATAGTTAACCTATTCTTAATTAAGAAATTTAGTGTATGTTTATATATGAGTTTAGCACCTAATTGGCCTATTGTAAATCTGATTATCACCCTTGTGTATTTTAAGATACCCCTTTAAAAATAATATAAGGATAACTCCAAGTGCTTAAACTAATTTTAGGGTTAAACAGGAGGAAGCTAGGGTTTAATCATTTGACAAAGAGTGATAGTTTATACACGTGATCTAAAGGCATCAAAAGAAAGGTAATAAAAAACTTAGAAGGCTCTAGTTGGTCGCATCTAGATCTAGTCAATATTTCATACAAGACACATGCATCATAGTTAGACATTTATATCAACATAACTATCCAGATCCAGTGCAAGCATTTAAGGTTACAAAAAAAATATTCCTAAAATCTGATGACTATTATAAGATCACCTTATAATCCACTTTTATTCTATTCCATATCAGACCTATATGAGTAGATTAAATTAGCTAAGTATCAATTGTTACTTATCATTGTAATATTTATCAATAGTTGTACTTTACTATTTTTATCAATCTCAGTCATATAACTTTAGAATATTATTTATCTTAGTTTATATTGATTAGCATAATCATTAGGTTAGTTCAATATCCTTGTGTAAAATCTAATATAATAGACATTAACCCTAGATACCTCCAATATCAAAATTTAGGGCTAAACAATACATTACATTAATATTTAATATTATTATATGTTAGCATTTAGAATAATATAGATACTAGTAATTGCCCCAAAGGTGCAAATTATGCTAGAAGGGATTTACTTTTTTGTTTTGGTAAAGTGAGGTTTTTTAAATTGAAAGAGTGATTTGTTAATTGTATCAAATGTGAGATCCATGACCATTGACCTCATCTCACATTTTTTGTATGAAATATTAAAAAACAAGGCATTTTAGGTGATATCATATATAATATTAGCATTGGACATGTTACTATTTGGAAGACAATAATATTCTCTATGGCAAGATATGGATAACACTTACCCATATAATTTACACCTACACATGCAAATACATTAAATTTTAGACTAGCACATCAATGTAACATAGTGTAGGATGATACATGTCAGATATTATGATATGGGAATCCAATGAGGGTTGTTAGATCACATGTTAGCTTCATAATGAAATCAATAAAATTAACTCAAAATAAAATCATTAACATACTAACATTCATAATACTACCTTGCCTAGATCAAAGGGAAGAGCATGGTGAAGAAACACAATTGAACAAAGCACAACTAAAAATAGAAAGAAACTTACACAATTTCTTACCAAATCCTTGAATTCTCTAAGAGGCTTATTTGTTTGTCTTGCTCAAATTGTGCTCAAAAGGTCTTCATCAATGGGGATTAGCTATCTACATCTCCTCTTGGTGTCATGATCATGATTTTGGATTGGCTTGGCTTTGATATGGCTTAGAATTTTTGAATTATAACCCTATGCATTTGCTTCATGAATCAAATCCTGCATTATAACATCACTATGTCCAAGCACTATAAATGAAGAGATATAAGCTTGTATTTATAGGCTTTGAAATCAGTTTAGAATGAGTTAAAACCTAATCAAGGTTTTCTTAGTTAACCCTAGTAGAGTTAAAAGGTGTCCAAACCTCATGGTTAGCATGGAATAGGCATGGTTTGAGATATTTTTATTTTGGACAACTCACAAAAGGTAATTATTACTTCCTAAGATATTCTTTTGAGTTTAAATTTCCTTTTTGATAATTCATTTAATTGCTCAAGGATGAATTCAATTAAGATTTGATTAAGATTATCATTTTAATTAATCCCTGTTAAGATTTTGAATCATTATCAATATTTTGATTTTATTCAACGTGCATTTGCTTAATTTAATTGATTTATGGGCCAAATTGATTTATTTGCATGTTATGAAGCCAAATTTGAGACGTTTAGAAATTCTTAGGCTAGATGTACAAAGGTTGGTAAGAATGGTTCTAAATTTGGGTATGGAGACATTGGTGGCCAATTTTAGATGTCTAAAATTTACCCCTATTTGGGAAGCCTTTTTAAGCTATAAGCACATTAACATCTTCTCAAAGAATAAATTTTTTTTGTGTTCTTACAAATTCAATGGTAATGGATGAACTGTAAGGTGCCCCTTTGAGGGAGTTGTTGGTAAAAGGGTTGGCAAATGGTCCCTTACAAGAAGGAAATTATGGGACCAAACAAATGAAAATTATGGGGTGATAACACAATGATTTAACCAAAGGTGGTCACAATAACTAATAATGCACATGGGATGGTGTACAATGGTTTGCCCAAAGGAAATTATAAGCATTGTACCTTGATAGTAGCAAATATGGTATGATAACATAATGATTTTCCTAAAGGTGGTTATAATCATTGAGAATATGGATCTGTCCCAATTAGGATTGACAAATAGGATAAAAATTCCCAAGGTGGGTTGAAGAAAGTGAATGATTTGCCCAAGGGTGGTTATAATAATTAACCCTCAAATTGGTGACAACATAATGATTTACCCAGAGGTTGTTAAAATCATTGAGAATGTAGGTGGGATGGTGTGTAATTATTTTCTCATAGATGTTTATAATCATTGGACCCTGATAGTGGCAAAGATGGTATGATAACATAATGATTTTCCCAAAGGAAGTTAAAATCATTGAGAGTATGGATTTTCCCCAGTTAGTATAGCCAAATAGGATAAAACCATGCCCTCAGTGGGAAAATAAAGTGAATGATTTGCCTAAAGGTGGTTATAATTGTTAACCCTCAAATTGGTGACAACACAATGATTTGCCCAAAGGTGGTTAGAATCATTGAGAATGTAGGTGGGACAGTGTGCAATGATTTTCCCATAGGTGGTTATAATCATTGAACCCTAATTATGGTTAATAAGATGGCTGGATGATGATTGAAAACATTATGATGATAACTTGATATAGAGGATAAAGATGAATTATGACAACCTTCTAGTAGGGATATGCTCATCTGAAGTAATAAAGGTTGAAATTATTTCATTATTTAATTACTCTATTTGGTATATGATTTATATTTAATTGGGAATGTTGTTGGTGTTGATGCTGAGGAGATGTCCATGTTCCATTGATGGTGTAGACTTCTCAAAGCTTATTTTTTATTGTAGCACTTGATAATAGGCATAATGATAGAACACCATGAGGACTTGGCTAAAATATGCATAAGGACTGACACTTGTGATCCAATACTCAAAATAAAATAAAGCGCTAATGATAAAAAACCATGATGATAATGTTGATGTATGAATATGTATGGATTCAATAATAATGTGCATATAATCACTCAGTGATCTCACATAAACTAAGGCAATAGTACTTAAAGAAAACAAGCAGGCACAGAAATAAACACCAAAGAAACAAAAAAAACATTTAATCCCAATATTAGTACAAATAATGTAACATAGATAAGATAATGAAAATTTCCCCTAGAAAATAGGTGACAACTAACAAAAAAACATGATGGTGGAATAGAAGAAAAGGAAGGTGATAGCTGAGCTATTTCCATATGCTATAGACAAGTGGATGCTTCCTACATAGTTCCATGGATGATATATCCAACAAAAACTTCAAGCCAAATGTATTTCTCCCAGGAAATGGGATAAAATAAAAATGATGATAATTGAAAAATAAACATGATGGATGTGATAGAAGATTAGGAAGGGGGCGGTTGAGCTATTTGCATATGCTCTAGGCAAGTAAATGTTGCCTACATAGTTCCATGGATGATATATCCAACAAAAACTTTGGGCCAAATATAATTCTCCTAAGAAATGGGATAGAATAAAAATAATGATGATAAAAAAAACATAATGGATGTGATATAAGAATATGAATAAGCTCACAAAATGGTGTGAGCATAGGATAAAAGGCCAAAAAGGATGGGGAAACTAAGTGAAAAGTGATTTCTTGTGACTTACTAAGGGTTCCAAGAATACTTAATGAAAAAAGTGGTCAATGTTTTTCATTTTTCTATATGGTTTTAAAAATGTTTTTGGAATTTTTGGATTATCTCAACTCGATCAAGGATGATGAGATACTAAACAATCTAAACTTGTAAAACAATGAGATCATGGTGGCAAAAGGGGACTGAAATGGCCTCAATGTGAATAAAATATGACCCATAGAGTCCTAAAATGGCCCTAGTTCATAGTAGTTCCACCTTTCAATGGAGGAATCTAACTAATGTAGCAGCCAATTCAAATCAAATAGGTACAGTTGGCACAGTGTCACAATACAACATAGGAAGGGCAAGTTGGTATGTCAAGGAAAATAAAAAAATGTTTCCCCTTGTTTGCCCATGGGTGGTTATAACTAGGATACAATGGATCATATCAATGATACTAATTTTCCCATAGGCAGTTATAATTAGTAACAGGACTGGTGAGACACTGATTTTCCCATGTAGGAAGATATAATTAGGATCACATAAATAAATAGGATTAGAATAGATAATAAATGAAGGATGTAACAAGCAAAATTTTGTCATACTACTCCAAAATACTACCTCTATCTAGAATGTTTGAAACAACTACTAAAATTGATCTAATTCTTTGTGTTAAACATGAAACCAATGGATGAACCAAAGTCAAATGGGATAGGATATGATGGATCAAAACATGTTTAGGTTGATAGAAAAGGTTTGGTAGAATGGATAAGTGATAGGCTAGTAAAATGATAGGATGATAGGATGGTAGAATGTATAAATTTTATGGTACAAATAAGAATGTTGATAATATGGTACAACTTGAAATGGTCCTCATAGACAATACACCAAGTCACTCAAGTGTATTACTGCTTGAGATGTATAATGTTCATAGGATCATCAAGATCATGCCTATCTGGTGTGGTGATCATGTATGCTCCTACACCATAGTTTGTAACAATGATGAAGGGACCTACCGAGTTGAGTTTGAACTTGCCTTTATGCTTCTTTTCACCCATGGTATTCTTTTGGTTATCTTTAATAACAAGATCACCAAACTCAAATTATCTATGTTTCACACATTGATTTTAGTGGCCATGGAGTTAATTCTAATATGCTTTAAGGTTTTGGACTACATCTATGCATTTATCATCAAGTAACTCCAATTCTTATAGATAAGCTATTCAATAGTCTTAATCATCCATGACATGCTTCAAAGATATGCGTAATGAAGGTAACTCAACCTTAATGGGAAGAATGGCCTCAGTACCATAAAAAAATGAGTATGGAGTGGATTTTATTGGAGTACAGTGATTGGTATGATATGCCTAGAGGGTGCAGAATATCTAAAGTTACCAATTGTGATCGGTATCATTGACAATATTTTTGAGAATGTTGATAATGGTTTTGTTTGATGCTTTAGCCTAGCCATTTCCTTGGGGTTAATATTCCACCAAAAAATGTTATGTGATCTTGTATTTGGCACATGGTGATTCATCATCCTTGTTATTGAATGATCCTCTGTTATCAGATATAATGTTGAAAGGATACCATAGTGGTAAATGAGATGGTTGAAAATGAATTTGAAAATTTACTTTCTAGTTACATAAGTGAGGGGTATAGCTTCAACCCACTTAGTGAAATATTTTTTGGTGGTAAGGATATATATATATGGCCATCTAATGAGGTGGGATTTATATTCCCAATGAGATCGAGGCCCCATGTAGCAAATAGCCATGGTGTCAACATTGGTTTTATATTTTGGCTAGGGCATGAATTAGATTGGCATGCCATTGACACTTGTCACATTTCTTAACATATGCACTTATAGTTACATACATCATTGGCCTATAATAACTATTACATAAGATATTTTTGGATAGGACTACCTCACTATTATGGGCTCCATATACTCCTTCGTGAACTTCCCATAATGCTAGTATAGATTATACCAAAGGTAAACAATGAAGTAGAGTTCTATCAAAATCATGATGGTATAGGGTTAGTCCAAGTAAGGTATAATGTTGGGCATTATGATTGAAGTTTTTGGTTTGTTTTTGAGATAAGTCAGGTGGTAAAACATGGTCATGTAAATAGGCATATAGGTCTAAATACCAATTAGATTTGGAACCAGTAATATTACAGATCATTATGATAGTTATGGTTCATGAAATGACATTGTTATATTTTCCATGAAAAATTAATATTCTTTTACCATATCTATATGTCAAATGAGTGACCCAATGGTATCTATTGCATCTACTATTCTATTAATTTCCATTGGTATATGTTCAAACTAAATGTCAATAATCTATTATTTGAGAGTGTCGACCATGGCCTTGTATGGAAATAGCTTGTCATCTTTGGTCTGAAAATGCTCTGTAACATAATTGATGATTAACTAATAATCACCATAAACCTTTAGATGATGTATGTTCCATTGTACTACCTATCAAAGCCATATAATGAGTGTTTCATATTCGATCATGTTATTGGTACAAGGAAAGCTAATTCTAAATGATTTAGGGATTAGATTGCCTTGTATAGTGATAAACAAAAGGCTTGCCCTTGATCCATGTGTTGTAAATGATCCATCAAAATATAGATTCTAGTGCTACTCCTTAAGAGGTGTGTCAATGATGTTAATAATAGATTCATCATGAAATTGTCATGTCAATGGCTCTATGTCTGCAAGGGGTGCTTTTGTAAGTTGATCTGTAAGAACTTGTCCCTTGATGGATTTTTGGTTCACAGACTCTATCTCAAACACAATGAGAAGAATGATTCATTTGGCCATGCAGCCTTATAGCATTGTTTTAGCTAGTAGATACTTGAGTAGATATACTTTTGAAATGGCCATGGTCTTATTGTTCAACATGTAATGTTGTATTTTATGAGCTATGAAGATGATAGCTAAACATGATTTTTCAATGGGTATATAATTATGTTGATATGTGACTAGTGTATGAATTAAATAGTATATTGAATGCTCTTTTCCATTATCATCATGTTGAGGTAGAATTTTCCCCAAGGATTTTTCTATCACTGATAGATATAGAAGGAATGTTTTCCTTAGCATAGAAGGCAATAAAACTAGTGGATTTTAAAGATAGTCCTTTAGTTGTTGAAAAGCCTTCTAAAAATCATCATCACAAAGAAATGTTACATCTTTCTTCAGTAGGTGTGTAAATGGCTAGTACTTGTCTACCAATTGAGATATGAAGTGTCTAATGGATTAGATCTTTCCCTACAAATTATGAAGTTACTTCAGATTGGTCAGTGGTGGCATCTCTATTATGGCTCATACTTTGGCTGGATTGACTTCAATGCCTTTATGAGACATAATGAAGCCAATAAATTTGTCTAGAGTAACTCCAAAAACACATTTTTTAGTGTTGATCCTAATTTTGTATTCACATAGTCATTCAAATATCCTCCTTAATGGTGTTGGATGATCAACCCTGGTCTTTGATTTACCTAGTATGTCATCGATGTAGTATTCAACAATGTCATGCATCATATTATGAAATATGACTATCATGGCTCTTTAATAGGTGGCCCCTACATTCTTAAGACCAAATGACATGACATGATAACAAAATCTTCCCCATGGAATGGTGAATTTTTTTTTGTGTTGGTCTTCTAGTGCGATTCTAAATTTATTGTAGCCTGAGAAACCATCCATCAGTGAAAGCATCTCATAACCCATTGTGGAGTCAACAATCATGTCAATGTTTGACAATGAAAAGTCATCCTTAGGGAAAGCTTTGTTAATGTGCTTAAAATTAGTACATATTTTGATTCCTTTTGGATTTTTACTAACTAGCACTACATTAGAAATCCATTCAAAATAATCAATTAGCCTAATACATATCACTTCTAAGAGATTTTCCAACTCTTTCTTTACTAATACAACAATTTGATAATGCATTTTGCATAAATTCTAATTCATTGGTTTGACATCAAGATGTCCCATAAGGTAGTGAACAACCAAGGTGAGGTCCAAACCAAACATGTTAGAATAAGCCCATGAAAATATATCCACAAATTCCCTCAAAATGGATATAAGGACTTCACATTCCTCCTTAGTGAGGGATGTACCTAATTTAATTAACATTGGGTCATCCAGAGACCCTATATTTACCTCTATTATGTCTTCCACTAGAAGGGTCAAACCATCTTCAAGAATAGTGGGCAAAGATTTGAATTATTTGGCTATGTTAGATTCCTCTATTAGGACTTGTTTTTCAAGTTCTCATAGACATGATGAATCAAAATCCCCCAATGAGAGATATGGCCATGTGACAAAAATAGTTGGAAACTCTTGTACAATTTGATCAAAGGCTTATTATTCTTTAAGACTAAATTTAGATCCATAGACAATTTCATCATTATTGGTTCCTTGGATAATGTGATCAAAATCTTGATGCTCTTCAATGCTAAACTTGGACCCATAGACAAATTCATTATTGGTGGTCTCCTAGTCTAAATTTGAATAAGGCTGAACACCCCCATCTAATGGTGCATGAAACATGTTTTTACCACTACACTAACTTTTATCTTTACTATTTACCTGGTCTAAAAGTGCCTCACATAGGTTTTCACTTGAGGACCTCAATGTTTTATTTATTTGATTTTGGTTAACAATGTTTACCCACTCTCCAAAATAAAATTCAGGATCTAGTTTGATTTAGAATCTTGATTTATAATCTCCCAATGAAACATTGTCCCTAAGGCCTAGAAAATCACAAAAGGCCTCATCCTTCTAAAACTCATTAACTGGCACATTTGATTCTTGTTGGCCCTAGTCTATCAGTTGGGGATAATATAATGGTAGTGGATTATGATGAATGATTAGTCAAAGGGTACAAAATGGTGTTATTGTGAAACAAATTAGTTTGGGATAAGTCATCAAATTAGTTATGATCAAACTCTGCTTTGCTTTTAGCATCATCATCAATAGTCTTTAGTGATATAACTCAAATAATATAGGTGGGGTCACCCCTAGGTGGTTTAAATCCAAGTCCATAGATTCCTTTATACTTAGTCATAGAAATTAGCTCAAGTGTTCATTGTTGGTTTAGCATGAGGCCTCCTCCTTCATAGTCTTAGATCTCCATGATCTGATTAGGAATGGGATACTTGGAGTTTTTATAAAAATCATCCCATTTGTCATTATATAACCATGATTCAACACCGTCGATAGGGTCATGTTCTTATCCTAAAGCTAGTATGAAAGTGATAGGTCATGGACTATGTAGCTTGTCTTTACCTTTTCTTTACCATTACATGAGTGGTTTGGCTTTTGGTCTTCCAAGAGACTTTGGGTTCTATGGAGGTTTTATTATGTGAAAGGTGTCATGCATAAAATACTATCCTAGGTCATTAGCCGAGATGGCATAGTGATTAGACATTTCAATAGGTGGCATGTGGGAAAGTGAATCAAGGGTATCAAATTCAATGCAATTGGCCTTTGGTAAATCAATAATTATTTATTTTCCCTTATCCTGCTTGGAAACTAGATTCATGCTAAAACAGTAATTGTAGCTCTTGAAATTGTCCTCTAGATGTTTATAATGCTCGTACGGATGCAAATATTCTGAAATACTAACCTCCATTCCTAAATGGGATAACTTGATACACTAGTGCAATGTCGATGGGACTGCATGAATGTCATGTAACCAAGGTTTACCCAAAATCATATTGTATGATAAATTGAGATATAATGCATGGCAAAGTGTATCATGGGTTAAGGGATAATTAGCAAGTTGATGGTGCCTTGTGATTCTTGTTCTTGATTGTCATAAGCTTTGATGGTAATTGTTTCTACTTGGAAATTTGTTTTCATGTACTCAAGAAGATTGATGACCTTTAGAGACACAATATTTAGACCTGATCCATTGTCTATGAGGACACATTTCACTTTGTGCCTCATTATGTCAACTTCAATGTATAATGGATTATTGTGAAGTGGTCCAAGGGATGACATCTCGCTTTGGTTAAATGTTGCTTGTTAGGCTAGAGTTAGGAGTCCAACCAAAGCTTGAAATTTGTTAGGAGATGTCATTTGGAAATTTGGATTAACCAAGGAAATATATTAATATGTTGTGTGAATTATAGATGTATGCAACAAATCTAAAATGCAGATTTATGATGGAATCTTTTGTAATTATTCCACAATGTCAAACATCTTTTCTTAGACAGTGGTAAATGGCTTTTTCTGAGGTAGAATTGTTGATTAGATGATGGATGAAGTGGTAGATGGTTGTGGACCTGGTATGGTATTCCTTGACCATTGAGTTATGATTGCATAATTGGGATTAGATATAAGACCATAATTACTAACAAATGATGGTGGAGGAGGACCAAATAAGATAAGTCTCAATTATTGATGCATGGTCATGGGATAATGAATAGTTATCAATATAAGGTCCTAACATAGGAATCCCTACTTGTTGGTTTGCCTATGTGAGATCCCTAGTCAAGGAAGGATTACCAAAATGGTTTGGTTTATTAGGTATGAATAGTAACGTTCTTGTCTGATTGATACTTGGTCTTGGATTAATTTAAATGGTTGTAATGTGACCTCTTGAAATATGACCTAAAATTGAGGTGTAATCATGTGAAACTACATGGTAGGTCTATTGGTTGTTTCCATCATTTCAACCTTGGTTTTGTCTATTTTTTTGGTGTTATTTGTTTTGTTGTTGGTTCTATTGAGTCTGTTGGTTCAGATTAGGTTGTTGATATCATTGATGTTGATTTTGCACTATCCATTGTTGTTATTTTTTTGTTATTATGTTGGGGAAAAGGATCTTGATAGATCTCAAGGTTTTGATTAGAGGTGGAAGCTCCATGATCTGATGTGATCTCTCCATTTTCCAACATATTTTCAATGATATGTTTGAGTTTTACACAATGCTACAAGTTATTGCCATTGACCTAATGAAATTCTCAAAATTCATTTGGCCTGTACTAGTTTATCATGTCTTAACCCTCATGAAATAGATCTTTTAGAGTAGGCCATTTAATCATATTAGCTACCAAAAATTTTCAAAATATTGATTTAATGGGTTCTCCTAGGTTGCAAAAGGCATGATGAGTAAGAATATTCCTCCTTAGAGGAGGGGTTTGCAAAGGCATAGGTTATTGTATTTATTGCATTTTTTGTGTTGGTCTAGGTTATTATACTTTTTACACATGTTATGTTTGTTGAAGAGGCTGTTGTTTGGGAGTGATTTGGAAAGGCAACATAGGCTAAGAAGATGGTGATTTCATCATTTGGATATGTCATGACTCTATTACTCCATTTCCCACAACATTCTTGTTGCGATTGAATTTCTTGGGTTTATCATTTTTATTGGCCTATGTTGGTTGCGATGCTTGCACTTGGACTAGATGTTGGTTTTAGACACTATTTTGGTTTTTATTTTGCCCATTATTCTGATTTGAATAGGTTAGTTTAATGATCCCTTTGTTAATAAGGGATCTTTTGATCACTAAACCTTTGTCAATTATTTATTTGAATGTATGTGCACACTACAACTCCAGATAGTAAGATATCTCATTGTGTATATTTTTTTGTAAACATAAAGGCTAATTATTTGTTTGGTATATTATGGGTGAATCATCTTGCATGGGCTTCCATCACTACAGATAGCTTACAAAGCTTTCACTTGATTTCTATTTTGCTTGTGTTAAGCCTACCAATGAAATCTCATGCTCGAGATTGTAATAAAAGTGTTGCACAAACTTGTCCAAAAGATCATCGAAATCAGAAACTAAATTCTTTGGTAATTTCAAGAACCATTCCAAGGCTTGTCTAGCTAGACTTCTTGGAAACAACAAGAACAAGTATATATTGTTATAGGCTACCGGTTGGCGTACAATAAATAATTCTATTAGATGTGCATTGGGGTCACCTTTCCCCTTGTATTTGCTAAACTTTGGTGGTTCATAACATGGAGGAAATGGTATCTATAAGTACTCCATGTTAAAAGGGTAAGAACACACATCGTCTAACTTAAATGTTTTAACTTATTTTCCAGCTTAGATGGCAGTAATTGCATCCTTCATTTGTTGTAACTCCTATTTGAGGAAAATTATGGGAACATTAGCTTGAGGTGATGGTTAATTAGTCACAAGTGGATTACTTTGACCAAGGTATGATGGTGGTATTTTTTTAGGAATGTTGGAGTGGCTAAGGAATGGACTAGGAATACGCATGCATAGATTAGGGTGCAATTGATGAAATTACACATGCTATGATATAATATTCTAGTTGGGATTGGGTATGTAGCCTTGATGTTAGGAATATTTAGGTTGGGATGGTGGTATATAGCCATATTATGCATGCTAAGGTTGAATAGGGACATACGGTTGACTAGTCATACCTTGTTGATTGAGAGGGACTTGTAGACCAAAACCTTGTCTTTGCACTTGTGGCACATTTGGCATGAAAGGAAACTATTGCCTGATAGGTACTTGTGGAATATTCGAACCTCTTTGTTGCATGAATCCCTATTGTTAAGTGGATGCATGTTGGAGAGTTGACATCTATCACTGACCAATACTAGTATGTTGTTGGTTAGACATCATTTAGTTTTGGATTGGCATATTAGTCTATGACTAAAGAGGTATATTTACTACTACCTAGTGAGGTGGAACATTGTTTGACCCCTATTGAGGTGGCAATATGTTTTGCCTCTGATACATGTGTTGATTAGACGGTGCTTGCTATTATAGAATATTACTCATCACCTATTGGGGAGGAGTAATATTCATCGCATTTTGTTGTGGCATGACACTAGTCATTGGTTGAATACTTATTATTTATTTTTGAATGATATAAGAAGAAGTTGGTTTAATATTAAATGTATTTAGCTAGGGTTGGGAAGTAGAAACTCCTACTCCCTAAGTTTGCAAACCACTAATGGTGCTAGTTAAAGGCACATTTTATTGTTGACTATGTGTTTGTGCATTAACACCTCTTTGGTTTAAATTGAATGTTACTTGCATACTATCTAATGTGTTTTGCTCACTATTCTATGTAAAATCATAATACACTTCCTCAATAGTTGGGGTATTAAACATGTTTTTTACTGAAGTGTTTTGCATAAATGGGTCTAAGCCCTAGTTTTCTTGACCAGTCAATTCTATTAAAACTCATGTTAAAGGAGGTAAATCAATAAGTGGCTTATTTGACATGGTCATATTGTTAAAGTTATGTGTTAGGTCTTGATATGTCTAATATGTTATCTTCATATGAATAAAGTGGTCTTCTATGAGACCTTTTTATGTGACAAGCATATGAGGATCTTGTGGTACTATGGTATTAAGGTTTCTAGAAGAGGTCTGATCATTATTCTGATAAGACATGTTATAAGGCCCTCTTGATAGATTTGACAAATTGGCATGCCCTACCTCATAGTTCAATAGCATTATACCATGATAAGGTTGATGTTGGGCATTTTTTGTAATCGTAGGTACACTAGCCAAATTTTATTCATTTATTCTTGTTCTTACTCTATATAAGGTGGCATACTAACCAAATAATTGGCCAAAGGATCTTAAATTTGTTCCCCTATTTGAGTTTTATATGGTGGATATGAATCTATGTCCCAAACAACATAGTCTCCATAAGGGTCTTGAACAAATTCTTATTGTGTACTAACATTTCCATAGCCTAAATTGTATATAGTTTCACTACGTGTATAGTGAGCCATGGTCATATCTATGAAAAATGTTTCACAACAAAATGGGATTAGAGTTATGTAAACTCTGTAAATCTACATCTAAAAAGATGAAGAGGTTCAAACTCTATCTAACTTGGTCTAGGGTGGATTTGTATCTCTAAAAACTCTGATGCAAAGACTTGGTAAAAATAGTATAACATCAAATGTCTAACGTTAAATGTTTTACACAAATAAGGTCAAGTAAAATGACCTAAATATAAGATGCCAAACTCCAATGTCCAAAGATGTTCTAAATAGGTCTAAAATAGAAAGGGAAAAGATTCGCTAGGTCTTTTACCCAAATGTGGAGTCAAAAGATAGGCTCAAACAGGGTGTGCTAGGACTTTTGGTCAAACATGCCATCAAAAACTAGACTTAAAATAAATGATGATGATTATTATTAATCTAACAAACTTTGAATAGTTTGGAAAAGGTTAGGCACTTGATTATAGACATGAACATGATCTGATTGGTATAAAATACTAAACAAAAGGCACTTTGAAGATGGACTGATTATATCAAACAAAGGCACAAAAAATAAAGTTTCTAAATTTGAGTAATCAATTAACTTAAGTTATACAACCTAAAAGAGAAAGATCTATGTATCAGCTCCTGCGTGTCGAGGCCTAAACAAAAATAAATCAATGTTTGGATCCAAACTTATAAAATTTAATCAAAGTCTCAACTAAATTAAACTAGGGTTTTGATGAGCAAAAAACTAGGTAAATTTTAATAGCATGACTATGCTAAACAAATATCCAACAAGACATAAATGATTGATTTAAATAGTGATAATTTGGACACAAGACAAGCCAAGTTTTTTGAAACAATTTGGGTAGTGTAATGGTGTTAGCACTCCCAAAATATGTGACAATGTTATGTTTCAAAGACTTTAAAGGCATAAGACTTGAAATGATTAGGGAAACATAACATTACCCATCTCAATCAAGTGCTCATAATTAACACTTTGACACAAAAGTTTTATTATTTAAATGAAGGTGTCAAACAAACAGCATAACACCTCCTCAAACAATAGAGTAATTTTGGACACAAGACTCATTCATGACATTGTATATCATCCTAGATCCTATCAAGGTGTGGCAAAGTGGGGCTGATTAAAACTTATAAGTTATGACCACCTAGATTGATCCCCTGTGTATAAACTTTCACGTTTAAACACAAGAGAAGTAGCATGTCAATTAGATCCACATCAAGTGGCTTGTTGTGAAAAGGTATTATCCTTTTCACAACCACTATATCTATCAATTGATCAATGTAGTGTGATGTCCTAAATGATCATACATTCTAGGTTGGCTTACCACTAATAGAGATGGTTTGACCACTCAAATCACCATCCCAATAGGGCAATCCCAATTTGTATACCCCCTATGGAGAGGGGTTGAAACACTGCCAAGAGATGAAGCCCCAGGTCAATGCCTCCCTAAATAACTTGCAAGAGGTAATGACATCCCCTTAACAAGCCAAAATGCATGAAAATTAAAAAAACAAGTAGAAAGATTTTAGGGTTGCTTTTAGATCACCCAATACCATACAGGTTTTGGTGAGAGCCTAGGAAATTTTCTTTCTGTCTTGGAATAGGCACTAAATGTAATGGAAAGGTGATTTTGATCCCATAAGTTCCCTATAGGGGATGGGGGGACCATACACACACTATACTTTTTGTGAACAAATAATCAACAAAGAAGTTTTACAAACAATTGTGATCGAGGTTTGATTTTAAGCACCAAATTGAATGTGACATTTTTCGTTACTAGGCCCCTTGGCTTAAGTGATAAAGATTAAAATAATTGCACAAAACCAAATTAATTAAAAGCATTTATGTTCATTTTAAGCCTAAAGTTGAAAGGTTCAAGACTTATCCTAGGTTCATTTTAAGTCACCAATTTAAAATGTTCAAGATTTGAAGATTGTTTTAAGCACCAAAAATGAAATATTTCTAAGACTTAGCCAATCCTAGATTCATTTTAAACACCAAAATTCAAATGTGCAAGGTCGAATATGTTCATTTTAGTGCCCAAATTTAAATGTGTAAGATTTGACTAATTCTTTTTAAAAGCCCAAAATGAAATGTTTGATTAGTCTAAACTTGCAAACTTGTGTTCAAATCTCATCCATAACCTACAATTGTTAGTGGGTAACCCCTACTTAGAAGCACTTTCATGGATAAGCAAAACAAGTTTTGGAAATAACCAATACCAATCTATAAGGACTAAGATTGGCTACCTATGAATCTGAAGGCAAAATAAACACAATGCATAAATGTTATTTAGCTCAATGTTAGCACAAAAACTCAACAAAACTTGAAATAGGGTGATTATAAAAAAAGAAAACTTAATTCAATGAAACCAAGAAACAATAGTTAGAAACTTTAGAAAGATTTAAACTCCTATTTAAAGATTTTGTGAAAAAATTATGAAAATTGAAAGTAAACTGATAGAATTTTCTTGAAATTTAAGAAAAAACACATGATTGAAAAAAATCATAAAAAATGGAATTTGTATAACCCCAAAAAAAGCTCTAAAAGATGGCTTACTAGCTCTCAGGTCTGCATACTACAAAAACACAACTCCATAGTGCAAAAACACAACTCATAGCACAAAAACACAATTTTGCAAGTTGTGGTTTTGCAGTTTAACTAAATTTTTTGGCATGATCTCTAGAAGTTAAGACATAAAACCACTAATGGTCATGCAATATCGCAATTCAAAAAATGGTAGTTTTGACAAAACCACAACTTTAAAATTGTGACATTGCAGTCTAGAAAGAAAATCGATGATTTACACAGAGCAAACTTTTGAGAAGAAAAAAAATGCCCCCTAGCTTGAATTTTTCACCTTCCGTAGTCAGCAAGATCAAATTTTGACATGAAAAATGTTAGTAAAATGATCTAGAAGGCTTTAAGAGCAACTTTGTGGGGTGCATGTCCCACCAGGTGTGCCATTTATGATAAAGGAATCTAATGAGGGTGGTTAGATCATATGTTAGCTTCATAATGAAATTAATAAAATCAATTCAAAATGAAAGCAATAACACACTAACACTACCTTTCCTAGATCAAAGGGAGGAACATGGTAAATAAACACAAATGAACAAAGCACAACTAAAAATGGAAATAAAGTACACAATTCCTTACCAATTCCTTGAATGCTCCAAGAGGATTCTTCATTTGACTTACTCAGATTGTGCTCAAAAAGTCTTCATCAATGGGACTTGTCTATCTCCATCTCCTCCTGGCATCATGCTCATGGTTTTGGCTTGGCTTGGCTTTGATATGGATTGGAATTTTGGCATTATAACCCTATACATTTGCTTCATGAATCAAACCCTACATTATAACATTACTGTGTCCAAGCTCTCTAAATGAAGATCTCTAGGCTTGTATTTATAGGCTTTGAAATCAACTTGGAATGAGTTAAATCATAACCTAAGTTTGCTTAATTAACCCCAATAGAGTTAAAAGGTATCCAAACCTCATGATTAGCATGTAATAAGCATGGTTTGAGATATTTTTTATTTTGGACAACTCAAAAAAGGTAATGATTACTTCCTGGGAGATTCTTTTGATTTTGAATTTCCTTTTTGATAATTCATTTAATTACTCAAGGATGAATTAAATCAGGATTTGATTAGGATTTGCATGTCAATTAATCCCTTTTAGGCTTTTCAATCTTTTGATTTTATTCAATGTACATTTGCTCAATTTAATTTATTTATGGGCCAAATTGATTTATTTGCATGTTATGAAGCCAAATTTGAGACGTTTATAAATTCTTAGGCTAGATGTACAAAGGTTTGTAAGAATTGTTTTAAATTCAGGTATGGAGCCATTGGTGGTCAATTTTATATGTCTACAATTATATTAAAGTAAGGTGGCACCTGACATATTTGATTGGTTTTTTCTATTGTCAAGGATGGACAAGAACACCACAAGATTCAATTTGATTATGATAGGGCTCCACATCTCATGTGCAACTTGATAAATTATGTCATGCTTAAGAATATACAGAGACACCATACTCAAACCCATAAAAGAAAGGGAAAGGACAAATAGAAAATACAAATAGTGAAATATTTCAAGATGAGATGAGAGCTGATATGAGGGGCAATAACAAGGTATTTCAAGTGACAGACTTAATGAACCTTGGGAAGATACATGTTCAAAGCTCAATGACATGCCACATCTATCAATGCAATTTTTAGCATGGAAAAATGGAAGCTAAAATATAGGCTCTAATAGATGTGACATGTCATTGAATTTTGAACATGTATCTTGCCAGTGTTCATTGAGTCAGTCAAGTGAAATTACCTTGTCATTTCCCCTCACCATGAACACCCCTCATTTTGCACTACCATCTCCACTAGAAATATTAGATTATTACTGCATAGCACATTGTGCACAAAAGGTGAGATGGGGTCAGTAGTCATAGATTTCAAGTGAGGTACAACTACCGATTTACATTCTTTCCCTTTACAAAAATCTAGGATAATATATATGTCAATATTAGAAGAGCAAAGCAAATAAGAATCGATGTAATACCTCTTCCAAAATATTTACAACAAATGTAGATTTCTCAAAAAAACACAATGAAATTCACAAAATTTGGTTTATTCATTATTACTCCTCACTTGCTTCACACTCATAAACACTTAATTAAAAAAATTCAAACAATATAGACACATCCTTTCTGGCATAAATTGCACCTTCAGGGAAACTGCTAGTCATTACATTAAAAAAAAATTATTGGTAACAACAAATCATCCAATCAAGAAGAGGGAAATATTTATCGAGAAACATTGTCATATTCACATGCTTCAAAGGGAACAGCTTCTTTTGTGATTATTTTTCAATGAAATATTTATTCACTCAAGTTAGTTTAATGGTGAGTAATTTATGTTCTTGAAAGAAGTCATAAGTTAGATTTAGGTGTTTGAAATAGGGTTAAATTGTTGCATAGCATGGACTTTTAAAAAGTTTGTTGACAAGTAGTGGTTGCTTAGCCAAAGGAATTTTTTGATTTAGATATACATTCAATTATTAATTATAATCAATTATATTTAATCTAAAACATAAGCAAACATACTGATATCTATGCAAAAATTTGAGCTTCTCAATTAATTTTTTTATTTTTTATTTTCAAGTATTTTAAAATTTTAAAATTAAAAAATAATGATTATTTATTTAAGGATAATAAAAAACAATTCTATAATAGAAAGTAACATATTTAATTTATTTATTTCAATAAAAAACATATTCTATTAAAATTAAGCAACTTGTATGGGTGTCGAAATAATTTCTTAACGAAGTTACCTATGAAAATGTAGTGCTCCAACATGGATGTGTTGGTTAGGATTTTACCCCTATGGAACAAAAATTTGAGGGTACAAACTAAATTAAAAATTAAAAACCTTGCCCACTCTAATCTCAATGGTTTTCAGCCCAAAGGCTCTAGATTTTCAGCTTCCACTTTCACCTCATAGTGTAGACACCGAAATTGTGTCTACTCCTTCGTCGACTCCCCCTTGGTCCCCTTGGTCCAATTCTAAAACATTCCTAACCCACACACTTATTAATTTAAAATAAATTAACTATTTTAAATTAATAACACCTCACCCCACCTTGGATACCTCCCCTTGGATGCCTCCCATCACCCTATGACCAATTTATGACCTATTTCAACCCTCCCACTATCCTCTCATGCCTATTAAACCCACCTTCGACCATTTTCCAATGACAATTAAACTTGGCAGATGGAGGAACAGGTAGAAGGCTAAAAATAGCCTTTTTTCCATTCTTCTAGTTGCCGATGTCGGTTACCAGTCGGCCAACGCCAGCGGGATCGCCAACGTCGGTTGCTTAAAGCAGGCCCAAAGGCAAATTCTCTTCCCCCTAGGATGTTGAATCAATCAATCATAAACTGCAAACGCGAATTATATCTCAGACTCTCTTCCTCTCTCGGCTCTCAGACCTGGACATCAATAGGAACTCTCTAAGATCAATCATCAGACTTCAACTAAACGCTCTTCTGGCTATAGACACAACAGGTACAAGCATTTAAAACACCTCTGGCTCTGCTCCAAGCAAGAGATAAGTATTCTTCTACCCTTTTTATTATTTCAATTATTTAGATCATATCAACAATCATTTTTCTATTCATTGCTTCTAAATAACATTATCAACTAGACCCGGTTATCAACCAGACTAGCCCTGACTTTCTTCTTGGAGAGGCTGAGAGGCCTTCCCCATATGTTTACCCTTTTTGACAACCTATCCTCTACCCCTTGTCCCTCCTAAAGACCCTGTCCACTATTCTGCATCCCTTACATAGACCCTTTTACCTCTCAAACCATTGTGTCAACCACAAAATAGACCTAAGACTCGTCCAAAGCCCCATTGCCCCGACCGACGCCGGTGACATTGACCAACTGATGTCGGCAGACTAACCGATGCCGATGACTATGGCAGACCGACTGCAAAGAATAGGTACGCATTATCTAATTTCCTCTTTGCTAGTCATTTGTCATTTCTTTATTTCTGACACTTTTACTTATTAACAGTGGACTGTCATCCCATAAGGAAATCTTTGCACTTCTGAGATCGAGCTTTTGCTTGGCAGTCCCCCTTATATCCATCTAACAATCTCTTTGTTTAAATCTTTCTTCTATAGGTGTCATCCTCCATAGGTAAAGAGGAGTCCCTACAACATCTGGATAACGGTGTGCAAACTTCATCCGGGTACATACAAACCCCTGACTATTATCTTAGTTTCTTTCATCTTTTGAATGTGGAAAAGAAAAAATAGTTAGAAACATTCTAGCACACCCGGTGGGACCCTAGGACTTTTGCTTGGGTTCATACTTTTTCTTCTAAAAACAAACTTTTCATATAGGTGCATTAGGTCTCTTCTTGCATCCTTTTCCTCTATCTCTTCCAAAAGACACTATCAGCAAAGTTAAAAAGAATCCTTCTTTTTCTTTCTTTCCTGCATCTAGAGTAGTGAAATTCATACTCTTCAACCTTTTCTCCACTTGTCTGCATCCGAACACACATTTCAATTTGGGCTTAAAAATATTTTGCATTTCATTTCTGCTTGGATGCATTTTTAGCTCACCTAGTAACTTAAAACCGCATTATGAATAAAGTGTAGTGCAGTTATGTTACACATCCAGACCACTTTCACAAACCAAACATCTAAACATACCTGAGACAAAGCCCAACTAGGATTTTATCACCTAGCAGATACCTTACCCTTCCTGGCAATCCTACTTGGACTCCACTACCAAGGGGAGAGCCCACTCTGTTCTCTGGCAGAGTATAAACTCTAGGGGAAGTATATACTGGCTAAGCAACCCAGCTTATCTCCGGGCTCGTGAAGTGAGGGGAGCTTGCTCCTTAGCACCAGGCCACGTACGGAACCTAATACAAAATTTGAGCACCAGAACTAACCTAAAACCAACCTTAGATTGCTTCTTCTAGGACCCATTCTAAAAGCCAACTTCCCAAACACACTCTAAGGCATAAGCCAACATGATTCTAAAAGTTTATACTTAGGATTTAATGTTTAGGGTCTGCTTGTCTTCATCTATTTTTTTTGTCTCTATCTAGTTTTTTGAGCTGGTGAGGATGCATTTTTCTGAGCTTCAAACAACTCAGAACCTTTTTTTTCTTCCTTCCCAACAACATAGTAATCAACATCGGTTTTACCACCGACGTCGGCAACTTTTTTTTACCGACATCAGTTTTTTCTATCGACGTCGGTCACTGTCAAAAACTTCTTCCAAAATAGAAGGTTTAAAACCCAACTTTCTTGCTGTTAGACACACATTCTAAGTTTCTAAAATTGAAAAAACAATTTTTGGAACCTGACCCTTTTTGCCTTGAATGGTTTTGACACGTAGTCAAACCAAGACTCTTGTTGACCATGTGAGGCAACAACCGCTTCCACCTTCACCTTTCATATCAAGTCCCCTAATGGAGTGTACTTTAGACACTGAATATTCTCCTATTCAGTCAACCCCTGATCAATCTCCAATTGTTCCTGAAGGGGATCAAAATTTTGAGAGATTCCTTGACCATAACATCAAGGCTCTCCAACACTATCTTGATAAGAGCCAAACGCAAGACTCTTCAATTCAACCAAGTTCGTCACATTTTCAAAACTTGATTGTCTTGACTCCACACACTCTTGTGCCTATAAATGCGAGAGTGACTACCTATCCTTTTACCAATGCCGCCATTCAACCACCTGTAGCGACATCAAGCCAAGTTGTGCCTCCTATCTTCACGACACAACCACCCTTGGTCTCCACATATGTCCCAATGACTAGTTATCAATATGTTGCACCTATACAAGCATAACCAACTATGTCATACACCCCTCCTAACACCTTCCAAGTGCCTTACAACCTAGGGGGCGCCCCACCCACAAATTCCTCAACCGACCTAATCAAGATGTTGATGGATAAAATGTCTAATCTTGAGACATCCATTTTCGGTTCAAGCAATGTCCTTTCATATGACCAAATTTGTAATGAACCCATTCATCCCTATGTCCCAATCTGACTGTATCCCAGTCAGTGGGAACTTCCCAAGTTTACTCGTTTCCATAGTAAGGAAGACCCGCAACAACATCTACGAGCATTTAGGCATGTTTGTTACCTTATAGCACATGATGATGTGTTATTACTATGCACATTTCCCATGTCACTTTTTGGCACTGCCCTCGATTGGTATAGCTCTATTACTAGTCACTCCCTTTTCACATTCACCCAGCTAGCCCAACTTTTCCTTGACCACTTTTCGATCAATATCACCAAAAAGGTCTCCATCACAGACCTATACTCTATTAGACAGTTTGATGATGAATCCATAGCCGATTTTGTTGCCCGTTGGAGAGGCTTAATCATCCAACTCTCCTTTTCTTTACCTCAACCCGAGCTCATCGAGCTCTTCTCTCAGGCGTGTGCCAAACATATTTCCTCTACTTTGTGGGTCCAAACATTCCACACCTTTGACGAAGCTTTCACAATGGCTAGAAAGCTTAAACTACGTGCCGTCAAGGAAAACAAAGTCAAATTGCAGATTAAAAACCCCAACACCAAGTCAAATGACCCTTCTTCATCCAAACCTTCTTCCAACATCAAGTCCAAAGGATCGGTAAATGCTGTGGTCCTTAGGCCATCATCTTCGACAACAACCAACCAATCTCAACCTTCCACATCACAAAGCATCACCAAACAATTCCAACAACGATACATACAGCATCAGTATACTCCTATAATAGAATCATATGCTTCTATTTTGGATAAACTTGTTAAACAGGGGGTCCTCAATCTCCCCCAAATCCGACCACCTCAATTCGACCCCTCAAAACCTATCCCTGCATGGTACAGGAAAAGCGACTTATGTCAATATCATCATGTCAAGGGCCATGACATAAACAACTGTAAAACCTTCAAGAACATTGTCCAAGACATGATAGGCAAGGGGGATCTTGTTTTGGATAACCCAAATGCGCCACCTAATCAAAACATCGACATCTTTAGACAACCTTTTCCTAACTATCCCCCTAGCCAAAACAATGTGCAAACCATGACCGATGACTCTCAAGAGCATAATATATGCACAATCAACACTGTCTTTCCGCTCATGCCTGACCAACCTCTCTCACAGTCTCAAGAGTTTAGTCAATCCATCAGTCCATCACACGTGGATGAACCTTCTTCTCCTGTTAGTTCTCCATCGACTTCCCTTATATTAGAGGATGCCTTGACCATACCAGCACCACTAGCCCCACCGTCCTCCTTCTTGCTACCGATGGAGGACCCTACCCTTCCTACTCCTCAACCGCAAGTAGAAGGCACAATCATCCCTACCCTCTACCCTCTTGAGGAGCCACAATCTCTAATCCCTTCTCTGTTGAAAGAGGAACTCGCCACCTCACCTACTTTGGTCGAAGAAGATCCGATGAGGGTAGACTTGAACCTGACCCCCCACAATAGTAGTCCTCACACTAAACCAAATAAGGCTACTAAACCACATCAGAGAACTCCTCCACCATCATCATTGCCCTCCATTTTGGGCCCTCATCCATCCACCTTAAAAGGAGTGCTTCCTACTCCGACACCTATCAAAAACAAATCACCTCCATTATGACCAACACCTAACAAAAACATACCTCCTTCAAAACATCCAATTCCCCCTACCATGAAAGTGTCATCTACGCGTTTGGCCATACCACCAAACAAAAGGATGGTATGAAACACTCCCTTGATAACCTCTAAATAAAAGTTGTCAACTTTTACTGCAACACAACATGCAGACCCATTAGCAAGTTCTTATGCCTTGCTACTATGCTGACTTTTGCAATCCTCTAACATCACTCTTCTACCTATTAAACCATTCAACCTCTCAGACCAAAACCATCTTGGTTCGATGACACCAAAATTTGCCAATATCATCACACACCTGGGCATGACACTGAGCATTGTTGTGCTCTTAAGGTTGTCATCCATCAACACTTGAAAAAGGGCACTCTTCTCATTAAGGACCCCTTCACCACATCTCTAACACCGTCTCATGTCTCCCAACCCTCTTCACCTTCACACTCATCAACTCTCAGGTCAAGGCCATCTTGGTTCGATGACACTAAATTTTGTGCATATCATCACACACCTAGACATGACACTGAGCATTGTTGCGCTCTTAAAGCTATCATTCATCAACACTTCAAAAAGGACACCCTTCTCACCAAGGATCCTCTTGACCACCCTTTCACCAGACCATCGACACCATCCCAGGCCTCTCAAGCATCCTCACCTAAATCGGGATCCCCATACAAGACTATGGTCCCTTTACCACCTTCAACCCCATTATTTGAAATCAACAGCATCAATGTGGCCAACAGGTCACAAACCATGAAGGATAAAGGGAAAGAGAAGGTTTATCTCCCCCAAACATATCCATTCGTCAAGTCTCCTCAACCATCAAGACCCAAGATTTCAATTTTGGGCACATCTCGACCAACTTTTTCAAAACCAATTCATGACTCCAAGGTGAAACAACTTCACCCAACCTCTGTGAAGACATCTTTGTATGACCTCATTCAAAGCTCTCCACAACATCAACAAGCCTTAATCAAATCCTTACAGGCAGTGAAGGTCCAACCTGAAGACCCCCAACCACTGGATGCTTTGGTCACATCATTACCTACCATTACCTCTATCACTTTCAGTTATTCTGAGATTCCAACCTCTAACATGGAAGATCAGGATCTTGCCCTCTCAAACTAAATCTACTAGACATTCTCCCTATCACATAAGTAACTGGGGGAATTTGAATTTATCCTGACTATCATGACATTGACCAAATATCAATCGACCAAGCCTCGACCAAGCCTTGATCAAGCCTCGACCAAACATCAATCAACCAAGCCTCAACCAAGCATCAACCAAGCATCGACCTAGCCTTGACCAAGCCTTGACCAAGCCTTGACCAAGCATCGACCCAGCCTTGACCAAGCCTCGACCAAGCATCAACCGACCTCGACCAAGCCCCAACCAAGCCTTGACCAAGCCTCGACCAAACATCAATCGACCAAGCCTCGACCAAACATCAACCAACCAAACAATGACCAAACATCAACCAGCCAAGCATCGACCAAACATCAACCAACTTCTTAATCATCTTTAACACATGAACAATTTGGAAAGAAGCAAACAGGGCAAGTTTGCTCCTAATTGGCTCGAACCTTACATCATGACGCACAAGCATAGATCAGGGACTTATCATCTGTCTTCTTTCGAACACCGGCCAGAAACTGAGCCCCTTAATGCCTTACATCTGCGATCATTCTACTGTCAGTCGAGTACTCATTCACTTGACATTTAACTTGAGCTCACCCCTTGAGCAATCCCTCTCATCTTAATCCTTATTCCTTTCAACCCTATTCCCCTAAACAAATCATATGTAACCCTTTTATAAAGTATGAATGCTTTGTCCTAATAAAAGGGGGTCCTCAAACTTCTATAGTCTTGTCCATGACTCAAAATTCTATCAAAAATAAATTTGGATGTCAAAATATCAAAAAGTCATAAATTCTAAATGCAGATTGCTCCGTCGAAGGACAGTTGTATCATCATTGTTGTAGCTAATAGACTGCTCCCTCGAAGGACAGCTATTCAAAGCCCTCAAAAACATATAAAGCAAAAATATAGACGACTCCCTTGAAAGATGGCTATGATTAAACTCTTGCTACAAACAACACTCTCTTAGAAGCTTCCTGCATCGATCAGCTTCACAAATGACCACAAAATGACATCTCTACGTAAACTTCCCGCATTGATCAGTCTGCCAAAAAAAAAAAAAAAAAGGTCATGGACTTGACTTATAGTCGTTCTTAGGGTCTCCTATAAAAAGGGGCAAAGTTATCCCTACTCAAAAGGGTTACCCTATCCTACCATATCACATCACCTACTCAAGGGATTTCGAGCTCATTTTAATGTCAAAGTGATTAGATTACTTCTCTAACACAATCAATGGTCAACGACGTAATGCACGAATGGGGCTTTTGTTTTCAAAAACCCTGGTCTATGCCACCATCATGGTCCGTGTCAATGAAAGGGCACAATGCCTTTCACTTCCTCCATACCTTTGTCACATTCAACCAAATCATTTTCTCAACCATACCCAAACCAACCAAATCTTTTTCAGACCACCAACATGACATAGTCCATTTCACATAGTTTCTATGGACAACAATACACATGGAAATTATCGACCACACAATTTATGCCAAGCATAAACCATTACTTGCTGAAGCATAAACATACTCCATTCATTTTTAGCATACACCATCACTAATATGGAAAATTGCTAGGGATGAAAGACCACTCAACCAATGTTACAGAATACACCATCACACAATATAGAAAAGGCTGTAACATCATCATACCCTCATCATTTGTAACCTAGTCCAAACCAATCATCAACCACTTTAACTCCTAGTCTGAACTACATTGGTCTGAGGCCCTTCAAATAGGGGCTATGTAGGCAGCACTCAGATGACATGACATCTTCTGGGGTTAGCTCAGCCACATCCATTTGTTCGTCTATCTGATGGACAAACCATATTACCCTCATCATTCTTAACCTGACCAAACCAATCATGAACCATTTTTCCTCTTAGTCTGAACTACATTGGTCTGAGGCCCTTCAGACATGGGCTATGTAGGCAGCACTCAGATGACATGACGCCTTCTGGGGTTAGCTTAGCCACATCTGTTTGTTCATCTATCTGATGGACAAACCATATTACCCTCATCATTCTTAACCTGACCAAACCAATCATCAACCATTTTGCCTCTTAGTTTGAACTACATTAGTCTAAGGCCCTTACAATAGGGGCTATGTAGGCAGCACTCAGATGACATGACGTCTTTTGGGGTTAGCTCGGCCACATCCATTTGTTCGTCTATCTATTGGACAAACCATTCAACCTCTTAACCATGACTTAACCTAGTCCAACTCAGTCCACAACCGACCCCCTTCCTCCCTTTTAGGGAGAACTACATCAGCCTAAGGTCCTTCAAATTGGGGCTGTGTAGGCAGCACTCAGTTGACATGGGGTCTTCTAAGGTTAGCTCGGCCATTCTTTTGTCACATGTCATTCCTTCGTCTATCCATCTAATGGACCAACTATCTCAACTCGACTCGACCACCAGACCTTGGCGATCGTGACTATCTCCTCCGACCACTTTCGAGACAACTCTGCCTTGGTTGTTTTGATTGCATGTATGCTACCTCACGAATGGTTAGCAAAATTATCTGCACCACATTTTGACCCTCACAAGTATTGGATCATGAGCAAGTTGATCCCCACTACTTGTGACATTTTTGTGTTTTCCAAGAGCACTTCCTGAGCCCGAGATACTTGGAACACGATGACCATTGGAGCTACAGCTTGGATCGTTTAACCCAATCAGCTACGACTAAATGTTGGGGCTCAGTTATTTCAATTTTAGCACTCCTCGACCCTTGACTTGCGATAATTTGACATAACCATCTTGTGAAGTGGTATGCGCACAATCTCAACTTTTGCAGCGTTCACACTCAAACTTCACCATATTCATCCACTATCTGTTAAATCGACACCCGATTTTAGGTTCCCTTCCCTCGACTCCCGCTTTGAGGGGGAATACCTCATCCCATAATCGGGGCAACCAACACTTATTTTGGTTTGGCAGTTCACTAGAACAACCAACAGGACAAAAAAAAAAGACCTCATCCCATACCTGAGGCAACTTACTCCTGTTTTTGTCTTGCAGTTCGTCAAAACAACCAACAAGACAAAAAGAGGTAAATGTAGACACCAAAATTGTGTCTACTCCTTTGTCGACTCCCCCTTGGTCCCCTTGGTCCACTTCTAACACATTCCTAACCCACACACTTATTAATTTAAAATAAATTAACTATTTTAAATTAATAACACCTCCCTTGACACCTCACCCCGCCTTGGATACCTCCCCTTGGATGCCTCCCATCACCCTATGACCAATTTATGACCTATTTCAACCCTCCCACTATCCTCTCACGCCTATTAAACCCACCTTCGACCATTTTCCAATGACAATTAAACTTGGCAGATGGAGGAATGGGCAGAAGGCTAAAAATAGCCTTTTTTCCATTCTTCTAGCTGTCAACGTCGGTTACTAGTCAGCTGACGCCAGTGAGATCGCCAACGTCGGTTGCTTAAAGCAGGCCCGAAGGTGAATTCTCTTCCCCCTGGGACGCTGAATCAATCAATCACAGACCGCGAACGTGAATTCTATCTCGGACTCTCTTCCTCTCTCGGCTCTCAGTCCTGGACATCAACAAGAACTCTCTAAGATCAATCATCAGACTTCAACTAAACGCTCTTCTGGCTACAGACACAATAGGTACAAGCATTTCAAACACCACTGGCTTTTCTCCAAGCAAGAGATAAGTATTCTTCTGCCCTTTTTATTATTTCAATTATTTAGATCATATCAGCAATCAGTTTTCTATTCATTGCTTCTAAATAACATTATCAACTAGACCCGGTTATCAACCAGAACAGCCCTGACTTTCTTCTTGGAGAGGCTGAGAGGCCTTCCCCATATGCTTACCCTTTTTGACAACCTATCCTCTACCCCTTGTCCCTCATAAAGACCCTATCCACTGTCCTGCATCCCTTGCACAGACCCTTTTACCTCTCAGACCATTCTGTCGACCACAAAACAGACCTGAGACTCGTCCAAAGCCTCATTGCCCCGACCGACGCCGGCAACATTGACCAACTGACGTTGGCAGACTAACCGACACCGGCGACTGTGGCAAACTAACCGCAAAGAAATAGGTACGCATTATCTAATTTCCTCTTTGCTAGTCATTTGTCATTTCTTTATTTCCGACACTTTTACTTATTAACAGTGGACTGTCATCCCACAAGGAAGTCTTTGCACTTCTGGGATCGAGCTTTTGCTTGGCAGTCCACCTTATATCAATCTAACAATCTTTTTGTTTAAGTATTTCTTCTACAGGTGTCGCCCTCCACAGCCAAAGAGGAGTCCCTACAACGTCTGGATAACGGTGTGCAAACTTCATCCAGGTACGTACAAACCCCTGACCATTATCTTAGTTTCTTTCATCTTTTGAATGTGGAAAAGCAAAAACAGTTAGAAACACATAGATCGAAGGGCTAGAGAATGTGGATGATGTGGACAAGCATGCTTTGGTTTAGGTGGAGGATGCTTCTGTGTAGGTGGAGACGGCCCCAAATCTTGTCATTAGTAGAGCAATGGAGGATTTTAAGTCCTCGTTGGGAGGCATGTCTAGACTGTAGAAGGGTTTCTTTAAACTTGTCAAGAAGAAGGAGACATTCAAGATCAGAGACCACTATGATGGACCTAAGGATGTTTTAGTCATTGGTATCATTGGGAAAAACTCAATGAGGATGAAGAGGGGATCTTTGAATATCAGTTTAGGTGTTGATCTAGCATTAGTTTCGAGCAATAAATCTAGTGTATCAAATCAAGATTGACCATTGTGGTCTCTTCCCTCCATGGTGTTTCAATGAAGAAGGCTTTTGAGCATCGATGGATTTTTTTTGAGTGTATAAATGTGTGGAATCCTTTCCGCCACTGTGGGGAGTTCTACAAATCCTCATTCCCTCTTATTGTTGTCCCCTCTTTAGTTTTTAGGCCAATGTTCCTTGAGTATCCCATATTCATATCCTTGGAAGAGTGCACCCCTGGTTTAGGCTCCACTGATCCATCCCCTCATCCCCCTTCTTCATTATGGGTTGGAGATGTTTCGGTTCTTTTCTCTAAGGATACCCCAGAGCTGGATGTCTCTAACCCCTCTATTGAGGAAATAGAGGTTAAGATGGATTGTAAATTTTTGTTGGTAAGTGTGTGGGCTCTCACCCCTCTTTAGTTGATCTTTCTAAATGGGCCTTGATTTCTTGGAGCTCCATAGCTGCTCCTTCCTTTTTTGATGCTCAGTTTAGGCATCTTCTAGGTGGTATTTCATTGATCTTTAGATAAGAATTTTGTGTGGTTGTTCGGGCCATAGTTTTTTTGGGTAACTTCAGCTTCTTTTTCTATCCTTGGTTGCCCTTTTTTGAGCCAAGTAAGATGCAAATCTGATCGGCTCCTCTTTGGATCATATTATATCATCTTCCACCCGTCATGAGAAAAGAGGAGCATATCAAGATGTTGGTTATCAAAATGGGTTCTTTTGTGAGAATTGATGAAAATTCATTATGAGACAGGGTTGTGAGAGTTTGTGTTATTCTTGACCTTTCGAAATCTCTCTTCAACTCAGTTGTGTTGATCTCCTCCCGGGATAAGCGACTCAGTTTCTCAATTATGAAGGTCTTCCTTTTAGATGCTTTCGTTGGAATCAATTGGGGCATCAAACTAATGAGTTCTAGTTTGTGGTCCAAGTTGTCATTATGACGTTTTCTCAATCGATTTTGAGGAAAAATGAGGGAATCCCTAATCAGGGTTTATGATGGCGTAATCATGATAAGTTCCTCCAAAATCTAGTTTCTTCCCTTTCACCTTCCCTAATGAAGGATCTTTTAGCCCCTTCTAGGAAGGTGTCTCCTTTGAAGGAGGTCTCTAGTCCTAAGACGACATTGTGTTCTATCTAGTCGGGTGAGATTGCTTCTTCCCCATCTACACCTTTGGTTAAGAGACCTAAATCTAAAGTGGGCACTACAATGAAAAAGAAAAGAAGAAGATCAAAGGTAGAAAAGCTAAGATTGGATGAAGAGGACTTGGTAAAAGATGACTCCCAATAGAAGTTTGAGGAGCTCCTTTCCAAACACGAGCGAAGATTGGCTTTAGCTCACGGTTAATTCTCTTTTTCGTAATTTGTTCTTCCCATTCTTTGAAGGCATATTTTATCCCTCTTCCTGGGCTTCGATAGGTTTGTAGCCTTTTCACCACCCTTTTATTGACAAGTAACATTTTGTTGTAGTGTTCTTATTTCCTTTATAAGAATATTTTTGAGATGGGGGAGGTTTACTTTTGCACCAATTATTTTTAATTTGATTCCCTATTTTTTAAATATTTATAGCCTTAATAAAGATTGAGCCTCTTGATTGTCCATCTAAAAAAACATACCCTATTCATTGTTAAATATTTAAATTTAAAAATACAACAATAACATATAATGAAACTCTATTTGACAATAATAACAAAAACATTCTATGATATAATGTTATATAAATAAATAGAAAATATGATATACTAGATTTAACCTATCCATTTAAAAAGACAAGATTCTATATCCATCCTTAAATATTTGAGGAAGAAAAATCCCTGGTAAATGATTGTGATTTTCATAATTTTAATTTATAAATGCACCGAACAATTAATAAGATAAAAAAAAACATGTGCTAACTTTGACAAATCTCTGAGGTCTCCCTGAAATCTAAAATACATATATGATTGCCCCATCTTTTCCGAACAAGAGCACCATTTTTGGCCTAAATAAGCCTGTTTGGCATGGCATCTGAAGAGCAAATTACGGCAATATTCCTCCTCCTGATGTTCCTTCATGACTGACCCACAAAAATATAGTTGAAGGGTCATGGTACTGCAACGCCCTAGATCTTGTTTGCCCTCTCAGCAGATGCCCATAAACAATACTTGCATGGCTGCCTGTAACATTTGAAGACATGGATCCTTCTGCTAATGAATTATTTCTCCTATTTTCTGTGGTTCTTGAATTCACTGCATTATTGGGTTGCAATTGCACCCTGGTTCTGCAAAGAGGGCAGGTCGGGTGTGAAGAAAACCACTTATTAATACACACTGTATGAAAGCTGTGATTACAAGTGGGCAACAGCTTGCCTTCCTCATTCTCTTCAAATTCAGACAGGCAAACCACACATTCTGGCACCTCTTTCAAGCTCTGTGATTTTTTGTAAACAAAGATTGGCAGGGCTTGTATAGTCTCTTTATCCAAACCCATGGTGGGAATCCTTATGTCATTCTGTTCTGCAAATTGAAATGAATTGCGATTCGTAGACATTCCACTTCTAATATTACAACAAATCTTAAAAAGAATAAGAAAAATCGCCATAATGCAGAAGAAGACAATGGCTTCCCTGTGACCTAACAGAGTTATAAGGAAGGAATCACCCGAATCGGTCATAATGCTAGCGAAACCAAAAATGAAGCCCCTCCCCCATTTGATCTTAATAGACTGTTCTCCCATCAATTTCGTGGATTATTATGCCATTCGTGGAATATCTGGGTTGCTTGTTCCACCTGGGAAACTGAGATGATTGGCAGGAGGGGAAGACAACTAGATTTGCCATAACTGCTATGATTTTAAGTTAGGCAACTATGTAACGATGGTATCATAGACTCGAGGGACTTCACATGTTGGTAACAATGAGATTTTCGTTTCGCATATATGACTTTTTTGATTGGTAAATGGATTAGTTTTTCATTCGAGTCAATGGATCTAATTTGGGATATAAATAGGAAGTATAGGTTTCCTTTAAATCGAATATTGGTATTATTAAAATCATCATAGGTTATTATGAATCAACTTAAGTCACTAATGACGATTACAGTTTATCATGTTATAATAAGATTTGATTTTGGATAAATCTAAACACAACCAAATCTCTTGCATATATTAAATTTATATTGTAAGTTTCCTTTTAAAATACTTTCAAATCAACACTATAATAAATATATTAATTTATGTATAAATAATAGTTATTTAAAAATTTAATTTATAGATATTTTTAAGAAAAAAATTATATTTGACATTGATTTACGATAAAATTTTGAAATATATTTTAAAAATTATATAATATATAAATGTTGAATATTATGATATGATTAGTTATTTTAAAATTATTATAAAATATATTAAAATTATATACTATAATAATTTTAGAATAGTACTCTAACAATTATAGGTTATTGAGTGAACATATCATTGGTTAGTGTTCACCGACTATCATAGTTTCCCTAAGTTTAAACATTATCAAACTTTTAGTTTTGTGAAAATTAAACTTTTATTAATTTGTATTATATTAGAGGGTTTTAACTATTTTGTATTTTTAAGAGAAGTTGTTATTAGTCTCGAAAGCAGGGATTATAAGAATTATTTGGTTTTAATTTCGAATTAGTTTTCAAACTTTAAGTCAATTAGATGACATAGATTAGTGTACTAATAAGAAAATATTGGGCTTTTACAAAAGAAAGAAGTGAGTTTTTTAAATGGAAAAATAAGAAAAAGGTTATTTTGTGCAAGGTGATTAGCTGAAAATTTTAGCATGTTATTCCCTGCCTTTCTTTGATTGAGGCTCGACAATAACTTTTCTACCAAGGGTGTACAATGAGGATTTTAATCTCGGATTTGTTCGTGTGATGTGAGTTGCTTGGTTTGACGGAGTCGTATTAAATGCCAGATTAATTAATCGGTTTAAGTTGGAATTAGTTTTTAAACTATTTGTCAATGAGATGACATGGATTAGTGTGTCAATAAGAAAACATTAGACTTTTACAAATTAGAATAGCAAGTGTTTTAACGAAAAATCAAAAAAATATTTTATGCAAGGTGGTTGGTGGGATTTTTTTGGCATTATTGTTCACCTTGCTTTGTTTAACATTGCACATTAACCACTCCGTGAGGTTTGTACAAAGAGGATTTTAATGTTGTATTTGTTCACGTGGTGTAGGTTTCTTAGTTTAATGGAATCGCATTGAGTGACTTATTAATTCTTCAAGGAACATGGCAGTAGGTTATAAACAATTGAAAGTTTGTAGAAGCTTATTGTTATTCGGTGGGTGTATATGCATGGTGTTGTAGATAGATTTGTATGTTGTGTTGCTCATAGCTATGATGTGATTTCAACTCCTAGTGATGTTGGCACTTGCATGAAAATTAACTATTGATAGGATTATTGTGTTTTACCTGTGTTTCCTAAGTTTTGCGAAAGTTGTGCAAGTATGAATTATTTTTGGTGGTATTATTGATATATAGGATATAATCTCTATTTTAGTGGTAGTTTGGATGCATTGTTATTTTCTTCTGTGAATATTGGCAGTGGGTATTACTTGCACCTGTCTCTTGCCATTTTTACATGGGATATTATACCTGATTTATACATTTTATCATATTTCAGGGTTTGTTATCAAATCCCCATTGGAATTTTGTGAAAGATTGTTGCTATTTGATGGGTGCATATGCACAGTGCTACAAATAGATTTGTATGTTGTGTTGCTCGTAGCCATGGTGTGATTTCAACTCTTGGTGGTGGCGGCACTTGCATGCAAGTTGTGTTTCCAAAATTTTGTGAAAGATGTGCATGTATGGATTCTCTTTGGTGTTATTATCTATATATAGGATATAATATCTATTTTATTAGTACTTTAGATGCATGGTTATTTTATTCTATGGATATTGGTAGTAGGTATTACTTGCACCTATCTTTTGCCATTTTTACATGGGATATTGTACCTATTTTAAGCATTCCTTCATGTTTTGGGCTTTGTTATCAAATCCCCCTTTTTTTTACTATATGGTGGAAATATACCATTAATAAATATCTGGTGTTTTCAAAGATATATGTAATAATTCTGGTTAAGGATTAAATTTGACAATCGACCCTACTTGTAGTGGAAGTTTTTGGTGGCATTTATTTTCATTTGAATGTTAATATGGTTCATAGTAGAAACAAAAAATATTAAAGATAATATTTATATTTATTATAATCCTTTAGGGTTTATGACAGTCTATTCAAAATCACTCCTTGTATCTGATACAGTCTAAAAATTGAAGCAGGGTTAACTAACTATCAAAACTAGTTCCTAGTTCATGTGGTTTTTGTTCAAGTCAATGATTGATTATGATCTTCATGTTTATAATAGTTGTGTTATTTTATTGCATACATCAAACAAATGAGTGATTCTTTGAAATAAAGATTTAGGCAAAAAAGTGGTAGTCAATACTATACGCTAACTTTTATTTACTATTTGTTTTATGTAACTATATACTGAAGCTGATGCTTTAGGCGAAGGGTCATAGAAATAAACTTTTGTTTTGGTTATCTCAGTATATATTGTTGGCTTTGTTTTCTAGGTGAATCTTTTATTAGAATTCACAGTAAGAGCTATAAATAGTTTGTTATGCCCCTTTGTGTAGTCTTATCGAGCACAACTTATTTATAGTTTTTTGGATGTTTTTTTATGGAGTCTGATTTACTTATTGTGTGGTGTCAATGTGTATATTATTTATCCATGATTGGGTATCTCCATTCTATATTATGATAAAAAATAGTCAAATGCAATTGCGTATATTGAAACATCATATTATCAAGGTAAATAGGGTTTTTTCATTGTGACATGCTAAAACATTCTTATAGATATTAATAGATGGTTTGATTTAAAATCTGATAATTCATTGTCTATATGGCTTTTTTAATAGAATTTTATTTTTAGTATGGTTTTTTGTATGGGATGTATGTTGATCTTAAATAGTTGTTGATGTATATACATGAAAGTATAGAGATTGGTTTACTTGTATGATATGGATCTCTATTTCATTGGTACTTTGGATTCATGGTTATTTTCTTCTATGAATATTGATAGTAGCCATTTATAGCTAAAAGTGTTTTAATTTATTTGAGAATAATAGAGTTTTATTCCCATTTTAGTTAAGGTTTTGGATTAATAAATTAGTATGGAATATAACAATAAATATAGTCTTGATTTGTGTAATTATTTGTCTTTTTCACCTTTATAAAAAAAAGTAATAAATATGAAGAAATATAACTTGGCTAGAAAATAGATTGAGATCGTTGATACAGAGGTTGAAAATGGTTGTGCAGGACTGGGAAGATGTCATAAACTTAAATCTAGATCTTTTTGGGTGAAAGGATAAGAGCACCAAAAAATGGACACTTTGGTATCTAACACTATTATCTATTCTTTCTGCTATTGTCCAAACTGATCATTGAGACCTGAAACTTTTTGGGTAGTTACACTGTGCCTATGAAAAATTGAGTGTTGGTTATCAATGAAACTCATTATGGATATGATTTTATCTTCAAACCCTAACCCTCCATCATACTTGAGAAAGATTTACTAAACATGTAATCCACACCTCTTGTGTGGGCACGCTACCTACATACCAATACTCTAAAGAGGGATCAAGTCATATGTAGTTCTCCTATCTAGTGTGCTTTGTGCAATAGTGTGATGCAAATACAAATGCCAAATTAATAGTGTTTGAGGTGGCTAGGGACTTGTATGAGGATTTGAGTACATTTACAGTTGTGTTGGGTGGCTGTGTGTAAAGAATAGGGAAGTTTGCTGTAGTGCTTTATTTGTATTATTGCTTGCTTTGTCAGTTTGGTCACCTCCTTTGTAAATGAACTTTGAGTGGGATTTTATACGGAAACATTGGTCATAAGTCAAATGTATTCATGTTAGGCTGACCTAATTAAGGATAAATACCAGATGAAAATGATTGTTAGGGCTCAAAGTGAAAATGTACAAGACCACTAAAAATGGAACACTTCTCTATGGGTAATTATAGTCCAAATGGGGTGCTCCTATCTTATAGGCTCAGGACCTAGGGGAATAAGATTGGTATGGAAAATTCTATCTAGATGATTGAAAATAACTAGAAATATCCAGAAGGTTCTGGATGACTGAAAATGAGCAAAAAAGTGTCTAGAAGGGTCGCAAGAGCATGCAAAAAGGACCTATGGATGGGGTGTCATAAGCCACAATCAAACTACCAATTTGAACATTTAATATGACTACATTTGTCCCCTATTTATTTTAGTGATGTAGCAAAATGAAATACTAGGATAAATAAAAAATAGAAAGCGTGCCTGAACTTACCTATAAGAGTAAATCCCATGAAGATGTGTGATGTTGAGTGTGCATAGAGAGAGCACAACATGAAGCATAAATTTTCTAGAGAAAATAAGGAGTAGATTAGTTCTTATTAGATACACTATGTCTAAAATAAGAACGTACAAAGGATGGGTAAAATAGAAAGGAAGAAAAAAAGAATGAATACACCTCATTGGGTACATGAATCAATACAAAACCTATTATGTTTTTGAGTGATATTGAGTGATGCTAAGTGATGTTGGGTATGTGTTGCACGAAGAATAATATCATGAATGAAGATGAGTGCTCAATTCCTTGAGGGTGGCTCAATATTACAAATGTTGTCCCTTTGAATCCATTGTTGCCCACTATGTAGTGAAGCTAAATGATCATGTGTGTGTTAATTGATGTTTGGACTGTGTGTCCAATCCCTTTGAGTAGGTGGCTCAAGAATACAAAGGCTAGCTATCCTTTGGCTCCATTATTGCCCACTAAGTGTGAATTATGAACTGATACTAGTATGAATGTGTGTCTTATGAGATGGCTCATGAATCCCATGAATGCTTTATAATCTAACAATGTGACATGGATAGCCAAATGTGTATTGAGAACTAGGCCAATCTAGGCCACTCTGAAAGGTGGAGATTAGGATTGATGAAAGCCACATCAACACTAAGAACTAGGCTTATATGAAAGTTACTTCAAAATGATGCCAACCACCTGTAAATGGAATAAGGCACACAACTACTAAAAATACCTAGGTAGTACAATGAACTAGAAAGAAAAGAAGGCAAATGTGCCATGCACATTTCCCCCAATCACTAGTGTCTTTAACATGGATTCTAATCTGGAAGTTGTACCAACTACCTAATTTGAAAATAGAAGTGAGAGCCATCATGTCACTGATGATGCCCCTTATATCTAGATAATCTAAGTAAAATTTTACTAAAGCTACCCAATCTAAACTAGATTGTAAATGATAAAACTATAATTGACCTTTCCTTTTTGTCTATTTTTGAAGATTTTGGATTTTTGGCTGTTTGGATAGGAACGTCAAAAAGTGGACACTTTATTATAAGTCACTATAGTCCTAATGGGTGTTCTTGTCCTTTACTATTTCTAATGATTGTTCTTTATTTGTCCTTATTTTTCTAGTCTGTTCTGTGTGTTTTGAATTCTGAATGCTATTCTAAGTGTTCTAAAAATTGATTTTTGACTGGTAAAGGGCTCTTATCTCTGTGACAAAACCCTTGTTTGTTTCCTCCTCTTTTGAGGGTAAGAATGAAGACCTTGTAATGACTACCCTTAGATAAAATATCCATTCAAGTGTGTTATGCTATGAAATACATGATATAGCATTGATAATCCAAAAGATGTCTCAAGATATAGCATAGTTTATATTGAAGATTATTACATCAATAGGGGTATGCCTAGATAGATGTAACAATGTAATAACATGTGTATTATATTGAACTAAAAATAAAAATTTGGTTAGTTGTCAAGGAGGGATGGAGCATGATGTCCATCATGGCATCCAATAAGGAAAGGTAATGCATGATGTGGATCATGGCATTGAAAATAACTTAGAAGCAAAGAAGCAAACAAGAACACAAGGCAAGAAGCATACAAAAGAGGCTAGTAAGTAATGTACATCAACATGATAACTAGAGTGTGTGGTGTAGGAATGACATAACCTGGATGGTATAGTCATGTAGAAGATGACCTCGGTGGGTAGATATGTCGATGTAGGTCTCGAATGTAAAATTAGGATGCCCCCTTAATGTGTAGAATGAATCAATCAAGGATCTAGGTGTCACTATACACACTCAAATAATATCAAGTGAAGCATGGTAATGTAGATAAATCAACAAACAATAGCATAGAATAACAAAATTTAAGTCTAACATAGTAGAAATGTAAAGCATGGATAATGCATAAATTTAAAAGTTTTTAGTGTTTTGAGTTATTTGAATGTTTTTGTATTTTGAAATATTATATTGTTTTTGGTATTTTGAAATATTGTATTGTTTTTCATTTTTTCAAATAAGCTATATACAAGTAATCATAAGGAAACTATGTATAAGAAGGTGAAAATAAACTATGTACAAGTAAGCTAAGAAATTATGTACAAAAAATATTGAGAAGAAATGATACTAATCGATGAGTCTCATAAGAGACTCCCTATCATGATGTCCTATTTCAAGGAGAAGGATCATGCATGATCATGAAGCAAGATGGAAGGGTTGAGACTGTGACTCTAAAAGTTGTGTATGTTGTAAGTGATTTGAAATATCTAAAGTGGAAACTGACTGTGGGGTCCCCCTATAACTTTGAGAAGTGGATGTAACTATGGGGATCTTGGGGACCCATATGGTATTAAAAGAAGCTCTCTAAAAATGTTCTCTATGTGTAGAGGCATGAGACCTCAATGATACTGCTCTGGGTGTGAGTACTATAGATGGATATTATCTAGAGTCCTAAAACTATCACTAATATAATGTTCACTCTAAGAGAGGCCTCCATAGAAGTGTATGAACTCTCTATGCTTGCGAGGGAGGCCTTGACTATGCCTGAATCTCAACTAGAGGAAGAACTGTAATTAGTGGAGCTAAAATTGTATTAGAAGGGATGCTCATCTGAGTGATAAAGCTATAGTCATGGGTGTAATCAACCTACCTATCTTCATAAACTTCGGTGATAACATGTACCACATGATATACTATATAGATAGATCTAGTAGTACGTGTGGGATAAGAGCTAGGTGAACCAAGTTTGAAGGGAGGAGGAATAAATATAAATTTTGTGTTTTCTTGTGTTTAGTAATGATATGGAGATACTCAAAATAGCCAAAGAGTTATATACATCTAGGTAAAAACCATTTATGTGGGATTAAATGTATTTAATTAGAGTTATAAGTTATATAAAAATATGATTATAAATAACATTACACATGACAGATAGCAAACAAGGGATAGAAAGCATGAAACTTTGCATTAATACATACAAAACTTTGACTTGTAACATGACATTTCTAACATGTTAGCAAGATAGAGTTGAAAATTATTCCACATGAGAGAGAGAGAGAGAGAGAGAGAGAGAGAGAGAGAGAGAGAGAGAGAGAGAGAGAGAGAGAGAGAGAGAGAGAGAGAGAGAGAGAGAGAGAGAGAGAGAGAGTATGTAAAAGAAATAATTAAACCTTGTATTAAAGAAATTAAATATTTATTTGAAGGAAAGGGATCTTAACATGTTTAGCAATAAATTTCTTGATATCATTCCTTATTATAGAAAGTAAGCATGAAAAGGAAAGAATGAATCTTTGCATTAACATATAGTAAACTTCATCATTCATATACATGATAGGACTGAATATTGACTCTTTATTGTTTGTAAGAAATGTTTTGAAATAAGTGAGATACATTTTTGATTTTATGTGAAATCTAATTTAATTAAGAAAAAATCAGAAATATATTGTGAAAAATCAGCCAAAAATTTTCCCTAGGGTTTCTTGGTTTTTGTACACAAATTAAGTCAGTTAGGTTCACCAAATATTTTAAATTATTTGAGAATAATGGATTTTTATTTCTATTTTAGTTAAGGGTATAGATTAATAAATTAGTATAGAATATAGCAATAAATACAGCCCTAATTTGTGAAACTATTTATCTTTTTCATCTTTCTAAAAATAAAAATAAATAAGAAGAAATATAACTTAACTAGAAAATAGAATGAGACAACTGATATAGAGGTTGAAAATAGTTGTGCAAGATTGAGAAGGTGTCATAAACCTAATTTTTGATCTCATTGGTCAAAAGGATAGGAGCACTAAAAAGTGGATACTTTGGTGTCTGATGATGTTGTCTGTTCCTGCCACTATTATCCAAACTGATCACATAGACTTGAAACTTTTTAGGTAGTTACATTGTGTCTATGTGAACATGCTTGTAAAAAATAAGTGCTAGTTGTCAATGAAACTCATTATGGAGATGATTTTGTATTTAAACCCTAACCCTCCATCATGATTGAGAAAATGACACTTGAGTCACTTGAAAAAGAGGGGGGTTAGTGTGAAAGATGTACTAAATGTGCAATCCAGACCCCTTGTGTGGGCACATTGCCTACATACCAATACTCTGAAGAGGGATCAAGCCATATGTATTTCTCCCACCTAGTGTGCTTTGTGAAATAGTGTGATGCAGATGAACATGCCAAATTGATAGTATTTGAGGTTGTTAGGGACTGGTATGAGGATTTGAGTAGGTTTGTAGTTGTGTTGGGTGACTGTGTGCAAGTAATAGGGAAGTTTGCCTTAGTGCTTTATTTTTATTCTTGCTTGCTTTATCATTTTGGTCACCTCCTTTTCAAATGAGCTTTGAGAGGTATTTTATAGGGAATAATTGGTCATGGTTCAGATGTATTCATGCTAGGCTAACCTAATTAAGGATAAGGAATGGATGAAAATGACTATTTGGGCTCAAAGTGCAAATGGACAGGACTACCAAAAATGGGACACTTCTCTGTGGGGCACTATTGTCCAAATGGGGTGCTCCTATCCTATAGGCTTGAGACCTAGGGGAATAGGATTGACATGGGAAATATTATCTAGTTGAGGTGGAATGATCATTTAGAAAGTTTTGGATGATTGAAAATGAACAAAAAGGTGTCTATAAGGGTCATAAGAGCATGCAAAAAGGACCTATGGATGGGGTGTCACAATCCACACTCAAACTACCAATTTGGAAATTTTATATGACTATAAAAAGCAATTCTTTTAAAAATTGAGATGGTCTTATATATAGAAATATCTTGTGAGTGCTTTATTACTACATATTTTCATAAACTATATTGAACTCTTTCCATTTTTAACTATATTTCTAGTGGTTTTCATTATGAGGGTTTACAATGAATGGAGCTTTTGCTCTTAAAATTTTAATATGTTTAAAGGAATGACATTTTCAGATTATGCTAGCCATACATGCATTTTTTTTTTGGAATAACAAAGATATGATGGTGAGATGACATTATGTGAAAGTGCAAAGTCTTGTTATGTCTATTGAGAAGCTCTTTGAAAAACAATATGCTTAACATTTATGTCTAGATTTGTTGTACGATTGTGTTTGCTATAGCAATGTGCTTTTAGAAAGGAAAATGAAATGAATTTTGGCTCATAGACATGGTGTGATGTCAACTCCTAGTGGTTTTGGCTGAGTTTGGAAATAATTTCTATATTAGTCACACACGCACGCACGCACGCACGCACGCACACACACACACACACACACACACACACACACACACACACACACACACACACACACACACACACACACACACACACACACACACACACACACACACACACACACACACACACACACACAAAAAAAAAAAAAAAAAACACACACACACACACAAACACACACACACACACACACACACACACACACACACACACACACACACACACACACACACACACACACACACACACACAAATTTATACTAATTAACATGATGATGTAGTTATAATTTTTTATAATCTTAGATTGGTTTTATCATAAATGCTCGATTGATGTGATATCAATGCATAAGGGCACTGGGTTGGCTAAATCTATCTTTTTTGTGTTCTTTATGAAAATATAACTCTCCATGATTTGGTATCTCCATTCTATATTCTGATAAAAAGTAGTCATATGCAATTGTGTATGTTGAAACATCATATTGTCAAGGTAAATGGGGTTTTTTATTCTTATTGATATTAATATGTGGTTTGATTTAAAAATTGATAATTCATTGTTTGTATGGATTTTTTAACATAATTTTGTTTGTTATATGGTTTATTGTATGGGATGTATGCTGGTCCTAAACAATTATTGATGTATATACATGAAAGTCTAGAGATTGGTTTACTTGTATGATATGGATCTCTATTTCATTGGTACTTTAAATTCATGGTTATTTTCTTATATGAATATTGGAAGTAGATGTTTATAGATAAAAGTAATTCTTTTGAAATTTGAGATAGTTTTATATGCAAAAATATCTCTTGGGTGCTTTATCACTACATATTTTCATGAACTATATTGAACTCTCTCCATTATTATCTATATCTCTGGTGATTTTAATCATGAGGGTTTGCAATGAATGGGTATTTTGATCTTGAATTTATGATATATTTAAAGGAATGGCATTTTCAGCTTATGTTAGCCATACATGCATATTTTTTTTGGAATAACATAGATTTGATGGCAAGATAATGTTGTGTGAAAGTGCAAAGTGTTGCTATGTCTATTGAGAAGCTATTTGAAAAATAATATGGTGAACATTTATGTCTAGATATATTGTTTGATTATCTTTGTTGTAGAAATGTGATTTTAGAAAGGAAAATGAAATATTTTTTTCCTCATATCCATGGTGTGAATTTAATTCCTAGTGGTGTTGAATGGGTTTGAAAATATGTTCTATATATATATATATATATATATATATATATATATATATATATATATATATATATATATATATATATTAATATGATAATGCAGTTATAATTTTTTATAGTCTTGGATTGGTTTTATCATAAATGCTTCATTGATGTGATATCAATGCATAATGTGTTGGGTTGGCTAAATCTATTTTTTTTGGTGTTCACTATAAAAATAGAACTCTCCTGGCTAAAGTCTGTCTTTATGGTTATATCTTTGATTGATGAAAAGTGTCAACCTACCATGGATTCTTAACCAATCGAATTCCATCATAAATTTCTTAGTGTTTGAAAGTCTCCTAGGTTTGAGTTTTGGCCAACTGTTAGTTAAATCTTTTGCCTTTGAAAAGCCTTCAAGCTTTAAGATCAAAAAAGTGTGTTAAAATCTTATGTTGGATTTTCTACCAGGGAATGCTGGTGTTTTTTAAATCTAATCCATCCTTGTGACTTTTGATTTGTGATCTTGTATATGCAATCATTCAACATGTTATGCCAAATCTTTTGATTGAATTTATAGTCCAATTGATTATCATCGAGCTTCCAAATTCATCTATGTTTTTCTTTGTCATCAAATAATGCATTCATTATCATTAAGGTCTTGATGTCACTTTCCATGATCCGTCATGTTCTTCCACGACACTTATATGTGCATCATATATAGAGATTCCATTTACACATCTATTGTATTAGTCACATCTGAATTTTTGTATATGTAAATTATTATTGTGTTCTTTTGAATATTTCATAGCAGTTTTGATGCATAAGTCATCTAATCAATTTTATCTGCTACGTTTTATTTTTAATAAAAGGGTACTAACCTAGTTTAATTAGCTACACATATATTTATCTGATTGTTCTTTACTTCACAACATAAGTTCATGGTTTTATAATATTGAATGTTAGTTGTTTTCACTAAATTTTTTCTAAGTTCGTCTCACATACTCTAAATCCATTGATTTTTTTGTTTAAAAGTATCATTTATTTCTTATGTTTTTTCACATCTATGGTCTTTGATGAATGATAATGGTTAGTTGCATAATGGGCTATGAAGCATGGTAGATTGACCATTACATATTTTTCAATAGAATGGACCATGTATTTGTATTTGCCATTGCCATTTTAAAACTTGATTATATGTAGTAGGTTTGAGACTAGGAACTTGAAAAAAATGGAGATGTTGGTAGCAAGAGAGTGCATTCCTTTTTTTTTTGTTAGTATTTTTTTGACTAAAATTTAAAACTATTTATTAGTTTAGACATTCAGTGCCAATTGTGAGATTTTCCATGGTAGGATTTTGATCATTCTTATTTGTCATGTTTAGTGCATTCTCTTCCCTTGAGATTAATATGTTACCTTGCCTTGTTTAAGTTTTAAATTATTTCATGCCATTTGTGTCTGTGATGTTATCGTTATCATTATTTTTCACTATGCTACTATGAATTTTCTAGGGTGAAGTATGTGCCTTGTCTTGTCACATTGTAGTTGGAATGAAGATTGTTAAGTTCTTCTAGGTTTTTTTAACACCCTTTGCAATATTTATTTTGATAGCTTTCTAATGTATATTTTTGAAAAGTTGGGGGGTGTTCATTTCTATCAAGTATCATTTATATGTTTGTCCTAGGTCTTTGTCTCTACATTGCATGCTTATCTTTTGCGGGAACTGAGTCATGTAAATGTGTGATAACAATCTTTTACATTATAAATATGGTTGATATTTGAAATGTGTGAAATCCATGTTTAATTTATTATTGAGAAATGTTAGTGTGCCATGGAAAATACTATGAATTATATAATACCTTATTGATATATTTGAATATGAATCGAAATGCTATGCTCTTTATCAAATGAAATACTTGTATTTTTTTTAGTTTTTAATATAATTTTTATTTTATTGAAAAAAAACATTAAAAATATAAATATGCTACTAATATTAATGTAATTGAATCAATATTTTATATCACTATTTTCATTAAAACAATTTTGGGGTTAAATATTTTGGTAAAATAAATAACTCTTGGTCTTTAGAATAATTTCAATGCATGGATTTGGAAAGCTAGTCGTCAATTTACTTGGTTTTTTATTTAATAGACTATTTGTAATTGTTTTCTTAGTATATGATATGGCATTTATTTTCAAATTTCATTTCTCCATGTATGTATCTTTCCATATACACATAGGTTAATGCCTAATAAAAAAAAATGTCCTACCCAAAATAGAGTACCCCATTCCATTTCCACATCCTCTCATGTCTATGCTTTTGATAAATCATCTTGACCCTATATATGTTTTGCACTTATACTCTGTATAATATATGTATAAATCATTTCAAGAGTCCTCTCTTGATAGTCTAAAATATGCACATAACCATGCATACAACTACATATTGATGCTCTCCTTTGGTTACTTTGGTGCTGCAATGTAGTCACTGAATTGTTTTCAAGATTGGTTGTAATACCCTTGTGTAAATCAACAAGTGTTTGTAGTTGTGAGAAATGGTGTTCAATAAACATCTTCCATTCTTTATATATTGTCTTGAGTTCTTATCTTGGTCAACTATTTTCTTAGAAAATGTTGAACAATGATCCAATGAACATTGAGGAATGTTGTTGATGCATTAAAAATAAAAAACAAATGGTAGATGTAGATGGTGATAATCAATTTATATTTCTATAGGAATCTAGACTAATCATCATAAATGGTTATGATAATATGAACATTGCTTTGGATAAATCAAATATGTTTTAAACTTGTTTGTTCAAATACAATGTTTGTGATTGCTTATTCAATGCATTTCAAGTCTTGTTGCAATTTCAATACATATTTATAGAACTTTGTGTTGGGATTATAGAACATTTTCAGATATTCTTGGAGAAGAATGATAAAGATGCATTGAGATCTTTAGTATTAGAATTGGATCTTGAATAAATATATAGATTTCACCGTGTCTATGACACCTCAACATATTTTGAACAAATGCAGGTCTTAGTAGCTCGATACATGACAAAAAGAGAACATGGTTTATGGGGTGATATTTTTTGCATAAATTAGCTTTCTAAATGGCTCAAAATTTACGTTTGTGTATGGTCTCTAACAAGCAAGATAAAATATTTTCAATTTAATCAACATTTACATCTACCTCTTTATTGCATACTTTTTCATGATCAAAATCCAATGTATGGGCATTATGAACCATTATATTATAAGAAATTAAATAATGATCAGGATTATTCAATATGATTATCTTTGTCTACACACTGTATTATGCTTTCTCTCCATTAAGAAGAAAATGCTACAAAATTGTAGTTAAATATATTAACAAAAAAATTGAAGAAAACATCTAGTTATGGTGATAGAATATTCAATGACTTTTGCTAATTGATAGGAAATGTTTTGACATATGGTCTTTGTGTCATTATATAGCATAGTATTTTTAAAATGCATTTATTTTAAGATATGTAAATGCATATGTTTGTTTGGAAACATATTTAAAGGATAATGTTATCAAAAACATACCAACCATTGTAAATTGGCAAAGATATATAATAAAACTAGATTTACCTTATGATAATAGTGGAATAGAAGGTGGAGACTTTGTTATACAATGGATTTCACATTTGTTAAAAATGACTATATGTCTAAGGTCATCAGCCAATCAATAGATTGTCAAAATCTATGACAATTTCTTTGGAATAAATGTCATACACAACATTATGTTTTTTGAAATAGACGCAAGTCATATATATTATGAACCATTGATGATGCAATAACATGATAGATAACAGATATGATATTTTACAAGTCATGTAGATATAATACGAAGAAAAAAAACATTTCTTCAAACATTAAGAATTATGTGTGGATAGTCTATGTAAAATAAATATGTCAAGAACCTTGTTAGGCAGCCAATGCAAACTATTAACAAAAAATCATTAATACTCATGTACATGTTTGTTACATTTTCAAACAATTAAATTTTAAACATAGTGTAATGATTTTAAAACAAGTTGAATCAAACACATGGTAACAATTAATAGCAAGTGATAAAGCAATTTGAAAAAAAATATGCACAAGTTACAACCAATCATTGAAAGGTGGAGTGCTTCCTAGATTTGTAACACCCATAAACATCAAGCAAAACAAATAGTTAAAGACTATGATTAAGCTATCAGATCTCAAGGAAAGGATTGTTTCATTGAGAATAACATTTTCAAAGATAAGATAACTAGACTATAGAAAACCCTAGATTGGGTTGAAAGGTCATATTATCAATGTGCCAATAAATATTGATAAAATTCAGAAAACATTGCTAAGATCTATATACAAAGGAATACAAATTGTTAAGGTTATAAAAAGGTGATTGGAATAAAAAAATGCATATCAAAAAGGGGTTATTTGGCCATAAATTTTTATGAACACATTGGAAGAGCTATGCACAATAAAACTATACATTGACCAAAATGTCCAGATCAATCCAGAATGGAAGTCATTGTTGAGATCTATTGTTGGAGAAAATTCAAGTAATAATAATGTTTTAATTGGATCTAGATCAAATAAAAATAATGAACCAAACATGTCTTTTAATTCAAAATAAATATGTTCTAATGATACATTGGTACATGGTTTTGTAGACTCAAGATCTCTTGCTATGTTACAAGACAAAATGATCGTAATAACACCAAAAAAAGATAATCAACCACTTAGCATTTTCAAATATAGAGAATTTGAGGAAATCAATTTTCCAAATTTTTTTTGGGATACCCTCATGATGAATATTTTTTCACAAAATTTGTTGAGCATTATCATTGACATCAAAGGTGCATCTTACATGAGGTTGATGTCATTGAGAGAGTGTGCCTAGTTGGTAATGTGTTGATGTGATAAAGGGAGTTAATGGAGTTTTGTCACTAAAATATGTTTTCATGAAAGATAATTTGAAGTCAAAATAAATAATTTGAAGGAAAATAATTCCTTATGGTTTCATGAATGTACATGTCTTTGAATAGCCTAAGCCTAGTTATGGCATGAAGAGACCTTGTGAGAAGGTATGAGCATGGTATCTTGGTGAGATGAGTGCACATAGGCATGAGTGGTTACATGAAGTTTATTTATCATGTATTTGAGGAATTGGATCACTCATGAGATTCTCAAGGTAAGCCTACATGGGTAGGACCTTTAGACCAAGTTTGCACCTAGACCACTCGCAGGCCTTGCCTAGCTTAATGAGATATCATGATCTATTGTCAAGGGATGTGAAGGATTTATGGTAGTGTTTAAGCATTAGATAGGTTTTTTGAGTATGTTAGTGATGTGGATAATTCATGTAAAGAAGAATGAAGGTTAGTTTTAAGGCCTAATGTGGTTTGCAGGTCAAGGTCTAGAGAGCAAAGAGAGACAATGTGGCCTAATGAAGGATCATGATCAGATTTCAAGGTGTTTGAGCTAATGTAATAATTTTAATAGGTGAGGTATGTTTTTTTAAGTTTTTTCATATAGTTTGAGGTTTGATTTTGAAGGACAAGGCATGAAAAATTATTTGGAGGTCTCTTGAGTGCTCAGAATGAAGGGTTCTCAACACAAGAAGGCTTTTCTTGTGCTCATTAGCTCATAAAAACTTTGCATGGGAACATAATAAGTTAATGGTATATGGATAAGGGTCATATATTAAAATTACAATCATTATTTTTTGTATTGAGGGGTTATGCTTTATGAACGATCATTAAGAGTGGAAATAGGTTTAAACCCTCTTAGAACCCTAATAAGAACCTGATGTTGAAGATGTTGAGAAAAAGTGCCCAAAATTGATTGGTATGCTTAGGTAATAAACTGGATATTTTATTGGAATCTCCCAGGTACCTCTATGTGGTATTGGCTAGAGAGAGGAGAGAGAAATGCTGAGTTATAAGCTTATTTTTAAAGAAGTTATTTTAGAAGTAAAAAGTTACATTGGACATAGTAAGAAAATGGATGGAGGAAGAAGGTAGAGAGTCATGTTTCATGTACATAAAGGTTTTTGGATAGGTTATATCAATAAATTTTTGTAAACTAGTCATCCAAGTTAGCCAATCGTTAACATGCTGAAGGGTGCAAACAATGGAAAACCTAAGCAAGAGTGGGAAGATTAATTGGATATGTTTCCATGATACAATGATGAAAAAAAGTACATGGAGATGTTTTTTGAGAATGGTATGTATTATTAATTCTTGGTATATATATTTAAAGTTAGGTATAGTGGTGAAAATGATGAAGCCAAAATGGCTTGTTTGACTCAGTGAGGTCTGTGTGTAGTGAGGTCAACAAGTTGGTCTGTAAGACCAATAGTTTCCACTATACCATATAATGTTTATATTTAAATATGGTATGAAAATTTAATAGGATCATGTTCATGGATCATAAGTCATTTAAAATTTCTATATAGGTTTCTATGTCACCATGAATGTGTTTTGAAGAAAATAGGTAGTTCTGAGTGAGTGAGTTGTAGAGGTGTTTTTGAGGCTCTATACCCTGAGTTGAAGTATATAATGCATATGGTGATATTTTTTGGGTTATTTAGGTTATGTATAAGTGATTTTTTAATCATTTTTATGTGGATAAATGATGTGTTATCTTTATTTTTTCAAGATAGACTTTTCTATGTGTTTAAAGGCCTAATGCGAATAGTGTTAATAGAGTGCTTCAAGTTGTGATTGAACCTAAAAAGTGTCATGGTTATTAGACGATGTTGGATAAGGCACATTTTATTATTATATTATATTTTACTATCATTTTTTTAGTTTTAAAGTGTTCTAATAAAGGCAAAGTGTAACGTGTCCTAAAGTAGGCCTAATGGAATTAGGTCTCTAAGAGACCTAAATAAGGATTTTGTCTATTTGAGGAATGGATGACCTAATGTCATGATTGATTATTAATTTAAAAATGTCATAAGGCCTATTTTTTGGCCAATCTAAGTAGGTAAATATGTGTGATTGACCAAGAGGTGTATGGGCAAGAGGATTGTATAAGAACAAGGCCTTTTAGGCCTAATGTGTTGGTATGTGGATTGGATAGAGGAGCGAATGAGATAAAAGATACTTGAGTGGAATAAGGTAATATAAAAAATTATATGAGTGTATAGGATCTATCATGAATATATAAAAATAGGTTTGGGTATGAATATCAAGGCCATATGACCTAATCAGTCTTGAAGAGGCCTAGTTGAACAAAGAAACTTAAAGGATAGTTTGAGAGGGATAAGAATGTGAAGAGATGAAGAGGTGGTCATCATCTGTTGGTTGATAAAAATAGTGTTTTGAAGGCAATAAAATAATTTATGTAGTTGATTTTTTGATGAGTCATCTAGGGGGTTGGTGCATCCTTTCAAGTAAGTTCTTGTTAAAGCTTAGTTAAGTGGGTGTTTGGCTAGTTGGGGTTGGTGCTCCATGTGGATTTGGTGCTTCAATAAATTTGGTTTTTGTCTTATATGAATGTATTACATTTTTAGATATCATTTTGTTTTCTTCCCCTTTAGGTTTTCTCACATATTTTATGTGTTATTGTGTTTCATGCTTATGTGGATAGTTGCTTATGTTTGCTAGATATACATGTTTGTTTGAATGATTCGTGGTTGCTTAAGTAATATTGTTTAAAAAGCTTTAAAGACTAATACACCCCTCTCTCAATCATTATGCTTCCAAAAATTGGTATCAGAGCTTGTTCCTTTAAAGAAAGCCTAACAGTTTGAAGGTGATCTTAATAAGCACAAGATGTCTAGTGATTAAGAAGACAACATGCATGATGAAGAAGTATACTATGATAATGAAGAAGGAGAAGCTAAAGTAGACATTGAAGATGAGCTCATAAGTGCCCTAAATTATTTGAATCATCAAAATAAGATGAATCATGAGTTGAGATCTATGGTCAAGGATCTTAAGGAACATATTTATACCTTGAAGAGTGACTGGGTCAAAAAAGACAAAAGGGATGAGAAGATCATTAAAGATCTCAAGAATCAGTTATAAGGTGTCAATACAAAGATCAGAACAAAAGAATTTGAGTATGATTAGTTGAATATAGAACTAGATTCTTTGAAGGTTGAGCATGAGCAACCCATAGACAAGATGAACAAGTTTGAGAAAGAGTGTGAGAATCTAGAATAAGTTTAGAGCACCAATATAAAATTAAACATGAAGAGACCAATAAATTAACCCAATGAAATGAGGTATTCCAAGTCTTTCAATTATTTTTGGTTTGATTTTCATATCTTTGGTCATAGAGCAAGTGATTATAGAATGGTCTCAAGGGATGATTTATCATGGGACCATGGGAGAAGGAGTGATCAGTCAAGAAGACTCAACAAGGTATATGGAGATTCTATAGTGCATGATAAGGGTCAAACATTAGTGTGAAATTCAAATAAAGTCAAAACTAATCATATTGAGCCCAAGAGTCAAGATGAATTATTTGTTAAGTATGAACAAAAGATTAAAGAGGAATCTATGCTCGTTCATACTACCTTTCACATTAAAGATGAAGGCATGAAATGGTATATATATAGTGTTTGATAAAGCCAAATGACATGAGACAAAAATAATTTCATCTCATTGAATAATAATTCTACATGAATAATGAGATTTAGAGACAACATAACTGCCAATATAGTTAGTAAGGGTATCTTGAGTTTGGACAATGGAAAGACCAAGATAGAAAATGTGTTGTATGTGGAAGGTTTGAAATATAACCTACTTAGTTTAATTTAAATGTGAAACCAAGGACACACACTAACCTTTCATGACAAAGTTTGTGAAAAAGGAGAGCCAAATTAGGAAGGCTAATTACCAATGCTAAGAGGACTAATAACAATATATATGTCTTGAATGAGATCAAGAAGGAGATATGATTTATGAGAAAGATGGATGAAATTTTGCTATGGAATAGAAGGTTAGGTCACCTAAAATTTTAAAAGGTGGTCAAGATAATCACTAATAATTTTGTGAACAACATGCCTAAGATCACCAAACCTACAAACATACTCTACAAGGCATGTTAACATGACAAGCAAATTAGAAGAAGGTTCAAGTCCAAAGAATAATCTACTTTAAGACCCTTAGAGTTAATACACACTGATCTATATGGGCTTATAATAATCCAAATAATTCAAGGAGATAGATACTTCATGTTACTCATAGATGGCTACACAAGAATGACCTGGGTGGTATTTTTGAAAGAAAAGTCAGAAGTTCTTGACAACTTCAACATATTCAAGGATCTTGTTGAGAATGAGAAGAATGAAAAGATAAAGTGCCTATGATCTGATATAAGAGGAGATTTTTGTACTAATGAGTTTGATGACTTCTGTGAAGTTCATATAATAATGAGATAGTTATCATCATATAAGACACCTCAGTCAAATGGGGTAGTGGAAAGAAAGAATAAAATAGTTCAAGAGATGGCAATAACTATGCTAAATGAGTTTAGATTATATGATGGACATTAGAAAGAGGAAATGAGTAATTCAGTTTAAATTTTGAATATAGGATAGATAAGGACTAATGAAAACAAGAATCCTTATGAACTGTGAAAAGGTGGACTTGCTAATGTGGAACACTTTAGAGTGTTTGGGAGCAAATATTTCATCAAAAGAGATGATGAAGACTTTGGAATGTTTTATTCTAGATCAAATAAAAGTATATTATTAGGATACACATCAATGATCTCAAAATTTAGATATTATAACAATAGGTTATATAATATTGATCTAGACAACAATTCAGATGATGATTCGGGTGATGGGTCCACCCCAGTTGATGGCAAAACTTCTAGGAGCCATAACTTTTGTACCGTAGCTCCGATTCACTCACCGTTTGAACCATTGGAAAGATAATAATGAGTGGAACGTGATGAGATGGATTTGAGATATTATTTATGAATTTTTACCCCCTAAAAATCCAATGGAAGTGCCCCAAAGTTTAATTTTAGTAGTGCAGTCTAAAAATAGTAAGTTTCTAAAATAAGTAATTCCTCAAATTCTGTATTGTTGTAAATCATGGAAGTCAAACCACTTAATCTCCCTTGAGATTGGTGACCTTACACATCCTCCTCACACCTTAAAAAAATTTATAAATGAATATGTAACTTGAAATAGAAATCAGACATCTCTTCTCAGAGATAGGCATATGTTTGGGTCTACAATTTTGATCAATAAAACATCTCTTTTCAAAGATAGCATTATTTGAATTGTGTTGTTCTTGTTTTTGAATTATCTTTCAACCAATGCTTTTGAGTTTTGGATTAGTGGTATCATATTGGTTTGTATTTAGAGTGTATGGTCTCAAGAATGAGGTTAGATTATAGGAAGCTTGAGTGGAAAATCAAACCAGAAGACTATCCACCTATTCGCTCCAAATGACTTCAAATGGCAGACAACACTAAGACATTCGATCCTTTCAAGGAAATGGTGAATGAAACATTCCAACAATAGAAATAAAAGATGCTACAATAATTCACTCAAATTCTCCAACAAATCTTGATGGCAAATTTTGGCTCCTCATCCGCACGTGCACATCCTTTCAGTGCCCCAACACCCTTCAAGGTTCAGGTGAATTTTGATATCCCTACATTTGAAGGCAAAATCAATGCTGATGTAGTATAAAATTGGTTGGATCAATTTTCATATTATTTTTATATAAATAAATTCACCGATAAAGAGAAGATTACTTTTGCTCTTCTGAAGGCATCATTGCCTGTCAAAAATTGGTGGGAAGTGTACAAAAAGAGATCTAGTGCAGATTATATTGGCCTTGAGACAAAACCTACATGGGATGATTTCATATAATATATAAAGGAAGAATACTACCCCATTAGAGCATATAATGATCTATATATAGAGTGGCAACAACTTCACCAAGGTAAGGAATAGTTTGTTCAAGATTACACTAACATTTTTCATTATCTATCTACGAGATTGGGCATCCAAGAAAGTGAGAAACATAAGGTTATCAAATATCGTGGTGGACTACAATGGTACATACGAGGAGAAATGGAACTCTTCAATTTGGAAACCATCAGTGAGGCATACAAATTCGCAGTGAAGATTGAGTAGAAGCATGGAAGAATGAATATAAAGAATCAGTCTTCAAAATGGAAAAGTGACAAAGAAGGTCAAACACAAGGCCAAAATTGGAAGCAAAAGGAAGGAAGAACTAAGAAGTGGTGTGATTATCACAAATTTGGAACTCACTCCAAAGAAGAATGTCAAGCCATTAAGTCACTGCATTCTAAGTCATAATCTTCAACATCTACTACTCTACCTCATATAGACCTTGCAGTCGAAGAGGTTGAAGAAGAAATTGTAGATGCTGATCCTAAAACCATTGTTGCTTCATCACAAATCCATGAGGAGAGGCTAGATGACAAGGAAATGTTGTTTCACTCTAAGTTATGGGTGAAAGGTAAGCCTCTGCATTTCATTCTTGATAGTGGAAGTCAAAAGAATTTAATCTCTATTAATGTTATGAAAAGCCTAAATCTATCCATGAAGCCTCACCCAAAGCCATACAATATTGGATGGTTGAGTCCAAGGAGAAACCTCCGTGTCACCCACTAATGTCTTCTCTCATGTGAAATAAAACCTTTCCAAGATGAGGTCTTATGTGATGTGGTCAATCTAGATGTTTGTGATGTACTCTTTGGTTAGCCATTCATGTATGATTGACATAGAATCTATGAATCAAGAACTTGAAGGATCACTCTCACTCTTGGAACATGGTGCTATAGGGTACCAGAGGTACCACCTTCTACATCTGTCTCTCTAATTAGTGCCAAGAAATTTGTTCTCATGGTGGTCAAGCCAAAAGAATCCAAAAGGGATAATGTTATAGCCTTGAATACAAAAAAATAGAAGCAAATAGATATTGATTTGATGAATTTCATGGCCTTCCATCCATAGACTGATGGTCAGACAAAAATGGTGAACAATCGGGCCCTACACAGTTTTATAAATCACAGTCCCTTCCAAGTATGCATTGAGAATCAAATTGAAGTACAACTACCACACTTGATGACAAGTATTGATGTAATGGGGACCATTGCTTCTCAAGGAGGGAGGAATGATTCGAGCAATAATACAGATGGCAATTCGGGTGATGGGTCCACCCTAATTGATGGCGAAACTTCTAGGAGCTATAACTTTTACACCGTAGCTCTGATTGACTCACCGTTTGAACTGTTGGAAAGATAATAATGAGTGGAACATTGTGAAATGGAATGGATATATTATAAATTAATTTTTACCCCCAAAAATCAAATGGAATTCCCCCAAATTTTAATTTTAGTAGTGTAGTCTAAAAATAGTAAGTTTCTAAAAATAGCAATTCTTCAAATTTTGTATTATTGTAAATCATGAAAGTAGAACCACTTAATCTCCCTCGATATTTTTGACCTTCCACATCCTCCTCACACCTTAAAAATATGTATAAATGAAGATGTAACCCAAAATGGAAATCAGACATCTCTTCTCAGAGATAGGCATATGTTTGGGTCTACAATTTTGATCAATAAAACATCTCTTTTCAGAGATAACATTATTTTAATTGTGTTGTTCTTGTTTCTAAATTATCTTTCAACCAAATCTTTTGAGTTTTGGATCCCAAGAATGATGCAATGATTAATTTAGTTTACATTTTGAATATAGGATAGATAAGGACTAACGACGACAAGACTCCTTATGAACTGTGAAAAGGTGAACTTGCTAATGTGGAACACTTTAGAGTGCTTGGGAGAAAATATTTCATCAAAAGAGATGATGAAGACTTTGGAATGTTTTATTCTATATAGAATGAAGGTATATTCTTAGGATACACATCAATGAGCTCAACCTTTAGATATTATAACAATAGGTTATAGAAGATAGTGGAAAGAACCAATGCAAATATTGATGAGACAAGGAAATCACACTCATAGTCAAAGGATACATAAAAGAATTCAGACTTCAAGAATGAATAAGAAACTATAGAGGTTTATGAGGAAGAAGAAGAAGTTGAGGAAAGATAAGAATCAAAAGTCCCATCAAGATAGATTCAAAGAGATCATCTTGAATCACAAATTATTAGAAATAAGGATGCAAGTATGCAAATAAAGAGAAGATTGACAAGTAACATAAGTCAAGAGAATGTTTCTGTATTATCTAATATTTAACCTAAAAAAAATTTAGAAGCAAGCAAAGACAAGTTTTGGATAGGTGTTATGAATGGGGTGTTAGACCAAATAGAGAAGAATGTGACTTGGGAATTAGTTCCTAGGCCTAAAGACAAGAATGTTGTTGGCACAAAATGGGTGTTTAGAAACAAGTTGAGTGAAGATGGATAAGTAATTAGAAATAAGGATAGATTGGTATGAAAAAAATGTGTATAAGTTAAAGGGATAGAATTTGAGGAGACATTTTTTCTAGTGGTAAGATTAGAGGCCATTAGATTGTTTCTATCATATCTAGTATTCAAAGGGTTCAAGGTGTACTAGATGGATGTCAAATCTACCTTTTTGAATAGAAACTTCGAAGAAGAGGTATACATAAAGCAACCTAAGGGGTTCTAACTATTAGGTGATAAGGAATATTTGTAAATTAAAAAAATCTCTTTATGGTCTAAATCAAGATCTTAGAGCTTGGTATGCTAGGTTGGATAGGTATCTATTAGATCAATGATTCAAAAGATGAGTTATAGAGAATAATATGTACATAAAGATAGAAGATGACCATTAGTTGATAGTTTTTGTCTATGTGGATGACATCATCTTTGGTAGAAACAATGAGAACATGACCAAGGATTTTTCAAAGTTAATTAAGAAAGAATTTGAGATGTCCATGCTTGGAGAACTATCATTCTTTCTTGGTTTACAAATCACTCAATCTAAAAAAGGTATATTCATTTCACAAGCCAAGTAAATAAGAAAGATGTTGAAGAAGTTTGAGATGTAATATTTCAAGGTAGTGAGTATACTTATGATCATAGGATGTAAGTTAAGAAAGGAATATGAGTCTCCAAAGGTAAATCAAACTTCATATAGGTTAATGATTAGAATTTTTCTATACACCACTACCTCTAGACTTGACATCATGTAAGTAGTAGGTCTTGTGGGAAGGTTTCAAACATATCCAAAGGAAAATCATCTTCAAGCAGTCAAAAGGATACTCAGGTATCTCAAGGGGAATATGGAGTTTGGTTTATGGTATCTAAGGAGCAAGGAGTTAAATTTAACAACCTATACAAATGTAGACTAGGCAGGAAGCCTAGATGACAGGAAGAGTAATAGTGGAGGAGATTTATTCTTAGGTGGGTGATTAGTTTCATGGATAATCAAGAAGTAACCATCAACAACATTATCCACTTATGAGGCCAAGTACATTGCTATAGCTTTATGTTGCACTCAAGTCCTATGGATGAGACAGACCTTAAAATACTACAAGGTGGAGTATGATGGTCCTAGAGCTATCTATTATGATAATACAAGTGCTATAAGTTTCTCAAATAACCATGTCATGCACTAAATGACTAAGCACATTCATATTAATTATATTTTCATAAGAGAGAAAGTAATTGAATAAAGTGTCAAACTTGAATATGTTTCTACACAAGATCAGATTGTAGACATTTTGACCAAACCAATTCTAAAAGTAATAGAAATTGGGTGTAGTTCCTTCCCCTAGTAGTAATTAAGGAAGTTGAGTGCTGAGGGGGAGATAATCAAGTTTTTAATTATCTCCAAGTGTAGCTGAGAAGTTCTGAAAAGGTATGCATGAAGATATGGGGATCATGTTTTTATGATGAGTCATAAACTTATAGTACTATATGTTGAGTGTTTTTATTATGAGTGTGATCCAAGGAATTGTAGACATAAATTTGTCATTTATGTTAAATGGGGAGAAAATTCATAACGAGGGAGAATTTTTTTAGATTGGTTTCCATCAATGATAAAGTGGAAGATTTTTGAGCATTGTCATTGATGTCAAAGGTGTATCTTGCATAAGGTTGATGTCATTGAGAGAGTGTGCCTAGTTGGCAGTGTGTTGATGTGACAAGGGGAATTGATGGAGTGTTGTCATTGAAATATGTTGTCATGAAATATAATTTTAAGGAAAAAATTATAATTTTAAGGAAACTAATACCTTACGGTTTCATGAAGGTACATGTCTTTGAATAGCCCAAGCTTAGTCATGGCATGAATAGACCTTATGAGAAGGTATGAACATGGTAGCTTAGTGGGATGAGTGCACATAGGCTTGAGTGTTTGTATGAGTTTTATTAATCATGTATATGAGGCATTGGAGCATACATGATAGTATCAAGGTGAGATTATAGGTGTAGGACTTCAAACCAAGTTTGCATATAAACCACTCTTAAACCCTACCTAGCCTAATGAGGTATCATGATCTATTGTCAAGGCATGTGAAGGATGTATTATACTATTTAATCATGAGAGTGGTTTATTTGGTATGTGAATGAGGTGGAGAGTGCACGAAAAAAAATAATGAAGGTTAGTTTTAAAGCCTAATGTCATTTGCAAGTCAAGGTCTAGAGAGCAAAGAGAGAGAATGTGGCCTAATGAAGGGTCATGATCTAATTTCAAGGTGTTTGAGCTCATCTAATCATTTTAAAAGGTGATTTATGTTTCTTAAAGCTTGTTCATATATTTTTAGTTTCTATTTTGAAGGATAAAATATGAACATTTTTTTGGAGGTCTCTCGAGTGCTTAGAATGAAGGGTTCTCAACCCAAAAAGGATTTTCTTGTGAACATTAGCTAGTTAAACATTTTAATTGGAACCTAATCAGTTAATGGTATATTTTGAAGGTTACTATATCAAAATTAAAATCATTATTTTTAGGATTGAGGGGCTATGCTTTATGAATGATCGTTAAGAGTGGAAATAAGTTTAAACCCTCTTAGAATCTTAATAAGAACCCATTATTGAAGATGTTGATAAAATTTTCTAAAAATGGATTGGTATGATCCTGTAATATATTTTATCTTATATTTGACTCTCCTAGGTACCTCCAGGTGGTATTGGTTAGAGAGAGGAGAGAGAAAATGTTGAGTTATAGGCTTATTTATGAAGAAGCTAATGTAAAAGTCAAAATTTGCATTAGAAATAATAAGAAAATGAATGGAGGAAGAAGGTAGAGACTAATTTTTCATGTCCATAAAGGTTTAAAAATAGGTTTCATCCCTCAAGTGTGCTAAACTGATCATCCAGGTTAGCTAATCACTAACATGCCAAATGATGCAAATAATGAAAAACCTAGGCAATAATAAGAAGATGAATTATAATAAGTTTTCATGATAGAATGATTAAATTAAGTAATTAGAGATGTTTTATAATAATATTATGTCTTATTCATTCCATTTATAAATCTTTTAATTTAGTTATAGTTTTTAAAATGATGAAGCTAAAATGGCTTGTCTAACGTAGTGAGGTCGACAAGTTGGTATGTAAGATCAATAGTTGTAATTAGAACATATGATTTTTACATTTGAATATGGTTTAAAAATGTCAAAGGATAATTTTAATGCATAATAATTCATTTAAAATTTCTATATAGGTGTTGGAGGTCTAAGTCACCATGACTGTGTTTTGAAGAAAACTAGCAGTTCTAAGTGAGTGAGTTACTGAGGTGTTTTTGAGGCTCTATGTCCTAAGTTAAAGTATATAATTCATATGGTGATAGTTTTGAGTTAAATTAGGTTCTTAATAAGTTATTTATTATCATGTTTATGTGGATAAATCATGTGTTATATTTATATGTTCAAGACAAACTTTTTTGTGTATTTAAAGGCCTAATATGAATAGTGCTAATGGAGTGTTTCAAGTGGTGGTTGAACCTAAAAAGTGTCATGGTGATTAGAGGATGTCAGATAAGGCCTATTTGATTATTATATAATATTTTACTACTATGTGTGGAGTTTTAAAGTGTTCCAATAAAGGTAAAGTGTAATGTGTCTTAAAGTAGGCCTAATGATATTGTCTCCAAGAGACCTAAATAAGGATTTGGTCAATTTGAGGAATGTTCGACCTAATGTAATTATTTATTATTACTTTAAATGTGTAATAAGGACTATTATGTGGCCAATATAAGTTTTAAAATGTGTGTTTATGACCAATAGGTGTATGAGCAAGAGGCTTGTATAAGAACAAGGCCTTTTACGCCTAATGTGTTAGTGTGTGGATTGGATAAAGGAGTAAATGAGATAGAATATACTTGAGTGGAAGAAGGTATTATAAGCCATGATAAGAGAATATATTAAATATCATGAATATATAATAGGAGGTCTGAGTATCAAGCTCAAGGTCATATGACCTAATCAGTCTTGAAAAGACCTAGTCAAACGAAGAAGCCTAGAAGACAATTTGAGAGGGATAAAAATGTGAAGAGATGAAGAGGTTGTCATAATATAATGGTTGAGAAACATATTATTATAAATTTTATCAAATAAATTATGTGGCTGAGTTGGTGATGAGTCATCTACGAGGTTGGTGCCTCCTTGCAAGTATGTGCTTGTTAAATCCTAGTTAAGTGGGTGCTTGGCTTGTTGGGGTTGGTGATAAATATAGAGTTATTGCTTCACTAAATTTGTTTTTTTTATTAAAATACTATATTCCATTTGTATATATCAATGGGTTTTCTTCCCCTTGAGGTTTTCCCACATATGTGATGTGTTATTGTGTTTCATGCTTATGTATAGTTGATTATGCTTTATAGATCTACATGCTTGTTTGAATGATTTGTGATTACTTAAGTGAAATTGTTTGAAATTTTGTTAAGAATGATTCAAACCCCTATCCTCTCAATCATTTTACTTCCATCATAATTTACATATAATAAAATAGCATAATGGGAACTATTGCATGCCAATCATCAATTAACATATCATTTAAGAAAAATATTTTTTAAAGCAATAAAAATAATTATAGATCAAGTAGGAAAGATAATGTGGGTTAAAATTATAAAATGTAGAATTTTTTTGTCAAAATATGTCAAATACAAGCCAAATTTAGAATGAATAATAAAATTAGACATTGGGTATGTGTACTTCAAAAAAACATGCATCTCACTTAATTACATACAAAGTCTAAAAAAATGCATTTTATATGATACGATAATTAGGGCCACCAACATTTCTTGACCTTTACAAGTGCTGAACATCATTGGCAGCCATTGATAAATGTCCTTGAAATTTTTCATTTAAAAAAAAGATATTGTATTTGACAAGTGCAATTAAGTTGAAGATACTTTGTTTCTTACAAAAAAACATCCAGTTACATATACAAATTATTATAAACATCAAACCAATGCATTGAGAGAAGTGGTTTGCAATGATGAGTTATTTCTAGGAAAAATCATGGATTATTTCTACATAATAGAATTCTAAAAAAGAGGAAATGCAAAATGATCATTGGTTAGTGTGGGTGCATAATGTACTAATATATGACAAAGACAAGAACTTAACTATTACAAATTTTATAGATAGATACATAACCTATGATATTGATATATTGGATGATGATGTGTAAAATTTTCATAGACATCATCACACTAAAAGCTTTATAAAAAAAGGATAAAAACTATAGATACAATTTTCCTCAAATACCAATGCAATAAAAATAATACTTGAACCATTTGAAAAAATAGATGAACTTGCAGTTGTAAAACTAAAATACTTTTACTTGGCTCTAAGTACAAAATAATATATTATTTTTAGCAACTTTAAGACTTTATTGCAATATATGCATATTTTTGAGTCCCAATACATTGCAAAATACAATCCATAATTAAACAACCCACCATTTTTCTTGCTCGTACACCATCACAAGCATGGAGCAATAGCTTTATAAGAAACATGCCATATTTATGGTAAGCAAATATAGATGCACAATTTATTTTGAATGCTTATGTTATGGTAACATATTTTAGCTGGTATATAACAAAAGAAACTTCAAAAATCACGCATGCTTTTCAACAAATATATAAACAACACAAAAAAACTAATATAGATTATGTTTAGACGTTGCATAGAATAAGAAATGCAATACTAAAATATCAACAAATGCTTACACAATAGGATATTCACTTAGTGTTATCATTTCCATTAAACCAGTGTTTAAGGGCATGCACTTTTGTTAAAACATCTAGTCTTGATGAACATATATTTATCTTAAAACCTTCAATTCTTCTTAGACATGAGCCAGATGATTTTGAAAATATAAGATGTCAATCTCTTATAGACTATTACATTGTGCATCCTATAACCATCAATGATATTTTCTTGGATAAATTTGTTTCTAGATACTATAAAAATGGAAAGCCTTTGAAAAGAAAGAAAACTTGTGTTATACATTTTGTTAACTATAACAAACATCTTTGTATTGAAAACTATTTCCTTGATTGATTATTGTTGTATATGCCATTTCAAATTAATGAAAATAGTATAAATAAAGAGTTTGAAACATGGAGAGAAGCATACAACTTACATGCAAATATTATTAAAAAAATGAATCAAAGTTTAGTTATGACATAAATCCTTATTGGGGTTGTATGCACCTAAAACTGCTCACCCTAACTATTCCACTAATCCCACTATTTATCCTAATTAATCCCATAACCATAATATGTATTAAATAATTAAATCATATCCCCCTTCTTTATTCTTCATCATACTAACCTTATCTCATCCCACAAATTAATTAATCCACTTAATCTGCATTATCTATTAGCTAATCCCACTTATCTAATATTCAAGAATTTAAAATTCCCATATCCCACCTACTTACCTACTCCTAGGTTTTATTACAAGCTTGGACCCTAATCTTCACCTAATCCCATTCTAATCCTCATTTTATCCTAAAATGGAACTAGATGCTTCTACTCTCTAGAAGCTTCCCTCATCCTCCACATTTTCTATAAATCTCCATTTGTAGAGAACTTTAAGTAGTTTTAAATCACTTAAAATTCACCCCTTTTTCTAGAGTCTTATTCTCTAGAAATCTCTAATGATTTTTTAATTCGTTAGAAAATCCTCCCTCTATTGCCTATTTAAACACACCATCTCAATCCATTCTAACTAACTATAAGCTAACTAAATAATCCATGTCTAATATATCAACATAATCTTTTGAATCAAGTGATCAAGCCAAAATCATGGCAAAATTCTGAGACTACCCATAGTAATCCAACAAGCAAAATCAAGAATCATTAAAAATCAGTTTGAACATCTTAAGGAGAGGATAAGAGAAACAAGGCAATGGTAAGAACCTCATTATTTCTGATTTACTTCAATAATCTCTCCCTTTGATGTTATTGTGTTTTGGGTTAAATTTGTTATATATAGTAGTTTAAATTCATAGCTCAAAAACATAATCATACATTGGTGACCACGGTGATACAACCTCTTTTTGTACTGACCTAGTGTGTTTCAAGTGTGTTAATCAAGCTTACAAGTCATATTGAAGTCAAATTTAGGCTCAAAATTTCAAAATATTATGCTCCAAGTGGATGATAGTTTTGATTTGTAACGTGTGGCATGACATCAACAATTTTGACATATAATCAGTGGTTTTTTACTAACCACCATGCTTTAGCCTCTAATGACTAACCCTTGTGGTAGATCCTTACCTTTTTTCAAAACTAAAACTTGCAAAAGGAAAATTTTCAACTTAATTATGGTTTTGAAATTTAAGTTACGATTTTGCATAAAATAGTTCTTGAGGTAACTAGTCAGTTTTGCATATATTTTTGTCTTCTATGTGTCTATATTAACCTTTTTATCTTGTAGGGTTATGAATAAGACGTGTCAATCTTAAAACTAGTGGTCATTCTTATACTAAGCAAAACCATAGTTTTGTAGTTGCAGTATTGAATATAAGTTTTAGTTTTACCATCAAAAAGGGCAATTTTACTTAAGCCTTAAAACCATTAGTTGAATTTGATAACTTTGGCTTTTATTTTTTTTACCTTTATCTAGTTGAAAATTTCCTATAGGTAAGGGGAGATGTTGTCCAGATCGATATCAAACATCCAAAACACCTCCTTTTGCTACCTAGTATAATGCCACATTTTTCAAAAGGCATTTTTATTAAACATAAGTGATTATGCATATTAATAAGAGGTTTTTATTTGAGTCATTTTAATACTACATTTGTAAATATAAAACCTAATTTACAGTCATTTCAAGCATATCTTAGTCTATTATAAATATTTTATCATATTTTTAATAGTTTATTAGTCTAACTATTAGATTTTAAGCATTTTTCCTTGCTATAAAAACCACATATTATAATTTAAAGTATTACATTTTGACTTACAACCTTACTTAACCATTAATAGTTTTGCATAAATTATATATTTACCATCATGGTTAGTCCACTTCTTGAAAAACTATAATTATCTAGTTGCAATATTGTAAACAATTTGTGGTTTTATGCTTTCTATAAGTGATTTTGTAACACACTGATTGTGTATCTATTTTTTTGTAAGAAAAGTTTCAGTTTTGCCTATTTTAAACTACTAATCTATTTTATGCAAGACTATCCTAGTGGGAGGCATTAGATTCTCTTGCTAACGTTTGGTCTTGCAGGTTGCCTCTCAAGATTGCTAATCAAAACTACTAATCACTTGTCTTGCAGGTCACCTATCAAATATATTTTGGCATTTTAAAAAAATCATATGATAAATATATTATATATATCACATCTAAATTAATCAGTTAATAAATCTTTTTGTCTACTTGTGTGTCATCCAAGGGCTACAATGGTGTATGCTCTCCTCCTTTTATCCTTACAATGATTCTTGGAGGATTAAAAACCACTAATAAACCCTCACATTTTGATTTTTTAGGAGAAAAAAAACATGGAATTGACACCCATGCAATTTCCATAGTCTTAGAGGGATAGTAACCATAGATTTCACCACCACACACTAATCTACACTCTATGTTTTGGCAAAGTATAAATACTAGGGACAATTATCATTGCGGTTGACCCCATACATGTCTTACACTAAGGGAATGAGTTAACTCTTTGAACCAAGAATTTGACAACACCCTACACATACTTGGGCCCCATTATACCTAGCATATATCAGGGATTCCCCTAGAGATCCCATTCATCCTAGCATAGGACCATTCACTGTAATATATGACTTGCTACTGGAGTCAATATTAGCTCCCAAATGACCTATTATAGCATAGAATTGCTCCTTATGAGATGGTTATTAAATATCTCTAACTCCTATCTATATTATTGGATCAACCTTAGGCTATGGGTATCCTATAATGAGGTTGAACCTATGGATAAGGCCAACTTCATCTTGGTAGTTCACCTAAACTGATATTCTTACTTGGAAAAGGGATAAAAGGGGGTATGGGATGACTAATATCACTAAAGAGGTGATGCACGAAATTAAATGGCACTCTAATAAGCTTAAAACAAATAATAATTCAACATAAAGACAATCTTTTCTCACACAATTTCCCAAACTAGCCAATTTGTATCAGTATTTACGAAACTAGGCTCACTAAGCAAGAGATGAAGTAAATAAGGGTTATAAAAATCACACTAAGCATATATTCATGGTAGGAAAGCATAATTTAAATCTTGTAAATAGATTGAAAACACCTAGAAAAAGGTAATAAAGAAGGATAATAAGCATGGAATAACACTTCTTCACAAAGCCATCATGCACAAGATTATATAGCACAAGTTCAGGGGAAAGAGATAGGTGAAATAATGGTCTTATTAATTTAAAAGGTAGTGTTGGGGTTTTATATTGCACCCTAGCTGAGCAAGAGGATTTTTATGGTCCTCTACTCAAATCTAATCCAACATGGGACTGACCCTAAGCTATGGGTCACCTATCATAGGGTCTTACCTCCATTGAAGTTTGGCTTCCTTCTAGATCTATCACCTAAACTAAAATCTAACTGGGAAAAGGGAGAGAGAAATGGGTAACAAAACATAAAAACATATAAAGGAGCTGATGCACTAGTAATGTGATTATTCATCCACTCTATTTGAACTTCTAACAAACACTAATTAGATTGGATCTACAACTCCAAATGGTTGTTTATGCATTAGTATCTCATGCAAAGGTTCACCAAATGATTAAAACCTAAGGTAATTGATGGAAAGGCTTGATTCAAGGCACTAACCATTCAATGTATCCACTTGCTATCTTTAATCAAATGACATTTAACACTAAACATGACCTTCAAAACAATATAATCTAAAAACTAAGTGATATTCAAGATTTTACAAGAGAGATATTTCTACCACATATGTAAATCAATGTGACATTAACACACTACACCAAAATAATAAAATATTAAAAGAGTCCTTTACTCATCTCAAGAGGTTACAAAGATCAAATCTAGGTAGAGTCTAGTCATGCCCAAGAGAGGGATTATCCATCTATTTTCAAGGCTTAAAAGCCTACATTTATAGAAAATGAAGGGGGGAGAGAGAGAGAGAGAGAGAGAGAGAGAGAGAGAGAGAGAGAGAGAGAGAGAGAGAGAGAGAGAGAGAGAGAGAGAGAGAGAGAGAGAGAGAGAGAGAGAGAGAGAGAGGTGCATTAGAAAAGGCCCAAATACTTATGATGTATTGGCACCAATTCTAGGATGCTTCTCATTGATTTTATCAAGAAGGCATAATTTCAAAGGATTTTACAAATGAATGTAATGCTCCATTTATCCTTATCTAGCCACTGTGTCATCAACTCATGACTCCATGCCACCTCTACCTAATCTACTGATGAAGACTAATCCTTAAGCCTTGTAACTGATAGAGATTCTTAGTTTATTTTAAATGGCTAGATGTACCTACTTGTATCATAATACCTAAGCATATATCTCTTTCTAGATTGAAAACCAATCATATTATTGGTTTTCCTATAGCTCAATACTTGGTCTCATTTTAAATACTAAATATTGACCTTCAATTGAAATAGGTCTTAAAAGACCAATCTTATTTTTAAAGAGCTCTATTGAGAATGCTTGGTCCTAAAATACCCACCTTAAATCAACATGTATCAAGTTCAAGCTTTGTTTCCTTTGTTATTACCTTTTATGGGTCAAAAAATATCTCCTCAACCTTTGTCAAAATATCCTAGGGCTCGATCCTGCTCATTGGTTGTCAAATGTTGACTTAGACCCTTGAATTTTCTAACTCTTATTTGCTCTATTGGATCTTGATGTACATGTTCACACACTTCATTAATCTTCTACTAGGATCCATGTACTTTTGACACTTGTCCTCAACTTATTATCTCCTTTAATGGTCCCACTTATGCTATCCTTGTCCTTGTTCCATTGGATTTGCTAGCTAAAAATGAGTGTGATCCCTTGGATCTATCTTTTAATTGCCAACTTTATCCCTACTAGTGCCACTTAGCAATCCTGCATTGATTCTCAAGATCCTACTGTTAATCTATCAATTCACATAATTACACCATATGGTAGCCTCTTGAGCTCTTTGACTATTTGACCCATCTTTCACTATTGGATTGAGATATATGATCGAGTGAGGACTATTAGATCTATTTTTGTTTGAAAACCAATGGATATTTATCAGGTCTTAAAATTGATGTTTATGTGACTGTTATTTGATGTCTATGCAAATGTATTTGACATCTTGAAGACCATCAAATTTAGACTCCAATGGATTGTTGCAGTGGATTTAACTTGATGTTAGTGTGAATGTCTTATGCTTTTTGACTAAATTTGAAGGCCTAGATCTTAAAGCACAAGAATCATGGGGGCATCAAAATTATAAGATATGTTCTTGAGCTTAAAATGGAAAAACCTAATTGATGCATTGGTTTTAAAATATTTATGAGTGAAGATATGAAGTGTTCAAATTGACTGGTCCATATCATACTTACATGATGTCATGGTGATGTTCTAGCTTATTTGGCTAAGTATGGGAAACTTAGCAAAATCTGACTGAGGATCCAAATTCGAACATGCAAAACTTCTACCATGTTTTGATAGATGATCTAAAACTTATCACATAGCAACTAACGACCAAGATGGACAAACCTATATGATCACTTTTTCCTAAGACTATCACACGTGTGAGCTTTGGCCTCTACAAATTGCCTATTTAGACTTTTTGCTACTTCCATTAAATTTTTGGACTAGGAAATATTTGGTATGTAGACAAAAATTGGTCATATTTGGTGACTTGGATGGGTAGCATTCTTGCTATGATTAAAATCAGACCATGTACATGACCTTTGACTTATAATAGATAACACATCTATTCCATGACTGTAGAAAACCTCTCAGTTGGTAAAGAGAATGGACTCCACCAAAATAGGGAAGAAAACAAAATAAAATAAGGAAACCATCCTAAAAAAATAAAATGCGCAAATAAATCACTTATCTAAGATAAAATATAAACAAACTAACCTAAATAACCATGACAAAACATGATCCACAAGATCAAAATGGAAATTCATGAATTTGCTCATTACAAGAAATTGTACAAGTTACAAAGTAGGGGGTTTATTACACATGACCTTTGAAGAGGCACTCTTGTTGCCTATTATTTCTCTTAACATTTCTTGAAATGAGCCATTAATAGTAAACCAATCACCAACAAAAACAAATTTATATTGCTCTTCTGGATTTTCTTTATGTTGCTTTTCAACTACAACCTTGTCAAGTGACATCTCATCTATGCGTGATTCTTGGATGAACTTATCCTTCTTATCAACTACTACAAATTTATATAGATATTCAAGGAGTTTTGAATAGTCAAACCAAGCTGTATCATGATCTTGAATAGGTGATTCTTGATCAAACTTTTGAATATCATGCTCTCCAATGGGAAACATATCCTTACAAAGCTCTTCAATCTCTTGAAAAGATTCAAAATATAGTTATCAATCATATTTGTGTTCTTCACTTTGATCAACCTAAATAAGATCTTTTTGAAAGGTATCTTGATCTTCCTCTAATGTAGAGATCTCAACATCATTTGTGACATTAACTTACATTGATTCTTCATAGATTCCTTCTATATCAAGATCTACCTTCTCATTCTGCTTAGGTATCCCTAGAGTAGCATTGTCTTCTTAAAGATCTAAAACATTAATGGAATCTATAAATGAAGATTCAACCTATTTCACAATTTTCTCATCAGTATCTATCATCTCAAACTCTTCAATTTCACTCATGACATCATGGTACAACTACTACCAATGGTTTTCTTCTTTAGGAATGCTCTCTGCCTTAACAATGGTGTTGTGTAAGTTATCTTCATGGCTACCTTCTAAAGAAAGATGATCATATACTTGATTTATATAAGATACCAAAATATCTTGAGAAAAATATTAATCTTAGACAACTGATATATAATTAATAGGTTCTTGAGAAGCAACCTCCTGAAGCACATCTGAAACTTCTTCCTATTGGATCTCATCTCTAACTTGCACATGCTCGTGTAGCTCATCCTCTTTGACATTATGAAAGACTAAGACATGATTAATCTTTCCAAATGGTGTCCCAATAGTGATATCTTCATCTTGGTCATTGAAGTCATCATTATTTTCTATCTCATTAACTGCATCTTCTTAATTTTCCTTACAAAGGAAAGGCTCTTCCTCTAAGAGTGGCATAGCAGACCCTTGAAATATTCAGAAAGATGAGAGAGGTCTAAATAAGTTACCATATGTACCTAATTTATCTCCTAAATTTTCTCTTATTGGATCAACTTCACCTCCTATTCCTATTTATTTTCCTCTTGAATGACTCTCCACAAAGGAAAGGCTCTAGGATTTTGAGGTGAAAGGAGTAGAGATTGCATGGAAGGTTGATCATGATCAAATTTTTAGATCTTGGGAGTAATGGAATGTTGGAGAGGAGGGAAAGAGAAGCCTTTAACAACCTATACATTCTTCTCTTTCCACTTGGCTAACACTTCATCAAGGTTTGAAACCTTTTTGTCCTCATGGACAACTTGAACCTGAGGGATGATTGGTTAAGAAAGGGGACCATAAGAAGGTTTAAACTCTTCACTAGGCTCTTGAATTAGCACATGAATAAATTATTGAACAAGTTTTTTACTCCAACTAGGAAAATCCATTGGCTCACACTGGGTATGGTCAAGAACTTTATGAGGATAAGGAACATAAGAAGGCTAGTAAGGAACATGAAGGGGTCCTTGAGACAACTGATTCAACTAAATTTGATGCCTCTCACAAGCCTCTACTTTCTCTAATACAAAGGTACAAAACTTAAGCCTCTCTTCTAGATTATTAGACACATTTTGAAATTGTTCATTCACTTCTTTATATTGGGAATATGAACATACTTTTCTTGCATATGCTATAAATTTAAGCTCTTTTTCATCCATTCTCTCTTAGAGACAGGCCCACTCACATGCAACATCATATACATATGAGAAAGGTGAAATATGGTCTTAAAACTAATATGGTTCATAAGGAAGGTAAGAGTCATGATCTTGGTAATAAATATCATGGGAAACATGATGAGGCTAAGCATGGCTTTGATAAAAATCTTGGTAAGGCTGATTTGGCTCATAACAAGGCTCATATGGATCATGACAAGGCTAGTATGATCCATCATAGGGATGATAAGTAGGTATAACATAGGGATTTATTTCATACATATCCATGAAAATAACATTAGGATAGTGAAATGAAAATAAACTTGCTTAGAAACTACCTAGAATTTAGAAGCAATTGTTTGATCTTGGAATCACCAAATTCTTCATGAATAACACTACTCCAACTACAATTTCACTAAGAAAATCTCTAATGTATCCCACTGGGCATGCCAAAATTGTTATGAAAACCAATCTTAGCTTGATTATCCCACTGGGCATGCCAAATTTTGTGGGGTTCTAGATTGCACCCTAGCTAAGCAAGGGGATTATTTAGGTCCTCTACTCAAATATAGTCCAACATGGGACTGACCCTAGGCTGTGGGTCACCTATCATAGGGTCATACCTTTGAATCAGGTTAACTTCCTTATGGATTTATAACCTAAACTAAACTCTAAATGGGAAAAGGGAGAGAGAAATGGGTAACAAAACATAAAAACATGTAAAGGAGGTGATGCACCTGTAATGTGATTGTTCATCCAAATGACATTTAACACTAAACACAACCTATAAAAAAATATAATCTAGTAACTAGGTGATATTCAATATTTGAAAATTTCTACCACATATGCAAATCAATCTGACATTGACACACTATACTAGAATAATAAAATTCGAAAAGAGTCCTTTATTCATCTCAAGAGGTTATAAAGATCAAATCTAGGTAGAGTCTAGTCATGCCCAAAAGAAGGATTATCCATCTATTTTTAAGGTTTATAAGCCTACATATATAGAAAAAGGAGTGAGAGAACTATGCATTAGAAAAGTTCCAACTGCTTATGATGGATTAACACCAATTTGAAGATGCTACTCATTGATCTTATCAAGAAAGCACAATTTTAAAGGCTATTAAAAAATAATTTAATGCTCTATTGATCCTTATCTATCCCAGGACTCCATTCCACCTCTACCTAATCTACTAATGAGGACTAATCCTTATGCCTTATAACTGATGAAGATTCTTGGTCTATTTTGAATGGCTAGATGTACCTACTTGTATCATAATACCTAAGAAAAAAATCTCTTTATAGATTGAAAACTAATCATATTATTGGTTTTCCTATAGCTCAATGCTTGGTCTCATTTTGAAAACCAAATGTTGACCTTCAACTAAAATAGGTCTTAAAAAACCAATCTTGTCTTGAAGGATCTTTGTTGACGATACTTGGTCTTGAAATATTCACCCCAACTTGACCCAGATCTTGCTCAAGCTCTATTTCCTTTGTTATTACCTTGCTTGGGTTGAAAATGTCTCCTCAACCTTTATAAAAATGTCTTAAGGCTTGATCCTACTCATTGGTTATCAAATGCTGACTCAGACCCTTGAGTTTTATAACTCTTATTCATTCCATTAGATCTTGATGTATGAGTTCATGCACACCATCAATATTCTACCAAGATCCATACACTTTTGACATTTGTCCTTGACTTTTTATGTCCTTGGATGGTCCCACTTACACCATCCTTATCCTCATTCCATTAGATTTTCTAGCTATAAATGAGTGTAATCCCTCAGATCTATCTTTGAATTGTCAACTCTATCCCTATTAGTGCCACTTGGTAATCCTACATTGATTCATAGGATCTTGCTATAAATCTATCAGTTGATGCACTTACACCACATGGTGGCCTCTTGAGCTCTCTAACTATTTGACCCATATCACATCATTAGATTGAGATGTATGATCGAGTGAGGACTGTTAGATCTACTTTGGTTTGAAAACTAATGATTATTTATTGGGTCTTAAAATTGACATCTACATGATCATCATTTGATGTTCGTGTAGATGTATTTGATGTCTTGAAGACCATAAAATTTAGAATCCAATGTATTTTTGTAGTGGCTTTAAATTTACATTAGCACAAACATCTTATGTTTTTTAACTAACTTTGAAGGCATAGATATTGAAGCATAATAATCATGGAGACATCAAAATTGTATGAGATGTTTTTGAGGTCAAAAGGTACAAACCCAATTGACCCATTGGTCTCAAAATCTTTTTGAGTGAAGATATAAAATCTTCATGTTGATTGGTCCATATCATGTTCAAATGACATCCTGGTGATGTTCTAGCATATTTGGCTAAGTATGAGAAACTTAACAAAATATGACTGAGGAGCTAATTTTGAACTTGCACAAATTCTACCATGCTTTGATAGATGATATGAAACTTAGTGCCTAGTAACTAGGGACCAAGCTAGACAAACCCATGTGATGACTTTTTCCTAAGATTGCCACATGTACAAGATATGACCTCTATAAATTGCCTATTTATACTTTCTACCACTTCCACTGAATGCTTGGACTAGGCAAAATTTGGTATGTAGAACAAAACTGGTCAATAGGTAGTTTTACAAATTTTGACATAGTTTTCCCTTGTCAAATGAGAGTATCCTTTATAAATTGAGAAGAAATGGGAGATATAAGATAAAAGGGGAGAGAGAAAGAGGAGAAAAAATATCTAAGAATTCAAACAAATGAAGCTAAAAAACCTTCCATGGAGTCTCAACCATATTTTAATTAATTAATCATTGATATTCTATTAACAAATTAACCTCTAAAGGTCAAAAAGTTCTTCAAGCCTCTTCATTGGCCTAAAAAGACACTAGAAGATAAAAATCTTTGAGGATGATGATATCACACTCCCCTAACATGATAAAAAGTCTTAAAAGTTATATAACACTCATTGAATGCTCCAAGTTGCTCTCCTAGCCTCCAAACTCTCCCACTTTCACTTTTACACCCCATTCCACTTACACTTTTAGAAGTTACTTGGCACATGGTTAGTGATTCTAGCACTTTATGCTTAACTAACCTTGGAGGTTGTCTTTTAGTGTTCACTTTTTGATGTTATTTTTTATTATCAACTCATATTGTATCCTTGAACCTAAAAAATACTCCATGAAACCTATAAATATCTTGGACTCCATTGATTGAGGGATTCAATCTTGATCCACCTTCAACCAGCTATGTAAGAACCTACTCCTAAGGCCATTTGGCACCATGAGAACTAATTTTAGACCTGTAAAAGACTTACAAACATCCATAAAAATATTGTGATGGATAAAAAAAGTTTCATGCCACATTCAAGACCTAAAACAATGGTGAATATCACCATTAAACCTGCAACCATTCATAAAATGTTTTAAAAATTAGATTTTTGAACCTTTAGCTCATCAAGGCACCTTAGAAACCCCTATGAAGAGATAAAAGTGCCATATAATGGTGATTCATGTACCATTATTAATATTACATGCATTTATACCTTTCCTTTCTTTGGATACCTACAAAAAATAGGCATTTTTGGGCATCCTAGGCACCCACACTTGCTAGCTTCTTTTGTAAAATAGGCTAGACACAAGCTTAAGAGAGTCCTCTACATGATTCAGGTGGTTTTAATTGAACATGGAGTGTTATCACCTATAAATATGTGTATATATAATATGTATCATCTTCTTACCTTACAAAACCCCACATGAGGCCCAAAACACCTTCTATACCTATAGATCTCAAAAAATGTCTTCTAGTTTTAATGGTCACTTCCAATGGACATGAGGGTGACTGTGTAAAAATAGTGGATAATTATTATCCTAAATTGACTTATCCAAATTAATATATGGTTATAAATACTCATAAAAAACATCTGTACCAAGTTTCATACTTGGATCCTGCATATTAAGGTCTGTAGATGGATTTTCTTCAAGATTTGCTTAAGCTACCTTTTTGCTCCCTTCATGCCCTATTTTTCCCTCAAGGAAATTTTTGACTAAAACCTTCAATGTGATAAAATAAAAAAATAATATTAGGTTACCAATCATCATATTTCACTATTTTAAAACTTCTCCATGACTTAAACTCCTTGTTAGCACTCAAACCTGATAAAGCTTCAATTGGTCTTTAATGGTTGCTTTCTTGACTGGGGTCTGCCTATGACAAAATAGTGGGAAATTGAACCATAGGTATTAAAATAAAAATATAATGGGAATATTTAATTAATCATTAATACCATCATACCAAGTTTTAATTTTTGACTTGACCTGTAGATGCCCCAAAAACCTCAAAAGCTCTCAAAAAGTCCACTAGGTATTGATTGTGTCTGACCATAGATGACTATGCTAAAATAATGAGTGATTTAAATATTTATATTACATTTAGGATGGAATGGTAGGTTTTATGTGGTCATAGTGATGATTTTTACCAAAAATTAAGGCTTGAATCCATCGGTAGATACCTCAAAATGACCAATTCCTCCAAGACAGGCTCCATGAGTTGACTGAGTTTGAAGATTATGTGATAGGTATGATTGCATATGAGTCTCATTATCATCATGTTATTGAACACATCCAATTCTATTTTTCCTTGATAATATCCATTTTACATGAGACTCTAACATACTATTGTGCTATGAGACTCTCCTTCACAACTTTGAAAATAAGCCTGTTTGCATGCATGATTGTAGATGGAGATTTAGAAGGTGTATGATTGTGTATATTTTTAAAAATAACCTCATATTGATCTCATTAAAATATTTATTTATCTTATATACCATCCATGACCATAATAATCTTATCATATATTGTGCTTTCATCCTCTTTACTAGCTTTTGGAAATAAGCCTGGTTACATTGAGAAGAGTTAGCATGACCATGTGTCCTTTTATGGATTGTAATAGGATCTAAGGGTGGTTAGGTAATTTGAAAAAAAACACAAATTTTAAATAAGTCCTTATTTATCATGATGTATTGATATTTATTAGTCTCAACAACCTATATGAAGGTTAATTTAATGATAGTCTCCCTCATTAGCTTTGTCTACTTTGGTTGTGTTTATTATTGAAGGGTGACCATAGGATTGTTTTTGAGATACTTGAGCCATTAAATACCTTGATATTGAATTATTATTGATCTCTATTATCAATTTTATCCATATCAACCTCTCAATACACTTGTCAGATTCTAATTACCCTCCATTAGGTTTGATATTGAGCCTGCCCAAGAGATAGGCTTATAGGTGCCTTGGACTATGTTTGAGTTTGTAATGAGGGACTTAAGATGGTTGAGACCACTTTTTAGGTCTAAATATACCCAATTAATATGTGTAATACCTATAAATTTAAGCCTATCCTTCTAACCCTACATTCTAGAGAACCTATTCCACAAATCTTGCCTCTTAAATAGTCCATTCCTAAATGATATGGGGTATACTTTGAGATAACCATATAGATGGAAAACCAATTCCTTATTGGTTATACATAATTTATTTATATTTTCACCTTTATCATAAATTTTAATGAGTTTTAAACCCCTAAAACACATTTGGTATCTTCTTCTATGCTTAAGACACAACTCTCTTGAGAAGGCAACTTGGTTGTACCTTAGCATGACTATAATGTCCTTTGGCTATATGTGTGATTTGGGATCACCATGTTAGAGTGTGTGGAGGTGGGAAACAAGTTTTAGTATTTAAAATTGGTGCTAAAAAACCCCTTATGTCACTCTAATTCTTCCAATTTCCCTTGAAAACCTCCTTGAGTTCCACTGCAACCTTTCTAGACTACCATTAGTGACTTTGACATGAAATAAATGCACCTATATAGACTATAAAGATTCCATTCCAATTGGAGGTTGTCCTTCATGGTTCTTACTCCAAATTTGATTTTTTTAATAACTTGATCTGACCACTTCCATTTATTTGATATCTTGTTGTTTGCTCTCGAGTCACTATACATGCATAGTCAATTTGAAATCCAACATTTATATTTTTCAAAAACTAATGAATATTTCCAAAAGCCAAAAGTTGACAGTCTTTGGCTTATCACAGTCCATTACAAAAGGCTTGGAGGCTTGTAAATTGAACCTAGGATATCCTCAAGACACAAAATATCTAGGGGACCTTCTTGGAAATATAGACAACATCTCCATGAAAACCTATGACTAAAGTTGACCTCATAAGTACACCCAATAAATACACAAACTTCCTAGTATGGGAGGATTTCTATGATATCCAATGATGCTCTAGCTTCTTTAAGCTAGATTGGTGTATTTTTCTCTCTCCAAAGATCAATTAGAGATGACAAAACCTCACCAAGACACACATAGATGCCTCAAAACATTATCCTTTCCCTCAAGTCCCCAAATAATCATGAAATATCTTTAAATCCTCTACATGCTCCACTTCTCATGTTTAGGGTTCTTGGGTCACAAGCCTAGTTTGACCCTAGCTTTGAGTTTTAGTCTCTTACACCTAATATAAAGGATTTATCACAACTCTAACACCCCCTTAGGCATGGAATACACCATTTTAGTTCATTGAAAAATTTAAATGGCCATCAAGTGACCTCTTAGCCTCTTCAACACTGTTTACCTCATCTTCCCAAGTAAGAAGCCTTATCAACTACAGGTGCTATTCTAATGTTTTTAGGTTTATAGATGTTCCTTTTAGGTGATGAGAGTGTGTATTAGGTCTGTAGACACCTGAACCAACTCCTTGGGCACTTTTTCCAAACATCCCAAACTCATCTTCTTTACTCCTTACACAAACCTTCCTCCATAACTCTACCTTTTTATATTCTTATCTCCAATCTCAAAACACATGTATCCTGTAGATGGAAAAACAATTAATTTATTGGTTTTGTATAAGGTCATTATATTCACCCTAGTCACAAAGTTCATCAACTCTATTTTTGCTACACACTTTGAACCCCTATAACAACACCACTAGGCTTGTAGCCTTTTTACTTACATTTTCTCTTAGTTTGAAGATTTAATAGATATAAAGGAATTTTACATCACCCTATATCTTATTAAAAATATTCATAAAATTTTAGGGTCTAACTCTAGTCTCCACCCTTAGCTAGTACTTTCTTTGTATACCTTCTCTCAATTAGGCCTATTAAGCCCTATCATAAAATGATAGAATTAGTTCTATAACTTACGGTTATGTTACCAGCTCCAAACATTGAAAATATTTTATAAGACACTAAAAAAACCTATAATATGAAGTTTCAAGTAATTTGGCTAGTTAAAATGCAAGTTATGGGTTTTTAGGTCATAAAACCCTAGGTAGGCCAAATACACATGCCTGCATAGGTCGAGAGCCTTAAAAAATAATTTTCTTGAGGTTGGAAAGGTTTAAATGGAAAAAAATACCGTCTATAGGTCTATAATGACCTTACCCATCTTTAAAAATAACTTAGACCTTATTCAATCCATCTAATGCTTAGAAATAATAAAACACAACTAACTGTGTACCTTTCAATTGACTATGCAAGGGTTTCTATCTTTAGTTGAACTAGTGAGATATAGGTGGTGATTTTATATAATCTAATTCTTTAGCACTTTTTATCTCCAAAAACATCTTGACCACCACCTCTTGATGTCTTTAAGACTCTTTACCATGGTTCTTTGCCTTTTCTTGCACTCATTGACCAACCTGTAGAGTACTCATCTCCCAAAGTGTCTCAACTTTGAGACTAAATAGAGGGTATATCCCATGATATTTTATAATAAATAAGACCTTATGGAGATATCTTAGGTCATTATTACCCTCCATTCTAAAGTGTAGAGTTGGAACACATACCTAAGACCCCCAATCTCTCTTATTTCCTTAAATTAGCCTAAAACTGGATTGTGTGCACTCCTTGAATGTGATATCTTTTAATCCTAGAGTATCCACATTGAATCACCTTGTCTTGAAAATCCTGCATCATTTGGTCACCTTTATCACATTTATAGGGACTTCATTTCCAAACATGATATACTACTTCACACTATCTTTATGTGTACGGATTATGTATCTTTTGAAAACATGACTATAGGCTTCTAAGTATATTGAGGTAGCTTTGAAATAGAGTCCTTGATAATTACCATGGTTTCATACCCCTTAATGACTTCTACGTAGTATTCACCAACCTATTCTCCAATGCACTCATAGCCATTACTAACTCTACCTTTACTAGTTGTAGGTGTTAATTTTAGGCCTTATATGGATTGGTGTTAATACATCCCAAACAATGATATAAGCCTTTTGGATGATGTTCTTACCTTGGAATAGTTTTAAAAAAACTTCATTATCTTCATTATAACCTTGAATCTAGTTTTGACTCCACCTCACCAATGCCATGTTTGAGCCACAAAAGGATGGTTGTAGGTCATCATTCTACCTTGTATGATCTATGTAGAATATTATGGAGTACATATTAGCCTGAGGCTTGAAAGTGTATAGGATATAATTACTATAGTTTTTTGTAATTTTTTTCATTAACCCTCCATTTGGTCTTTGAAGATTTTGACCACTTCCAACCTTGAACTCTTAACAGTGTCCAAGCCAAAAAATGATGGCTTTAGGTATATATTTTATGAGGTGTTTGAATGAGATTAGTGTTTGGATCCTGCTTCCTTAATTTTCTACATTATCTCATGGAAACATAAACTTGTCATAAGGAAGGTGTGAATAGCAATGAGAACAAGGATGATGCCTTACCTTGAACAACACAAAAATACCTTAACATCTTTGAATAAGGAAAATTACAATATTGTTTCTCCATAAAAACTAACTCCTCATGATTTAAATCTACCAAGATTTTAATTTTCTCTTGGATTGGTTGATGTGACATAAACTATGTGTTCTTGAACACTTGATTGGGCTCCTAAAATGCATCAAAACCTCTTGTGACACCTACTCCATGTTACTGCTATAGGTGTATATTTGTTTATATATTTTGCCATCATTTTACCTACCAACTAATTTCATGAGTTTGCTCACCCTGTAGCCTATTCACCTTGGTTGATTGATATGCCATATTTATTTGTTCAAAAAACCTTGAGTTGTCTCATGAAAAAAACCATCTCACTTTCAAACCTCTGATAATACCCTTGTTTGATGTAGGTGGTCATTTGACCTTAACACCTACCAAGGCCTCCATGAAGGTGTTCACTTGATCCCTCCATTTAGTTTTTAATGATGATATAATTATGTAGAGTGATACATTTAATGTCATAAATGTTCACACATGATCATACCAATATTATGATCATAACCTATAGGTCAAACTTGTTCACCAAGATCTAGAAATGAAGTGTACTACTAGACCTCAAAGTATTCCTTGGTATCTTGAGAGGGTATGGCTTATTGAACCTCAATTTAACTTCCCTCCAAGATTTAATTATACTTATTTGGTCACTTTGAGAGAGTATGATCATGATGACATCAATTAAAAACCATTCAAACACTATAAACTCATATATATATATATATATATATATATATATATATATATATATATATATATATATAGTTGTACCTTGTTGAGACCCTCAAAACACTAAAACCATCTCAAGGGAGATTGCTCAATCTAGAGGCTTATGAATATATTATTGGATGAATGAAGAAAAAAGTGACTTTATAAATGACTAGAGGGACTCTAAATATTAATTTACTTGCCTTATAGCCCAGGTCTTACTCCAAAACACCAATATGGACTATTCACAAAGACAACATAGGAAATAAGTTTTATGCCATAAGTACCTTCTTGGAAGGAGTTACCTGATTAAAAAATTAGAGTAGGTCTTATTTGACTATTAAATAATCCCCATATAACCATTATTTCTCATTGAGTTTTTAAGTGAAGAAATAAAAGAAAAAAAAATAGACCCTATTTGGATGAGTAGGCTATCTATACACCCCTGCACCATTAGTAATTGTTCATAAATATGGGGAGATAAACTAGACCACCAATACCATAAAGTGGGAGGAAAATAGGGTCCCTACCAATGACAAATATTATGACCCAAATCTCTCTCTCTCCTAACCGTACTGAATGAAAACTTGAAGTTCTCCTCGAGCTACCCAAGATTGCCCAAAATAATTTTTCTTTAACATGAAGAACTAGAATATTTCATATGAAATCCAAGACTTGGGTAAGATTTTTTATGATATAAATGACCTTTCATTCTTTTTTTAAACATTCTAAAGTGCTTTTACCTCCATTAATGGTAAAAAACATGTTTCATGCCTAATTTGTAACTAATAGGTTTTCCTTAACTTTATTGGTTCTTATGCTTGGATCTGATATCAAAGGCCTAAAAGAGGATAATAAAAACACCATGGATGCCTTCATAATATATCTGAGTTCTTGTATTAATCAAAACCTTCAAAATCCTATTCAACTAAAGCTCTAAAAGGCTCCATAATACATATTTTTGCTCCTAAACACCTCTCCTCCACTCCAAATGATTTTAAATGGCCTTGAAAATGTATAAATAAGAAAAAAAATCCATAAAGAGGTGGAATGAAGTCAAAACCAATTTCACTTCTCCAAAAAGTTACTTTTTCACTTATAATTTCTATTTAAAGGGTCTTCAAGTCATCTAATGCACTTTTGGGGGTATTTTTGGCATATTAACTTCTCTAGAAATCATTTTTGACCCATTAGAATATATGAGACTTTATATAAACCTAATTTATAACATTTAATGCTTGAACACTCTAGAAATTAGTTAGATCTCTCACTTACAATTTAAGGCCCATTTCTAGGGCTTTTCCCCAAAATCTCCAAATTTACCCTAAAACTTACTTAAAGTGTTTCAAAATATTGCAAGGGACATGAGGTAGGGTCATGAGGTTTGTTTTCTCTTTCCACCATTATATCATCCACTCCACAAGGACTTCTCACAGATCTTCACACCACACCAAGAATTTTCAGGATACTACACTACATCATCAAGTCAGGACTAGAATGAGACTAGTCATGGGGGTAAAAGGTTATTAAATGGTCTAGGAGAGTGGCCTAATCAATCTAGGAAAAATTTTGGTATGTAGGCCAATTTTGTCCAATATTTTTGGTGACCTCTTAGGATTGCATTCCTACCTATGTAAAAGACTAGTTGCCTTAATCTATCCATTAGGCTTACGAGGTCACATAAGTATTTCTCAAATTGGATTTTAATTAATCACAAGGATGTAACTTATGATTAGGACTCTCAAAATAGAAAGGTTAACCAAAAATAAAACAATAAACATGCTCCATCACTTAGTGAAGGGAGACACACAAAAAAAGGGAAATGTGCACAAGGTACTTGGAAGAAAGCAATAAATCTACTCTAATATGTATAGGGATACAACTCTATTTTAGTAATAAGGATTTAGATGAATCTCACTGAATAGGATGGGTAATACCTCTCTATCCAACTAGGAAAAATAAAAAGCATTATGTTGTTTGCATCCATGGATCAAGTAAGGGCCACTCTACAAGTTGTCAAACTTATATGGTCGCCTGGTTTGGCCTTATTTAAATCCCACTTGAGGATTAGATCACCCTCTTTGAAATCTCTTGATATGGATCTCTTATCAAAGGCTTTATTAAATGATCTTGATGTGATTCTATTGTCTTCATTATAAGATCCCTCTTTTTTTTCAAGCTCCATGACCTCTATTTTTCAAGCTCCATGAGCTCTACCATCCTCACACTCATAGGCTCACTCTCCATCAACTCAAGTTGATGGTCCTTAACTCTAAGGTAGGTAACTCAAGAGATATGGGTAACTTGGATTCTATCCCACATATAAAGACAAATGGTGAGTTGCCAATGGAAACCCAAGGAGTTAATTTCTCATCTCATAAAATCATCCTTAACTTTGAATGACACACTCTCTAATTATCTTCCATAGTCTTCTTGATTATTCTAACCAAGTTATTATTCATTGACTCTACAAGTCCATTATTGGTCTAGAGGACTATGGTCACGTTTTTTTTAGTGTTTTAAAAAGGGCCAACTATGGAGACCATATATGGTGGATCCCACTTTTATGATGGAGGGGAACTCTACCACCATGTATGGTAATGGTGTTTTATTTTTTTAGTTACAATATTTTTCTACCATACAATTATTTATGTACTTCTAGTTGTGACACATGGTAGGATGGGGAACAATTGGAGAAGCTCATGTGGTAGGTCCTCAGGCCACCACATGGCTTGCCACCATATGCTTATTATTACTCCAAGCCATAATGATAACCCAACTCACTTAGCACCCCAACTTGCCTGGCACCCTAACTCACCATGCAACCCAATTCACTTGGCACCCCAACTCACTAGCAACCTAACTCACCATGCATCCCAACTTACCATTCAACCCAACTCAGATGATAACTCAACCTAAGTTATATAACAACTCACCAAAATCCAAGTAGTTAATTCAAAACTTCTAAGCTAAGATTGTCTACACAGAGTTTTTTTATCCTCAAGAGTTGTTTACATGGATAAATAAAAGGTGGTTTCATACATGGCCACATCCATGGATGATGATCCTAACTTTCACCTATTTAAATACATGTGCTCATTCTATTCTGATATATATGGGATTTTTATTCTCCTGAATAAATATTCCAAGACTAAAGGGATATTAGAGCATTCTCAAAAGGGTGAAAGGAGGGAGAATGGGGATCATAGAGAAGAGAAAAAAACATAGTGGATATGACCTATGGAAAAGCTATGAAACCATGGGTTTGATAAGGAGAGTCAAAGTTTTCATTTCATGGACAATGGACTATCTTGAGTAAGAAATGGATGCCATTGAAAGGCTAAAGCTGTGAACAAAATATACAGGATATATTCTCGAGATTGTCTACAAGAACTAAAAGCCTTGGCTGATGTTGATGGGTTTAGTATATGCATAGTCTTGACTAAGGGACACATGTTTTGAGAATTGATAATGGCATTATTATTGAGATAATCTAGACCTATCGTATCTATATTTTTAAGGAATTTCATGAAGGTTTTTTACAACCTTGATATTAATACAACCCTTGATGCAATGATATAAAAGACTAGGGCCTCTTATCAATTTTCTATAATCCCATTCTCTCCCTGAACTCTTTTCGGATAAGAAAGTGATTAATTTATTAGATGCTTCCACATGCATTGGTTTAACTTAGCATGTGCCAAGTTATTTGAAGAATTTCAATAAATTCAAGGAAAAAAATGTGTAGACTCTATTATCTGTGTTTCTGTGAATGGATAGATAGAGAAATTGTAGCTCAAGGAAGCTATTGAATTCTATGGAGAACTTGCCTATGTAGAAGGATTGAGTCTTGGGTGAGGAGTATGTAGATATTTGTGTATACATAGACCTACATAGAGAAAGAGCATAATATTTATGTTATAAATATGTTTATAAATGGATCCTAAATGATGTTGAGCATATATTCGAGGCATGGTCATTTGATGTGACCTTTTTGCCATGAAAAAGGATTCTAGTTGAATTGTTCTATTTACATGTGGTATAAATGCCTTAGTATGGCCTCGATATTTTCTATTGGCATGATCTTCCAAACATAGAAAAGATATGTGAGTATATATATGGTTTATTCTATTTGTGAATTTTTTGACTAAAGAATAAACATAAGTCTTACAAGTTAGATATATTTGTATAGTTTCTTCTATTTGTGATCTTATTGATCAAGGAAGAAATACAAATAATTATATGTTTCCTTATATTTATTTGACTATCTATCAAGGAAGGATGTAAATGAATATCTGATTGAGATTGTATCAGCAACACATAGAGACCTAGGTCTTATATCAAATTAAAATCTTCTATTATATGATGATAGATAAGGAAGAATGTATTGTGTGGCTCTATATTGATAGACAGAGAGACCAAGAGACCTATGACTATAAATTTTGTTTACTTCTATTTTTATAAATCTAGTGGCTATTAAGGGATGTAATATTTACAAGATTGTTATCAGGATATGCATGTTGGTGATAATAGGTACTCCTATTTAAAAAAATTCCCCTTTTAAGAGTTTTTATAGATACTCTTATTGGATAAGAATTGCTTGAATATATAGAGAAAGATAAAGAGGTGAGGTGCTATAGATTTTGAGAAGCAAAATGTAGAGGTTTCTAAATCAGTGTTTAACAACATAGGTTCCTTAGAAACCACTTATGATGTAAGTTGAAAAGTGTATATTTAAATATTTTTAAATGGATTAGATTTTAGTTAAATACAATCCTAGAGACGTAGCCCAAATGATGGGTGAACTTTTTCACCACTTCTGGTGTCACTATTTCATTTCATTTTATTCTATGTTTTGTTTAATTTAGTTGTAGATGAATGGATAGAATACTAGAAATAAATGGGAAGTAGTAAATGACACAAAATCAAAAGTTTTATATGCGAGAAAGAGTTTTAAAAATTTATCCAATTAATTTCACTCAATCCTATATTTCCACACTAATTCTATTTAACTAAGGAATTGAGATATTTTAGTATCTATTTCACAAACTATTTGTTTGATTTACAGATCAAATTTGGTATCAAAGAAATTGATTACAGGACCTTGATTCAATTGTGATATACCTCTATTTTGATTTTTTAAGTATCATATTTTAGTTTTGATTCTTCTATTGAGTTGACCATGTAGGAAGGCTAGTGTGAATGGAAATTGGAAGGTGTTAAAAAACAATAGAAAAAGATAAGCTTCTAACAACAAAATAAAACAAAATGAAATTCTCAAAAGGGCAAAAGTGAAAGCATGTATTTGATAGGGAGATTCACAGTGTTCATTTTGTGGACAATGGACTATCTCAGGTAAGAAATGGATGCCATTGAAAGGATAAAGATATGGATAGACTATATAGGATATATTCTTGGGACTATTTACAAGAACCAAAAGCATTGGTTGATGCTGATGGTTTTAGTATATGCACAGTCTTGAAGAAGGGACTTGGGTTCCAAGAATTGATAATGGCACCATTATTGAGACAAGCCAGACCTATCATGTCTATATTTTCTAAGAATTTCACAAAATGGGTTTTATAGCCTTGGTAGTAATACAACCCCTGATGTAATGATATATAAGACTAGGGGTATCTTCTCAGTTTACCATAATCGCATTCTCTCCCTAATCTATTTGTAGGTAATAAAGTGATTAACTTCTTAGATGCTTCCATAGGAATTGGTTTAACCTAGTAGGTACCAAATTATTTGAAGAATCTCGATAAAGTCAAGGAAAAAATGTGTAGACTCTATTTTTAGTGTTTCCATGAATGGATGGATAAATTAAAGACCCAAAGAAGTTATTGACTTCTATGGAGAACTCACCTATGTAGAAGGTTTGAGTCTTGGGTGAGAAGTATGTAGGGCTTTGTGTAAACATAGACCTACATAGAGAAAGAGTGTAGTATTTATGTTATGAATCTATTTATCTATGGATCTTGAATAATGTTAACCATATATTCAAGGCATGGTCATTTGATGTGACCTTTTTTCCATGAAAAAGGTTCTTGGCTAAAGTGTTCTATTTGCATGTGGTGTGAATGCCTTAGTACGGCCTTAGTCTTCTCTATTGGCATGATCTTCTAGACATAAAAAAGATATGTGAGTGTATATATATATATATATATATGTATGTATATGGTTTCTTCTATTTGTGATTTTGTTGACCAAAGAAGAAACATAAGTCTCACAAGTTAGATATATCTGTATAGATTCTTCTATTTGTGATCTTTTTGATCAAGGAAGAAACACACAGCTAATTATATGTTTCCTTCTATTTATTTGGCTATCTACCAAGGAAGGATGTAACATGAATATCTAATTGAGATTGTATGAAAAACACATAGAGCCCTGAGTCTCATATCAAATCAATTTCTTATATTCTATGATGATAGATAAGGAAGAATGTATTGTGTGCCTCTGTATTGACAAATAGAGAGACTAAGAGACTCCTGACTATAAATTTTGATTACTTCTATTTTTTATAAAGATAGTGGCTATGGAGGGATGTAATATTTATAGGATTGTTATCAGGAGGTACAGGTCAGTGATAATAGGTACTCCTATTTAAAATTGTGCCCTTTTTAAGAGTTTTTTCAAATCCTCTTATTAGAGAATAATTCCTTGAATATATAGAGAAAGATAAAGAGGTGAGGTACTATGGATTTTGAGAAGTAAAATATAGAGGCTTCTAAATCAATTTTTAGAAACACAAGTTCCTTAAAATCCACTTATGATGTAAGCTAAAAAGTGTATATTTACATCTTTTTAAATGGATTAGATTGTAGTTAACTACAATCCTGAAGACATAACCTAAATGATGGGTGAATTTTGTCACCACTTCTGGTGTCACTATTTCATTTTGTTTTATTTTGTGTTTTGTTTATTTCAATTACAAATGAATGGATAAAATACTAGAAATACATGGGAAGTAGTAAATGACACAAAATTTGAAACTTTTATATGTGAGAAAGAGTTTTAAAAATGTATTTGATTAATTTCACTCAATCCCAGATTTTTGCACCAATTCTATTTAGCTAAGGAATTGAGATATTTTAGTATCCATTTCACAAACTATTTGTCTAGCTTACAGATCAATTGCCTTGGTAGTAGTAATTAGAGGATATGCTAAGGTAGATGTACATTTTAAGTTGCCATTCACTCATCTTCATTCCAAAAAATTCTAAGGCATCATCTAAAATGATGGTTGTCAGTACACCAAATCTTGTCACTATATTGTCATATAAGTCCAACACTACTATTTCATTGGCTTCCTTTAGATAAATTACCTCCACCCACCTGGTGAAGTAATAATTGGTAGTGAGTACCCACTTATGTCCTCTAATGGAAGGTGGATTAATCATTCCTATAAAATATAGGCCCCACTACATGAAGGGATGTTCTACCCAAATGGGATTAAGAGGAAGGGCTACCAACCTTTGATTGCCTACAAAGAGAGCACATTTTTGTCATTTTCTCACCCATGCATATCTATGTTTGAAGAGGTTTGGATGATAATAACCATCCCTCATCACTTTTGTAGTTATAGTTCTTGGGAAAAATGACCTCCTGTAGGTCCATCATGGAATTAATCCAAAAGTCTAGTCACTTGATCATCATCTATGCATCTGATTAACACCCCATTGAGGTCCTTTCTAAAGAGAGCATTGAAAATAAAAGCATAAGGTATGGACTAAAGTCTAAAGTATATTATATTTATTCTATCCATACCTTGAGGACACTCACCTATTATCAAGAACTTTGTCATATCCTAGACCCAACTAATGTGAGGTGGAGGTACAACTATTTGTACGTTATCTTGTGTCACCAAGACCACCTCTTTCTATTCATGAAGGTCAAAAACCATGTGTTCACATAAGCCTTTAACTCTTACTAACTTAGTGAATTTTATTTCTACATCATATTCCATGACTCTTGTAATCCACCAACCCTTTTCTCATTTAGGTTCTTGTTGAGAAGGAAGTCTCTCACTCTAGGATGAGACACCATAAGATATAATTTGCTATTGGATAGCATAGGCCTAAATTTATTTAGAATTATCACATCTTGAAGGACTTGATTTTATATGAAAGTGTAACTTTATTCATACCCTTCAAGCCCTTGGCTGCAAAATACAATTGGTTGTTCAAGTCCTTCACCATTCTTTTGCATTAACATAGTTGATATGTTATCAATGTTGGTAAAATCATACAATATGAAATCTTTTGAGAAATCAGGATTCATGATTGTAGGTGCTTGAGAAATGGCTTGTTTTATAGCCTTAAATCCTTCTTTACCTTCTCTTATCCAAGTGAACACATGATTATTATTCAACATAGCAGTTATAGGTTTAACCAAGCTTGCAAAACTAGGTATAAACCTTCTCATTAAGTTTATCTTTCCAAGGAAACTCTGAAGTCTCTTATTATGCTTGGGCAAGGATAAGGCTAAGATTTCACTTATTCTATCAAGATCAATGGCTAGTCCCTACTTTGAGACAATAATCTCTAAGATTTTTACCTCATGGAAAAAAAAACACACACTTTTTAGGATTCAATGAGATCCAGTACTCTCTACACCTTTCAAAGTTCAATCTCAAGTGGTCCAAGTGTTCACTAGCCTTCTTGAAGAAAATTGTTATGTCATCTAGGTAGACAAGCACCATATGATTTAACAAACCTTGGAAATCCATCTCCATGGTTATTTGAAAAGTAGCTCCAACATTTTAGAGGATAAATGGCATATTATTATAAGCGTAGGTGCCCCACTTTGTGGTGAAGGTAGTCTTGTATTGTTCTTCTTCTCTTATTAGCACCTGGTTATATCCTGAGCACCCATCTAAAAAAGAGAAATGCTTAGAACCAATAACCATTTGAAGGAGTTGATCCATGGATGGTAAGGGGTAATGGTATTTTAAAGAGACCTTGTTCAAGTCTCTAAAGTCCACACATAACTAGATCTCTCCATTTTTATTTATCATAGGCACCAGTTTAGTTACCCATGAGGAGTGCTTGATAGGAAAAATGATATTAGAATCAATAAGCTTGGTTAACTCTTTTTTCATCATCTCTTAAATATTTGGGTTAATAGGCCTTTCATTCTACCTAACAGGATTGGCATTTGCCTCCAAACATAGGGTGTGTTAGGCTAACTTGGACTCAAAATATCTCAAATCACTATACTCGCAAGCAAATACATCTGAGTATTATCTACAAAGCTTAATTAATGCATTTTTTTCTACTCCATTACTCACCTTTCCAAGATTGATAAGATTATCCTTGAAGATGAGGACACTCTCATAGTTTTATTCATCAGTAGACATAACTTCCTTATCTTTCCTCAAGTGATCTCCTTCATGGAAAAGAGCCTCAAGGGTGACCAATCCTTTAGGAAGTTTATTAGACTTTAACTAAATAATTTGGTCATCATAATGTTGCTAAAGTCTACCTTGGTTCATTGAGGAAAGATCTACCTCTTACTATAGGAAGAAAAAAATTTGCTTGTCATTATCAAAGACTTGCTAGTGAGACTTGTTATCTAAAACTGATGGTCTCACTATCACTTTGACATGTGGCTTTACTTTAGACTTCTTCAAATCATTTGGGATGTCAAAGTGAGACCTTAAAACTACCAACCTATTAGCATACTAATTTTGCTTGCTTAGCACTACTTGGATATTGAATGCTTAAAAGCTTTCAAGTATGTACCACACTCTATGTATTTAGGACTTCATCAAGGGGATTTTAGATACATTTTAACCTCTCACCTAATGTACTATCAACTCACTATCTCCATACACATCAATTGATTTATTTCCCTCTTACTTGCCCATTGAAGACCATGAATAAGGCCCTCATATTCAACTACATTATAAGAGTAACTAAATTGGAACATATATGATGAAAAGTATTTGTAATTAGAGGGAGATATTATCATTACACCTGAACCTACTCCATGTTTTCTCCTTGATACATTAAAGAACATCTTCCATAATTTATTATTACTTATTCTAGCCTAATGAGGGATGGCACAAACTCATTATCTTTATGAAAGTAATAGACTCCCTATATGTTTCTTTAAAACCTCCCAAAAGATCAAGTAGTTTATTATCACTCCATAACTCATCTAAGAACATATCAAGTATGCCCTTGACTAGCAAAGTGGTCTTTTCATTTAGAATGGTACAATTTATTAAATTCACAACATTTACCTAGAATGGATATTTTTATTACCTAAGGGGTATGAAACCATGTTAATTACCAAGGACTATATTGAAAAACAATAAAGGAATTGGTTTCCTATTTGTAAAATTTACTTCAAGATACCTACAGGCCTATAGTCATGTTTTCAAAAGATACACAATCTGTACACATAAGGATATGTGTGAAGTAGTATATGGTGTTTGGTAATGAAGTACTTATGATGGTGATAAAGGTGAAAAAAATATTAATGAATCTTAAGACAAGTTAATACAATTTGGATACTTTTGGAGAAAAAGAGATCACATTCAAGGAGTGTACATAGTCTAGTTTTGGGGCTAATTTAAGGAAATAAGAGAGATTGGTGGTCTTAGGTTTGTGGTCTAACTCTACACTTTGGCATAGAGGGTCCTAAAAACCCAAGAGATAACCTAAAGGTATTATTTAAGATAAATTATTAGGGGATATACCCCATATTTAGTCTTAGAGCTAAGACACTCTAGGGGTTGAGTACCCTACAGGTTGGTCAATGAGTGCAAGAAAAGGTAAAGAACCATGGTGAAGAGTTTTGGATACATAAAGAGGTGGTGGTAAAGATGTTTTTGTATATATAAAATTTATAAATATACCTACATAATCCTAGACCCCTTAAGGTAGCTAAAAGAGCTCACTACACACAATCAACTATTAGGCCTAGACTAGGCCGAAGTGCCTAAAGTGACCAAGTAGACTTATATGACTAAGTGATCCTTAAAATCACATAAATGACCTTAAAATATAATTTTGAGATGATTTAAGGTCATTGGATTACATAAGATCACCACCTACATCTCACTAATGCAACTAAATCTAGAAACCCTTGCATAGTCAATTGAAAGGTACATAGTTAGCTATGTTTTGTTGTTTCTAAGCATTAGATGGATTGAATAATGTCTCTAAAATATTTGTAAATATGGGTGAGGTAAAAAAAGACTTGGATATGGTTTTTTTTCCATCAAAACCTCCAAAATCTTAATAAAATGTTTTTTTAAGGCTCTCAGCTAGTACATGCCTATGCATTTGGCCTACCTAGGGTTTCAAGACCTAAAACCCACTAACTTACATTTTAATTGGCCAAATTACTTGAAACTTCATATCATAGGGTTTTTTTTTGTATTATACAATATTTTAAATGTTTTGAGTTGGTAACAAGACTGTAGGATACAAAACTAGTACTATGGGTTTATGATAGGGCTTAATAAGCCTAATTGAGAGAAGGTTTACAAAGGAAGTACTAGATAGGGGTGGAGTTAGACCCTTAAATTTTATGAAGAATTGTAAAAAGATAAAGGGTGATGTAAAATGACTTTATATATGTTGTCTAACTTGTATAATCTTCAAACCAGGAGAAAATGTAATAAAAAAGGCTACAAGCCTAGTGGTGTTGTTATAGGGGTTTAAGGTGTGTAGTAGAGAATAGAGTTGATGAAATTTGTGACTAGGGTGAATATAATGAACTTATATAAAACCAATAAAGTAATTATTTTTCCATATATAAGATACTTGTGCTTAGGGTTTGGAGATAAGAATGCATAGAGGTAGAGTTGTGGAGGAAGGTTTGTGTAACGAGTGAAGAAGATGGGTTTGGGATATTTGAACAAAGTGCCAAGGAGTTAGGTCAGGTGCCTAAAAAAATAATACACACTCTCATCACCTAAAATAAACATATACAAACATGAAAACACTAGAATAACACCCATAAATGATAAAGATTGCTACTTGAGAAGATGAGGTAAATAATGCTTAAAAGGCTAAGAGCTCACTTGATAGCCATTTTAGTTTGTCAGTGAACTAAAAGGGTGTGTTCCATGCCTAAGGGGGTATTAGAGATATGAGTGTGCATTTATTCTATGTGGAAGAGACTAAAACTCAAATCTAGGGTCAAACTAGGCTTGTGAGCCAAGAACCCTAAACATGAGAAGTAGATCATGTAGAGGAGTTGAAGAGATTTCATGATGATTGGGGGACTTATGGTATGTGTGCATGTCTTTGAGGGAAAGGGGAATTTTTTGAGTCATCTATGGGTGTCTTGGTGAGGTTATAGAGTCTCCAATTTATCTTTAGAGAGAGAAACATACACCATTCTGGATTAAAGAAGCCAAATCATTGGACGTCATGGAAATTCTCCTAGACTAAAAATTTTGTGCATTTATTAGGTGTAATTGTGAGGTCAAATTTGGTCAAAGGTTTCCATGGAGATGTTTTCTATAGTTCCAAGAAGGTCCCCTAGAAATTTTGTGTCTTGAGGAGATCCCAGGTAGTTACAAGCCTCCAAAATTTTTGTAATGGACTGTGATAGGCCAAAGACCATAAATTTTTGGATTCTAGAAATAGTCATGGGTTTTCAAAAAATATAACCATTGGGTTTCAAATTGATTGTGCATGCAGAGCAACCCAAGAGAAAATAATGGGCTATAGAAGCTATAGAAGTGGTCAAATCAGGTTGGTGTAAAATCCAAAGTTAGAGTATGAACCATGAAGGACAACTTCCAATTAGAATGGAGTCCTTATAGTATATACATGTGCATTTATTTCACATTAAAGTCACTAATGGTAGTCTATAAAGGTTACAGTAGAACTCAAGGAGGTATTGAAGGGAAATTGGAAGCATTGGAGTGACTTAAAGGGTCTTTTAGCACCAAATTCAAATCTTAACACTTTTTTCCCACCTCCACACACTCTAACATGGTGATCCCAATCTGTATATACAACCAAAGGACACTATAGTCATGCTAATGTACAATCAAGCTACCTTTTCAAGAGAATTTTATGTCTTAAGCATAGAGGAAGATAAAAAACATGTTTTAGGGGTTTCAAACTCCTTAAAATATATGATCAAGGTGAAAATATAAAGACCTTATGGAAAAACAATAAGGAATTAGTTATTTTTAATCTATATTGCTATCTCAAAGTATACCCCATATCATTTGGGAATGGACTATCTAGGAGGAAAGATTTGTGGAATGGGCTATCTAAGATGCAAGGTTAAGAGTGGATTTAATTTGGAGGTGTTATACATAATAAGGCAGTCTATTTAGACCTTAAAAAGGGTCTCTACCATCTTAACTCCCTCCTTGTAAGCTCAAACATAGTCCAAAGCACCTACATGTCTATCTCTTGGGAAAGATTAGTATCAAACCTAATGAAGGCTAGTTGGAATATACCAAGTGCACCGAGAGATTGATATGGATAAACTCATTAAGAGAGATCAATAAGAATTAAATATCAAGGTCTTGAATGGATCATGTAGCTCAAAAACACTCCTACAATAACCTTTTATGAAAAAGCACAACCAAAGTAGATAAAGCTAATGAGGGAGACTGTCATTGAATTGATCTTCATGTAGGTTTTTGAGACTAATAGAGATCAAGGAATCATGATAGATAAGGACTCATGGAGAATTTGTGTTTTGTTAAAATTTCCTAAGTAACCTTAGATCCTGCTATAGTCTGTACAAGGACACATGTTCATGCTAAGCCTTCTCAATGTAACCAGGCCTATTTCCAAAAGCTAGTAAAGAAGATGAAATAATAGTATATAATAAGAGTATTATGTTCATGGAGGGTCCATAAGAGAAATAAATATTTGAAATAGATCAAGATGAGGTTCTTTTTCAAAAGATACACAGTCATACACCTTCTAAATCACCATTTACAACCATGCATGCAAACATGCCTATTTTTAAAGTTATAAAAGGGAGTCTCATAGAAAAATAGTATGTTATAATATAATTTAAAATGGATTTTTAATATTTCAAGAACATGATGAGAAGTATAATCATATGCAATCATGCCTATCACACAATCCTCAAACTCAATCAACTCATGGAGCATGTCTTAAAGGAATTGGTCATTTTGAGGTATATACTGGTGGATTAAAGACTTAATTTTTGGTAAAAATAATAATTATGAACATATAAATCCTCTCATTTTATCTTAAAGTTTTAATCAATAGTTAAAGTAATCACTATTTTAGCACAATCATCCACTGTCAAACATAGTCAATGCCTAGTGGACTTTTGGAGAGCTTTTGAGGTTTTTGGGGCATTTATAGGTCAATTAAAAACTTAAAAGTTGGTATAAATTAATAATTAAATATTAAAATTATATTTTTATGGTCATAAATATGGTGCAAGTTCCCACTATTTTGTCACATTCATACCCTAGTTAAGAAGGTAGCCATTGGAGACCAACTGAAGCTTTATCAAGTTTGAGTGCCAATAAAGAGTTTAAGTCATGGAAAAGTTTTAAAATAATAAAATATGATGATTTATAACATAATATTATATTTGGAGTTGATAAAATTCAATTTTTTAAGAAAAATGTTTCATGAAGATAAGTTAGGCATGAAGGGAGCAAGCAGGCAGCTTAAGCAAAATTTGAAGAAAATCCATCTGTAGACTCTAATATGCAGGATTCAAGTATGAAAAATTGTGTAAATATTGTTTATGATTAATTATAACCATATATTACTTTTCATAAGTCACTTTAGGATTGTAAATATCCACTATTTTTACACACTCACCCTCATGTCCATTGGCAACCACCATTGGAGCTATAAGACATTTTTGAGATCTATAGGTATAAAAGGTGTTTTAGGCCTCATGTGGGGTTTTATAAGGTAATAATATGATACCAAGTATATATAAACATATTTATATATTATCACACTCCAATGCAACCATGCCCTTGAGGGCTAAAATGAGTAGGCAACCAACCATTCCCACAAGTAGTCTTGAAAGACCATGAAGAAAAAGGTGAATCTTGAGCATAAAAGGGAGGTAAAAAGGGGTGGAAATGAATTTATACCATGTTTTTGAGTCAAAAATACCATATTAAGTGTGACTCAAGCCCTAAAACTCAGTTTTAAGCCTAGAGGCTAATCTTAAGGCCTAAAAGGCCTACACCACCATCAAGGCACTTTCAAGTACTTAAATGAAAGATGAAACCTTATTGAGGTATAATGAGATGTTAAAATTCAAAAAAATATGATTTAAATCATAGATAAATAATTGAGAATTCATTTTCAGTCTCAAGGAGATTTTTAAACTTTTCAAGTCTAAGACACCCATTCAAACCCCCTCTTCAGATGCTTGTATCTTTTATACCATAAAAAGTTATTACAAATGATCTTAGTATGTTTTGATTAAAAATATTTAATTTAAATTAATTATGTATTTATTTTGGTTAAGGTCTTGATGTTTATGAACAATCATTAAGACTCTAAGTAGGCCCATAATGCATGTAAAACCCCATAAGCAAACTTCTTATGTATGTATATTTTCATACCTTCCACATGAGAGACCAAACTTTTTAGGGATTTTGAAGGGTTATATTTAATAAATATAAATGGTAAGAATTTATATAATGGAGATCTTTATTTTATGAACAATCATCAAGAAGGTGAGCTTGTCTGAGCTGCCAAAGGATCCTTTTAGACTATTTTTGGGTTTTTAGCCTCATAGATCCATGAAATGGACTATAATAACCTGGAAAAAATATAAATAATGTATATTAATCTCTAAATATTATGTCTATCCTATTTTTTATAAGAAGTTGGCACATGTGGGTGCCTAAGAGGCCTAAAATGGCCCAAAAATGCCTATTTTTATAGGTCTCCAAAGAAAAGAATGGTATAAATTCATGTAAATGGCCTAATGGGACATGAATAACTATTATATTTCACTTTTATCTCTTTATATGTGTTTATATGGTGCTTTACTGAGATAAAGGGTTAAAAAGTTGATTTTTTAACATTTTGTGAATGGTTACAAGTTTAATGGTGATCTCCACCATTATTTTAGGTATTAAAGGTGGTATGAAACTTTGTTTTATCCATAATATTATTTATTTAGAAGTATTTAAGTCTTATATAGTTCCATAAATGGTTCTCATGGTGCCAAATGGCCTTGGGAGCAGGTTTTTGCATAACTAGTTGAAGGTGGCTCAAACTTGAATCCCTCCATCAATGGAGTCCAAGATATTTTGAGGTTTCATGGAGTATTTTTTATGTTTAATGAGAAAATATGAGTTAATAATAAAATAAAACTTTGAAAATTGAACACTAAAAGATAACCTCTAAGGTCAGTTAAACATAAAGTGCCAATATCACTAACTATGTGCTAAAATACTTCTAAAAGTGCAAGTGGAATGGGGCATAGAAGTGAAAGTGGGAGAGATTGGAGGTTGGGAGAGAAAATTGGAGAATTAAATGAGTTTTATATAACTTTTAAGACTTTTCTTCATGTTAATGGAGTGTGACATCATCATCCTCAAAGTATTTTGTCTTCTAGTGTCTTTTTAGGCCAATGAGAAGGCTTGAAGACCTTTTTAACCTTTGGAGGTTAATTTTTTGAGAGAATTCAAATTATTAATTAATAAAAATATGGTTGAGACTCCATGGAAGGTGGTTGAGCTTCATTTATTGAATTTTGAGACCTTGCTTCTCTTCTCTCTCTCTCTTCCCTTTTATCCTATCTCTCCCATTTCTTCCCCATTTGTAAAAGATACTCTCATTTGACAAGGGAAAACTATGTAAAAATTTGTAAGAACTAAATTTTAAATCAATAAGACTATTATTTAACCTATCTCTTTACCTTTAACTTGTGCTTAGTAATATTATGCATGATGGCTTTATGAAGAAGTGTTCTTCCATGGTTATTATCTTTCTTTCTTGCCTTTGTTTAGGTGTTTTCAAGCTATTTACAAGTCTAAAATTATGATTTTATACCATTAATGGGTGCTTAGTGTGATTTTTACAACCCCTCTTTGCTTCATCTCTTGTCTAGTGAGCCTAGTTTCAGAAATATTGATGCAAATTGGCTAGTTTTTGAGATTAATTGAGCAAAGGTTATCTTTATTATAAATTAGTATTTGTTTCAAGCTTATTAGAATGTCATTTAATTTGTTACATCACCAATTTAGTTATCTTAGTCATCCCATACCACATTTTTATCCATTTTCTAAGTATAAATATCAATTTAGGTGATCTAACAAGAGGAGGTCATCCCTCTCCAAAGGTTCAACCTCATTACAAGATACCCATAGCCTGAGGTTGCTCTAATAGTGTAGTTAGGGTGAAAGAGATTGAATAACCCTATCACAAGGTGAAATTATACACTACACCAATTTATGGCATGCTGGGTGGGACTACATTCAAATAACATTGATTGAGATTGATGTTGATCTTGGTCCATTTGTAATAGATGTTGCATCCACACTCTTAGTATCCTGCAACTCTAAAGAACACTTAGCATTCTTGTGGTAGAATAATACTTATATTTCAAGATTAGATTCTATAGGTATCCATTTTTATTTTATTAAATTACCTTTTATCTTAGTAAAAATATTAATGTTTGCTAACACTCATCCCTACAAAGGAAATTTTTCTCCTAAACCAATTTCTAAGTCTACCTCTACAAAAAGATCTTTGTTGGGCCATTTAACTATCTTGGATGCCCCTAGAGATTTGAATTTTATGGATTTTAATAGTAAAATTACTTTGGAGCTCATTAAATATGACCTTATCCTAGTGGCATCCCTTAAGAGTGTGCCTTACTTCATGGGATACAATTCTACAACCCCTTCTGAACACATCAGAGACATAGCCAACTTTTGTAATATCCATGACATAAATGAAAAAAATGTATATATCAGGTTGTTGGACATCTCTTTTAATGTCAAGTCCCTAGATTAGTATAGGAACATTTCTCCTAACTCAATCACATCATAGGACTAATTATGGGATGCCTTGTGCAAGAGGTTTAAAGATCCTAGCTAAATAGTTGACTATAATGAATAAATATCCTCATGAGGTTATGCATGATTTTAATAAAAGATTTCAAAAGACATGGGATAAGATTCCAATCTCTATCAGGCCTAATCTTGACTATGCTTTCCTATACTATATAATAGCTCTCAATAGTGACATTGCAATGATGATACAATCTATGGGGGGAACACACTACCAGATGCTTATGGGGTGGTAATTATAGTAGATAATAACTTAATATGGGATGGAAAGATCACACCTAGGCCACCTATGCCTTTGTTTCTCAAGATTCAACCATCTCTTGTGGTCATTCCTCCCCTTCCATTCCTCCTTTTCCAACACTTGCTACCATACCTACACTAAAATAGGAAAAGGCTTCAACTAGTCAGTTTAGTGATTCTTAGGAACAAAAAAACTTCCAATAACTCAAGAAATGTTTCAAACCTTGGGTAATGAATTGGTGAATGTGAAGAGGTAAAAATATTAGTATAATAGACCTTATCATGACCCATATCAACTTTAATAGTCTTAACAGGCCAATAGGCCACCCTTCAAAGGAAATTTCCAAGGACAAGGACAAGGACAAGGGCAACCCAACTATGTTAGGTATAACAATTATAATCCTAATGCTACAAGTGATTACAATACCTCAATCCCTATTCAACAACATTGCATAAGAAGGTGAGGGATCTATGCCTTAGATTTAGTCATTTAATCAAGCCATTATCCCAAACATCAAGTTCAATTAGGCTTTCAATAACTAGTGGTAATAAGGTGCTAGTTATGGGTTCAATCAAGATATCATGGCTTAAAATACGAAATTGACCATGATGATAAATATGAAAGAGCCTCAACAAGACCATGGGAATAATGAAGGATGAAATGATTTGGGTGATATAATGGTTAACTATGAACAAGAAGAGTGTTATGCTTTCAATCAGTAGGTTAGTTCTATCCAAGCAAACATTCCAATGGTAACCAACACAAGGTTCAAGAGAAGGAACACAAAGGTCAAAAAATAAGTAGTTAAAGAGTCTCCTACTATTAATCCATTACTATCAAATCCAAATGAGCCTATTTATTCCCCAAAAATTCTAATAACTTAGAAAAATTAGAACTAAGGAAACACTTTTGTACCTTAAAAATCATAGGTTCAAAGCATGGTTGTGGCTCCCAAAGCATTATAAAAGGTTGGTAGTTTATACATCAAAATTTTTGAGAAAATGAAGAATTCCAATGTGAGTGTTCTAATTTGGGATATTATTTATATTCTTAGTCAAGTGGATTTCCTTCAAGAGGGTTTGTCAAAGATAAATGCTTCTGATAAGCCACCAAGCAAGGAGAATGTAATTCTCACTAATGCAACCAAAGGAAATGAATGAAAATCAAACAAGGTGGTCCAACGTCCTCCTTTATACCTTTATTTAATCATTGTAAACTCTTTGGTACATAATTTCATGGTAGAAAGTGGAGCAAGTACTTAAGTGATGCCAAAATTGATAGAAGATTAGCTTGGTTTGAAGTGTGAACCCTCATCTAAGGGGTGTTGTAGCTTGATGGATATTCTACAAAACTATTTGGTATTATCAAAGGTCTAAACTTGACACTCAAATTATTGTCCTAGTGTTTTAGTGTCCCAAAATGTAGTGGTTCTATAAGTGCTTCCTCATTTTTCTCTATGCTTATCTAGAGGATTCACAACTAAAATTTGGGGTTACCTAGCAACAAATTAGTCCTATATGGATTTTAGGATAAGGCGTAGAACCAAGGTGTCTATAAAAGCTAAGAGTATTATTAGGACCATAGTGATAGCTAGCACCCACCCAATAGTTAGTGGAAAGTGAATATTTAAATCACCTATCACTTCACCAAAAAAATCATTACCAGAGTTAATGCTACAGTAATAGAAGAACAAAATTATGCAATAAATGAGTAGTTAGTGGTGGATTTTTATAGTTTATTATATTTTAAGAATATAAATGATATTGGAAATCAATTTAAAATCTTAAAAAATCATATAAAAGGGTAGATGGTAGAGGAAGGCAAGTTACTATCATTTTTAAGCAATTATAACATAGCTAAAAGTTGAAGCCATTAAAACCAGAAGATGACACTTGAGAGAACAAGTTCCCCCCACATCCCTCCAAGTGATAATGAAAGACCAAAAATAATATTGCATTCCAACAAAAAAATAAAAATAGGTGAGTGGAGAGACATTGGTAGAGAAACAAGGGAGTAGGATTTCAGCAAAATAATTAGGCCACCATTAACAGGGTAAGAAGCTTGATAGATAAATGCATAGTCACATTTCCCATGACTATGTAGCATGATTGGAATAATTTTATGATTAATTAGAATCAACTAACCATTATTCAATAGTAGTAGGTTTAGGATGGTAAATAAATAACTAAGCATAGGTCTACCATAGGCGCAAAGACATGCAAATAAAAGGTCAACGAGTACATGATGACCAATTCTACTTTGCTAGATAGTGCATGAGATCTTTATAAACCTCATTATCAGGATCATAGGGATACCTAACACATGAGAATAAATATGAGAGATGATGTAAGATGAGGTAGAGGTAGAAATGGTCACAAAATTCTTGGGCTACTACAAGTCATGGCTTACATTCCCCATCAAAGATATCTAAGAACTTGACACAAGGGAAACAATGTACCTTATTAGTTTCAACACTTACCCTAGTGACTAGTGGTCTGATATTATTAAGACCTTCCTATATATTTCCCACCACATGTCACAAGGAATAATATTTAACATATTCATGTTCATTATAGAGGAGATAGTCAAGAATGTAAAAGAGTGCCATTGAGCATGTGAAACCTTTCAATGGGGGTAAATGCTTATCCTTATAATTATGGAGGAAATATGTGTGCCAAATGGTGATGAAAACCACCTATGGGTGTTACCTATAAACCATGAGTCTCTAGTAATGAAATACTAGGACTTCATCTACCCCTAGCTTCTCTCAAAAATATAAGACTAGGGTGCAAAGCTAGTTTGAAAGGTATATAGAAGCATTTGGGAAAGAGTGGCACATCCATAAGAACTCCCATAGGAACTAGTGAGAATGCCAACCTTTACCATGATTTAACACTTCTATGTGGTGTGCTTAGGGCTCAAAAATGAGAATATATTAGGGTGGCTCTAGTTTCCTTATGCATTCTCAGCCAAGTACTTTATAGGAGCGCTAAGGAGAATCCCTAATGCACAAAAAATTGAGATCTAGGTCAAGGCCATAAATCATGAGAGAATAATGATGAGGTGATAATTTATTCACCCCATAGCCAAGTCAATCAAAGATGAGGAAGATGATAGTGATAGGCTAGACATCCATCCCCTCAAAAGGGTAATAATAAATTGGAGGATATTTAACTCTACTATGAGATGAAGCCATGCAATAAGGGAAAAGATCTTGAAAAGGATGATGATCACCCCTTCCTATTTAATGATGAAGGGAAGGCTATGCTAAAGCAATAGGTAAAGACACTCTAAAGGAAAATAGGTTGATACGTTATAAGAGATAATGGAGTACATATAATTAAAAATTACCTCCAAATAAAAAGTTACACCCCCACTCCAAAGAAGAACGTGACATTCATGCAAGAGGGTGATTCTTCCAATGAGAGATAAAGAAAAAGACCAAGGAACATATAATAATCCCTACCATAACCCTTATAGATATGGAGAGAAAGAGGTAACCCTTACAACCATAATAGAGGAGGAGACTGAAGAAGATAAATTAGGGACCTATATCTTATAGATAGGGGAAGAAGACGAGCTCAACACTATAAATGTTATAAAATCCTTGCAAAGTGGTATTACCACTGCACTATAGGTAATAGAAGAATGGCAAGCCTCACATCTAGTGCCACCTTATTAATGAGACCACCAAGGAAACCATCACTGACAACCAAGGATGAGGCATCCTCAATAGACCCTCAAATGGTCAAGGAGAAAATAGTGGCCTAGAGGAATATGGGATTGAATGATAAAGATATCAACTAGGCTTTGGTGATTGAAGAGAAGTAGAAGCTTGACTAGGAACTGAAAAAGGAAAAATTAGAAATAAGGACCCAAAAGGTTCCCTTAAGTGTAGGAATAATAATAGAATTGGTCCAAAAGGCACCAAGTGACCATACTAGACAAGCATAATAAGTTGTGTAAGAAGCATTCCCAAGTAGTGAAGGGGTATCTCAACATAAAGGAAATACTAGCATCTTGAAAAAACAAATAGAGAAAGCTATGGAGCCCCAATAGTAATAAGGTGACACTGGCATTAAAAGAATTACCTTAGAGGTAAATATTTAAAAACCCCAAGATGAAGAAGCAAATGATGGGGAAAAGTCTAATGAAGCAACCCCAAAGGACCAAACAAGTGAATCCTTTAAGGAACACGTAAAATAAACTAGTAGAACTAGTGAAGAGGATAAACAACACATAGAGAAGGCTATCATCGAGAAGGATGTAATTGAGATAAACATAAGGGAAATGGTGTAGAATAACTAGGGGTGAATATCTTTACATGTATGAAACTATGTCCCCAAGTTGTCACTACAAGGATGCACAAATAGCTCTCATTTGTGTTAGACCACTATATGGATGAGCCCCAATTTGAGGCACTTAGAGAGAATAATTCAATATTGGAATATCCTAAATAAGGCCAAGAATCCCTTATTATTGACCCATGTTCCATTAAACTAGTTCAATTAGGTAATGTGATAATAAGGATTGCCATAAAATTAATGCACTAGAACATCATCAATGATGACAAGGTGAGGAAATGGAAAAAACTCCTAAAATCAATTAAGGATGAGGCACATGCCAATAGGTTTAAGCTGTAATAACTTTGTGAGCATGTGGAGGTGGCTTAACCATCTCTTCTAGTTGGCATCATTACTTTAGGCCTTTCAAAGGTCAATAAGATTTATATATTGGTGGAACAAATTCTCACAAGACTATAGCCCAACCTAATGCATAAATAAGAAGAAGACAAAGACCTTAGTGTCACATTATAGAAGGAGATATTTGACAAGATACAAGAGGTAGAAAAACTCTTCATAAAATTTAAGGAAGGCATGGAAATAATAGACACCATTTTCTTAAGCTTATCCAACCAAACCTTAGTAGTAGATGAATGCCTAAAGTAGGCAAAGGATGAGAAGGAACAACTGATGATCAAGTATAATCTACAAGAAAGGCCAAGAGGTTAGAAATCATGATAAACATGAATGTTATTAGTAACTATATCAAGGACTAGGATAAAACCTTAGAATAAATTTTTGGTACTTTATAGACCAAGGCCTGTGAGCAAGGATAGATTCTAGATGGAAGTGTGGCAAAGGCAAATGCCAATGTCAAATCTTTCCATAAAGATCTAGATAAAATAAATGTACTTGTGCTCACTATATCATACTCAAAGATAGATATAACCATAGAATAAATCAAGCTAGCCATGAATGGATTTAAATACTTTAACATCAAACTCTAGGAAAATGCACATGAGCTATATGCTCTCAAGAGTTTGATGGCTTAGTCCAAGGGCAGGCTAAATTTTTTGTATGGGGTAAATGTTAGGACCCTAACCCCTTAAGTAAAGTATTATCACCAACATGAAATCTACTTAGGCATAATAAGATCATTTTTTCAAGAGGTTAAGCCTTTAGGTTTTTTGAGTAGGCAGATGCAATATACATTGCAAACATTATACTAGCTAGCAGAAGACTAGCCATATTCTAGATTTTAAGGACATCATCAATGGTTTGAAAAGATGTGGTAGGTAAAATTATGAGTTTTAAGAGTCATGGAGTTTGTGGGAATGATTATAGAGTTCCATCTCAACACTTAGAATGCAAACCTCCACCCTAGAAAAAGATGCTCCTAAAGGCTTATATAAGGAACTCGAGCTAGAAGAAGAGAGGGAGATGAAAGACTATGGTGAATCTCTAGAAAAATATATTTACTCTATAAACATAGCTATAGATGCCATTAAGGTTTCAAATCAGGATGGAGGCCACTTTGGTTCTAGTTGTATATGCCCAAGCTCATCTGTGAGCCTCTAGTTCGTTAACATTATATTTGAATACCCTCTGACTATGGAATTTTAAAAAATGATAATAGTGTTTTATTAAAATGTTTTGTGTGTTTATTTTTCATATCTTATAGTTTTATTAATGTAATGCAAATAACTTTATGTCATAGACTTGATTGAGTTATGTTAATTAATGTTCATGTATTTTTTTGGTTCACTCCTTTAATGGAGTCCCTATAATGAATCATGATATCATATCATTTTGCATAAAGAATGAATATAGGTCCTATGATATTAATCCAATCCATGTTTAAATCACATTTATATAATTAATAAACTGAGTGAAATAATCCCTATTACTCATTAAGTACCTATAAGACCCCAATCTTAATTAGAGAAAGGCTTGCACCTATGGATCTACCTTTAGATGAGTTTTCAATGAATAGCTTAAGTCCCCTTATTGAAACCTTGTACTATGGAAAAAATATCCCAACATAGGCCCTAGGTACTTCTCAACTACAGTTTGAGTGAGAACATAAGGCCTATGCCTTATATATATTTATTCCATCACAACTGAGTGTTCAAATATCGAGTGAAAATGGAGCATCCCATGCTTGTGCCTAGTTGAGGTAAACTGAATGTTGACCAAATTTGACCTTGTAGGTTAAATTAGGACCCTTATAGGTAAAAAATTTATTTTTAGGAATTTTAAGGGTCTAATATTATGTCATAGGGGGTATTATATGTCTTTTGATGTTATTCCATATCACATTATCCTTGGTCATTGGTCATATTAGCCAATATATCATTTTGAGTCATTTAGGTTCATAAATAGATCATTAAATGAGTTATATGAACTCATTGGGATGTTTGAAGGAGTAAATATGGTGATATAATATTCCATGTGTCTTATTATGTCTTAAGTAACTATTTCTAACTAAAAATGGTAGGTTCTTTAGAAGAAAGAGTAGTTTTCTTTGGAAAAGAGAAGAGTTTGGCACTTGTACAACCCACGCGGGAATGTTACATGTGGGGGAAGGTCATGAAACATATATTAATCTTATTAAAACTTATATGAATGATTTACACACTTTTTAAGTGCTAAAAAAGAGCCAAAACCATTTGACTCCTTTCTTGCCCTTCTAAACATGCAAATGTGATCAATAGGTTCATGCTTAGTATGGTTAGTTGGAGAAATTCCATGTCAAATTCCTTTGGGAGGTGAAATTAAACTTAGATATATTCATTTACATATTAATATTTTTAACAATGGTGGTTTGTTCTTTATCAACCATCCTCATGAAGTTGATTGTATTTTTCTATTTGCTAATTTGTGCACCCTATAGGTTTTGATCTTGTTTAGATGATTCCATACAATATAATTTATTATTTGGTTATATATGATTTTTAATAAATTATATCATGTTATCCATGATTTTTTCCACATTTGGAAAGGATTTGGTAGCTCAAACAACTCACTTTACAAGAAGGTGTTGATACTGGACTTGCACTCTAATTTCACCATTTGTAGAAAACATATTTCTATAAAATGGATTAAATCCAATGTTTCATGATGTATTAATAAATCCAAGGGGGTCAATAAAATATCTTACTTTCAAATTTTCAATCTTAAAAATGAGCATCATTTAGGTTGTAGTGTAATTAGATACATAGTCAGCTCCCAACTCTTTATCTACTTTTCACTTGTAGGCACATCTATGAAACCTATATGACATGTTCACAGAGGTATATTAGAGATTTTAAAGCCTTGGTGTACCATTTATTATCATTAATTACTGATTAAATCTTTCAATTGATGCATGAAAGAGGGACTGTATAGTCATGTTCAACTTTTGTAGTTAGTCTAAAATTGAAATGTGTACATAAACAAGTGCTTAGAAGATAATCTCATGTTGAAGTAAAGGTGTTTGAACTTGTTGAGAGGTATTTAAAGATTTAAATAACCCATTTTATATATTTAAAGGTTTTAAGGCTGGTTGTATACCTATTAACATGCATATACCCATGGTTTTCCCTTCACTACCAGGTTTTCAACATTACAAGTGCACCTACAGGTACCATTTATGAGCAAGCACAAGGGAAGAAGGTTTAGGATTGGGTTGAGGTCTCTAAAGTTTAAAATCATACATTTGATAATTTAGTGAGGACCCCTAATGGATCAAAAGCACCTATGTCAGTCATACTTTCCAAGTTTCCTTCATTGCCTATATGTATGATATTGTCCACCTATAGGTGGCTTGATAGAGAGTAGAGATACTCGTATGGAGAGGATTAGACAAGTGGTAAAACTCATCCAAAAGACCTAACATGTTTAATTGATCTTAACATGAATATTTAAAGTGATATATGGCTAAGCAAGTTGAATATAACATTTTAGTAGGAAGATGATAATGTTCAGGGAGTTTATCCCTAAAATGTGAAAATAGAGGTCTAGGGGTGTTTTTTGAATACCATATGACTAGAATATAAGGACTTTTGAGGCATTTTAATGTATTTTTATTGTATCCCTATAGTAATACAAAAGCCTTGAAAATAATTAAGTCGAGATGATTAGTGGAAGATGGTTATTAGAGGCCCCAACATTTTTATTTAGACACTAAATTACTTCACTATTATCTACAAGATTGGAAGCTTTGAGGGACCTTTGTGCTCCAAGTTGGTAGCCTAAACCATGTCACCATGATTTAAGTAGTTATAAATTTTTTAAGGGAGTAATTATGATCTAAAATACACTTAAGGATAATGATACATTGTGTTTTGCTTTCTATACACACCTACAGTTCATACAAATATCCTAAACACCCACCTACAACTGACAGTGACTTAGTTGATGACTTGTATAAGTTTTATCATGGAAAATGCATGGTATAGATGAATAAAAGAACTATGAGGTGGTATTAAAATTTTAATAGGAAACCATATCAAGGTAAGTAGCTCTAAAATTTTATTTGCACCTATAGGTAGGGTCTAAATGGCTTTAACATAGTCAGTTATAATTGACCGTAGGCAAATATTAGGCTAGAGAAAAGTAATCGTAAGTATGAAAATGAGTTGTGTAGGTAGATATATGGAATAGTGTGATAATATAACATTTTTTAGAATATTTTTATATGTTTTACCTAGGTTTAAAAGTGCATGAACACCTGTAGGACCCCACACAGTCAACTATAGTTGACTGAGGGGTAGAGAGTAAGATTTGAGTGTTGATGTAGCTGAAGCATGAGATAAATGGTAAAAAAAAAGATAAAATGACCTTAAGGTCTAAAGGTATCTCATAAAAGGTTTTTCAAAGCTCAAATAGGTAGTGAACACCTACAAGGGTAGTAAAACAAGTAGAGACATAGTCAGGAACTTATACTTTCAGCCTTGACCTGTCAAAGTATGGGGAGAGTATGTGGAAGGATAAATTTATGAATAAGAGATGAGAAAAACTAAATTAATATCATAATAGTATCCATAGTATTTTAACGTATAAAACAAGGTAATGGAGAGATATCTAATGTGACAATACATAGTCCACATGTCAAAAATTTGCAAACAACCTGCTTACCTACAGTCTATCTTGGGTCTTTGAGAATTTGGGAGATCAAATAATAATACCAAGAGATAAAAATATACACATATCATATCCAATAATTTATTAATATCTACCAAAATCCTTTTTTTTAGGAAAAAAGGTAAGTACCCTCTATCTTGTCTCATATAGAGGATACTTCCCCTTATCCATAGACTGACAGGTTATGGGAAATAGGGTTAAAGGATGGACTATAGACTATATAGAGTTTTAAAGGTTGTTTATAAATTTTTATAACACATATAAAAAAATAATATACCAATTATGGAATAGTGAAACTCAACAAAGAGGCCTAAACCCTCAAACTTGCAAGCAGGCCTATTAGGCAAGGTTCTACGCCAAAACCATATAGAGGGTCAGATTTGTTTCTAACCTAAAATGAGCACTAAAATGGATTTAAAAATGTTCCTAGGGATTAATTATGAGTGTATAAAGCATATATATTACAAGGGAAGCCATGATAATCCATTTTTGCCTTTAAGACAAGTTAGGTCTATTACGCATGGTTAGGCCTAAAAGCCAAAGAGGAGGTTATTTTCAATTATAGCATTAAGAAATAATTAAAATGGATTTTTAAATGTTATTATGGTATTTATAGATATTTTAAATCTTTCACATTGTGGAGGAATGAAAAATAATCCATTTTTGAGCTCAAAACCAACTCAAGCCTACAATAAATGGAAGAACTAGCTCAATAGGCCAATTTGAATGCTCATATCCCCCATGGTGATTTGCATAGAGACAAAATGATTTTGGATAAGTTAAATAGGGTATTTAATATAATTATTGTGATATTTTTTTTTCAACTTCAACATTAGGGCTTTGTGAACAAAGCTTAAGTGTGGAAACTACCTAAAACCCTTGCAAACCATTAGTTAAGACCTAATGAAGGAAATGAAGTTGGATAGATGATATAATGACATATTTTTCCTATGAAAATTATTGGAAATTGTATAATACTCTCTAAATATTTCCTCCATACTTTTGGACTATATGAAATTATATAGACTGGGTATAAAACAAGGTACTTTTGACTATTTTTTGTGTTGTGTAGGTTCTAGAAGGAGTCTAAAGATGAAATCAAGTTTATGAGGAATGTATATATATACTTGAAATAAATCAATATTTTAATTTAATTCCTTGAAAAAAATCCTAACTATTCATAAAATAGCTATCATCTCAGCCATTCAAAATTGGCATAGTGAGTAAGAGGGTGAGTAGTGTGAAAACTCCAAGTGAGAGAATTTTTAAGGTGTGCCAGATGCATCTAAGGCCGTATAGAGTATTTAAAAGTGTCATAAACTTTTTTTCATGGATTTTAATGGAAAATTAAAGTCATTTTTTGAGGCCAAGTGTGAGGGGTGACAAAAAAAGGAGTTTCTTACACTGTAGAAGGTGACGGCTCACTTCCAGAAGCTTCTTTATGACTAAGAATATAACCAATTCATAAAGAGACATGTATGAAATCCTTAACTCTCATTATAATCATTAAAAATATCACTATTTAGTTTTTGGACATTAAAATAGGTGTAGATGATGAAGGTAGTTTTTGAGTGAAGACAAGGAGTTTCGTGCCATTTTTCATGAGTTTCATGCCTTGTATGGACACTTGTACTTCCTAAAATTTCATGGTTAATTTCACACTCTCTTGTCATGCACAAGTAACTCATTCTCACAACATTACAAGTGTCCTTATGACCTTTGGATTTATTTCTTCTTCTCTCTCTCTAGTTCTATAAGAACTAGCCATTTTGGCCTTTGTAACATATGGTCCACTTGAGTATAGAGAAGCCCTGCTCATTTGCATATTATTTGATCAATAAGATTAATAATTTTTACCTCTTCCATGACTATTCATAGTGTGTTTTACTTGAATTTTCTATCTTTCATAAGTGATGACTCTTATTTCCTTAGCATGGTTATTTCGTTCTCTCTCCTATTTGCAGTTGGAAAGCTTCTTCTTGTAGGGCATGTGAAGTGTTTTAAGAAGTGTCAAGGTTTAGTGAGTTAGTATATTCACTATTTAAATTCAAGGCCTCTTTTATAGTCCTCCTATCATAAACATTCATCCATAACCTCATAATGTAATATTGATGTGAGAAGATGTAGATTAGATAAGTGTATGTTTGGTTAGTCTCTTGGTTTCATGTGTAACATACATGTGGTTAGTAGTCATCAATAAAATTGGTGTATCACCTCCCTTCAGATAGTTTGACTTTATTTTTCTCTCTCCCTTTCCCTCACAAATTTTAGGTGTAGTAGTGATAAAAAGTGGTATATCAATAGTGATAGCCATATCTAGAGATTCACCTCTTTGATAGGCTACCCACAAGCCTAGAGGTGTGTCAATTATGCCACTTGGATGAGGAGAGCTTAGAAATATCCTCAAAGAGTGAAAATCCAAGTGACAATATTTTTTATCACACTTGATGGGACTCTTATTCTAATAAGTTGAAATATTTTTGGTGTTGTCTTTCAACACATCAGCCTTTGGAGGCATCTATCTAAACACCAATGGTGACTCTAAGATTACATCAGCTGGTCAAGAAACCTAAGTATTCATTTTGAAGATTTTTGATGATCATTCCTTATGTTTTTTATTCCTAATGAATTTCCATGGCTAAATTTGGTGTTGAGTTTTATTCTACACAAGTTGGTGAGTTTACCAAGCTTATGGTACTCTTTATCAATCTTGTTATGATTATTGTTAGCCCCAATATGTTTATTGTCAGATATAATATGACCATTGTAACCTTATCATGAAGTGTATCAGTCCTATAACTATCCTCCTCAATATATTTCTCCTCTTAGTCAACCTAATCACTTCTCAAGTCAATCCATTTCCACTTTTAAGCAAACTCTTTTGGGCTATGAGAAGTATATGCTAGATCTTGATACACTAAGTGGACATGGTTAGGATTTTCCTAGTCATATTTTTCATAAGGTGAGAGATGCATTAGAGTTTTTTAAAAGAGAGTGGGTTCCTATTGAGAGATAAAATTGGCATAGGCTCACAAGTGAGATGCTAGATGTGAGTGGCTTGATTACATCCTTGGAAGATAATCTAAGATTGTATGAGAAGCAACCTTAACAATTATATCAACCTTCATATTCACTTTCCCAAAATTTCTATCAGTCCTACATGATTCATACTTATGAACCCAATCAAGCTTACCAAAGTCATCCTTTTCCCAATCAGTTGGAAAAAAGAGTTTAAGAGACAAGCCTTGTGTTTGAAGTAAATATTGATGGAAAGATTAAGTTAACCAACATGTAGGTGAATCAGTCCATCTCATTATCAAAATAAGTAGAATATAATCTCTCATTTCCATCTCCCATTACACCCCCCTCAAGAAATGATCTCTAGATATGAGATTCAAAATTGGAGACAAGGTGGAGAATCTAAGCCTAAAGAAATCCCAAGTTTCTTAAACACTTCATCCACTCCTCAAATTGCATCAATACCTCAATAAGAGAATCTTAATCCTAAAATCATAATATCAAATAAGATAATGGAGTCATGGGGAATGGAAAGGATAGAATACTTGATATGGAGTGTGAAGTTAAGAAAGAACTTGATCCTATGCAAATCCCTTCTACCCTTCCTCAAGAAGCTTCTAGTGTTTCATGTCAGCCCTCTTATACTAATCATCCTCATAAATATTCCTATGAAATTCAAGAAATAATTTTTTTGGATAACCTAGCCAAGAAAATCTAAGAGTTAGAGTCAAGGATGCAATCATTGAGTTAAGGTGTGATGGATGGTTTAGACCCAAAATAAGATCCTATGCCTAAACAAACCCCATATAATCGACATCAAGAGAGTGATCAAGATAAATTATATTTTAATGAAGTTATTTTCAAATTTAAGGAATAAAACCAAGCCATTTTATCCCAAATTATGCCTCCCCTTCCTCAAGAGCTTCCAAAATAATCCCCTACAATTCATTCTAAATCCGATGTTGAGTTCAATGTGCCACCTCCACCAACTAGTTCATCTTATCCTCACCCCATCAGCATTTGAATTGATGGACCTATGGTATGGGATAATAAAGAGGAGAATTTGGTTGAGTAAAATTTAGAACTTTTATTTTAATAAAGTGTATCTCCTTAGAAACCTCATTGGGCTAGGTCACATGATTTCAAGATGCCTAGTCTTGGCATCACCAAGAAGGAGAAGGAGGTGGAGGATATTGTATTCCTTGAGAACCAAGGTCAGGTTATGATAACTAAGATGAAAATTTAGAGTCCTCAAGAGGTCTTAAATGTTTAAAAACACCAACTTTATGACCTCATACATCAAGAAGAGAAGATTGAAGAGGTTGTAGTCTTAGAAAACTCTCTTGAGACCGAGGTGGAAGTTGTTCTTAAAGATGACCAATACCTCAGATTGATTTTTAATCACCCTTAGATGAATTTGAGATTAAATATAACCAAATTGATGACCTCATACATCAAGAAGAAAATATTGAAGAGGTGGTGGTTCTAGATGATAAAGAGGACAAAGATGATTGGCAGATACAAATGAAGTTCTTTCAAGAGGTTGAAGAGCTTTGTCAATTAGAGGGTCAAGTACATGACAAGGTGCATAAAGAGTCTTCCATGGAGGATAATGACAAAGAATGGGTATAATATGCAAAACTTCTTGATGAGATATAAGAATTTATAACTAAGAAGAAACCTAATCTTATTGAGAGCACTATGAAAATCAAGAAGGCATGCCTTGTTGAACCACCATTGGAGATTGTAATTGAGGATATATATGAGAAGGTTGAGGATTTTTGGATGTAAGAATAATTAATTTCCATAGACAACCTATTTATATTTTCTTGGTTCTTATTGAACATCATGCCAATGAAGTTGGCAAACACCATGAAGAAGATGGAGACATGCTACATGTCTCACTAAATACTTTATGTTTTGAAGTAAGGAAGGTTTAAAACTTCTCATTTGATCCAAGAGGTAATTATCATCTTAGGTTATTTAATGTTTGAATTAGTTTGTTAGTTTGGTGTGTGTGTTCCATAAGTGCTCACGAAGCACATGTGTGTTTTGTTTTGTTTTGTTTTGTGTGTATTTTTTAGTTTTATGTGGTTGAGGTAGTCATTGGTCTTGTCTTGATCATAACTTGTTGTCAATGTCCTCTTGTTGTGTTTAAAACTTTAGATCACTCCCTAATCCCAATGGACTGATAAAGCTACTAGTCTAGTTAGTATAAAAAGAATACTACCCCTATGAGTCACCAGTTTATTGACCAAAGTTTACCTTGTAGGTCAAATTGGGACCCCTATAGGTAAAATATTGATTTTTAGGCATTTTTAGTGTCTAATATTATTTCATAGGGTGTATTATATGTCTTTTGATATTATTCCATATCATATTAGCCTTGGTCATTGGTTATATTAGCCAATATATCATTTTGAGTCATTTGGGGTCATAAATAGATCATTAAATGATTTATACAAACTCCTTGGGAAGTGTGAAGGTTTAAAAAGGGTGATGTTATGTGACATGTGTTCTATTGTGTCTTAGTACTTGTTTCTAATTGAAACTAGTAGGTACTTCAAAAGAAAGAGAAATTTTATTTATAAAAGAGAAGAGTTTAGAGCTTGTATAACCTATGGGGGAAGATCATGAAATATCTCTTCATATTTTGAAAACTCATATCGGTGCTTGACACACTTTGGAATTGATAAAACGTCCCAAAACCATTCTACTCCTTTTTTGCCCTTTTAGACATGTAGAAGTGATCAATAAGTTCATGCTTCATATGGTCAGTTAGATAACTTCCAAGTAAAAAAAAATTGGGAGGTGAAATTAAAATAAGAGAGATTAATTTACATAACAAGATTTTGAATAATGGTGGCTTGTGCTTTATGAACCATCCTCATGAAATTGACCATGTTTTTCTGCCTGCTAATTTGTACACCCTATAGATTTTACTCTTGCTTAGATATTACATACAATACAATTATTGAGACTAATTATAATTGATGTTTAATCCATTATCTCATGTTATACATATTTGGTTTCACATTTGGAAAGGATTTTATATCTCAAAGAACTCACTTTGTAGGAAGGTGTTGATAGTGGACTTACACTCCAATTTCACCATTTTTAGAAAAATTATTTCTCTATAATGGATTTAATACACTGTGGCATGATGTCTTAATAAATATAATGGGGTAAATATAATATATTTCTTTAAAATTTTCAATCTTAAAAATGAGCATCATTGAGGTTGTAGTGCAATTGGATACACAGTCAGCTCCCAAGTCTTTATCTACTTTTCACTTACAAGCACATCTATGAAACCTATATGGCATGTTCACAGAGGTGTGTTAAAGGTTATTAGGCCTTAGTGTACCCTTTATCATCACTAATTAGTGATAAAATATTTTATTTGATGAAAGAAAGAGGGACTATGTAGTCATGTGCAATTTTTATAGTTAGTCTACCATTGAAATGTGTACATGTACAGGTGCTTAAAAGAGAATCTCACATTGAAGTAAAGGTGTTTGAACTTTTTGAGAGGTATTTCAAGATTTATATAACCCATTTACTACCTTGAAATGGTCTAGGAGTGGTTTTATACCTACTAACATGTATATACCCATGGTTTTCTCTTCAGTATCAGGTCTGCAACATTACAAGTGCACCTATAGGTACCATTTATGAGCAAGCATATGGGAAGAAGGTTTAGGGCTAGGTTAAGGTATTTTAATTTTAAAATAATCCATTTGATAACTTGGTTAGGACCTAGAATAGATCACAAGTACCTATGTCAATCATACTTTCCAAGTTTATTTCACTACCTATATGCATGATATTATCCACTTATAGGTGGCTTGATAGAGAGTAGAGGTACTTTTATGGAGAGGATTAAATAAGTGGTGAAACTAATAATAAATAATTAACATGTTTAATTGATCCTAACATGCATATTTGAAGTGATAGATGGCTAGGCATGTTGAAGATCACCTTCTAGTAGGAAGATGAGAGTGTTTAGGGAGTTTATCCCTAAAATGTGAAAATAGAGGTCCAATCATGTTTTGTGAATATCATATGATAGGGATATAAGGAATTTTGAGGAATACTAATAGATTTTTATTATATACATATCATAGGATAAGACCATTTAAAATAATTAAGTCAAGAGGATTAGTGGAAGATGGTTATTAGAGGCCCCAAAGTTACCATTTAGACACTAAATTACTTCACTGTTATCTACAAGATTGGAAGATTTGAGGGACCTTTGTGCTCCATGTTGGTAGCATAAACCATGTAACCATGATTGGAAAGTTAAAAATAGTTTAAGGGAGTAATTTTGATCTAAAATCCACTTAAGGAGAAAGACGCATTGTGTTTTGCTTCCTATACACACCTACAATCCATACAAGTAGCTTAAACACCTACCTATAGTTGAAAATGACTAAGTTGATGACTTGTCTTAGTTTTAACATGGAAAATGAATGGTATATATGACTCAAATAATTTTGAGGTGGTATTAAAAGTTTCATACAACCCCATATCAAGGTAAGCAACTCCAAAATGTGATCTACACCTATAAGCAGGGTCTAAATGGCTTCAACACAATTAGTTATAATTGATTTTAGGTAGACAATAGGATAGATCAAAGCAATGGTAAGTATGGACATGAATTGTGTAGGTATAGATATGGATTAGTGTGATCATAAATAACCATTGAGAAGATTTTTATATGTTGTACCTAGGTTTCAAAGTGCATGAACACCTACAGGACCCCACACAATCAACTGTAGTTGACTATGAGGGGAAAAGAGAAAGATTTGAGTGTTTATGTAGCCCAAGTATGAGATAAATTTCCCAAAACAAGATAAAATGACCATAAGGGCTCAAGGTATCTCATCCAAAGTTTGGAAAATCCCAAAAAGGTAGTGACCACCGACAGGGGTAGTACAATAAGTAGAGACATAGTCAAAAACTTATACATTTAGCTTTGATTAGTCAAGGTGCAGGGAGAGTATGTGGAAGGATGGATTAATAAATAAGAGATGAGATAACATACATATAGATCATGAAAATATCCATAGTATTTGACAAAAGAAAACAAGTTAAGGGAGAGAGCTCTAAGGTGTAGATAACTTACTTACCTATAATCTATCTTGGGTCTTTGACAAATTGGGAGGTTAAATCATAAAACCAAGAGATAAAAATATACACATATCATAAAAAATACTTGAGGAGTATTTTCAAAAATCCTTTTTTTTGAGGAAATATTGGAAGTACCCTCTATTTTGTCTCAGACAAAGGGTACTTCCCCTTATATATAGACTGACAAGTTTTGGGAAATAAGGTTAAAGGATGGACCAGAGGATGTAGAGACTTTGAAATGGGTTTATAAATATTTTTAACACCTATAAAATTTTAAGAGACAAAGTAGTTAATGGTGAAACTCAATAAGGAGGCCTAAATGCTCAAACTTGTAGGCAAGCCTATTAGGTAAGGTTCTAGGCCAAAACCAAATGAAGGGCCAAATTTGTTTCTAACATCAAATGATAAATATAGTGTATTTAAATATGTTCCTAAGGAGTCATTATGAATATTTCAATCATATATCTTACAATGGAATCCATGAGAAGCCATTTTGGGTTTTAAGACAAATCAGGTTTATTAAACATGGTTAGGCCTAAAAGCCAAAGAGCAGGTCATTTTCAATTCTAGCTTTAGGAAAGCATTAAAATGGTTTGAGAAATGTTTTTAGGGTATTTATATATGTTTTAAAGATTTTAAATTGTAGATTAATCACAAATAATCCATTTTTGATCTCATAACCAACTCAAGCCTACATGAAATAGAAGAATAAGCTTGATAGGCCAATTTGAGTGGTCATATCTCCCTTGGTGCTTTGCATGGAGACTCAAGGAGTTTGGATAAGTTAAATAGGTTATTGAAGATAATTATTATAATATTTGTTTTCAACTTTAACATTAGGTCTATATGAACAAAGCTTAAGAGTGGAAACTCCCTAAAACCCTTGCAAACCCTTAGTCAAGTCTTGATGAAGGAAATGAAGTTGGATAGATGATATAATGACATATTTTGACTATTAAAGTTATTGTAACTTATATAATACTCTCTAAATTTTCCCCCCATACTTTTGGACTATATGGAATTATATGGACAAGGTACAACATAGGGTACTTTTGACTATTTTATGTGTTTTATAGGTTCTAAAAAGAGTCTGAAGATGATATCAATTTTGGGAGGAATATATAGAATTTTAATAACTCAATATATTCATTTCATGCCTTGAAAAAACTCTTAAGTTTTCCTACAATAGATCTAATCTGAACCAGTCAAAACTGGCATAGTGAGCAAGAGGGTGAGAAGTGTGAAAACTCTAAGTGATAGCCTATTTAAGGTATGCCTGATGCCGTTAAGGCCATGTAGAGTATTTAAAAGTGTCATAAAATCCATCCCATGGACTTTTGTGGAAAAAAAATTATTTTTGAGGCCAAGTGTGAGGGGTGACAAAAAATAGAGTTTTTAATACTATAGATGTTGATGGCTCACTTCTAAAAGCTTTCAGATGACTAGGACTAAAAAACTGAATGGAGAGGCATGTATAAAATCCTTCACTCTCATTTCAATCATCAGACCTATCCCTAGTCATTTGTAGGACATTCAAATAGGTGTGGATGATAAAGGCAGTTTTATGAGCCAACACAAGGAGTTTCATGCAAATTTTCATGAGTTTCATGCCTTTTATGGACACTTATACTTCCTAACCTTTCATGGTTCATTTAAAAATATCTTCCCATGCATAATTATCTTATTTTCACATCATGAAAAGTTTCCTTATGACCTTTTGACTTCTCTCTTCTCCTCTCTCTCTCTCAAGTTCTGTAAGAACTAGCCATTTTGGCCTTTGTAACATATGTTCTAATTGAGTATGGTGAATAAATACTCATTTGCATACCATTTGGTCAATAATAATACTAATTTTTACCATTTAAATGATTTTTCATATTATGTTTGACTTGAATGTTTGATCTTGAATAAGTGATGACTCTTATTTGCTTAGCATGGTTATTTCATTCTCTCACCTATTTTTAGTTGGAAAGATTCTTCTTGTAGGGAATGTGAAGTGTTCTAGGAAGTGTAAAGGTTGAGTGAGTTATTATATTCAATAGTTCCATTTAAGGCCTCTTGTCTATTCCTCTTAGCCTAAACATTCATATATAACCTCATATGTAATATTAATGTGAGAAGATGTGAATTGGAGAAGTGTATGTTTGGTTAGTCACTTGGTTTCATGTGTAACATGCATCTGGTTAGTAGTCATCAATAAATTTTGTGTATCACCTCCCTTAGAATAATTTTCTTTTATTCTTATCTATCTATTTTCCATCACAAAGTTTAGGTGTAGTAGTGATCCAAAGTGGTACATTAAGGGAGCTAGCCCTATCTAGAGATTTACCTCCTTCATAGGCTACCCACAAGCCTAGAATTATTTCAATTGTGCCTCTTGGATGAGGAAATCTAAGACATATAATTAAAGGGTGAAAATTCAAGTGACAACACTAAAAACTAGCTATAATTTTTAGAATAAATGTATCGATTACATGGATTTCCAGATAATATTATTTTAAATTATGATTTAGAGATGACGTCTAGATTTTGGGTAACTCTGAATTCAACTTTGGGTATGCAACTAAAATTCATAAATACATACAACCTAGAGACTGATAATCAGACTAAACTAGTTAATCAAGTTCTAGAGGATATTATTTATATGTATTGCATGGATAAAAAACAAGTGGGAATATTATTTTCCATTGGTTGAGTTTGCATATAATAACCCATACTAATTAGATTTAAAGATAGAGCCATTTAAAGCATTGTATAGAAGAAGGTAAAGAACACCGATCAATTATGATAGGCTGGAAGATAGGGTAGTCTTTGGACCTGAGATATATTCATAAATGGAAGATAAAGTTAGATCAATCAGTTATAGATTGGTCAAGTCCAATGATAGGCAAAAGAGTTATGATGATTTGAAGATAATAGATAGGTAGTTTTTAGTAGGTGATAAAGTGTTCTTATAGGTTAAGCCATAGAAGAGCTTGCTTAAATTTAAGAAGTCAACAAAAAAATTTCTGAGATATGTGGGACCCTTTCAGGTGTTATAATTGGTCAATCCTATATCATATAGGATTATATAACCACCAAACCTAGCTCTATCACATTATGTCTTCCATGTTTATTATCTTAAGAAGTATATAGGTTATCCTTCACATGTGTTGGATTAGAATGTTTTATAGATTTTGGATCTTGGGGTGGTCATGGTATAACCAATTAGAGTAATTGACACTCATAAAATTTGTTTTCATAATAGAGAGATGTCATATTACAAGGACTTCTAAGACCAATAGTCTAAGGATAATGCTACTTGGAAGGACTATGATAAATTTTATAGGTGATTTCCATAATTATTTACTTGATTAGATGATTCATACTATTTTATTTTTCTACTGAGTAATGTTTTAAATTTAGAACTAATATTTTAATAAGTGTCATCAGGATGATGACTAGCTTTAAGGGGGAAGGATGTTTCATCCTGATTTCCCACTAAGCATATTTACTTGACTATCCATAGATTTTTATGGTTGATAATTTGATTTGATTATTATCTAACTAAGTTTTAAATCATATTCTATTATGGTAAAATTGTATGTTGTTTTGATTAAATGATTTCATTTTTATGAGCTAGCTGTATTGTACATTATTTATATTATGATCATATTGATTTGTTATTATGGTAGTATTTTATGATATATATCACAATGTTATAGACGAACTATCTTTTTATCATGATTTTGATGTAGGAGAGATTCATCCCTCAAATAATGATGAAGGGAGAACATCATTAGAGAGGGTTACATAAATGGAGGTGTTGGGGGATGATAGAGGAATGGATAGAACCCTTGCACACACCATGTTAATGGCACCCATTATATTCATAGTTGAATGGTTAGAGTTAGTGAATTTTTTATGTTGTTTGCATTTAGATAATTATTTATGCATGATTAGTTGTGTTAGCTTAGTTTAATTCTTATGTGGAATTAATCTTGTGTGATTGTGTTGTGGTACTATGTGTTTATGTCATGTTATTGTATTCATGATCATTAATGTTTTTGAAAGAATGTAAATTTGTGTGAACAAGTATATGGTAATACCGTATGTAGACTAACCCTCGTGACTTTAGAATATTTTAGAACATTGGCTAGTTATTTGTATGATATTCAATAATATGATTATATAAATAAAATATCTTTAAAACATATATATAAAACAAAAGACATTCTATAATCGATATAACATATTAATAACATAATAATTTCAATTTTATAATAACCATTATGTTTTTATATAATATTTGTTGATTCACCATTTTTGATAATGGAATGTAAATGACTTTATATTAGTCATATGATAGTAATTCATTATTATTATATATTTATGCTAAGTGATTATTTATTATTAAGTCATAATATTAATAAGTAATTATAAAATAAAATTAGGAAAAGTAGAAGAAAACAGAAAAAGGAAATAAGATAAATAAAACAATTGTATTATAATTAGTAAATTTATTTCATTATATTATAATTATAAAAAAAGAAAAAACACAAAAATGGAGCATTAAGATTTAAAGGAGGGCGAATCAGAATAAAATAGTGATTAAGAAAGAATGGTGAAGCTTTAAAATTAAATGATGAGATTTTGCTTGAGATGAGAAAGGAAAGGAAGAGGCATGACATAAGAAGCAAATAGGAGAAGAGAAGAGGAGATAAGAGCATAGTTTGGAGAAAGAAAGAGAGTAGAATAAAGCATAGAATAAAGGATGAAAGATATTTTGATTGTGCCATCTCAAAATTTTACCATGTAGTCACCATTGTTTAATTTTTTGAAATTTATAAATTTCTATATATATCAAATTGTAATAATTTAAATACTATGTAATTAATAGTTTTAAAAATTTGACAATATATATTTAGAACATCAATTTGCATGTAGAAAGTACAAGTCTATCAAAAGCCATTAAATTTTCTAATTCATAGCCTATTTGATCTTCATAGATGAGTAATGGAATGATCTTTGCTTCTTTATAAATACAAAAAAATAAAAATAAAATACAATCAGACATTACACCTAAATGAAGTGCTTACATACATTTGTTTTGTTGTTTATTTCTTTTACTGGTGATGATGTTTACTATACATTTAAATTTTGGTAAATGCATAGTCAATATTAATAAGTTATCTCTTTCCAAGAGACATGTTTAAAAATATAAATGTGATTACCAACTTCGTACTATGGTGGCATAGGAATGATTATATTTCCTCCTCCTCCTCCACATCATTCAATACATATCTTGAGTCTAGAAAATATGAATTATCTAGCTTTGCATAGATCTCTGGTGCTTGTGGACATCAATCCCATTACACCAAAAACAAAATGTACCATTTTGTGGACTTCAATCCTCTACCTTTAATAAATATCCTTACCTTTTAAACATCATCTCATTCTTTCATAGATGTCTGATACAAGAACATAAGGCACATCATTATTAGGATCTAGCTCAAAAAGGATAAAGAATATCTATATGAACAACATGAAGAAAAATATATCCATTGACTAGTCTTATTAAGATTATCCAGCTTTTATATAATCATAAGATCAACATAATGGGATATGAGTTATCTTATATATATATATATATATATACTTCAATGGATATAAGTTCAAAGCTTATAGATAACCATAAGAACAACATAACAAGATATTTAATATAACCATATGATTATCTATTTGCAGATAGTCACAACATAGATAAGTTGATTATTTAAATTATACACATATAAATAATTGATGAACTTATCTATATGAATATAAGTTAATCCTATTAGAATATACTAGTATTGATAGGTCATGAATGAGAAGTTATAATGGTTGACGTCTTTAGTTAAGAATTATAAAAGATTGTTGACATTTAGATATTGTATTAAATATTATTTGAGTACTTATATGTGGTATGTATTATGAATATAATTAATATGTACAAGGGTATATCTATAGGAAATATATATATATGCATATTTACGATATTTATATAAATATATAACATAAATTATTGTATTGGGTCATATGACCATAACCATAGTTTTATTGACTGTTGAAAATAAGCCATAGAATCTCGAGGGTTAGGAATATATAATTACATGAAATAGTCTAATATAAATGTAATAAGTTATTTAAATGAAATATTATGTTCATACGAGGTATAACTTGGTTTATGAGTTATTCAATTCTCTAAAATTATTATAAATGGTTGTTTAAAATTGAGTAATGTGTACATAAAAATGGTGGACTATGTTATTAGTGATTATCATATAATATATTGCATTTCTAATTAATTATATAAATTAGAACATGTAGTCTAAATATAGATTATATTTGATTGGTATAAACTGTACTTGTTATGCTTATTATTTGTGTGATAAATAATATAGTGGAGATTCATTCATACATTTGATAGACTAAATGTATGCATTTTGATTATTCCTATGTTTAACATGTTTTATGTCTACTAGTAGGAATTAATCTGTATGAATCTATTGGTTATACTCATGTTAACCAAATATCACATTGCTAGTACTAATTAAGTGGTGAGATAGACTTCACTAGCTTACTACCATCACTAATTCTAGATGAAGGTAATCCGATCAAGTGGTGTGTGTGAATTTAATTAATCCTAGAGATTAATAACTATTGAAAATTTTATCCAAAGTAATGTTAATTAGACATTGTCATTTCATATGGATGATTTAAATGTTTGTGCGATATCATTTTAGAATGTATTTATTTATGGTACAATTCATGTTATTAGAAATCATATAGCACACGGGTTCTAGCTTGTCTTTATGGATTCACACATCATCACTATCTACTCATATGTGAAGGGAGGGACATTACCTAATTGGGGATTTTATGGGGGATCACTAGTCTATGGTTTTTGTGGAAAGGTGCTCAAATGATACTCTCACTCCTAGCAATAGTACTTATTTGGAGACTACACTTGAGATTACCATAGATACTAGAGTTCAGGAACTCAGGCTCTGTGGAGCCATTTATCTTATATCTTATATATTGTATTATATTTATTGAAACATTATCCCTGATGAAATATAATTATTTACTTATTGTGCATTGACAATAGTGGTTGTATGTTTGTACTAGCCATGGCTGAAAATCTGTAATTACTTTCTATATTGAGTTATGTTGTGTTTCATCTGATGATAGTGATCAATGAAACATAGATGTCACATTATTATTTTATAGTTAACATACTTAGAGTGTTTTATCTGAATCACTAACTTATATTCATGTATTGAAATTTAATGAAAGATACATTGATTAAATTTTAAAAAAATCATGTTATTATAAGTATATCTCAGTGGGGATGTTACACTATGCTCTTATCTTCCACATAATTCATATATAACTACAATTTATGAGTATTTAATAGTAAAATTGATTGTAATTAGTTCTAATAATGATGTCTTATGTAATTTTTAGTCACTCATAGACACTAGTGAAACACATTTGATATAAAAGTGGCTAAAACATATATAGAATATTGTGCACAACTGAACTAATGTATGACAATGTACATATAAGCATGCATATGTCCTTATTTTTTTATTTTCTATAATATTTTATTACTTTTTTTTTTCATATATATAAGCTAAGAAGTAGAGATAAATATATTTATCAATAATTCCTATGAGCGACTCACAATTGACTGGCCCTAGGTTAATAAAAGTAATTGTGACCTTTCATGGATGGAAAGGTGGGTTATACTATGGTATAATTAATCTTAATGGATAATATGAACATGGAAAACCATCCATGTTATAACTATCACTTACTAATTATGTTTAATTGTGGGGTATTTTGGAGCCTATCTCAGAGTAGGCAAAGCTTGTGCTGGTGCCTTATGTGAAGTCACCCTGATACTCTATAATACCAATCAAGGATGTGCTAGATTAGAGATTGGATATTTAAAATCTATGATAAATATTTTTTTGAGGGGCCTCTCTAAAATATTCCTCTATGGGAGTTTAGATATTTGTTGTGAAAATCTCTAAGTATGTTGTTCTTTTTAAGGTGACTATATGTTACTAATATCTTTTGTGGTAAGGGATACTCATAATGGATCATAGAACTATAATTAATTCATTAGCATATATGCATTTTAATAATTTTTTAACTATATAAGGAACTACATGAATCTACTAAATCTAAGGACATCCCAATAAGATGTTAAAGACCCTAGCACTAGGTATTATTATGAATCTAGTGGCCACATGTACATGACTGACCTATAATGGTAAAGTTATCTCACCAATGGAACTCTATATATGACGATTGAATAATTTTATGAAAATGATGGTGGGAATCATGTCCTTATCTATGTATCCAAGATGATAAATAAGTGTGTTTGAATAAATGTTCACACTTGACCCATTATTTCCCATGACACTTTGAATAAGCTAGTGATCAATGTGTGCATAAATAAATAAAGAGGGTAAATCTGAGTTATCATAAACTATCTCATGTTATAAAAATTTTATGAGTGTCCTAGATGGTATTAATGTATGATAATCACCTATTATAGCATTTAAAGGATGTTATTCTTATGCATGAGAATGATAAGAAACTGGTGAAGGGTACACATTATATATAGTGTGCATGCCTAATGCATTTATGATCTCATTATTCATGTGCTTAGGAAAAGTATCACTAAATATTTTAATTGATTTTATTTCACTTGGTTGTGATTTTTTACTTTCTATTGGTTTTCCCACATAAATTATGTTTATATATATCAAATCTTAAAATGTGTGTCTCGAACTGCTACATCTATTATTAGTATGGCTAGATGCCCTATGATAATCATAAAATGAATTATGGTCAAAACATTTTGGAAGAGGTTGATTCATATCAACATCTTTAATGGTAAGGAGAGATATGATATTTCATTCTAATAGTGTTTTGAAAATCATATATGGAGTTTTTGCTAGGTTAGTGAATTGTCATCATGGATGAGCATATAAGACAATGCATGGAGTAGGATCTATAATTATGTGTATTGTTGATTTTTGAACATTCTTATTATTGATTGGTATTAAATTTTATGGTGTCTTTATTAAATTGGCATCAAAATTGGTTATGTAATGTAGTTTTCTCATTTCCAATAGTTTAACTTCTCTTTCCTTTACTATATGCCACAAATTTGTGAATGAGTTAACCTTTTTGAACATAATTGATTCATGCAGAGATGGAATAAAAATTTTATTAAATAAATATTGTAATTATATATCTACCATAGAATGTGTCATTTTTTATAACATTATATTGTATCTTAACATGTACTCTATGATAGGATCTTTATATCTTTGTTTGTGTATGACTATTTGAGAATAGGAAAAAATCTCACTAATATTGATCGAAAAGTGTGGTAGAAGTAAATTAGCTAAGTGATTGAATGCCTATACTGATTGGTGTGGTAAATCATAGAACCATTTTAATGTATATTCATTTATACTTATCAAGAATAACTTGGTCAATAATCTATCATTAAACACATAGTCCAAATATGCTGCATGAAATGCTTCAAGATGTTGTTTGGGGTCACCCTTTCCATCATATAGTGTAATATTGGTTGCCCAAAATATTTTAGGTAAAGGACATAATATTATATGCTATGATAATGGATTGTGTAGTGAAACATGATAATCTAGTTCCTAGTTAGGTTTTGAATCACCTTGATCTAAATGTAACACCTTAGTTTGTAGAGATTGAATCTCTTATGTAAGGGATTCTACATCAAGAGTAGAAGAGTGTGTGATAACCAAAGGTGGTGTTACCAATGATGGAGTGATAATTTGAATGTCAATATATCTAATCCCATTATTTTCCCCATTGTATTATGTGGTACTAAATTTGTATCCATAGGAGGAGTAGGGTTAGAAGGCTCAGATGATTGTCTATCAGATGGTTTCTTAAGTTCCTATATAACAATGTTGCATATCCTTATTCTATGAGAGAAACCCTTGTAATTTTTTCATGTTTGTGTCATAAAATATATTTCCTTGATCTACCATTTTGGATTGATTAAATAACTTTTGTAAATGTATGGCTTGGGAAGAGTTGAGTGTGATACAATGGTTAAATTAGGAAGACAATTTTTTGAGTTTGAATTTTACCAAAATTAAGATGATATAATAGTGAAAGTGTTATATAATTTAATAGATTTAAGGTTAGGGTTTGATAATATTCAAATATTAAATGGGTTCACAAATATGTTTTTATCAAATTTGGGATTTTAATGTGAAAACCCTAGATGACAACACTATTATGCAAAATCATGAGAACAATATGAAAAAATAACATTCACTAATTTAGAACTAATGTATTCTATAAATACTAAAAATAAAGTGTATGGAGAAAATAAAGACTTATTTATAGATTATACCTCTGAGAGGAATCTATATCTAAAACTTTCTATGTAGAAAATTTTGGTGACTGGTCTTGGAATTAGTTCTAGTCTTGAAAAATAAAAATGGGAAGAGGACACTAAAAGGGTGGCACTTTTGTCCCATTAGGGCACTGCTATCCACTTATAGTTAGAGAACCTATTCGATCAGTATAAATAATGTCATTATGATGTCATAAAGGTGTCTAGGTGAGTGAATGAAGTGCCTTTATAGTCTATTTGATAATGACAAAGAGTACAACGTGCTTATCCTAGTATGCTTGAAGTATGCTTGGTTGATCTTCTATTTTGGAATGGTTAGAGATGTTCAAGGATGAGTGTGGACAATCGAGCATGTGAAAAAGGTCCCTAAGATTTTTTATAATTTGTTATTTCTTATGTTCATGAGTGTATTTCATCTAATTGATCATTGTTATCATCTAGACATTTTGGGTCTACTCTCAAAAAATCTGAATAGCTAGTTTGATGACATCACCATTGCCACATGTGGATGAGTCAGAGGGAATTGGTCATATGGTTGTGATAAAATTAGTCCCTAGTTGATTTGTGATAAATTTTAGATCATGCACCAAATCACATCAAAATATATGCAAGTGCAAAGTTAGGTTCCCAGGCATTTTGACAGTGTTTTCCCATAGCCAAATTTGCAATGAGGTAAGAAGAGTCGAGTAAGTATATTGATGAAGTTATATCTCACACATGTGGAAATTTCAGGAGGAGGTGATTATATGGGTTTATTTATTTTTATTCTTATGTTATTTGTGATAAATTTTATGTCAAGCACTAAAGTGCATCAAAAGATATGCATGTGTAAAGTTGGCCGTTTAGACATGTTCTTGACATAGTTAGCTCTATGAACAGATAAATCTTAGTGAGAATTTTAATGTAATTATATCTCAAATGTGTGAGGATTTTAGGATAATATTGAAACATGTTTATATTCTCCTATGTGAGGATATCATAAGGTCCAATTTTTAGAAGATGTGATTGAGCATAACAAAATATACAAATGTGCAAAGTTAACCTTTTGGGCAGATAAGTAATGGTCCCCATACTTATTCTATTTTACACAATGTTAAAGATGAAAACTAGATGGAGATATAATGACTCATAGGTAATAATAAAATGAATATATATAGTGTGAATCAATTCAAAAGGGTCAAAATGTTAATTTGTTAACAAAGGTAAAGATTGAGCTCCTTACAAAAGGATCATCAGAGCATGTTTGATCCAAGGACTCAGAAAGCAGTGATATGAGGACAAGTGATCAATGGTTAAGATTATAAGTGATTAAAATGAATATGAGGGTATCAAGTTTCATGATAATAAGGGTTATAAGAAAGATATAATGGTGAGTGATATAAGTTAAAGACTTGACTGATCCATAGAGATCGACAGTGTGTGATGAGTCAATATTGCAAAATTGCATGAGATAAGGTCAACATGTTCAATGTTTAACATTCGTAATTGGAAGACTATGTGTTAAAGGTTTAAATTCATACAATAATATTTATGGTAAATGTTTAATATAAGTATTAAGGACTTGAGATGATATCATGGTGTTTAAATTTTAACTGTGACCATTTGAATTTGAATATTTGAATTTTACAAAGGAAAAGACCATCATCTAGTTTTTGTGCCATATATTTTTTTATCTATGTAGAATTTTCTCATGGTGTTAAAACAAAAGTTGTAGAGGATTCCAATTTGAATATGTAAATATAATTTTTAAGGTCTAATTATATGTACACACACACACACACACACACACACACACACACACACACACACACACATTGATCTTTAAAGTTGACTATGTGTTTGACTGTGTTCTACAAGTAACCTAGAAAGAATAATTGAGCATGTGCTGATGTTGTTTCAATATCTCATGATAAAATGAATATTGGGGAGTGTTTTAGACTCCATGATGATTATCTATGTGCATTTTTAATTTTTGACTAATTTTATATAGTATGAACAAAGTTTTAGAAGTTGACTATGTATTTGTTCATGGTGACTGTGTACATAGAATGTTGTTTGAGCAAATTATGATTTAGTAGAAGAGTGTTTTGGTGACTATGATAATTTTAAGATGTCAAATGGGTAATGTGTAATGGTTCCATGCTTTTTTAAGTGGTCCTTTGTTCTTATTTTTCTCAAAGAAATGTCAAAGAGCTGAACGAGTCTCCATAGGAGCTAAATGTGACTTAGGCCTATTTGAAAGAGACTTGTACTTAGGTGTGACCCATGTTAGATTCAATAAGGGTGAAGGAATGTAGGGTGGCCAATGTGGAAATATTCAATAAGTTATATATATATATATATATATATATATATATATATATATATATATATATATATATATATATATATATATATATATATATATATATATTGAAACCAAATATGATGGTTTTTAGACTTGGGAGTACATGCTCAATTTCAAGGCTTATGGAGCGAAGTAAAGGAAAGAACCTTTTTAGACTTGGGAGTACATGCTCACTTTGAAGGCTTATGGATAAAAGTAAAGGAAAGAACCTTTGAAAGAGAAGGTGTAGGTTAGTTAGGACCAATAGAGAGAGAAGAGGATTATACATGATTTTTTTAGCATGGTAATGAAGGTGATCACATAGGTCATTGGACCTAATAAACCTAGAAGAGGTAGAATGAGTGAGTATGCTTAAGAGGATATTTTGAGAGAGTGAGTATGGTGAATGAAGGCAAGATGAAGGCTATATGTTCTCATTGAATGGGTTGAATGGTAGATAATGTTGATGATAGTGTGTATGACATGTAGGTCATATTTCTTATGTCATAATAGTGTTTTTTCAAGTTTTATTATGTATGAGGAGAGGTAGAGTGCCCAGTTGATGAATTGAGTAGATTGGGGAATATGTGTATGACCTGTAGGTCATATTTTTTATGTCTAAAAAGTTTCTTATAGTTTAAGGATATGTGAAGATATCTAAGTGTGCATATGATAATAGTTTGAGTGAAGGAGAGAGATTGTGGCATGCATGTGTGAGAGGCTTGTATGAGATAGAGAGGAAGTTTTATGTATGGGTTTGATAATTAGAGATCCATCATCAGGTGTTGAAGACATCAATACTAAAGTAGAGGTGTTCAAAGGAGGATCTAAAGGACTTGATATTCCTTAGGGGTAGTTTCTCCTTGTGAAACAGGTGTTTTACTAAAGGCCTTAGGTCAAGAGGATATGATCAAGGTTTTATAGTCTAAAGGAGTTAGCCAATATCTTGTTTTTAATTTATTAAAGGATAATAATCCATGTGTTGAAGGCTTGAGAGTGGGTTTTATTCCCCATGAGGGTTTCCCATAGGAACTATGTGTTATATGTTTGATCTTGTATATGCATTGAATGAATGATCTCTCTTATTAATGTTGCTTGATCAAGTTGATATATGATGATTATTTAATAGTTTGAAAGGATTGGAATTGTAATTGAAATATATAGGCACACTAATTCATCCCCCCTATCAATGTTTTTACCTTTAATAATTGGTATCAGAGTGGGTCTTTTGGAGGAAGTTTAACAATTTGAAGATCTTGAGTTGGTGCAAAGATGGCTAAACAATTGAAGAAAGAGAATCAATAGTGGAAGGTTGTGATCAAGGCACTTGAAGATCAAATTTATACTTTAAAGAAAGTTTCCAAAAGGGATGATATTATTATCAATGATCTCAAGGTTTAGCTAGTATATTCTAAGACAAGTTTGATTTTAAAAGAGGAAAGGTGTCCAAAATAAAAGGACATCATTTTTTATAAAGAAGCTTATCATAATAGTAGAGAAGATGACAAAAAGGAAGAATAAGTTGATCTAGAAGCTAAGCTCATGAGTACACTTGGTGAACTAAGGAGTAGAAGAAGAGGAATCACAAGATGAGTTATGCGATCAAAGGTCTTAAAACACAAGCCAATTCTCTTGAAGAAAGTTTGTTAAGCAAGTCTGAGAGAGATGAGAATAAGTATCAAGAATAGATCAAGTGTATCAAAGTAAAAAAATATATATTGAAAGACATGGCCAACAAGGACATAGAGGATGAAGAGAAGATCATTATTCTTGAGGATTAGTTAAGGATTGCAAATAAAAATTTGATAGAAAGAGAAGATGAGTACACTCTCCTAAATATTGAGATGGAGTCATTGAAGAGTGAGCATGAGATTTTCATAGTCAAGTTGGAAAAGAAGTATGAGAAAATTGAGTATGTCAAGGAGATTAAAATCTTTGAAAACAATACAAAAAGGTTTGTTAGACAACCAAATAATTCAATGTATGCTAGTTTATTCCATGGTCATTGTTATACATGTAATAAGTATGGTCATAGATCTAAGGAATGTATAAGGAAGTCAGACAAGAATGATTTCTCATGGAGCCTTGGAATAAGAAGCAATTAGTATTAGAAAAATTATAACTTAGATCAGTCAATAGGTATGTTGAATGATATTGTTTGCCATAGTTGCAATAAATTAGGACATATTGCCAAATTTTTCAAGAATAGTTTGAAGATGCACTCAATTTTTGACAAGAAGAAAGATGTTCCTAAAATTTACTCAATGATATTGAGACCAAAGACTATGAAGGATAATCATGATCAAGGTGGACTACCTGCTACAACAAACAAGGAATTAGATATGAAGAAGATACATAATTTATCTTCTGTCTAGATAGAAAAAGATCACAATCATCATCAATCAAAAGTTATGAATGATCTTATTTGTTTTAGTTATCATAGAGTTGGTCAAATTTTTAGGTATTGCAATAATAGGTTGAATGATTTCCCAAAGAAAAATAAGGTGTATGGAGATTCTAGTGTTCAAGAAAGAGATCACAAATGGGTATATAAACCTAAGCCTATTAAGAGAGATTAGAATAAGACCAAATATGGTTTATTTTCCATGATTGACATGAAGGGAAGACAAGAGTTTATTTTATCTACTTTTTATGACAAGTCTAAAGTAAAGAATGAATTTAATGATTCATTCAAATTCAAGTAGGACTGCAAGTTAGAGAAAAGTATGGAGATATGGGAGTCTCTGGAGTTTTGGGACTTTTAGTCTCACTATGTTAAAAGGGGTGTCTCTCTCTTAGCTTCAAGAAGAAAATTTAGAAATAAGAAGCATGGTGGCTATTGGTTGGGTCTTGTTTGATGTTACAAAACAAATAAGGTCATAATAAGATGTGTTGGCTTACTGTGAAGGAATTTTTTGATTGACAGACCTATGTGTCATGTTTGCTCTTATTTTTTAAAGAACTAGCCCAAAGGATGAAAGGAAATGACTTGAGATTTGATGTCTACAAACCTTAAGGTATGTGTTTGTGATGATAATGAATCAGTTTTGGCATATGGAGCTAAGTGAACATCAGGTGGAGATTATGCAATGTTTTCATCAATTTGTGACATGCTTGTAATGCACGGTTGAGTCCAATTTAGTGTTCCTCATCATGAAATAATATTGGTAGTATGTGAAAGGTCTACAAGTAGGGAATGGTAGTTTCTAGATGGCATAATAATATATATGAAATACCAAGAAGAGTTTGGTGCTAAAAAATGTCTGTGTACTTCTTTGTGATGTGCTCCAGGTGTTTTTGTGATCTAAAGGTATGATGAAGTTAAATTGGAGATTTTTGTTTGATCTTGGGTTTCTTAGTTTTTGATTAAGAATATGTAGGTCCTAAAATGGGTTATATAAAGTTAATGTTTCCAATGGTATGTAAGCTTAATTTTTGGTCCATAAGTGTGTAATGGTTATCTCCAAGTGTACAAGAAGTTTTAGAGGTGGATGTTGACCAAAAGGAGGTTTGTTAACTCTATTTGTTTTGATATCTAGGGTTTTGAGCTATGATAAAAAAATGGTTTGAATTATGATTTGAAGTCTAATATTCTTAATAATTTGTATGGGCCAAATGGGTTTTCAAATCAATCTTCACATAGATTTCAAGGTCTATAGTTCTCAAGTTATTCAAGTTTTTGTCAAGTTGGAGGCTTAATTGGGTAGTTAGTTTGTGAAGGAAGTATGTTAAAAAGAATGACATAGGTGATTAAAATTGATTTGATTGAATGGGAACATGATAGTGCTCAATATATGAATTTTTAGGTCTTGAAGATGTGTCTATTGAAATATGTGGACTTTGCAAGTTCTAAGTAGGGATATAAGGAGTCTAGACAGGCCTAGTATGAAGATTTGAATTTTTTGCTCGGTGTTTCAAAAAGGGAAAGGTATAAGTATTTAAAGGTGAGTTATTAGGGTTTTTAAGATCATGTTTCCTATTTGGTGAGTGATATTAAGTTCTATTGTTGGTCCTTGAGGTGGTTTGATAGTGAAGGCTAGTAAGCCTATATGTTGGTTCTTCATGGTGTGTGGAGATCTGAAGATGATAAAATGGTGAAATGGCTCAAATATATTAGGGGGAGTCCCTCTAATATGTTTCTTGGTGATTTCCTTTATATTCTAATGGTTTTTGTGTGTTCTTTATTCATTGGTTGCAGTGCTTGGTTGAAGAGAGTGTGGGCATGGAGAAAGAGGAAGTTTTCAAGAAGAGTAGAAGTAGGATCAAGGTAAGGGGGAGTTTGTTTCATATTTATAAGTTGGTACTCTCCTATTTTTTGTATTTTAATGTCCTTAATATCAGATTGTGCCCACTTTGTCATTGTGTCAAAGGGGGAGAAAGTTCCTATTATGAGAGTGCTTGAAAAGAGAGAAGGAAGGTGCATTGTATATTGCTATATGATGGTTGTTGACATAAATAACAAAGGGGGATATTGTTAGATAATTATAAATTATTTTTTTATGATGTAATTAAGGTGTACAGGTGAGTTGATGAAGTGCCTTTATAGTCTATGTGATAATGACAAAGTGTGCAATGTGCTTGTCCTAGTATGCTTGGTTGATCTTTTATTTTGGCATGGTTATAGATATTTAAGGATGATTATGGAGTATTAATAATGTGTAAAATGTCCCTAATATTTTTATAATATTTGAGTGATTGTGTTCATAATTGGATTTCATCTGATTGATCATTATTATCATCTAGACATTCTGGGTCTAGTGATAGAAAATCTGAGTAGGTAGTTTGATGATGTCAACATTGGCACATGTGGATGAGTTAGGGGGATTTGGTAATATGGTTGTGATCAAAGTATTCCATATTTTATTTTTTATATAAGTGTATCAAAATATATGCAAGTGAAAATTTTGGCTCCCAAGCATTTTGATACTATTTTCCCATACCCAAATTTGCAATGAGGTAAGAAGAGTTGAGTAAGCATATTGATGAAGTTATATCTCACACATGTGGATATTTAAAGAGAAGGTGATCATATGGGTTTTTTTATTTTTATTCCTAGTTTATTTTCAATAAATTTCAATTCAATTACTAAAGCGAGTCAAAATATATGCATGTGCAAAGTTGGCCTTCAAGACATGTTTTTGACATAGTTGGCTCTGTGAATAGATAAATATGAGTGAGAATTTTAATGTCATTATATCTCACATGTTTGAGGGTTATGAGATAGTATTAAAACATGGTTGGATTATAATATTTTAGGATATCATATGGTCCAATTTTCATAACATGCATTTAATCGAAGCAAAAAATATGGAGGTGCAGAGTTGACCTTCTAAGTAGATAAGTAATGGTCTCCTTACTTGGTCTATTTTGCACAATGTTAAAGATTAGGACCAGATGGATATATAATGGATTGAATATAATAATATATATAATATATGTTAGGTTGTGGAGCTAAAAGCTTCACTGATGTAGACACGGAGAAGGCCATTGGAGGGGTTGCTGAAGGTTGCTGAGCGTCAGAGTAACCAGCGTCGGTCTGATCAGCGGACGTCGGCAGAACAGTGAAGAGAAGCAACCGACGTCGGTCATGGGTTGGCCGGTGTCGGTCACCTCCAGGCAGACAGGGACCGACGTCGGTCACCTATGTGGTTCGACTGCAAGCTTATTACGGGCAGTTAGCTAACGAACCAAGTGTTTGCATGATTAGAGCTATTTTTAGATTGAGAGATGTGGATCTAATTATTGTAATTAGATGTCTAATTATTGTTTAGATGAGATCTATATAATAGACTCATGGTTTTATTGGAAAAGTTGTTCTAGTTTGAGTTGAGCAAATTTTGTTCCTTCCATGTGTGAGGTGAGCAAGGGTGTTCCTCCTAGTTCCACAGTACCAAGTGTAGGTGCTGGATTGGAGAATCAGCAGGGTTCTTCATGTATGTAAGATCTTGGTCACAGGTGCATGGCCTATATAAGAGATCTACATGGTAAGTAAGATCATTGATCTGCAGGTGTATGTGTATGCAAGGTCAAGGTTCACAGGTGTGCAGAACTGGGTTGATTTGTAGGTGTGCAGGATCATATAGGACAACAACACAACAGGGAACAGTATCAGGCAGGATCTACTTGGAGTACAGGTGTGTACTCGGATAGAGCAAAGAGAAAGGCAAGGGAGTTCCTTCCATAAGTATGGTCTGTTGAATTGCAGGTTGTTTTAGGTTCATGGGAGATCTACTTGAAGTACCTTGAGTACTTGTGGAGCACGTGGAGTGCTTGTGGAGTGCATGGAGCACTTGTGGTGTGTGTGGAGCACGGGAGGTGAACACCAACTCTGTATTTGAGTTGGGTGTTGGGACCTGAGAGGGAGAGCTTTGGGGAGAAGAATTATTGTTCACTTGAGGTGTGGCGAGCCTCTGAAGAGGTGGTGGAGAAGAAGTGGCATCTTCTTTATTGTATTCTTTTCTATATAAAGTGTTAATACAAGTTGTGTATTGTCTCTCATATCATGTGTTATTCTGAATTCTAGTTACTTGGTGAATCTGGTTAATTTCTGCATATTAAGTTGCTTGGTTTGGTAATCAATTGTGTGCTTCCGGTTTATTCCCAACACGTGGTATCAGAGCTAAGGTTGCAGGAAGCAGGTTTTGTGTTTGGTTACAGGGCACTCTCAAGGGTTTTTGATCGAGTGGGAGTAGAGCAACAGCAGATCAAAGTAAGCTAAGAATGGAGGAGTTGAAAAGCATAGATGGTTACTCACGGTCCTATGGAAAGAAAGAGCAGGTAAAAGATTATTGTTGGTTGGTAACAGATCAGCATGAAGAAACTGAAGAAGCAGATGTAGCAGGTGTTGTTGCACAGGATGCTCTGGGAGGTTTCTTGGATAAAGTTGAATCTTGGATAAAAGATTTGGTTGCCTCTTTCCATGCAGCCCCAGGTAGAGGAGCTGGTAAGCCTTGCCAAATAATTGGCAAAGGGGAAGTGAAGCTGAAATTGCAGGCGGCCAACACACAGGCGTTGATGAAGGTCATGCAGGTCCCAGGTTTGGAGATATGGCTAATTTCTTCAGAAAGATTGGGTGATGAGAGATGCACAAGAACTCTCACAGTGGATGCACTTGAATTAGCTGGTGGTAAGAAAATAAGTACTCTTTATCTACCTGTTAATATTATTGATTCTTCTTCTGTTGTGGAGACGTGGCTTCGTAGGCTTGGTCACATGAGCAAGAAGGAGATGCATGTTCTTAAGCGGAAGACAGATATATTTGACAGGCTTAAGAACTGGAAAGCCTTGGTGTTCTTGGAGGAGATGGCAGACAGAACCCAGTGGATGTGGCTGGATACTTCTGAGCAGGGCAGTTTGGACATGGGTATTGATTCAAAGGAGCTCGCGGGTAAAAAGTCATCACTCACAGGCGAACACAGGTACCAGCGTCGGTAAGGAGGAACTGGCGTCGAACAGACAGGTGCCGATGTTGGTCATGTGTAGACCAAAGCCAGTGATGTCAGGCAGAGTAAGACTGATGTTGGTCAGGAGGACCGACATCGACAGTAGGTAAGATCGATGTCGGTCAGAGGACCGACGTCAGCAGCAGGGACACCGCAGGGTCGATAGTCAGGGACAGACGCATGGGAACCAACGTCAGTCAGATGCAGACTGTGGAGTGACCGAGGTCGATCACTGTAATGGATTTTGGGTGGACAGCACGCTGTCAAGGAGTCTCAAACACCCATACGAAGGACTGAAGACGTAAGTAGGCCCTCAAATTCATTATTCCTCTTCTTTATACATGTTGCTAATTGTAGATCATGAAGGATCCCGGAAACAGGTGTAAGCTTGGCATGGATGAGGATGTGATTCCTTGGAGGAGAACCAAACAGGTGTGTTTTGGTAGGGTTGCCAGTAGGTATGAAAACACAGAGATGAATGGATACCTTAGCTGAAGAATAGAGTGAACAGATACGTGAGACGGAAGACCAGGCATATGGTCTTGAGGAGCTGCAGGACAGTGGTACAGGTTTTGACAGGTGGAGGATGAAGCATAGCTTCAGTAAATGTCAGGGTAACTACTATGGTTTGCCTTACCAGGTGGATGATGAGTCATAACATCATTATGTTGCTGTATGTGGATAATATGCTAGTTAGCAGGGGTGTACATACAGGGTTTCGCTGAACTAAGGGTAAGATTAGTTCAGTGGCATGTCAGGTGGAGTTTGGAGCGATGAAATTCTTTGACATGGGAGACATGGAGATCACCGGTTGATTTTGTCTCGAGTGGGATCTGATGTGAATCAGGTGGTTGGCAAGGTTCAGGATGCAGAGCTGGAGCACACTAAGGGCTGGACAGGTACAGTGTCTAAAATCACATGAGGTCTAGTATAGACCTGAGTATTCCCATGCAGTGGGAGCTGTCAGAGAGTTAGGAGCCAATTCAGGGAAGTGGATTCTCAGGTATTTGAGAGGGACCAGCAGCAGGTATACATGCAAGGTCAGGACTTCACTACATGTGTTTGTAGGTTTGGATGTGGCAGGGTACTTGGATGACAGGAGGTACACCATGGGATGTGTGGTGGGCTGTCTTCAGGATTGATCTTGAAGAGGGATACAAACCAAGAAATAGATTAGATGGAGTACAGGTATAGGTACAGTGCAACTGTTTATCTCCAAGTGGGAGATTGTTAGGTTGTGGAGCTAAAAGCTTCACTGATGCAGACACGAAGAAGGCCATTGGAGGGGTTGCTGAAGGTTGCTAAGCATCAGAGCAACTGGCGACGGTCTGATCAGCCGACGTCGACAGAACAGTGAAGAGAAGCAACCGACGTCGGTCATGGGTCGGTCAGTGTCGGTCACCTCCAGGCAGATAGGGACCGATGTCGGTCGCCTATATGGTTTGACTGCGAGCTTATTACGGGTAGTTAGCTAACGAACCAAGTGTTTGCATGATTAGAGCTATTTTTAGATTGAGAGCTGTGAATTTAATTATTGTAATTAGATGTCTAATTATTGTTTGGATGATATCTATATAATAGACTCATGGTTGTATTGGAAAAGTTGTTCTAGTTTGAGTTGAGCAAAGTTTGTTCCTTCCGTGTGTGAGGTGAGCAAGGGTGTTCCTCCTAGTTCCACAGTACCAAGTGTAGGTGCTGGATTGGAGAATCAACAGGGTTCTTCATGTATGTAGGATCTTCGTCACAAGTGCATGGCCTATATAGGAGATCTACATGGTAGGTAAGATCGTTGATCTACAGGTGTATGTGTATGCAAGGTTAAGGTTCATAGGTGTGCAGAACTGGGTTGATTTGTAGGTGTGAAGGATCATATAGGACAGCAACACAACAAGGAGCAGTATCTACTTGGAGTACAGGTGTGTACTTGGATAGAGCAAAGAGGAAGGCAAGGGAGTTCCTTCCATAAGTATGGTCTGTTGAATTGCAAGTTCATGGGAGATCTACTTGAAGTACCTTGAGTACTTGTGGAGCACGTGGAGTGCTTGTGGAGTGCGTGGAGCACTTGTGGTGTGCGTGGAGCACGGGAGGTGAACACCAACTCTGTATTTGAGTTGGGTGTTGTGACCTGAGAGGGAGAGCTTTGGGGAGAAGAATTACTATTCACTTGAGGTGTGGCGAGCCTCTGAAGAGGTGGTGGAGAAGAAGTGGCATCTTATTTATTGTATTCTTTTCTGTATAAAGTGTTAATACAAGTTGTGTATTATCTCTCATATCATGTGTTATTCTAAATTCTAGTTACTTGGTGAATCTGGTTAATTTCTGCGTATTAAGTTGCTTGGTTTGGTAATCAATTGTGTGCTTCCGGTTTATTCCCAACACGTGGTATCAGAGCTAAGGTTGCAGGAAGTAAGTTTTATGTTTGGTTACAGGGCACTCTCAGGGGTTTCTGATCGAGTGGGAGTAGAGCAAATTCAGATCAAAGTAAGCTAAGAATGGAGGAGTTGAAAAGCACAGATGGTTACTCACGGTCCTATGGAAAGAAAGAGTAGGTAAAAGATTATTGTTGGTTGGTAGCAGATCAGCATGAAGAAACTGAAGAAGCAGATGTAGCAGGTGTTGTTGCACAGGATGCTCTGGGAGGTTTCTTGGATAACGTTGAATCTTGGATAAAAGATTCGGTTGCCTCTTTCCATGCAGCCCCAGGTAGAGGAGCTGGTAAGCCTTGCCAAAGAATTGGCAAAGGGGAAGTGAAGCTGAAATTGTAGGCTACCAACACACAGGCGTTGATGAAGGTCATGCAGGTCCCAGGTTTGGAGATATGGCTAATTTCTTCAGAAAGATTGGGTGATTAGAGATGCACAAGAACTCTCACAGCGGATGCACTTGAATTAGCTAGTGGTAAGAAAATAGGTACTCTTTGTCTACCTATTAATATTACTGATTATTCTTCTGTTGTGGAGACGTGGCTTCGTAGGCTTGGTCACATGAGCACGAAGGAGATGCATGTTCTTAAGTGGAAGACAGATATATTTGACAGGCTTAAGAACTGGAAAGCCTTGGTGTTCTTAGAGGAGATGGCAGACAGAACCCAGTGGATGTGGCTGGATACTTCTGAGCAGGGCAGTTTGGACATGGGTATTGATTCAAAGGAGCTCGCGGGTAAAAAGTCATCACTCACAGGTGAACACAGGTACCAGCCTCGGTCAGGAGGAACCGGCGTCGAACAGACAGGTGCCGATGTCTGTCATGTGCAGACCGAAGCTGGCGATGTCGGGCAGGGTTAGACCGATGTCAGTCAGGAAGATTAATGTCGGCAGTAGGTAAGACCGATGTCGGTCAGAGGACCGACGTCGGCAGTAGGGACACCGTAGGGTCGGTAGTCAGGGACAGACACATGGTAACCGACGTCGGTCAGATGCAGACTGTGGAGTGACTGAGGTCGGTCACTGTAATGGATTTTGGGTGACCACAACACTGTCAAGGAGTCTCAAACACCCATATGGAGGGCTAAAGACGTAAGTAGGCCCTCAAATTTGTTGTTCCTCTTCTTTATACATGTTGCTGATTGTAGAGCAGGAAGGATCCAGGAAACAAATGTGAGCTTGGCATGGATGAGGATGTGATTCCTTGGAGGAGAACCAAACAGGTGTGTTTTGGTAGGGTTGCCAGTAGGTATGAAAACACAAAGACGAATGGATACCTTAGCTGAAGAATAGAGTGAACGGATACGTGAGACGAAAGACCAGGCATACGGTCTTGAGGAGCTGCAGGACAGTGGTACAGGTTTTGACAGGTGGAGGATGAAGCATGGCTTCAGTCAATGTTAGGGTAACTACTATGGTTTGCCTTACCAGGTGGATGATGAGTCATGACATCATTTTGTTGCTGTATGTGGATAGTATGCTAGCTAGCAGGGGTGTACATACAGGGTTTCGCTAAGCTAAGGGTAAGATCAGTTTAGTGGCATGTCAGGAGGAGTTTGGAGCAGTGAAATTCTTTGACATGGGAGACATGGAGATCACCGGTTGATTTTGTCTTAAGTGGGAGCTGATGTGAATCAGGTGGTTTGCGAGGTTCAAGATGCAGAGTCGGAGCACACTAAGGGCTGGACAGGTACAATGTCCAAAATCACATGAGGTCTGGTATAGACCTGAGTATTCCCATGTAGTGGGAGCTCTCAGAGAGTTAGGAACCAATTCGAGGAAGCGGATTCTTAGGTGTTTGAGAGGGACCAGCAGCAGGTATACATGCAAGGTCAGGACTTCACTACATGTGTTTGTAGGTTCGGATGTGGCAGGGTACTTGGATGACAGGAGGTACACCACGGGATGTGTGGTGGGTTGTCTTCAGGATTGATCTTGAAGAGGGATACAAACCAGGAAACATATTAGATAGAGTACAGGTACAAGTACAGTGCAACTGTTTATCTCAAAGTGGGAGATTGTTAGGTTGTGGAGCTAAAATCTTCACTGATGCAGACACGGAGAAGGCCATTGGAGGGGTTGCTGAAGGTTGCTGAGCGTCAGAGCAACCGGCATCGGTCTGATTAGCTGACATCGGTAGAACAGTGAAGAGAAGCAACCGATGTCGGTCATGGGTCGGCCGGCGTCGGTCAGCTCCAGGCAGACAGGGACTGACATCGATCACCTGTGTGGTTCGACTGCGAGCTTATTACGGGCAGTAGCTAACGAACCAAGTGTTTGCATGATTAGAGCTATTTTTAGACTGAGAGCTGCGGATCTAATTATTTTAATTAGATGTCTAATTATTGTTTGGATGAGATCTATATAATAGACTCATGGTTGTATTGGGAAAGTTGTTCTAGTTTGAGCTGAGCAAATTTTGTTCCTTCCGTGTGTGAGGTGAGCAAGGGTGTTCCTCCTAGTTCCACAGTACCAAGTGTAGGTGCTGGATTGGAGAATCAGCAGGGTTCTTCATGTATGTAGGATCTTGGTCACAGGTGCATGGCCTATATAGGAGATCTACATGGTAAGTAAGATCGTTGATCTCTAGGTGTATGTGTATGCAAGGTCAAGGTTCACAGGTGTGCAGAACCGGGTTGATTTGCAGGTGTGCAGGATCATATAGGATAGCAACACAATAGGGAGCAGTATCAGGCAGGATCTACTTGGAGTACAGGTGTGTAATCAGATAGAGCAAAGAGGAAGGCAAGGGAGTTCCTTCCATAAGTATGGTCTATTGAATTGCAGGTTCATGGGAGATCTACTTGAAGTACCTTGAGTACTTGTGGAGCACGTGGAGTTCTTGTGGAGTGCGTGGAGCACTTGTGGTGTGCGTGGAGCATGGGAGGTGAACACCAACTCTGTATTTGAGTTAGGTGTTGGGACCTGAGAGGGAGAGCTTTGGGGAGAAGAATTACTGTTCACTTGAGGTGTGGGGAGCCTCTGAAGAGGTGGTGGAGAAGAAGTGGCATATTTTTTATTATATTCTTTTCTGTATAAAGTGTTAATACAAGTTGTGTATTGTCTCTCATATCATGTGTTATTCTGAATTCTAGTTACTTGGTGAATCTGGTTAATTTTTGCATATTAAGTTGCTTGGTTTGGTAATCAATTGTGTGCTTCCGGTTTATTCCCAACACGTGGTATCAGAGCTAAGGTTGTAAGAAGCAGGTTTTGTGTTTGGTTATAGGGCACTCTCAGGGGTTTTTGATCGAGTGGGAGTAGAGCAACAGCAGATCAAAGTAAGCTAAGAATAGAGGAGTTGAAAAGCACAGATGGTTACTCACGGTCCTATGGAAAGAAAGAGCAGGTAAAAGATTATTGTTGGTTGGTAGCAGATCAACATAAAGAAATTGAAGAAGCAGATGTAGCAGGTATTGTTGCATAGGATGCTCTGGGAGGTTTCTTGGATAAAGTTGAATCTTGGATAAAAGATTCGGTTGCCTCTTTCCATGCAGCCCCAGGTAGAGGAGCTGGTAAGCCTTGCCAAATAATTGGCAAAGGGGAAGTGAAGCTGAAATTGCAGGTGGCCAACACACAGACATTGATGAAGGTCATGCAGGTCCCAGGTTTGGAGATATGGCTAATTTCTTCAGAAATATTGGGTGATGAGAGATGCAAAAGAACTCTCACAGCGGATGCACTTGAATTAGCTGGTGGTAAGAAAATAGGTACTCTTTATCTACCTATTAATATTACTGATTATTCTTCTGTTGCGGAGACGTGGCTTCGTAGGCTTGGTCACATGAGCACGAAGGAGATGCATGTTCTTAAGCGGAAGACAGATATATTTGACAGGCTTAAGAAATGGAAAGCCTTGGTGTTCTTGGAGGAGATGGCGGACAGAACCCAGTGGATGTGGCTGGATACTTCTGAGCAAGGCAGTTTGGACATGGGTATTGATTCAAAGGAGCTCATGGGTAAAAATTCATCACTCACAGGCGAACACAGGTACTGGCGTTGGTCAAGAAGAACCGGCATCGAACAGACAGGTGCCGATGTCGGTCATGTGCAGACTGAAGCCAGCAATGTCAGGCAGGGTAAGACTGACATCGGTCAGGAGGATCGACATCGACAGTAGGTAAGACCGATGTCTGTTAGAGGACCGACGTCGGTAGCAGGGACACCGCAGGGTCGGTAGTCAGGGACAGATGCATGGTAACTGACGTCGGTCGGATGCAGACTGTGGAGTGATCGAGGTCGGTCACTGTAACGGATTTTAGGTGGACAGCACGCTGTCAAGGAGTCTCAAACACCCATACGGAGGACTGAAGACGTAAGTAGGCCCTCAAATTCGTTTTTCCTCTTCTTTATACATGTTGATGATTGTAGAGCAGGAAGGATCCATGAAACAAGTGTGAGCTTGGCATGGATGAGGATGCGATTCCTTGGAGGAGAACCAAACATGTGTGTTTTGGTAGGGTTGCCAGCAGGTATGAAAACACAGAGATGAATGGATACCTTAGCTGAAGAATAGAGTGAATGGATACGTGAGACGAAAGACCAGGCATATGGTCTTGAGGAGCTGCAGGATAGTGGTACAAGTTTTCATAGGTGGAGGATGAAGCATGGCTTCAGTCAATGTCAACGTAACTACTGTGGTTTGCCTTACCAGGTGGATGATGAGTCATGACATCATTCTGTTGCTGTATGTGGATAGTATGCTAGCTAGTAGGGGTGTACATACAGGGTTTCGCTGAGCTAAGGGTAAGATTAGTTTAGTGGCATGTTAGGAGGAGTTTGGAGCAGCGAAATTCTTTGACATGGGAGACATGGAGATCACCGGTTGATTTTGTCTCGAGTGGGAGCTGATGTGAATCAGGTGGTTGGCGAGGTTTAGGATGCAGAGCCGGAGCACACTAAGGGCTGGATAAGTACAGTGTCTGAAATCACATGAGGTCTGGTATAGACTTGAGTATTCCCATGTAGTGGGAGCTGTCAGAGAGTTAGGAGCCAATTCAGGGAAGTGGATTCTCAGGTATTTGAGAGGGACTAGTAGCAGGTATACATGCAGGGTCAGGACTTCACTACATGTGTTTGTAGGTTTGGATGTGGCAGGGTACTTGGATGACAGGAGGTACACCACAAGATGTGTGGTGGGTTGTCTTCAGGATTGATCTTGAAGAGGGATACAAACCAGGAAATAGATTAGATGGAGTACAGGTACAGGTATAATGTAGCTATTTATCTCTAAGTGGGAGATTGTTAGGTTGTTGAGCTAAAAGCTTCACTGATGCAGACATGGAGAAGGCCATTGGAGGGGTTGCTGAAGGTTGCTGAGTGTCAGAGCAACCGGCATCGGTCTGATCAGCTGACGTCGACAGAACAGTGAAGAGAAGCAACTGACGTCGGTCATGGGTCGGCCGGCGTTGGTCACCTCCAGGCAGATAGGGACCGACGTTGGTCACCTATGTGGTTCGACTGTGAGCTTATTACGGGCAGTTAGCTAACAAACCAAGTGTTTGCATGATTAGAGCTATTTTTAGACTGAGAGCTGCGGATCTAATTATTGTAATTAGATGTCTAATTATTGTTTGGATGAGATCTATATAATAGACTCATGGTTGTATTGGAAAAGTTGTTCTAGTTTGAGTTGAGAAAAGTTTGTTCCTTCTGTGTGTGAGGTGAGCAAGGGTGTTTCTCCTAGTTCCACAGTACGAAGTGTAGGTGCTGGATTGGAGAATCAGCAGGGTTCTTCATGTATGTAGGATCTTGGTCACAGGTGCATGGCCTATATAGGAGATCTACATGGTAAGTAAGATCATTGATCTGTAGGTGTATGTGTATGCAAGATCAAGGTTCACAAGTGTGCAGAACCGGGTTGATTTGATAGTGTGCAGGATCATATAGGACAGCAACACAATAGGGAGCAGTATCAGGCAGGATCTACTTGGAGTACAGGTGTGTACTCGGATAGAGCAAAGAGGAAGGCAAGGGAGTTCCTTCCATAAGTATGGTCTGTTGAATTATAGGTTGTTGCAGGTTCATGGGAGATCTACTTGAAGTACCTTGAGTACTTGTGGAACACGTGGAATGGTTGTGGAGTGTGTGGAGCACTTGTGGTGTGCGTGGAGCACGGGAGGTGAACACCAACTCTGTATTTGAGTTGGGTGTTGGGACCTGAGAGGGAGACCTTTGGGGAGAAGAATAACTGTTCACTTGAGGTGTTGCGAGCCTCTGAAGAGGTGGTGGAGAAGAAGTGGCATCTTCTTTATTGTATTCTTTTCTGTATAAAGTGTTAATACAAGTTGTGTATTGTCTCTCATATCATGTGTTATTCTGAATTCTAGTTACTTGGTGAATCTAGTTAATTTCTGCATATTAAGTTGCTTGGTTTGGTAATCAATTGTGTGCTTCTGTTTTATTCCCAACACGTGGTATCAGAGCTAAGGTTGCAGGAAGCAGGTTTTGTGTTTGGTTACAGGGCACTCTCAGGAGTTTCTGATCGAGTGGGAGTAGAGAAACAGCAGATCAAATTAAGCTAAGAATGGAAGAGTTGAAAAGCACAGATGGTTACTCACGGTCCTATGGAAAGAAAGAGCAGGTAAAAGATTATTGTTGGTTGGTAGCAGATCAGCATGAAGAAACTGAAGAAGCAGATGTAGTAGGTGTTGTTGCACAGGATGCTCTAGGAGGTTTCTTGGATAAAGTTGAATCTTAGATAAAAGATTCAGTTGCCTCTTTCCATGCAGCCCCAGGTAGAGGAGCTGGTAAGCCTTGCCAAAGAATTGGCAAAGGGGAAGTGAAGCTAAAATTGCAGGCGGCCAACACACAGGCGTTGATGAAGGTCATGCAGGTCCCAGGTTTGGAGATATGGCTAATTTCTTCAGAAAGATTGGGTGATGAGAGATGCACAAGAACTCTCATAGCAGATGCACTTGAATTAGCTGGTGGTAAGAAAATATGTACTCTTTATCTACCTGTTAATATTACTAATTCTTCTTCTGTTGCAGAGACGTGGCTTTGTAGGCTTGGTCACATGAGCAGGAAGGAGATGCATGTTGTTAAGCGGAAGATAGATATATTTGACAGGCTTAAGAACTAGAAAGCCTTGGTGTTCTTGGAGGAGATGGCGGATAGAACCCAGTGGATGTGGCTGGATACTTCTGAGCAGGGCAGTTTGGTCATGGGTATTGATTCAAAGGACCTCGCGGGTAAAAAGTCATCACTCACAGGCGAACACAGGTACCAGCGTCGGTCAGGAGGAATCAGCGTCGAAAAGACAGGTGCCGATGTCGGTCATGTGCAGACCGAAGCTGGCGATGTCAGGTAGGGTAAGACCGACGTCAGTCAGGAGGATCAACGTCGGTAGTAGGTAAGACCAATGTCAGTCAGAGGACCGACGTCGGCAGCAGGGACACCACAGGGTCGGTAGTCAGGGACAGATGCATGGGAATCGACGTCGGTCGGATGCAGACTGTGGAGTGATCGAGGTTAGTCACTGTAACAAATTTTGGGTGGACAACACGCTGTCAAGGAGTCTCAAACACCCATACGGAGGATTGAAGACGTAAGTAGGCCCTCAAATTTGTTGTTCCTCTTCTTTATACATGTTGCTGATTGTAGAGCAGGAAGGATCCAGGAAACATGTGTGAGCTTGGCATGGATGAGGATGTGATTCCTTGGAGGAGAACCAAATAGGTGTGTTTTGGTAGGGTTGCCAGCAGGTATGAAAACATAGAGATGAATGGATACCTTTGCTGAAGAATAGAGTGAATGGATACCTGAGATGGAAGACCAGGCATATGGTCTTGAGGAGCTGCAGGACAGTGGTATAGGTTTTGACAGGTGGAGGACGAAGCATGGCTTCAGTCAATGTCAGGGTAACTATTGTGGTTTGCCTTACCAGGTGGATGATGAGTCATGACATCATTCTGCTGCTGTATGTGGATAGTATGATAGCTAGCAGGGGTGTACATACAGGGTTTTGCTAAGCTAAGGGTAAGATTAGTTCAGTGGCATGTCAGGAGGAGTTTGGAGTAGAAAAATTATTTGACATGGGAGACATGGAGATCACCGGTTGATTTTGTCTCGAGTGGGAGCTGATGTGAATCAAGTGGTTGGCGAGGTTTAGGATGCAGAGCCGGAGCACACTAAGGGCTGGACAGGTACAGTGTCCAAAATCACATGAGGTCTGGTATAGACCTGAGTATTCCCATGCAGTGGGAGCTGTCAGAGAGTTGGGAGCCAATTCAGGGAAATGGATTCTCAGGTATTTGAGAGGGACCATCAACAGGTATACATGCAGGTTCAAGACTTCACTACATGTGTTTGTAGGTTTGGATGTGGCAGGGTACTTGGATGACAGGAGGTACACCACAGGATGTGTGGTGGGTTGTCTTCAGGATTGATCTTGAAGAGGGATACAAACTAATAAATAGATTAGATGGAGTATAGGTATAGGTACAGTGTAGCTGTTTATCTCCAAGTGGGAGATTGTTAGGTTGTGGAGCTAAAATCTTCACTGATGCAGACATGGAGAAGGCCATTGGAGGGGTTACTAAAGCTTGTTGAGCCTCAGAGCAATCGGCATCAGTCTGATCAGCCGACGTCGGCAGAACAGTGAAGAGAAGCAACCGATGTCGGTCATGGGTCGGCCGGCGTCGGTCACCTCCAGGCAGACAGGGACCGACGTCGGTTGCCTATGTGGTTCGACTACGAGCTTATTACGGGCAGTTAGCTAACGAACCAAGTGTTTGCATGATTAGAGCTATTTTTAGACTGAGAGCTGTAGATCTAATTATTGTAATTAGATGTCTAATTATTGTTTGGATGAGATCTATATAATAGACTCATGGTTGTATTGGAAAAGTTGTTTTAGTTTGAGTTGAGCAAAGTTTGTTCCTTTCGTGTGTGAGGTGAGCAAGGGTGTTCCTCCTAGTTCCACAGTACCAAGTGTAGGTGCTAGATTGGAGAATTAGCAGGGTTCTTCATGTATGTAGGATCTTGGTCACAGGTGCATGGCCTATATAGGAGATCTACATGGTAATTAAGATCGTTGATCTACAGGTGTATGTGTATGCAAGGTCAAGGTTCACAGGTGTGCAGAACCAGGTTGATTTGGAGGTGTGCAGGATCATATAGGACAACAACACAATAGGGAGCAGTATCAGGCAGGATCTACTTGGAGTACAGGTGTGTACTCGGATAGAGCAAAGATGAAGGCAAGGGAGTTCCTTCCATAAGTATGGTCTGTTGAATTGCAGGTTCATGGGAGATCTACTTGAAGTACCTTGAGTACTTGTGGAGCACGCGGAGTGGTTGTGGAGAGCATGGAGCACTTGTGATGTGCATGGAACACGGGAGGTGAACACCAACTCTGTATTTGAGTTGGGTGTTGGGAGCTGAGAGGGAGAGCTTTGGGGAGAAGAATTACTGTTCACTTGAGGTGTGGCGAGCCTCTGAAGAGGTGGTGGAGAAGAAGTGGCATCTTCTTTATTGTATTCTTTTCTGTATAAAGTGTTAATACAAGTTGTGTATTGTCTCTCATATCCTGTGTTATTCTGAATTTTAGTTACTTGGTGAATCTGGTTAATTTCTGCATATTAAGTTGCTTGGTTTGGTAATCAATTGTGTGCTTCCAATTTATACCCAACACGTGGTATCAGAGCTAAGGTTGTAGAAAGCAGGTTTTGTGTTTGGTTACAGGGCACTCTCAGGGGTTTTTGATCAAGTGGGAGTAGAGCAACAGCAGATCAAAGTAAGCTAAGAATGGAGGAGTTGAAAAGCACAGATGGTTACTCACGGTCCTATGGAAAGAAAGAGCAGGTAAAAGATTATTGTTGGTTGGTAGCAGATCAGCATGAAGAAACTGAAGAAGCAGATGTAGCAGGTGTTGTTGCACAGGATGCTCTGGGAGGTTTCTTGGATAATGTTGAATCTTGGATAAAAGATTTGGTTGCCTCTTTCCATGCAGCCCCAGGTAGAGGAGCTGGTAAGCCTTGCCAAAGAATTGGCAAAGGGGAAGTGAAGCTGAAATTGCAGGCGGCCAACACACAGGCATTGATGAAGGTCATGCAGGTCCTAGGTTTGGAGATATGGCTAATTTCTTTAGAAAGATTGGGTGATGAGAGATGCACAAGAACTCTCACAGCGGATGTACTTGAATTAACTGGTGGTAAGAAAATAGGTACTCTTTATCTACCTGTTAATATTACTGATTCTTCTTCTGTTGCAAAGAGGTGGCTTCGTAGGCTTGGTCACATGAGCAGGAAGGAGATGCATGTTCTTAAGCGGAAGACAGATATATTTGACAGGCTTAAGAACTGGAAAGCCTTGGTGTTCTTGGAGGAGATGGCAGACAAAACCCAGTGGATGTGGCTGGATACTTCTGAGCAGGGCAGTTTGGACATGGGTATTGATTCAAAGGAGCTCGCAGGTAAAAAGTCATCACTCACAGGTGAACACAGGTACCGGCATCGATCAGGAGGAACTGGTGTCGAACAGACAGGTGTCGATGTCGGTCATGTGCAGACCGAAGCCGGCGATGTTGGGCAGGGTAAGACCGATGTCGGTCAGGAGGACTGACGTCGGCAGTAGGTAAGACTGATGTCGGTCAGAGGACCGACGTCGGCAGCAGGGACACCATAGGGTCGGTAGTAAGGGACAGACGCATGGGAACCGACGTCGGTCAGATGCAGATTGTGAAGTGACCGAGGTCGGTCACTGTAACAGATTTTGGGTGGATAGCACGTTGTCAAGGAGTCTCAAACACCCATACGGAGGACTGAAGACGTAAGTAGGCCCTCAAATTCATTGTTCCTCTTCTTTATACATGTTGCTGATTGTAGAGCAGGAAGGATCTAGGAAACAGGTGTGAGCTTGGCATGGATGAGGATGTGATTCCTTAGAGGAGAACCAAATAGGTGTGTTTTGGTAGGGTTGCCAGCAGGTATGAGAACACAGAGATGAATGGATACCTTAGCTGAAGAATAGAGTGAACGGATACGTGAGACGGAAGACCAGGCATATGGTCTTGAGGAGCTGCAGGACAGTGGTATAGGTTTTGACAGGTGGAGGACGAAGCATGGCTTCAGTCAATGTCAGGGTAACTACTGTGGTTTGCCTTACCAGGTGGATGATGAGTCATGACATCATTCTGTTGCTGTATGTGGATAGTATGCTAGCTAGCAGGGGTGTACATATAGGGTTTCATTGAGCTAAGGGTAAGATTAGTTTAGTGGCATGTCAGGAGGAGTTTGGAGCAGCAAAATTCTTTGACATGGGAGACATGGAGATCACCGGTTGATTTTGTCTCGAGTGGGAGCTGATGTGAATCAGGTGGTTGGCGAGGTTCAGGATGCAGAGCCAAAGCACACTAAGGGCTGGATAGGTACAGTGTCTGAAATCACATGAGGTCTGGTATAGACCTGAGTATTCCCATGCAGTGGGAGCTGTTAGAGAGTTAGGAGCCAATTCAGGGAAGTGGATTCTCAGGTATTTGAGAGGGACTAGCAACAGGTATACATGAAGGGTCAGGACTTCACTACATGTGTTTGTAGGTTCAGATGTGGCAGGGTACTTGGATGACAGGAGGTACACCATGAGATGTGTGGTGGGTTGTCTTCAGGATTGATCTTGAAGAGGGATACAAACCAAGAAATAGATTAGATGGAGTACAGGTATAGGTACAGTGCAGCTATTTATCTCCAAGTGGGATATTGTTAGGTTGTGGAGCTAAAAGCTTCATTGATGCAGACATAGAGAAGGCCATTGGAGGGGTTGCTGAAGGTTACTGAGCGTCAGAGCAACTGGCATCTGTTTGATCAGCCGATGTCGGCAGAACAGTGAAGAGAAGCAACCGACGTCAGTCATGGGTCGGCCGGCGTCGGTCACCTCTAGGTAGACAGGGACTGACGTCGGTCGCCTGTGTGGTTCAACTGTGAGCTTATTACGGGCAGTTAGCTAACGAACCAAGTGTTTGCATGATTAGAGCTATTTTTAGACTGAGAGCTGCGGATCTAATTATTGTAATTAGATGTCTAATTATTGTTTGGATGAGATCTATATAATAGACTCATGGTTGTATTGTAAAAGTTGTTCTGGTTTGAGTTGAGCAAAGTTTTTTCTTTCCGTGTGTGAGGTGAGCAAGGGTGTTCCTCCTATTTCCACAGTACCAATTGTAGGTGCTGGATTGGAAAATCAGTAGGGTTCTTCATTAATGTAGGATCTTGGTCACAGGTGCATGGCCTATATAGGAGATCTACATGGTAAGTAAGATCATTGATCTGCAGGTGTATGTGTATGCAAGGTCAAGGTTCACAGGTGTGTAGAACCGGGTTGATTTGCAGGTGTGCAGGATCATATAGGACAACAACACAACAGGGAGCAGTATCAAGCAGGATCTACTTGGAGTACAGGTGTGTACTCAGATAGAGCAAAGAGGAAGGCAAGGGAGTTCCTTCCATAAGTATGGTCTGTTGAATTGCAGGTTCATGGGAGATCTACTTGAAGTACCTTGAGTACTTGTGGAGCACGTGGAGTGCTTGTGGAGTGCGTGGAGCACTTGTGGTGTGCGTGGAGCACGGGAGGTGAACACCAACTCTGTATTTGAGTTGGGTGTTGGGACCTGAGAGGGAGAGCTTTGGGGAGAAGAATTACTATTCACTTGAGGTGTGGCGAGCCTCTGAAGAGGTGGTCGAGAAGAAGTGGCATCTTCTTTATTATATTCTTTTCTGTATAAAGTGTTAATACAAGTTGTGTATTGTCTCTCATATCATGTGTTATTCTGAATTCTAGTTACTTGGTGAATCTGGTTAATTTCCGCATATTAAGTTGCTTGGTTTGGTAATCAATTGTGTGCTTCCGGTTTATTCCCAACACGCGGTATCAGAGCTAAGGTTGCAGGAAGCAAGTTTTGTGTTTGGTTACAAGGAACTCTCAGGGGTTTCTGATCGAGTGGGAGTAGAGCAACTTCAGATCAAAGTAAGCTAAGAATGGAGGAGTTGAAAAGCACAGATGGTTACTCACGGTCCTATGGAAAGAAAGAGTAGGTAAAAGATTATTGTTGGTTGGTAGCAGATCAGCATGAAGAAACTGAAGAAGCAGATGTAGCAGGTGTTGTTGCACAGGATGCTCTGGGAGGTTTCTTGGATAAAGTTGAATCTTGGATAAAAGATTCGGTTGCCTCTTTCCATGCAGCCCCAGGTAGAGGAGCTGGTAAGCCTTGCCAAAGAATTGGCAAAGGGGAAGTGAAGCTGAAATTGCAGGCGGCCAACACACAGGCGTTGATGAAGGTCATGCAGGTCCCAGGTTTGGAGATATGGCTAATTTCTTCAGAAAGATTGGGTGATTAGAGATGCATAAGAACTCTCACAGCAGATGCACTTGAATTAGCTGGTGGTAAGAAAATAGGTACTTTTTATCTACCTGTTAATATTATTGATTCTTCTTCTGTTGTGGAGACGTGGCTTCGTAGGCTTGGTCACATGAGCAGGAAGGAGATGCATGTTCTTAAGCGGAAGATAGATATATTTGACAGGCTTAAGAACTGGAAAGCCTTGGTGTTCTTGGAGGAGATGGCAGATAGAACCCAGTGGATGTGGCTAGATACTTCTGAGCAGGGCAGTTTGGACATGGGTATTGATTCAAAGGAGCTCGCGGGTAAAAAGTCATCACTCACAGGCAAACACAGGTACCGGCATCGGTCAGGAGGAACCGGCATCAAACAGACAGGTGCCGATGTCAAGTAGGGTAAGACAGACGTCGGTCAGGAGGACCGACGTCGGCAGTAGGTAAGACCGATGTCGGTCAGAGGACCGACGTCGACAGCAGGGACACCACAGGTTTGGTAGTCAGGGACAGACGCATTGGAACCGACGTCAGTCAAATGCAGACTATGGAGTGACCGAGGTCGGTCATTGTAACAGATTTTGGGTGGACAGCAAGCTGTCAAGGAGTCTCAAACACCCATACGGAGGACTGAGGACGTAAGTAGGCCCTCAAATTCATTGTTCCTCTTCTTTATACATGTTGCTGATTGTAGAGCAGGAAGGATCCAGGAAACAGGTGTGAGCTTGGCATGGATGAGGATGTGATTCCTTGGAGGAGAACCAAATAGGTGTGTTTTGGTAGGGTTGCTAGCAGGTATGAAAACACAGAGACGAATGGATACCTTAGCTGAAGAATAGAGTGAATAGATATGTGAGACAGAAGACCAGGCATATGGTCTTGAGGAGCTGCAGGATAGTGGTACAGGTTTTGACAGGTGGAGGATGAAGCACGGCTTCAATCAATGTTAGGGTAACTACTGTGGTTTGCCTTACCAGGTGGATGATGAGTCATGACATTATTCTGTTGCTGTATGTGGATAGTATGCTACCTAGTAGGGGTGTACATATAGGGTTTCGCTGAGCTAAGGGTAAGATTAGTTCAGTGGCATGTCAGGAGGAGTTTGGAGCAGCAAAATTCTTTGACATGGGAGACATGGAGATGACCGGTTGATTTTGTCTCGAGTGGGAGCTGATGTGAATCAGGTGGTTGGTGAGGTTCAGGATGCAGAGCTAGAGCACACTAAGGGCTGGATAGGTACAGTGTCTGAAATCACATGAGATCTGGTATACACCTGAGTATTCCCATGCAGTGGGAGCTGTCAGAGAGTTAGGAGCCAATTCAGGGAAGTGGATTCTCAGGTATTTGAGAGGGACCAATAGCAGGTATACATGTAGGGTCAGGACTTCACTACATGTGTTTGTAGGTTTGGATGTGGCAGGGTACTTGGATGATAGGAGGTACACCATGGGATGTGTGGTGGGTTGTCTTCAGGATTGATCTTGAAGAGGGATACAAAACAGGAAATAGATTAGATGGAGTATAGGTATAGGTACAGTGCAACTGTTTATCTCCAAGTGGGAGATTGTTAGGTTGTGGAGCTAAAAGCTTCACTGATGCAGACACGGAGAAGGCCATTGGAAGGGTTGCTGAGCGTCAGAGCAACCTGCATCGGTCTGATCAGCCGACATCGGCAGAACAGTGAAGAGAAGCAACCGACGTCAATCATGGGTCGGCTGGCGTCGGTCACCTCCAGGCAGACTGGGACCAACGTCGATCACCTGTGTCATTCGACTGCGAGCTTATTACGGGTAGTTAACTAACAAACCAAGTGTTTGCATGATTAGAGCTATTTTTAGACTGAGAGCTGTAGATCTAATTATTGTAATTAGATGTCTAATTATTGTTTAGATGAGATCTATATAATAGACTCATGGTTGTATTGGAAAAGTTGTTCTAGTTTGAGTTGAGCAAAGTTTGTTCCTTCCGTGTGTGAGGTGAGCAAGGGTGTTCCTCCTAGTTCCACAATACCAAGTGTAGGTGCTTGATTGGAGAATCAACAGGGTTCTTCATGTATGTAGGATCTTGGTCACAGGTGAATGGCCTATATAGGAGATCTACATGGTAAGTAAGATCGTTGATCTGCAGGTGTATGTGTATGCAAGGTCAAGGTTCACAGGTGTGCAGAATCAAGTTGATTTTCAGGTGTGCAGGATCATATAGGACAGCAACACAACAGGGAGCAGTATCACGCAGGATCTACTTGGAGTACAGGTGTGTACTCAGATAGAGCAAAGAGGAAGGCAAGGGAATTCCTTCCATAAGTATGGTCTATTGAATTTCAGGTTGTTACAGGTTCATGGGAGATCTACTTGAAGTACCTTGAGTACTTGTGGAGCACGCGGAGTGATTGTGGAGTGCGTGGAGCACTTGTGGTGTGCGTGGAGCACGGGAGGTGAACACCAACTCTGTATTTGAGTTGGGTGTTGGGACCTGAGAGGGAGAGCTTTGGGGAGAAGAATTACTGTTCATTTGAGGTGTGGCGAGCCTCTGAAGAGGTGGTGGAGAAGAAGTGGCATCTTCTTTATTATATTCTTTTTTGTATAAAGTGTTAATACAAGTTGTGTATTGTCTCTCATATCATGTGTTATTCTAAATTCTAGTTACTTGGTGAATCTGGTTAATTTCCGCATATTAAGTTGCTTAGTTTGGTAATCAATTGTGTGATTCTGGTTTATTCCCAACACGTGGTATCAGAGCTAAGGTTGCAGGAAGCAGGTTTTGTGTTTGGTTACAGGGCACTCTCAAGGGTTTCTGATCGAGTGGGAGTAGAGTAACAGCAGATCAAAGTAAGCTAAGAATGGAGGAGTTGAAAAGCACAGATGGTTACTCACGGTCCTATGAAAAGAAAGAGTAGGTAAAAGATTATTGTTGGTTGGTAGCAGATCAACATGAAGAAACTAAAGAAGCAGATGTAGTAGGTGTTGTTGCACAGGATGCTCTGGGAGGTTTCTTGGATAAATTTGAATCTTGGATAAAAGATTCGGTTGCCTCTTTCCATGCAGCCCCAGGTAGAGGAGCTGGTAAGCCTTGCCAAAGAATTGGCAAAGGCGAAGTGAAGCTGAAATTGCAGGCGGCCAACACACAGGCATTGATGAAGGTCATGCAGGTCCCAAGTTTTGAGATATGGCTAATTTTTTTAGAAAGATTGGGTGATGAGAGATGCACAAGAACTCTCACAACGGATGCACTTGAATTAGCTGGTGGTAAGAAAACAAGTACTCTTTATCTACTTGTTAATATTACTGATTCTTCTTCTGTTGTGGAGACGTGGCTTCATAGGCTTGGTCACATGAGCAGGAAGGAGATGCATGTTCTTAAGCGGAAGACAGATATATTTGACAGGCTTAAGAACTGGAAAGCCTTGGTGTTCTTGGAGGAGATGGCAGAAAAAACCCAGTGGATGTGGCTGGATACTTCTGAGCAGGGCAGTTTGGACATGGGTATTGATTCAAAGGAGCTCGCGGGTAAAAATTCATCACTCACAGGTGAACACAGGTACTGGCGTCGGTCAGGAGGAACTGGTGTCGAACAGACAGGTGCCGATGTCGGTCATGTGCAGACCAAAGCCGACGATGTCAGGCAGGGTAAGACCGGCGTCGGTTAGGAGGACCGACGTCGACAATAGGTAAGACCGATGTCATTCAGAGGACAGCAACAGGGACACTACAGGGTCTGTAGTCAGGGACAGACGCATGGGAACCGACGTCGGTCGGATGCAGACAATGGAGTGACCGAGGTCGATCACTGTAACGGATTTTGGGTGGACAACACGCTGTCAAGGAGTCTCAAACACCCATACAGAGGACTGAAGACATAAGTAGGCCCTCAAATTTGTTGTTCCTCTTCTTTATACATGTTGCTGATTGTAGAGTAGGAAGGATCCAGGAAACAGGTGTGAGCTTGGCATGGATGAAGATGTGATTCCTTGGAGGAGAACCAAAGAGGTGTGTTTTGGTACGGTGGCCAGCAGGTATGAAAACACAGAGAAGAATGGATACCTTAGCTGAAGAATAGAGTGAACAGATACGTGAGACGGAAGACCAAGCATATGGTCTTGAGGAGCTGCAGGATAGTGGTACAGGTTTTGACAGGTGGAGGACGAAGCATGGCTTCAGTCAATGTCAGGGTAACTACTGTGGTTTGCCTTACCAGGTGGATGATGAGTCATGACATCATTCTATTGTTGTATGTGGATAGTATGCTAGCTAGCAGGGGTGTACATACAGGGTTTCGCTTAGCTAAGGGTAAGATTAGTTCAGTGGCATGTCAGGAGGAGTTTGGAGCAACGAAATTCTTTGACATGGGAGACATGGAGATCACCAGTTGATTTTGTCTCGAGTGGGAGCTGATGTGAATCAGGTGGTTGGCGAAGTTCAGGATGCAGAGCCAGAGCACACTAAGGGCTGGATAGGTACAGTGTCTGAAATCACATGAGGTCTGGTATAGACTTGAGTATTCCCATGCAGTGGGAGTTGTCAGAGAGTTAGGAGCCAATTCAGGGAAGTGGATTCTTAGGTATTTGAGAGGGACCAGCAGCAGGTATACATGTAGGGTAAGGACTTCACTACATGTGTTTGTAGGTTCGGATGTGGCAGGGTACTTGGATGACAGGAGGTACACCACGGGATGTGTGGTGGGCTGTCTTTAGGATTGATCTTGAAGAGGGATACAAACCAGGAAATAGATTAGACAGTGTATAGGTACAGGTACAGTGCAGTTTTTTATCTCCAAGTGGGAGATTTTTAGGTTGTGGAGCTAAAAGCTTCACTGATGCAGACACTGAGAAGGCCATTGGAGGGGTTGCTGAAGGTTGCTGAGCGTCAGAGCAATCGGCATCAGTCTGATCAGCCGACGTCGGTAGAATAGTGAAGAGAAGCAACCGACGTCGGTCATGGGTCAACCGGCATCGGTCACCTCCAGGCAGATAGGGACTGACGTCAGTCGCCTGTGTGGTTTGACTGCGAGCTTATTATGGGCAGTTAGCTAACGAACCAAGTGTTTGCATGATTAGAGCTATTTTTAGACTGAGAGCTGTGTATCTAATTATTGTAATTAGATGTCTAATTATTGTTTGGATGAGATCTATATAATAGACTCATGGTTGTATTGGAAAAGTTGTTCTAGTTTGAGTTGAGCAAAGTTTGTTCCTTTCGTGTGTGAGGTGAGCAAGGGTGTTCCTCCTAATTCCACAGTACCAAGTGTAGGTGCTGGATTGGAGAATCAGCAGGGTTCTTCATGTATGTAGGATCTTGGTCACAGGTGCATGGCCTATATAGGAGATCTACATGGTAAGTAAGATCATTGATCTGCAGGTGTATGTGTATGCAAGGTCAAGGTTCACAGGTGTGCAGAACCGGGTTGATTTGCAGGTGTGTAGGATCATATAGGACAGCAACACAACAGGGAGCAGTATCAGGCAGGATCTACTTGGAGTACAGGTGTGTACTCGGATAGAGCAAAGAGGAAGGCAAGGGAGTTCCTTCCATAAGTATGGTCTGTTGAATTGCAGGTTATTGCAGGTTCATGGGAGATCTACTTGAAGTACCTTGAGTACTTGTGGAGCACGTGGAGTGCTTGTGGAGTGCGTGGAGCACTTGTGGTGTGCGTGGAGCACGGGAGGTGAACACCAACTCTGTATTTGAGTTGGGTGTTGGGACCTGAGAGGGAGAGCTTTGGGGAGAAGAATTACTATTCACTTGAGGTGTGGCGAGCCTCTGAAGAGGTGGTGGAGAAGAAGTGGCATCTTCTTTATTGTATTCTTTTCTGTATAAAGTGTTAATACAAGTTGTGTATTGTCTCTCATATCATGTGTTATTCTGAATTCTAGTTACTTGGTGAATCTGGTTAATTTCTGCATATTAAGTTGCTTGGTTTGGTAATCAATTGTGTGCTTTCAGTTTATTCCCAACAATATATATGGTTCATATCAATTCAAATAGGTCAATGTGTTTGTTGGTTAACAAAGATAAAGATCAATCTCTTTAGAAAAAGATTAATAGAGTGTGTTTGTTCCAAGGACTCAAAAACCAATGAGATCAGGATAAATGCTCAATGGTTAATGGTATAAGTGTTCAAAGGAATGAAATGGTTCAAATTTTCATGATCATGGGGGTTTTGAGAAAGATCAAATGGTGAGTGATATAAGTTAAAGACTTGACTGATTGGCAGATATTGACAATGTGTGATGAGTTAATATTATAAGATTGCACGAGATAAGGTCAACATGTTCAAGGTTTAACATTTTATATTGGTGGAATATGTTTTAAAGGTAGATATTTGTCAAATAAGATTGATAGTGCATGTTTAATCTGAGTAGTGAATACTTGATATGATAGTATGGTGTTTGAAGTTTAACTATGACTATTTGAATTTTTCAAAGGAAAATAGCAATGTCTAGTTTTTGTGCCATATCTTTCAATATATGCAAAATTTGCTCATTTTGTAAAAATAAAAGTTTTATAGGACTCAAATTTGATAATAAAATTTTAATGTCTAATTGTATGTAAAAATAAAGATATTGATCTCCAAAGTTGATTGTGCATTTGACTATGTTCCACAACTAATCCAAAAAAAAAAATTGAGCTTGTGTTGATTTTGTTTCAATATCCCATGACAAATTGGATATTGGGGAGTGTTTTAGAATCCATGATGATTATATATGTGAATTATTAAGGTTTTAATAATCATATGAAGTATGAACAAAGGTTTAGAAGTCGATTGTGTATTTGTTCATGGTGACTGTGTGTACAAAATGTTGTTTGAGCAAATTAAGCTTTAGTAGAAGATTATTTTGGCAAATGTGATCACTAGAGGATGATAAAGGGATAATGTGGAATGGGTTAATCCTTTTTGAAGTTTTATTTTGTTATTATTTTGCTTGGATAAATGTCAAAGAGCTAAATGGGTCCCTATAGGACCTCAATGTGACTTAGGCCTATTTAAAAGAGAGTTGTGCTTAGGTGTGACCCATGTTAGATGCCTTAAGGGTGAAGGAATGTATTATGGCCAACATGGAAAGATTTTTGACTTAATAAATTTATGAATGATCTATATATAGTGAAACCAAATATGATGGTTTTAATACTTGGGAGTAGATGCTAAATATGAAGGCTTGTGTGAATGTGGAGCCAAGTAAAGGAGAGAACCTTTGAAAGAGAAGGTTTAGGTTAGTGAGGACCAGCAGAGAGTGAAGAGGATCAGACATGCTTGTCTAAGAAAGGTAATGAAGGTGATCACATAGGTCATTGGACCTAATAATCCTAGAAGAGGTAGAATGAGTGAGTATGCTCAAGAGGATATTTTGAGAGAGTGTGTATGGTAAGCGAAGTCATGGTGAAGGTTGTATGTGCTCAGTGAATGGGTTGAATGGTAGAGTAGGTTTATAATGTCATAACAATGTTTTTATAGGTTTTGTTATGTATGAGGAGAGGTAGAGTACCCAGTTGATGAGTTAATGAGTTGATTAGATTGAGGACTATGTGTACGACCTATAGGTCATATTTATGATGTCCAAAAAGTGCTCATGCAATTTGATGATATGCAAAGAGATATGAGAGTGAATATGATGAGAGTTTGAGATAAGGAGAGAGATTGTGGCATGCTTATGTGAGAGGATTGTATGAGATAGAGAGGATTTTTTATGTAGTGGTTTGACAATTAGAGATCCATCATCAGGTGTTTAAGACATCAATACTAAGGTGGAGGTGTTCAAAGGAGGGTCTAGAGGACTTGATATTACTTAGGGGTAGTTTCTCCTTGTGGAATAGGTGTTTCACTAAATGCCTTTGTTCAGGAGGATATGATCAAGATTTTTTGGTCTAAAGGAGTTAACCAGTCTCTTGTTTGTAAATTTTTATAGGATAATAGTCCATGTGTTATAGGCTTGAGAGTGGGTTTTATTCCTCATGAGGGATTCCCATAGGAACTATGTGTTATGTGTTTGATCTTGTGCATGCATTAAATGAATGATCTCTCTTGTTAATGTTGCTTGATCAAGCTAATATATGCTTATTATTTAATAGTTTTAAAGGATTAGAATTTCAATTGAAATATCTGGGCACACTAAATCACCCCCCTCTTATTGTTTGTACCTCTAATAGAACCAAGGTTTTTTAGTTCTCTATGCCTTAAGTTTTAGATCCTATATCTGGTGTGAAAGCTTGCAATCACTTGTAGAGACCATTGTGTGATTGATTTTTCCTTCAAAATCCTTAGTTATTTGACATGTGAAGAATAATGAAAATCAATGGGGAAAAGGGGTCAATGGTTGAAGTTGGGTGAAACCTCAACACCCCATTTGTTGAGTGTTGCCTATATATGAATACTTTTAAGAGGGATTAAATTTTAGGTATTTATCCTATGTTATGTTTGTGTGTGAATAAATGGTGAAATATTCTAGATGATATTGTAATATTTATGTGATTAGATTATTTAACCATGACTTATGACATGTGATATATACTCATACTTAAGCTCTAGGATAATAGGGCTATATGTAATTCAAATTGGGGAAAATAGATATTCTACTCTCAATGTGCAAGTGTAATTTTGGGTTTTTTTAGTGTAGATTCCTCTTATATGTCAAATGATTTTTAAAATGATTATATATTTGTGTAATTGAAAATCATTCAAATGGGGATTATTAAGGACATGGGCTGACCTTCTTATGGATTTGAAGTTAGTATAATAGTTGATATTTGTGGAAAAATAGGAGATGGAGGAAGGACACTAGAGTGATGTGCTATTATCCCATAGCGTACTCTTATCCAATAGGTGATTTTATTATGTTGAGTGTTAGGCAGGGCTAAAAATATGTCTAAATTTGACCAAAATAGGGTTAAGTTCATTCAAAGTTCATATCTCAGCATAGAAGAGTGTGTAAGGTGGTCAAAAGTGATCAAAATGGGCCCTATGATATATCTAGAGATAAGTATACAAAAGAATGGTCTCAATTCATGGTCTAGAGCTAAATTAAATTATAAATACACTTCAAATGTCTCAATTCATAGATTAAATAATTAATCACACTGTATACACCCTAAATTGTTCAATAAACCACACATATCATGTATTTTCATAATCCTCTTCATAGGAGACTCTGACTAGAGAATATGAGCTTCATTCGCATTAACCATGCATTTATTTTTGCTTGTCTTGGTCTTGTTTCTTTCTTTTGTAACCTTTTTGCTCATTACCAGTTATTTGGAACCTTTTGACCAGTGAATTTGCCTCATCCAAATAGTATTCCCCATGCCAATCCTATTCTTATAGGTCCAGAGCTTGTAAGATAAGATCACTAGAATTGGACAACAACGTCAAACACATGAGTGTCCCATTTTCAGCACTCCTATCCATATGAATTTTTAGCCCCAATGGTCATTTATCTTCACTTAACAAGTCCCTGACCCTTCTTATCCCCTCCCTTAAGTTTTATTTACCTTTTTTTGTGTCTTATAATGTGAATAAATCTCTCAAATTAAAAATAAAGAGTATCCTATATAAAGGAATTCATAGGGCATTTTATATCTAGCACTTACTACTTTGACATAGTAAATAATTAAAATTAGTCAATAGTGTAGCTCAAACTTCTGCATCACACATAGATTTTCATTCTTGATCAAGGAAGGCCCTAGGAAAAATCTCATTCTTACATCTACCATGCATGTTTATTATGTATATTCCCTAAGGGAGAACTGAATTTGATTTGAGACCCTGGTTTGAGGGTTAATATAAGCAGCAATAAGGATAACATCAGCTCTAGATCATGTGATCATACTTCCCCTAACCTACTTTTTTCCCTTTTGATTTTGATATGTTTGTTATGTTGTATGTGTAGATAGACCTAAGGTTTTAAGGAATAAAATAGGTTATATAGTGGTACATATAGGCAATCACAGAGAAATAAAGACACCTACATGACCCAGAAACTAGACCACACTAGAATCTAGAACTAGAAATTGATTTGGATAACAACATTGAAATTAGATTAAAACACCAAACACCAAAGTTTACACTTTTAGGCACTCCTATCCTTTCATTAAATGAAATCTAGATTTAGGTTTCTAACATCTTCCCAGTCCTACATAATAGTTTTCAACCTCTATATCAACCATCTCAACCTATTTTTCTAGATATGTCATTTCCTTTCTCGTGTAATTGATTTGATCAAATTGATATAAATATGTATTTTACTACATTTGATTATATTTTACCCATTAATCCAAATAATTTATTATTTAAGAACTAAACCCTAGTTTCCCAAAAAAAATAAAACATTTGGTGAACCCGACTTACTTCGAACAAATCTCAAAACCTGGGTACCCGTAGGGTTTTTCCTTCACATTTTCTGCAAAAATTCAATTTAAAAATCTGATTTTTATATAAATTTTTGTAAATTTATGTTATTAATATTTATTTTAGAATTCAAATTATTTCAATAATTTCAAATTTCTAAAACTCTAACCCAAAACCCTAGATATCCAAACTAGGTCTTCAAATCCCAAGCCTTCCTTTATAGTTTTTAGAGATAATTTTTGGAATCTTTGTAACTTGTTTGGAGTGTCAATGATATTTTCAAAATCTCTATGTTATTATTCATTATTTCATTTATTTTATCAATAGTACTTTCACATATTCTCTTTGGTGAAATCAATAAAATGGCCACTAAGGCACTTCTTCCCTCTCATCCTATAGATAAATTTCTAAATTTTTCTCATAATTATGACAATGAATGGAAAAATTTGCAAAATTTCAAATTATCCAAAAATGAGGAAAATTATTTCATTTACAATTAAGACAATTACTATTATTTTAATGAGGAATATGATGATGTATATGAGAGTGATAGTGAAGAAAAAGTAGATGCATCTTCTTCTATCAGTCCTATCTCTTTTCTTCCCTCTTCTAAAGAAAATATTTTTGATAAATGGGAAAGGTAATTTTCACCTCATTATCCTATGCAAAATACATCAAATGAAAAAATTAGTCATGCACTTCCAAGTAAACCTCTTATTGGTGATAATTTGATTGTATTTGAACCTTCTCTCTCTCTCTCTCTCTACATGTTCAAATTATAATAATATAAATGTAGTAGAATCAAATTTTCAATGCATAGTTCAAATGATCCATATCATGTTATTAAATCTACTTTTTCATCTCAAACAATGACAAAATAATGTCTAAATGATAAATCTCTTACTCTTACTTCTCACATCAGAAATGAAAATAATTCATTCACTCCATTAAAGGATAACATAGATGTACATAATATTCCAATTTCACATGACAATTTATTGCATATTAGAAAAGAATTAACATCTTCTCTTACCCCTCTCCCTAGTGATAATGGAAGTGATAATGAGTATTATATTGAACATGAAAATGAATATGATAATGAGAGTGAATATGAAAGTGATAATTCTACTCCTCCTATTTCAAATGAACAAAATTTCATTCTGATAATTCATAGAATAATGATCACTATTATGCATATAGTGAAGACTTAAATGCATCTCATGATTCTAACTCTTCTCTCACTCCTCTCAAACATAATGTATTATAAAATGTTGCTTCTACTTATATGCATGATTTTATTTCAAATAATGCACATGTCAATGATAACATCACATATTATATTCAATTAGAATATGATTTACTAAATACTAAAGTTACCAATGAATCTCCAAAGACACCCCCTACTACAATAACACCTATGTCTCACTCTTCACCCAAAGAGAATGGTAGCCCACATCCATCTACTGAGGTCTAAGTTACCATTCTTCCAAAGGTTCAAGTGAGCACACCCCCTCTCTATGATTCAATTGCTAAATGTAGCATTCCCATGGCTAAAATAAATGATCAAATTTAATGTTTAAATCCACTTAAAGATACTAATATACCATCCTAACAGATTGTTTATTTGATGCATGTAGTTGGTGAATTACAACACCAAGTACATCTCCTTTGGAAAATAAGGCTTATAAGTCTTGGATGGATGCCAATGACTTACATGAAAACCCTCTTCTAAAGACATTTGTCAAAGATTAATTACCTAATCATTTTTAGATACCATCATGGCCTCAATTTGATGGAATTGGAGATCGATTCATACACCTTAAAGCCTTTTTGAAGGCTTTAACATTTCACACTAGTCCTTTGGTTCTACTTAAGTTATTCCAATAGACATTAGTGGGTAATGCATATAATTGGTTCTTTCACATACTCCTTGTTGGTTCCTTTTATACATATGATGACTTAGAGGAGGAATTTCTTAGATATTGCATAAAAAACATGGGCCCTCATGTTACATATGAGAAACTTGCTGCATTGCATCAAAATACTTCAAAGCCATTTAGTGATTATATCTTATGATTCAAGACTCACATGTTAAGATTGATCTATAAACCTATAGATTTAGATATTCAACATATATTTTTAAAGTGGACTCACCAACCCCTCCTAGAGAATATATTATATTAGATAGAGTCCTTTTTTAGGCACTTATTTTATATAGTTTTAGCCTTAGAGAAGAAATTGGGATTGATTGAGTCAGATTTAGTTGATCAGATTACTCTAGATTTCATAATATTACCTCCATATATAGATCTTAGCACTCGACATCCACCATGTCCAAAAAAAGAGAGGAGACTGTAGCCAGATAAATAACTAGTTAAGAATAATGAGCTAGTTTCTAAAGCACCATTAATAGTATGCACTAAAAAGAATAGTAGTAGGGTACAACTACAATTTGATTTAGATTAGAATATCCCATATGTCATATTATAAACACTAATAGATAAGAGGTTAATCACATTACCTTCTACTCATCATCAAGATCCACATCTCCTACACAAGTAGCCACATCAACCCTTTTTTAACTATCATCGTATCTGTGGACACAAAGACAATTATTATTATGGACTTAGGTACTATATTAATAGATGTCTTGATAATGGCATCATAGCATTCACATCAGGGGCATCGAGATCTCCTCCATCATGGATACATATACCTCATTCCTCCATAACTAGTGTATCCTAGGACATTCCTTCATAGGAATCATCGATTACTCATCATGAGAGTAATGTGGTTTCTAGGATAGAGCATCATAGGAGATATCTTATCCCACATACTCAGAGGGTTTAGAAACTAGTACAATGAGAGCAACCTACATATAGTAGTATATTTTGTGGATCACATAATACATTTCCATATACATATCCAACATAGTCAAAGGCACCGCAATAGAGTTTTTAGGGTCCTATCTCACTTAGCAACCCACTATAGTTAAGATTAGATGAACCCACATCATAGGGTAATGCTCCAAATAGATATTCACTACAACCAAGTTTTCAAAGACCTATTTTATTTATCAACTTGCTATGATTGAGATTAGATGAGTGTCCATCATAGGTTACAGTTCCATCTTGATACATTGCTCAGTCATACGCATTATAACAGAGGCCAAAAGGTGTTATTTCATGTAGAAACCCACTACTATTGTAAATAAATGAGCCTCTTTCACAACACATAGTTTCAATTGTGCATCTATTGAGATTGTATCTTATAGAGTGTCCATGTACAACTATAGTTAGTGCACCATAGACAACATTAGATACAGGTAATGTTCCTACATAACATGAGTAGTATGGGCACTTGTTCAGTTTGACATCAGAGTTTAGATAGTAATACAACAACCAGGGGGATGATACACATAGAGTGATATATTACATCCCCTTATATATATATATATATATATATATATATATATATATATATATATATAGATATATATATATATATATATATATATATAGCTAACATTCCTATTTCCAAATATCCATCCTTAGCCAAACCAAATTATCCAAATCTTGATCTTACTAATGTCCTATTTTACCAATCTTAAACCAATTCACTTTATCAAATCAATTTACCAATTACAAAATAACAAATTTTTACTCACATATTATTCAAAATCAAACATTAGCATCACACTTGAACCTATCAACAATAATAATATCACATCCCAAATACATTTTAAAAAACATATGAAACCTCAAAATCAATGCCAAATCAACTATTTATAATCAACCATTTGCAACAAACATACCAATATACTCCAAATTCCATAATATAATAATCATGAGTCAAAATCAAACTAGTATTCATGTCTATAATGAGTTTTCAAAACATATACACCTGTATCAAGTACAATCAATCATCAATTGGAATTAAGCCCTCACTTTTAGTCTCACTCTCCCCACTAGTACTAGTCCCATAATCTACCCTAGTACTTGATGGCCTCGCACCTCTTTGAGTAGACATATGTCTCTTGCAACAACTCTCTCACTCCAATAACTAACCATGCTCTTCATGTAAGTCTGCATATCACCTATAAATATTTATATACTCATCCATGATCCTCATGATAACATATCTAAAATTAGGTAGAAGCATCTTATGTATATCTATCTCATCTCTCAACTCATGTCTCTCTCCTTCTACCCTAACATACATAGCTATCACTATAACAACCCTATCAAATAGATGAGCATGAATACTAGCCATGACCATCACTCCCTCTATCAATCCCTCCTCCACCACATCATTAGGTATATGCTATGTGAGATATTAGAGTGTTAAATTGATTATTATCTCCTAGTAATCATCATCTCCACTTCCTACCCCAACCTATGCTCCATCTTGAACAACTCCCACTTTACCTACTCAAAAAGTATGACAATACATTAGTTATATAATTTTAAATTAAACTAAAGCACAAATTTATACATAGTTAAAATGTAATCACTACTTACCTCCCATCATATATATTAGCTTAGGATCCTCATACTTAGGAACATACCCTACATGAATAGGATATAATGAAGCCCACCAATGTCTAACCCACCATGTAGCATACATGTTTGTACATCTAATGTCATTCACATCTAGAATATATATGGCCACATCCCTTTCATCTAAAGGTAATGGTGTAAGATCAACCTTAGTAGTCCTTACATGAGCTCCTACCCTCGTGAAAACTAACACACTCCTCACACAAACCCATGCTACTGAGGGCACATCCTATGGTACCCTAAAATGTCTAGTAAACGTGTTGACCATTTTTACCCCTAGTCAAAATGAGTCAGCCCAATACATAAAAATTTTTCACGAAGTGTTTCATATGCCATTTAATGCCAATATATGCTATAGTAGCCTTGGTCACTCTTTGAATTAGTGTTTCATGTCATTTTGGGTCTTTTCAAAGGTCAAAAATGGGTATTTAATGATTTTATGGGTTTTTTGGGAATTTTTCAAGTCTAAAAGGGTGATTTAATGTTCCATGTGTCCTAAGGGGTCTTAAATAACTATTTATAACTGACCAAGTTTGTAAGTGCAAGTTAAAATCAAGAAAACACTTGAAAAGGGGAGTTTTTAGCCACTTGTATGAACTTGTACAATTTTTTTTTTGTGAAGGCACTTCAAGAATGTCTCTTTATATTCCCCATACTCACTTCCATGATCAAATTATTTTGGTAGCTTTAAAAACTACAAATTTCACCTTTTCTTCCCCATTGATCCTCAAAAGGGTCAAAACTAGTCAAAGACTTTCACTCACCACATGCCGTACAAGCTGAGTTGGGTGAAATGGATGTGGGGAATGCTATTATACTGAGTTAGCTTCCATTTAGTGATTTTTTTTTTTATATTTATGCCTCCTCCTTTATTAACCATCATTAAGAAGGTTCAGTCCTCAAAGCTGCCTATGCAACCAAACAGGATCTAGATTTGTTCAAATTGATTGAACTTAGAAATCATTAGAGTTATTTGGTTTTTACATGTGGTTTTAAAATTATATTAGGCCCTCTCCATGGTAGAATCATTAGTCATAGAATATTTAGATTGTCATATCAAGAGAAAGCTAGTTTTTTACATGAAAGCCAATTTGTAGGCTATAAGAGTAGAGGAAGTGATTTGTGGATTTCTTGAGCATTATCTGGTGTGTAATTATACAAATCTCATCTAAGTAAGAGAGCACAAAATTTAACCAAAACACCCCTTACAACACTTTTATGTCCTGCACTTCTTGGGGTCATGGAAAAGTGTGTTTTTTTCAGCATTTAAAGGTTCTTTCATGATTTTAACAAGTTTAATTTGCAATTATAAGCATGTTAAAGTGTTTTGGAGTCATTGGAAGCATCAAGAAGACTCATTTGAAAAGTTGAGCAAACTGGGGCTATGTTTTCAAATTGGCCAAAATAGTGCTCCTCAAGATTTTTTTGGGTTTTCATGGTGGAGGTATAGGAGTCTAGGAAGCATGGTTATAGTTTTATCTTGTATTCCTATCATAAGGAAAATGAATGTTCAAATATTAGAGATATAAAAATCAATACAAGGTAATCATCTGGATGTCAGAATGTGCTTGAAAACACACTAAAACCTTGCAGTAATCACCTATAGGACTATAAAGGAAAGTGACTTTATGCTTGGAGTTTTGATCTTCTAGGTTATACTAAACTTGGTGTTAACTTAAATAATTTAAAGGACATTCATGGGATAAAAATTAAATTATAATGAATTATTATTGGCATGGTGACCTCCTATGGTTACTCCCTTATCCATACATAGGCCTAAAATGGCACCTACAACCAATACACTAAAAAGTGACCTATGGAGTTGAGACTAGGTGATGATTTGAGAATTTCACATAGAATATTCTACTTGATAAACATGATGTGAAATAAATTTTTTTTAAATACCCTCTCACACCTGTAAACAAGATTTATCACATTATTTCCACCTTCTGGTAGGGTCAATGAGCCCTTTTCTCAATTAAAGGGAAATGAAAAAAATAGTGGTGTCTTGATGTTTGTTGAGAAAAAAGAGGATATTATAGGTATGAAAAATATTTATATGGTTTTATTAAGTAAAAAAAATACTCTAACACAATAAAAAATATCTCATAAGGCCATGATATGCTACAGACAAGGGTCAAATGGAACTATTACAATCAAATGTTAAATAATGAGCTATAAGGGCGTGTTTGAGAGTGTTTCAATACTTTAAAAAGGAATATAAGGTGAAAATAAATACTATTAGGAATTTATAAATTCAAAAGGGTCATATAATAACCTTTATCAAACCTTGTAAGAGCCAAACTATCCTACAATCAATTGATTGTGACTGAGACAGTGAACAAACCATTAGGGTAACCTAGGGTGAGGTTTTTTTTTGGTTAGGAGAAATCCATGAGATGTTATGGTAAGGAAAAAATAATGGATAACATGAAAATATAAAATAAGATAAATATTATCTATAAAAATCCTTGGATAAGATATAAGAGCTCACTTAGACCCTTATATACACTTACAGTTAAGTGTGTACGAAGCAGTCAAGGGGAAGAGTGATAGTTTTGAGCATTAGAAGCCCAAAAAAGAGAAATTGAGGTTAGAGGATAGTATTAAAATACTAAATGAATTTAAATGATATATAATTTGGAATATAACCATATTTAATGATCACAAATAGGGGTGTCTCAATCCACATTCACCTCCTTGCATAAACTACCTTCTTTGTAAGCCTGCCTAGAAAATGCCAAGAGTTGGAAGATATATCCTTAGAAGTAGAAGCTAAAATTTGGTAAAAATAATAATTGGGACCCATGATACACTAAAAAATAGTTTTATTTTATGATATATCAAGTAAAAATATCTCTATTTTATCTTAGAGTAGGGGCAATTTCATCACACATGAAGATGACAATTTTTGGGAAAATGGTGAGATGGATGGACCAGAGGTCAAGAAAGCCCAAGTGATGATTGGATAAGCTATAGGACACATAATAATAATAATAATAATAATAATAATAATAATAATAATAATAATAATAATAATAATAAACCTTGATATAATATTTTAAATAAATAAGGATGCTCTAACCAAGAAGGGTTACATTCATGCATGAAGGAAACCCTTAAGCATAGAAGCCAAATTGAGGGTCGTGTATATTTTTGACCTTATGCATGCTTTCCACTTGACTAGTTCATGATTTTAGGGTTATTTTAGATATGTTTAAGCCATAAAAAAACTATGAACTCCATTAGTCTAGTTATAGAATCCTATAACATAACTATGGACTTAATCAGTTTAGCTACAAACTCCTACAACATAACTACAAACTTCATCAATAGAGCTTTATTACTTTCACAAATGCCTCTACTAGGTCTCTAATTTAAAATTGTATAAATTGGAATATAAAATGACATATTAAACATGTTAAATAAATTTTGGTGGCTTTTTATGATGTTTTTAATGTAGTCAAGCATATGAGGTGTCCTAACATGTGTTAAAAGACCCTTGGTATGGTTCAGTGGGGAAGATTGAAAGATTCTAGTGCCAAGTGTCAAGAAATGCCTATTGGAAAGTGATCTTGATGATAGGTGATGATATAGATTATGTAAGATAATTTCATGATGAAGAAAACTCTAAATTCAGGTGGAATCATCTTTAAAACTCCCTCTCATCAACATACACAAGACATTTATCTATCACTTGCCTTGGGATGCTCAAGGAAGCCATGATGAAGGGAGTTTGAAAAGAAAGAATTATTGAGAAGATGATATGCCACACTTGGAGGAAGAGGATAATTTGGGATGAGATCAAGTGTAATTCAGTTTCATGACTCTTTTTACACTTCATCCACATTCTTTATAATTGATTTTCATCTTTGGACACTTATCCTTATGCCTTTTAAACTTCTCCTTTTTCTCTCATCTTCCAAGTTATATAAATGTAAGCCATTTTGGCTATTGAAAGGTATTCCAAATCTTGGTATGGCCAAACCTTTCCAAAATTTTACCTTGATTTGTACTGAAGTTAATGAGAAGCAAGCTAGTTATACTCTAAGTCCATTTTCACTACATGTTGAAGTGATCTATCTTGAATGTCAAGTATAGATTGAGTTCACTTATTTTCATGCAATCCTTGAATGTGTTACTAAAAATGACTTCTCTCCTAATAGGTTTCATGGTGTATGCTGATGCAATAGACTCTTGAAGCGTGTATGAGTTTTTTAGTGTCATATCTAACCATCCCTTCACTTGCCTTCTTTTTTTGAGTTGTTATTTGACTTCATGAGAAACACTAATGCTAGATAACTCCATTAATGGTATTGAGGCTAGTTTAGTTTTCTTAGTTCATTATGAAAATTCCAAGTATATGAATGGAAGCAACTCTTAGTGTATCACATAATAGTTTAGGTTTGCTTTATGTATCTTTCTCTCCATTTTCACCTATAATAGTTAGTTTTAGTAGCATAAGCACATCAACTCATATCTAGGGAGATAGACCTTAAAATCTATAGGTCTACTTAAACTATAGGTGCCCCACACACCTAGAAGTATTCCCATGTTGGCCAAATCTTGAAGAGGCTTGAACAACCTCTTCTAGGGTGAAAGATTTGGAGACAAAAATTTTGGCATGCCCAGTGGGACAAGGTCCAAATAGTGGGAATATTGTTGGTGTGTCTTCTCTTTTATCATATTTTGGAAGCATCCAAGAAAGCACCAATGGTGACTCTAAATGAAATTCTTGTTTTAATTAGCCCACATATATATTGCTAAATATTTTAATCAATTATTGTCTTTTTATGTGACTTATGAAGTTGATATGGAAGGGTATGAGGAGAATAATTACCATACACCTCCCTATAAACCTTTTTATGACCCTTTCTATCCTTCTCAATAGTCTTATAAAGAATACCATCCTCCCTATGAGTCATGGTAGTCCTATGGTCAACCTAGTCACTTTCCAAATGAGTATTTTTGTTTTTGACCATCCATATGGCCCATATTCACCTCAGCCTTATCATGAGGATTCAAGACACACCATTAGTTGGGAGGCAAAATATAAATCTTTTAAAACCTTGCTTGAAGAAATTAAATAGTCCAATCACTTTGTTCAAGCTTACTACACCTCTCATTCTCAAAATGTGTGGGTAGTTATGCTAAGTTTCTAAAATTGGAAAATCATATGAGTGTGCTAAATAGTTGTTCTGATTAAGCTCTTGGTGGTATTATGGATTGGTTATGAGTTTTATTTATATTATTAATGGACACATGGGGGTATTTTGAGGAATATAATCAATATGTCATTAGCGAATGATTGTCCATGGCAAGAGAGGATTTTCAATGGTGGATTGATAGGTTAGAGAGATGGGAAACTCAAGAGGCTATGGAACAAGTTGTATCTATAAAATAATATCCAAAAATATATGAAGAGCCTTAAGAAGATGAGAATTATGATGAAATATTGTATGAATATCTCCTTCCTATTGCTCATCCTATCTTACCTCTCCCTCAAGAGCCCATTCAAAAAGTTTCATCCATATCCATGCTCATCCATAAACATCACACTCCATCCCCAACCCATAAATACTATATCTCTCTTTCACCATTCCTTTCCTTGAAGAAGAACCTATTAATTCCTCAAAAGATACTATTAGTTCAAAGCTTCCAACTTGGGACCAAACTATGAAGTCTTGGGGAAAGAAAGAGGTTAAAGGAGAAGTCCAAGAAGATGATCAAAATCATGAGGTGGATATGGGAGAAAGTGATGTGACCTCAACCCAATAGAGCCTTATTTCTATCCAAGAGTCATTTCAAGAACTTTCTATTTCTTCCATATCCATTAATGAGCCTCTCACTATACCTTACATTCTTTCTTCATATCATTCATCCATTTACCACCCTCCCACCCCATCTCTTCTTGAAGAAGAAACTCTTTTAAGGGAAGCATAAAAGGAGGAAAAAATTCAATTTTTTTAGAAGAGCAAGAGGATGACACAAGTAATGATGAAGAAGAATTTATCATTGGAACACCACTTAGGGCTATCAAACATAATTCACCCTTGGTGAACCAAGAAAAAGAAGACTCAAATGAAGTTATACCTACTCATAAGAAATATGGGGATATACTTGGAGTGGACCATATGACCAAGGATCAAGATGAGGTGTTTGAAGAAGAAGTTCATGAGGAAGAGGTGATCCTTGATGTGAGAGATGACAAACAAGAATGGCTATAGAAGATTGAGTTTATATAAGATCTTGAATAAATTTTTAAGGTTAAAGGCAAAGTATGTGAGAAGATAGAGAAAGAAGTCTCCATGAGAAACAATGATCAATATTGGGAAGATTACACTAAGCTCCTTGATGAGCTTGAAGAACTTGTAGTTGATAAACCACTTGTCCATTATCAAGACATCATGGGGAGCTAAGAAACATGCTCTGATGAAGCATCATTAGATCATGTAGAAACTAAGGAGTCTTATGAAGAAGCTAAGGTAGTTGAAGTGCAAGAATAATTCACCTTTATTTGTGATTTATTCAAAGTTGTCTTAGCTACATTGAAATCCAGCCAAGAAGATTGGCCAACACCATGAGAAAGATAAAGGCTTTCATGCCAATGTTCAAATGGAAAAATGTCTCATGTATCCCTTATTCTATGAGGAAATAAGAGTTTTAGACTTTACCTTTGGTCTAGGAGGGAGAAATTCTTCAAGGATAGTGTGTGTTTAGTTTGGTTTTGTTTCAATTTGTTACTGTGTTCCCTAAGTGCTCTTGAATCACAAGTTGTGTGTTTCTTTCCCTTTATTGGGGTATGCCTTTACTTTTGTGTGTGTGGGTCAACCAGCTTGTTTCCATTGAGTCAAATTCCCTTTAAATTTAGTTAGGGTGTCCATATGCATGAATCCATGCCTAATGGAGGTGTAACTCAACTAGTCCTAGGCATATCAGGCATACCACCCCTGTGAATCACAAAGAATGTTGACCATTTTTACCCCTAATCAAAATGAGTCAATCCCATAGGTAAAACCTTTGTCATGAAGTGTTTCATAGGCCATTTAATTCTAATAAATTTTATACTAGCTTTAGTCACTCTTTGTATTATTGTTCCATATCACTTTGGGTCTTTTCAAAGGTTAAAAATGGGCATTTAATGCTTTGTACAAGTTTCTTGAGAATTGTGCAAGTTTAAAAGGGTGATTTCACATTCCTTATGTCCTAAAGGGTCTCAAATAATTATTTTTAAATGAATAAGTCTATAGGTGCAATTTAAAATCAAGAAAACACTTAAAAAGGGAGTTTTTAGCCACTTGTATAGATTTTTGTAGGTGAAGGCACTTCAGGGATGACTCTTGATCTTCCCCATACTCAATTACATGATTAGACTATTTTGGTATCTTTAGAAACTAAAAATTTCACCTTTTCTTCCCCATTGCTCCTTGGAAGGGTCAAAACTAGTCAAAGACTTTCACTCAACACAAGTTGTACAAGCTGAGTTGGGAGAAATAGCTCTGGGGAATGCTAGTATATTGAGTTAGCTTCCTTTAGAGAATTTTTTTTATAGATTTATTCCTCCTCCTTTATGAACCATCATTAAGAAGGTTTAGTACTCAAAGCTACCTATACAACCAAGCAGGGTCCAAATTTGTACAAATTGCTTAAACTCATAAATGGCTAGATCTATGTGGTTTTATCTTATATTAGGCCCTCTCCATGGTAGAAGAATTAGTCATAGCATCTTCAGATTTTCATATCAAGAGAAAGCTAGTTTATTGCTTGAAAGCCAATTTATAGGCTATAGGAGTAGAGGAAGTGGTTTTTGGATTTCCTAAGCATCATCTAGTGTGTTCAAAGCTAAATATTCATGTTGGAATCTTAAAAAAACTTTTGAAACTATCATCGAAGAAAAATAGCACCAAATTGCACCAAAACACCACTTACAACACTTGTACAGCCTACACTTCTTGGGGTCATTCAAAAGTGTGTTTTTTTAGCATTTTAAGGTGCTTTCATGATTTCAACAAGTTTCATTTGTAATTATAAGTAAGTTGAAGTGTTTTTTAGTCATTATAAGCATCAATAAGACTCATTTTCAAAGTTGAGCAAATTGGGGCTATGTTTTCAAATTGGCCAAAATAATGCTCCTCAAGATTTTTTGGGGTTTTCATAGTGGAGGTCCAGGAGTCTAAGAAGAATGGTTATAGTTTTATCTTGTAGTCCTATCATAGGATAATGAATGTGAAAATATAAGAGATATAACAAGAAATATAAGGCAATCATTTGGATTCCTGAAAGTGCTTTCAAACACACTAAGACCCTACAGTAATCACCTATAGGACTATAAAGGAAAGTGACATTATGCTTGGAGTTTTGATATTCTAGGTTATACTAAACTTGGTGTTAATTTAAAGAATTTAAATGAAATACATGGTCTAAAAATTAACTTATAAGGAATGATTTTTGGCATATTGACCTCATATGGTCACTCCCTTGTCTGTACATAGGCCTAAAATGGCACCTATAGCCGATACAATAAATAATGACCTATGGAGTTGAGACTAGGTGATGTTTTGAGAAGTTAACATAGAATATTATACTTGAAAAACATGATGTGAACTAAATTAGATTTAAAAATACCCTCTCACAACTGTAAAAAATATTTCTCACATTCTTTCCACCTTCTCGTAGCGTCAATGAGCCCTTTTCTCAATCAAAGGGCAATGAACAAAATAGTGGTGTCTTGATGGTTATTAAGAAAAAAGAGGAGATTATAGGTATTAAAAATATTTATATGGTTTTATTAACTAAAAAAAATACTCTAACAAAATCACTAGGATCTCACAAGGCCATGATACTCTATAGATAGGGGTCAAATGGAACTATCCCAGACAAATGTCAAATAATGAGCTATAAGGTTATGTTTGAGAGTGATTAAACACTTTAAAAAGTAATATAAGGGGAAAATAAATACTCTTTGGAGTTAATAAATCCAAAATGGTCATCTTATAACCTTGATCAAACCATGTAAGAGCCAAAATAACCTATAGTCAGTTGACTGTGACTGAGACATTGAACAAAACAATAGGGTAACCTAGGGTAAGGTTTGTTTTTATTAGGAGAAATCCATGAGATGTTATGGTAAGGAAAAAATAATGTATATCACATGAACATATCCACCAAGATCAATATGATCTATAAAAATCCTTGGAGAAGATAGAAGATCTCACTCAAACCCTTAGATACACTTAAAATTAAGTGTGTACTAGGTAGTCAAGGGGAAGAGTGATAGGTTTGAGCATTGGAAGCCCATAAAGGGTAAATTGAGGTTAGAGGATAGTATTAAAAAAATAAAGGAAGGTTAATTATATATAATTTGGAATATATCCATATTTAATGATCATAAATAGGGGTGTCTTAGTTCACATTCACCTCTTTGCACAAACTACCTTCTTCACAAGCCTACCTAGCAAATGCCAAGAGTTAGAAGGTCTATCCTTGGAATCAGAAGCTCAAATTTATTACACATAATCATTGCAACCCATGAGACACTCAAAAATAGTTTTATTTTATGAGATAGAAATTAAAACCCTCTCCATTTTGTCTTAGAGCAGGGGCAATTTCATCATGCATGAAGACGATAATTTTGGTGAAAATGGTGAGCTAGATTGATTAGAGGTAAAGAAAGCCCAAGTGATGATTAGAGAAGTTATAAGACACGTAAAACAAGCTAAAAAACCTTGGTATAATCTTTTAAATCAAGTAGGATGCTCTAACTAAGAAGGGTTACAATCATGCATGAAGGAAACCCTTAAGCCTAAAAGCCAAATTAAGGGTCATGTGCATTTTTGACCTTATCCATTGTTTCCACTTGACTAGTTCATGCTTGCAAGGTTATTTTAGAGATGTTGAAGCCATAAAAAAAACTATGGAATCCATCAGTCCATTTACAAAATCCTATAATAGAACTATGGACTCCATCAGTCTAGCTACAGACTCCTACAACATAACAATGAACTCCATCAATAGAGCATCGTTACTTTCACAAGTGCCTCTGCTAGGTCTCTAATTTTAGCCTGTCTAAAGTGGCATCTAAAATGGCATAGTAAGCAACATGTTAACTCAATTTTGGTGGCTTTTTATGATGTTTCAGATGAAGCAAAGCATATGGGGTATCCTAATACATGTCAAAAGACCCCTGGTATAGATCAATTAGGGAAGATTGAAAGATTCTAATGCCAAGTGTCAAGGAATGCCTATTGGAGAGTGATCTTGATGATAGGCTGTGATAGAGCTTGTGTAAGATAATTTCATGATGAAAAAAACTCCAAATTTAGGTGGAATGATCTTTATAATTCCCTCTCATCAACATACATGAGACATTTGTCTATCACTTGCCTTAGGAAAAGAAGCCATGATGAAAGAAGTTTTAAAAAAAAGAATGATTGAGAAGATGTTATGCCACAATTAGAGGAAGAGGCTAATTTGGGATGTGATCAAGTGCAATTGAGTTTCATGACTCTTCTTACACTTCATCCACATGCTTTATAACTGATTTTCATCTTTGGACACTTTTCCTTGTGCCTTTTCAACTTTTCCTTTCTCTCTCATCTTCCAAGTTCTATAAATGTCACCCATTTTATCTATTGAAAGGGATTCCAACTCTTGGCATGGACAAACCTTTCAGAAACTGTACCTTGATTTGTACTTAAGTTAATGAGAAGTAAACTAGTTATAGTTTAAGTCCATTTACACTATATGTTGAAGTGATCCATCTTGAATGTCAAGTATAGACTGAGTTCATCTTATTTTCATGAAATCATTAAATGTGTTAATGTAAATGACTTCTCTCCTAACAAATTTCATGAAGTGTATGCTACTGCAATAGAATTTTGAAGTGTGTAAGAGTTTAGTAGTGTCATATTTGACCTTCCCTTCACTTTCCTTCATTTTTTGAGTTGTTATTTGGCTTCATGAGAAACACTAATGCTAGGGAGCTCCATTAATGGTGTTGAGTCTACTTTGGTTGTCTTAGTTCATTATGCAAATTCCAAGTGTATGAATGGAAGCAACTCTTACTATATCACTTCCTAGTTTAGGTTTCCTTTATGTATCTTTCTCTCCCTTTTCACCCATAATAGGAAATTTTAGTAGCATAAGCACATAAATTCATATCTAGGGAGCTAGCCCTTCAAATCTAGAGGCCTAATTTTACTATAGGTGCCCCACACACTTGGAAGTATTCCCATGTTGGCCAAATCTTGAAGAGGCTTAAACAACATCTTCTAGGGTGAAATATTTGGAGAAAAAAATATGCTCATACTAAAAACACCCATATATTCCACCCTAGTGGTCATGTATCCAACAATTGACCCTAGTTTCAATAATATAATTAGTTTCACAACTACTATATACTTATAGGCCCAAAAATGCAATAAGGTCATCATGCTCACCCTACCACTGAATAACTCCTATGTAAATGTATAGAGATCTCTATATAGGTGGGCTAGCATAGTCCTCCCCTATGAGAATATAGTGCCATATACCTATAAAATACACACAATCCTATGCATCCTATATGTAATAGATACTCCACTCCCATTCACAACAATAAAATATGCCAACAAAATAACCAACCACTTCTGCAAGCATAAACCATTAAACTACACAATGACTGATAATAGAACATCACTATCACTACCTCTCTAATGTATACCTAAAGGAACACTAACTAAATATAAGGATACATGATCAATCACATCAACACGTATGTCATCCTATACCATCACTCACCACCCACTAATTGATAAATGTAGTTTACAATACACATCCTTTAAAGTCACAATCATCTCCCGTATAAGAATCTAAAAAGTACATGTATCTACATTACACCTCTCACATAAGGTAGTCATCAGATATTGATCCCATTGCATTATACCTAGGTCACACATAGGACCCAACCCCAACCTATCCATAACCACTCTCTCATCAGTAGATAATGCTAGTAACCTCAATGTCTCCATCACTCAACCCTTGTGGAACTCTCTCATCCATACCTCACCTTAAAATACATTAGAAACAACACATATATCAATCACAAATACCAAATCAAAAGGCAACATAGAAAAATAGTGAAAATCAAAGAAACATCATAGACAAATTATGCCTCTAGGACAATAACATTGTAAAAAATAAAACAATGCTAGATAGGAGCATTGAAACCTAGATAGGAGTGTTGAAACCCAAACAAGAGTGTTGAAACTTGGACAAGAATACTAGAGATAGAGAAAAAAATTGGACTACTTTTATGAGCTTAAAAACACCAAAATAGGCCAAAATTTTTACAAACACCAAGTTTTTGAGTTTCTTACTAGGGTTATATCACCGCTAACCTAAACTTGGGTTATAAACTTCTCAAATTAGGTCACATAAGGTGCTCATCTCCTTGGAATTTTTATCTCTCTAGAGCTCAAAATATCCACCTAGTCAATGCACAAATGAATTAAAAATAAATCCAATTTCCTATATCAACCAACTTGTTCATTCAAAACAAAATACCATTTTACCCATAACTCAAACCCTATGACTCTATTTTTTGAACTACTTCCTTTCACAGAATCATGATAATGATACCTTTGACATCACTCAAGATTTTCTCTCTTATTTTCCTACTACAGTATGAAAATTTCTATATTTTTATTATACCTAGACACACACCTTGGTCATCACCAATAAAAAATGTGTTCCACTCTCAACAACACAATATAATTAATCCAACAACCTTTCAATCTATTCACAACATACCAACCTTGTTTATATAACAATGCCACTAGTCATCACTTTTAGCTCAAATTCCTATATCATAGATTTTGTCCCTCTCCCTAAAAATATGGAATAATTCATACTATTTCTATTACTACACTTACCCAGCATATCCATACACTCTCATAAGTTGATACACCATGGTTATTACACATCTAACATTTAGATTATCAAATTTAGCTCAGATCGGTCGAGATATATAATGATTCAGATTATGTGGGTCACTTAGCATTAGTCAAGACATTTAGAGGGATATACCTTCAGTTTATAGATACATAAAAAAATTTAGATATAGTGGTTTAGATTATATGGATTCATAATGATTTTGATATAGATACAAATTTAGATAATAGATTTGAGGGAATTTATATACTACACATCTCACACATACAACTTTATACATCATGACACAATTTATAGAATCAAATAGAAGACTATAGACATAGTGTAGAGTATAATGTTTTGGGTTTCTAGTTTTGCATATGAGGTATGGCAAGATATGTCATATCATATGTGGTTATATAGATTACCAGATTATATAGATGCATCTCTCACATAAAAAATTTTAGGGCATGGAATAGATGTTCATGTTATTCATCACTCAAGATTATATAGATAGAATGGTAAGACATGTTCTCTTCTTACACATTGACCAGATTTTAGATTGCATCCAACTATACCTAGGTTGTCACCAAGTTGGACTGCATGGTTGTTTGTAGTAGTTGGTCAATTATATTACTCAAATATAGACTACATGAGTTTGTGCAAGATAGAGGATAAACATTGGTTTTAGGCCTCTGAGAATTTCTCAGTTCTAGTTCATATATTCAAAGTGGGGGCATGATAGATTTTGGTCTTCATAGCATACAAATTTTATACACATTTCAAATTACATGAGTTTATGTGGGATAAAGTTAGACATTAGTTTTTGTCAGGATCTTGCTCCACCAATTAGAGCACATATGATTACTTCTTGTATTAGCAACTAAATACAAAATTTAACCAGAATGATAAGTAACTAGAAATATGAAACAACATAGGAATATGAGAGGCAATACATAATTGTATTAATAATCACATAGAAGAAAATACAATAAAGAAGATGCCACTTCTTCTTCCACCTCAAAGGCTCGCCACACCTCAAGACCTTCTTCCCTCTCTCTCTCAGTCCCAACAATCAACTCCAATACATAATGGATGTTCACCTCCACCAGTCAGTAACAACACTGCTAGTACACCAAGTACACAATCATACTCCAAGTAGATCTCCTGCTCTCTGTTGCTACCTTCAAATCACTAGACCTTACTCACCATTGTAGATCTCCAAAAGAAGCCATGCACACCTGCTGACCAAGATCATACATATACGAAGAACCCTTCTAATTCTCCAAACCAGCACCCACCTTGGTACTGTGGCACTAGGAGGAACACACCATTGCTCTCCTCTCTCAGAAGGAGCTTATTTGCTCTCTTACTCTCTAGCACACTAATTTACAATACAGCCCATGAGTCTATATATAGATCTCATGCTTACAATAATTAGACTATCTTAATTACAATAATTAGACACGCAACTCAAGACTATGACTGGCCTTTAACATGCAAACTAATAGTCCAAAAATAGACTCTCCAGAATCAACATGCAAACTGCATGTTCATGTACAGGCTACCGACATCAGCACCTTCCTGACTGATGTCGGTCAACTGGTAACTGACATCAGTTGCTTCTTCACTATTGTCTGACTGATGTCAATTGATTAGACCGACGTCGGTTGCCTTGCAACTCATTCTACAACTCTTCACAACCTTTACAACCTCTGTAACTCCTCCTATTTTCATCTTGGTGAAAATTTTAGCTCCACAACCTAGCAATCTCCCACTTGGAGATAAACAACTGCACCTATACCTGTACCTATACACTATCTAAATTATTCCCTGGCTTGTATCCCTCTTCAAAATCAATCCTGAAGACCAACCACCACACAACCTGTGATGCTACTCCTATCATCCAAGTAACCTGCCACATCCGAACCTACAACTCCATGTAGTGAAGACCTTGACCCTGCATAACATGTTAACCTGCTGCTACTCCCTCTCAGATACCTGAGAATCCATTGAACTATCCTCCAGTACTCCTTCCCTGAATTGGCTCCATACTTTCTGATAACTCCCACTACTTGGGAAAACTCAGGCCTACACTAGACCTTATGTGATTTCAAACCTTGTTCTAAGCTAAGCTTGAACTATCCAACCCTTGGTGTACTTTTTGATCCTGCATCTTGCATCTTGAACCCTGCCAACACCGTCTTCACATCAGCTCCCACTGGAGACAAAATCTCCATGTCTCTTATGCCAAAGAATTTTGCTACTCCCAAATTCTCCATGACATACCTCTGAACTAACCTTACCCTTAGCTTAGCAAATCCCTGTATGTATAAACCTACTAGCAAATCACCCACATAAAGTAACAAAATAATGTTATAATCATTATCCACCTGGTAAGTCAAACACAATAGTTACACTGACATTAACTGAAGCCCTGCTTTGTCATCCACTTGTCAAAACCTGTACCACTATCCTGTAGCTTCCTCAAGACCTTATACCTTGGCCTTCCATCTCACATATCCATCCACTCTCTTATTTAGCTTGGGAATCTATCCATCATCCAGTGCTTTCTTCCAGATGACAACTCCACCAACAAATACCTATTTGGTTTTTCTCTAAGGACTCACACTCCTCATCCATGCCAAGCTGCCACTGTTTCTAGATTCTACCTGCATTGCCTCTTCACATCTTCCTATTTCTTGACCATCAATAAGAAATATAAATAAAGTGAACAATAAATATGAGGTTCACTTACCCTTTTTGACCTCCATATGGGCATTTGAGACTTATTGACAGCTTGCTGTCCACCCACCATCCGTCACAGTGACTGATGTCGGCCATCTCCCAGTCTGCAACCAACCAACATCAGTTTCCTATACTGACCCTATCTGTCAACATCAAATATCTTATCAATGCTAGTGTACCTACTACCAACATTAGTTTCTGTGTGACCAATGCCGGTCCCTGTGTTCACCTATGAGTGATAACTTTTTACCTGCGAGCTCTCCATGGATCAAAACCCTGTTTAAATCAACGCAGCCCTGCTCAGAATAATTTAGTCCACTCCACTAATCTCTATTCGTCATCTCCTCCATGAACACTAAGGCCTTTCAGTTCTTAATTTTATCAAAAACATCTATCTTCTGCTTAAGAACATGCATTCCCCTCCTACATATGTGACCAAGCCTACAAAGCCACATCTCTACAACAGAAGGTGAATCAGTAATATAAGTAGATAGATAAAGGATACCTACTTTCTTACCGCCATCTAATTCAAGTGCATCCACTGTGAGAGTTACAGTGCATCTCCCATCACCCAACTTTCTTGAAGAAATTAGACTCATCTCCAAGACTAGGCCCTGCATGACCTCCTTCAACACTTGTGTGTTATTTGTCTGTAATTTCAGCTTCACTTCCCCTTCATCAATAATCTGACAAGGCTCACTAACCCCTAAATAAATCTCTCCAAAGTCTCCAAAGACATACCCATGAAAAGATGCTCTATTTCGGGTTGCATGGAAAGAGGCAAAAGAATTTGTAAACAAAGATTCTACTTTATCTAGAGCAACCTGTGCAACATCACCTACAACATCTGCTTCTACACGCTGATCTTCTACTGACCAACAATCTCCCTTTACCTGCTCTTTATTTCCATCAATCAGACCATTCATGCTATTCAATTTCTCCATTTGTAGCTTACTTTATTCTACCATTGTTATACTCCCACTCAATTTGAAACCCCTGAGAGTGACCTGTAATAAAAAACACTACCAGATCTGAACCACCTGTTAGTCAACCCAACCAAAAGCTCTGATACCAACTTGTCAGGATCTTGCTCCACCAATTAGAGGACATATGATTACTTCTTGTATTATCAACTAAACATAGAATTTAACCAGAATGATAAGTAACTAGAAATATGAAACAACACAGGAATATGAGAGATAATACACAATTGTATTAATAATCACACAGAAGAAAATACAATAAAGAAGATGCCACTTCTTCTTCCACCTCAAAGGCTCGCCACACCTCAAGACCTTCTTCCCTCTCTCTCTCGGTCCCAAAAATCAACTCCAATATAGAATTGATGTTCACCTCCACCATTCAGTAACAATGCTACCAGTACACCAAGTACACAACCGTACTCCAAGTAGATCTCCTGCTCTCTCCTGCTACCTACAAATCACTAGATGTTACTCACCATTATAGATCTCCAAAATAAGCCATGCACACCTACTGACCAAGATCATACATATATGAAGAACCCTTCTGATTCTCCAAACCAACACCCACCTTGGTACTGTGGCACTAGGAGGAACACACCATTTCTCTCCTCTCTCAGAAGGAGCTTATTTGCTCTCTTACTCTCTAGCACACTAATTTACAATATAGCCCATGAGTCTATATGTAGATCTCATGCTTACAATAATTAGACTATCTTAATTACAATAATTAGACACGCAACTTGAGAATATGACTGGCCTTTAATATGCAAACTAACAGTCCAAAAATAGACTCTCTGAAATCAACATGCAAACGGCATGTTCACGTACAGGCTGTCGACATCGGCACCTTCTTGATCGATGTCAGTCGACTGGTAACTAATTTTGGTTGCTTCTTCACTGCTATCTGATCGACGTCGGTTAATCAGACTGACATCGATTGCCCTGCAACTCATTCTGCAACTCTTTGCAACCTCTACAACCTCTGTAACTCCTCATGTTTGCATCCTGGTGAAGCTTTTAGCTCCATAACCTAACAGTTTTTGGCCTATAAGCATTCCTTATCTTCAACTAGATTTAGCATGGGGGTAAGCATTACCCTCCTTCTCCATGATACACAAATTCTGCATTTAGATTCAATATAGGGAGCTTCCACTCCATGGATTCCTTCTCTCTCTAGGCACTATTCAGCTCTCCATCTACTTCCTTGGCCAAGAAGTGAGTTGGATCCTTACAGCACATTCACCTCCATGCAGGTAGGTTTAGGTACACATTTTGTTTCTTTTTCTTTTACTCTAGTATTTCATTTCATTTCATCATTATAATAAAAGGGGGACACATATATACACCCTAAATTGGTCAAGTAACTACACATATCATGTCTTTTCATAGTCCTCTTTAAAGGTGACTCTGACTGGAGAATATGAGCCTTATTCACATTATTCATGTCTTTATTTTTTATTATCTTGGTCTTTTATCTTTCTTTTGTCACCTTTTTTTATCATTACCAATCATTCAAAACCTTCTAACCAGTGATTCCACCTCAACTAGACAATATTCCCCATGCCAATCCTATTCCCCTAGGTCCTAAGCCTGTAGGATAGGAGCAATGAAATTGGATAACAATAATAAACACATAATTTTCCCATTTTTTTCACTCCTATCTATTTGCATTTTCATCCCCAACAGTCATTTGTATTTTCTTAACATGTCCCTAACCCTTCTTAGCCCCTTAATTAAGTTTTATTTACCTTTTTAGATGTTGGCTAATGTAAATAAAGCTCCCAAATTAAAAATAAAGAGTATCCTATAGAAAGGAATTCACAAGGCATTTTATATCCAACACTAACTACTTTAACATAGTAAATAATTCAAATCAGATAATAGTATAGCTCAGACTTTTGCATCATGCATGGATTTTCATGCTTGATAAAGAAAGGGACTAGGTAAAAGTTCATTCTTACACCTATACTATGTGTTTATTATGAAAAATCCATAAGGGAGAACTACATTTGATCTTAGACCCTAGTTTGAGGGTTAATGTAGGTAGTGATCAAGATAGTAGGGGTTCTAGATTGTGTGATCATACTTCCCCTAACTCAATTTTTTCCCTTCTACTTTTGATATGTTTGTTGTTTCATGTGTGTAAGTAAACCTAGGGTTTTGAGAATAAAATAGGGTATACAGTGGTACATAGAGGTGATCATGGAGAAATAAAGACACCTATAGGACCCAAAAAGTATATCATACTAGAATCTAGAACCAAAAATTAATTTGGACAATAGTACTAGAATTAGACTATAACACCAAACACTAAAGTGTCCACTTTTTTGTGCTCATATCCTTTCATCAAACAAAATTTAGATTCATTTTTTTGACATCTTCCTAGTCCTATACAATAGTTTTCAGCCTCTGTATCAACCGTCTTAGTCTATTTTTTGGATAAGTCATTTCCTTCCCCATGTAATTGATTTGATCAAATTGATATAAATATGTATTTTATTACATTTGATTATATTTTACCCCTTAATGTAGACCCTTTATTGTGTAGGAGCTAAACCCTAGTTTATCAAAAATAATAAAATACACACCATGATTTTATAGTCATCTAGAATTTATACTAGTCTTTCACACACACCACCATAGTATGGGAAAAATACATGAAGTTTGATCCCTATTCAAAATATCATTATGTAGGAAACACTTATCACAAGGGGTGTTGAGTGATATAAAAAATTAAATTTATAACCCATTTTTTTGTTTGATTTATTTTATCATTCATGGCATATTGAGCTAGAATTACAAGTGAAGAATACAACACAATTATTTTTGTAACAAATCGAGAGTTCCACATAGTCAAGTAAAACACATAAGTCAAGTGAACCTATAATTTTATTATTAGAGCATACAAACCTATAGGAAATTGATGTGACCTAAGGAAAATAACACATCACACACTTGTCTTATTCCAATGGCCTTTTCTAGAGAGAAAGTGAAACATTATTCCTAATTCACAGTCAGCCAACACAGTCCTATATTTAGTTTTTACAACATTTGTCTGAGTCCTACATTATCAAATTTATAGGTAAGTAATTTTTTTATTTCCCATTTTATAATCCTTCCAAATATATTATTTTCAGAATCAATTTGTGTCTTTTATAGCATATTTATGGCATTTTGATTTTATGTATTAGTTTATCATAATTAAGATCTAGAATATTTTATTTACCATTTTTTTATTAAAAAAACTCTAATAATTTATAGTAAGTGTAATGGATTGATATGACCTTAATCACTTCCACATGATTATTAGCCACTACTTACATATCTAACATTCCAAGGAGGGAAATTGATCCACACATAGTTCTCCCACTTAGAGTGATTGTGAAATTATGCTCCTTCACTTATGTATGGAACTAATGATTGATCTCAATACTTGAACACTCTTGATTTGAATTAGATTTTGAGTGCTCTAGACTTGTCTTATGACTAATCCTAGTGATAGGTATGAAAATTGGGAAGAATAGGGAAAATTTTCTTAGTGTGACTTAGGGTATACATGTATATCTAATAAATTCCAATTCCCTTTTGAATGAAATCTTGATTTATTTATATGTGGATACAATTGAACAATTCCTAAAACAAAAAATCACTCAGATTATGGACTAATCCTAAAGATGGGTTTGAGTTTATAATATAACCATTACCAAGAGGGTCGATTCCAACTAGAATAGTTAGTATCAACTAAAATTACTAACCATCCTGGTGAAACTAATATGTGTATAGGAAAACTAAATTGAGATTATAAATATGTATATATAGTATGTTTAAAATAGATAATGAGATTAATATAGGTGTATAAAAATAGCATAGAAGGGTTTACTCATAAGGTAACATGCGAGTGTGGGAAGATGTTAAATTAAGACCTTATTTCAATACTCAGGTCATGTATAGTAAATATGTGTCAAGATTATCATTGTAAAGTACTTCATCCCATATTTTAGTATGTATAAATTCATCTTCCCTATCCATTTTATTTTAGTAATGTAAATGCTAGAGTAAAATTATAAATTGATCCTGAGTGTGTAAAACACACATTGAATTTTTTGGGATGGATATAAATGTAAAATGTTTCTCCATGAAAACCTATAATGAGAGTGAAGTAGTTAATGTCCATATATGAAATTCTAAATTTTAAATTGAAAGATAAAGGGTTAGAGTACACATATGTGTTGGTTCCAACTATGTTGCTTCCACAACTTGTTGGAGATGATGATTCCTTATAGAAGTATTAGAGAGCTAGAGTAATTATGACCCAAAATTATGAGACCTTGTAGGATTTTGAGTTGGGAATGAAACATGCCCCAACACTCATGAATGTGGGTAAACATACACAATGCACTATCTAAAATAGCTATGTATGAAAAAGAGAGAGATAACCATGTGAGTAGGTTCAACTCAAAGAGATCATTATATAGGTAAATAAGATAATTGATTAAGAAACAAAGAGATCACTATACAGGTAAATGAGATAACTGATTAAGAAAGGTTTTTAAAAAAATGAAACAACCACTACATATGGCCTCTATATTCAATTATAATGTTTCACTCCAATTATATCAAGTTTGATCCATGAAAAAAATGTATGATCACAATGGAATTTAAAATGTGATGCCCCCACCATGTACATAAGTTTGATTTTTTTTTTCTCTCAATGTAAAAACTAATACATGATTAAAATATAATAAACCATGTCAATGCCCTCATCATGACCATAGATATGATAAGTGTGAAGTGGAATGAAAATCATTTTCCATACAACTATAACTTTGTTATTGTGTATATGTTCATGAACCATTGTCATTCCCCTTGAATCTATACCAAATGATATATGGTGATATGCATATATATGTTTAATTTGAGGACCTATATCTCAAATGTGTGTGCATGTGAATATATATTTTTTACCCAATAAATTTTTATGCATATGCACATGTATATACACCTAAGTGTGTATGAATATATGTTAAAGTGTCTATAAACTAAATGTATATGCATGGTATATGATTTATGTTATGTATTAATGTTCCAATATTTGTCATGTATTTGAACCAATCTAATATCTAAACCATTTAAATCTTTAAAAATTTTCAAACATCTACTCTACTTGGCTTTTATTTTCATAGAGGATTATGTTTCTATAGTAGGAAATTTTGAGAAATATGGATTTGAGATCATGAAATTAATATAAATCTACTCAAAACATAAAACTACCTAAGTAATATCTAGAGCCATTAGAATCAAATTCAAATAGATGAATAAACATTTAGACCTGCACTTGAGTCCTAAAGCTAATTACTCCAAACCATGATTTAATGGATATAAAAATAAGAAGATTGGTTTGAGATTATGTTAGACTAAGAATTTTGACATTATGTTAGCATGATAATGGATGTTGATGATGAAATTGTTTAACATGGAGATGTTAGGGATTCATTGCTTCAATAGTTAGTTTCTTATGTGGACATGAAGGCTTTATAGATTCATGAGTTTGATAGATTAATTGATAGATTCTATTTTAGCATGGATATGACATGATAATTCAAGTCAATTTCCTTGGGGAATTGGGTTTTTGAAATAGAGGAAAGAGGGAGAATTAAAAGGAATTAAAAATTTCTTAGAAGCCTCTAGATTTAGAGGCTTATAGAGAGGAAGGGTGAAAATAGAGAGGATTCAATAATCCTTTATTTCTAGAATCCTCTTAGGATTAATTAGTATTAGATAGTGTATTAGATATGGATTGGGTGGGTGATTAGGGACTAGGGGTATAAGAGAGCCTAAGAATTGGCTAGCATGTGGGCAATGGGAATTTAAAATTACCAAATAATAGATAAGTGGGGGTTAGGATAAGATAAGAGATGAATAGGGGAATTAATGATAAAGTGGGACAAGAATATAGTTAGTGAATGAAGAAATATTAATGGGGGATATGAGTTAAATGATTATAAAGGCTTATTTTAAGATGGGATTAGATGAGATAAATTAGATAAGTGGAATTTGTCTTGACTAATAGTGATATTAGTGATGTTAAATGAAGTGAGAAAATTTAGATGCATAAAGTTTCTATTCAAATCCCACCATAATGTCACCCTTTTTAGATGAGGGGTGTAGCTTTTAAATCACTCATCTCAAAATATGAGTTAACCATATCATGTCATGTTTAAATATATCATCATGTAATATCTTTGACCATGTGGAGAATATGTCATCATAGTAATTGTATGTATTGATCAAGGCATGTATCTAACATATGGTATGTAGTGTATGTAAGTTTCATGTCTATATATATGTATATATGAAGCATGTAATATAAGTATCTTTGAATAAAACTACTAAATAAAATTTCATGATATATATCATGGCACCCCTTAATATCAAAAATATAAACAAGTGTGAGTATGAGTTTCAAATATAAGGACAAGTGCCATATACGATGGACATAAAATGCTACAAAAAACAAGGCCAAGGGCCACACACATGAGGACATGAAAATGTTAAAAATAAGGGACATCAATGATGTATCATCAAGTAAGGCCAAAGGCCACACATAAATTAACCTATCTTGTAAATGACTAACACCATAAATAAATCATAGAACAAGTACTTAGTCAACACCATCCATATGTAACAATGTCACATTGTAGTATAATGACATATCATGTATCACTATGGAAGAAATGTGAAACTATAAATTCTTATGTGAGCATTATATCTAGATCAACATGGGATAGAGATCACATAAATATATAACCTACAATAGTGAAACATATGGAATAAGATGCCCCTAATATTGGCATGGCCATAACTAGAATGAAAACCAACATGTGTATGCCCATGTGTAACCTCTATGTCTTGCATAACACTCAAATATTATGAAATGCATGTGTATGTAAAGAATATGCCATCTCCCAAAAATATGATTAAAACATATGTAAATAATGTATACTAATAGTCATGTCAAGCTCAAGTTATGATTTGGGATTATTTAAAAAGTTGAATGTTATTATATTTTCATATTATTTTATTTTTATTTAATTTTTGAATTTTTGAAATTATAAAAATATAACTAATGATCCTCTCATTAGGTGGCATGGGAAGTACTTGTATTAGTTGGTGGAGGGATAATTGATCATGGTTTATAAGTATCAATTAGGGATGGATCAAAATATGATATGGAATCATGTCGTGTACCATGTTTATCATACTCAATGTTCATAGAACTCAAGATATTATGAATATATCTAGAAGGTTAAGGACTATGTGGTGTTTTTGTGTAGTAGGAGAGTGTCTTGATTTTTATGTTCATTATGGAAGATGGTGAAACAACTTCAGTGATAATTGAGTATCTTCTATATAAAATGGTGCCCTATGTATTTTTTTAGTAACTTTATAATGTAGTCTATGTATAATAATTGGATATATGGATATATCTTGTATATGTGTAACAATAAACAATTTATGGTTATCCTAAATAGGTGTATTAGTCAAATCTAAATAATGGTGTTGAATATGTGTATCATCCATATCTAAATAATGATATTGAATATGTCTAATGTGTCAACTATTTGTCGTGATAGTGAGGGTGGAAGAGGATATATTTATTACTACAGAGGATGATCATATAATACACATATAGATGTGACTACTCTATTACAATATATTTACTTTTGTCATTAGTGTATTATAGAGGAAACTACATAGATTATTTACATTGATGGGTGTTCTAACAACATGTTGAATAACTCATTACTCTATAACACTATAAATGATGTCAGTAATATAGTTGATCCCATCTAAATATTTAATAGAATGCGTCTCAAGGTGGTATCTTAATCTATATGTTTGTAGAAACCCAAAACTAACCATAACTGGCTCTTGACTAGACTTTAGATTGATTCTTACCAACCATTGAAAATTAAGCCTAAGATTCACTAAACATCCCAAATTTGCTTGAGCATCACTCATCAATGCTCAGAATAATTGAGGCATCCCAATTTGGGATACTATCCCTTATGTAATAATATCCTCTCATAGATTCATCCCTAATCACATTATGGAATCACTACTATCAATTTGTCTATATTACCTAAACTTTGGTAGTATTATGTTTAACCACTAATGGTATATGTTATCCATCTTATGCTAGGATAAAATATTGTAAATCTAAGAGTAGAAATATTGCCTTTATTTCTATGATTTTACACTCAAACTAGAAATATTTATTTAAATACTTTATTTGCATGCAAGTTGTGGTATTATGGTAATAGTCAATTTTAAAAAGATAGTAACAATATTGCTATGTGTTTATGGGGTTTTGCACTACATGTAAAGAATGAGGTGTTTGTTTCTTTGAATTTTGTCATAACTTCATCCAATATGTGTTCTAGGTGAAGTGGTTTAGAAAACACTTTCAAATTTGAACCATGCTTGGTCCTTAAGATTAGATGGGACCAATATAATGATAAGTACCAACCTATCTTGGTGGTTAAGTCTCTTGATAAACATATCTTGAAGACATGAGAGATGTCTATCAATACAATCTCTTATGATAGAATAATGTTAGGATAATAATATAACATGAGGGGAAGATCCCTGATGATCCCTAAGGTTTATAGCTTCTTCCCATCTAGCTACATCACTCCTTTATTCAATGGACCATACATAAATTATAAAGCATATAATATTTATTTAGGCATCACCATCATGCTTACACCTGAATCGATAATGGAGTTGTGCAATAACTTCTTTCCCATAATCAGCATTAGATAGAATGGGGTAGGTTTTTCTTTGCTTACCCCCTCTTTGGTATTGACAAATACAAAGGGCATATTGAGTTATGCACTCATGCTAGCTTCCTTACCCTTTGTCCTTATGGGTTATACATTCAAATTTCCTTGTGTGGGATTTTATTTCCTCTTCAAGGCTTCTTTCATTAGGGACTTCTACTTGGGAATTAATAAGACATCCTAGAGGTAGATGTTAGATGGAACCTTCTTTAGCTATTCCACCATGTTGTATGACCCTTGAGGTGAGACCCTAGGATATTTTTATTTATTATACACTACCTCACTCTACCTTGGGTATGTCTAAAGTGAGAGATAAGGTGTTGGGCCTTTATTAAATTTCAATTTGGGCCTCACAATGTCTTCACGGATTTCAACTAATATTTTCTTTGAGCGAGGGTAATAGTCCAATTAAACCTGTAAGGTGTTTATACATGAGAAATTTGATCATATAGGTTTCATATTCATCTTCAACCCAAGATAATAGTATTTTTTATAGGGATATTTGTTATTATTTTTATAGGTACATCCCTTACATTTGCAACATCAAGACTATGTTTTGAATCCTCAAAGACTGGTATGTATAAGCCAAATTAGGGGAATTCCCTTATCATCACTATTAAACAACCTTCTATTGTAGGTTTCCCTTCAGAAAATTTCAAGGTCCATGATCATCATTTAATGGAAATCACCATGAATTAGAGTCATCTTCCAAGTTTTTTGTCCAACAACTATCTCTCTATTCACATTAGGCACTACCATATGCAAGGGGTCTGGTACAATAACCATTTGGTTCATGGACAATGACTAGTGGTTTGGTACTTGATGATTTAGAGATTGATGTTTTAGCCTTGATCTCTATTGGTATTTTTTATTGGTGTGGTGATATATTTTATTGGTAGTTATTGAAAGGGGGATTTGAAGTTATAGCTTGTTACCATTTGATGTTGGTTATCTCATTGGAGAAGTTTCATAAGATAATCTTCATATCACTCATTTCCATGTTAAGGGAATATTGAGAAAACATGCTTGACTAAGTGGGAAGATACACATACATATAAGATGGGATTCCTAAGATGCTTGGGGATTCTTATTATGGGGGAGTTGATATCTCTAGGAACATTGACATTGATAGATATAGAGGTAGATTTCTTGCATCTATCAAATTATTCTTGGTCCTTACTACTAGATCAAAAGCATCTGACGTCATCTAGCCTCCAAGTGATTGAATAATAACTAAAATGTTTGAATTGAAATCCTTGAGATAGAATATAATAACCATGCCTATAAGTAGTCAAGTCACTATTGGTATCCTTTACTAGGTTTTTTAAACTGGGTGTTGAAATCAATGATGGCTTCTTACAAGCCTCTCTTGATGGTTATGAGTTTTTTTAGGAGGGATGACCGGTATAATTTCTCTTTTAATCACTCAAATAATTTATCACCTAGGTCATCTCAGGTGATAATGGAGTTGGATGATAAATATTGGTACCAATCAAGAGCTTGTCATATAAAAGATGTCATTAATAGCCTTAGGGCTATGTTCTGCATAATGATGTAGTGCACAGTGCATATGTTTGCAACATCTTGGATATTTTCTACCATGGTTTTGAAATTCTCTCTTTAGAACTTTGGAAGCACCTTCAAGGAATTTACAAGAATGGGGTCCCATGTAATTAGGGGTGTTAGTGGGAAAAGTGGGCTACCACTATTATATGATATAAAGTTCTTTGATGGGCCTAAAAAGCCATTTTTTATTACTAATAAATGTTATACCCTATGGTTCTTTGGATATTTAGATTTCTTAGAGGTAGTGTTAGCAAGCTTAGATTATTCATTGTCTATGACCTTGTTACAAGCCTTTAGATCATAAACTTAGGCTCCTAATTGATTAGTTTAGTATATCTAGTCCCACCAGGCATGCCAAAAAAAAACTTATTGATGCATAAAACTTTCACTCTAGGATAAATAGCCTCCTATGGGAAGCTTTACATGTGTGGGACTGAGTGTGGTATGTAAATCAACCTTCAGGATTTTAGAAGCTGGTTCTTTGTTCAAATTTGGGGGCATGAAAATGGGAGAGGAAAATGAAAATAAAATTAAAAATAAAACTAAGGTAATACACCTAGATTTAAATCATTTAGAATATAATTTCAAAAAAAAAAAATCAATCCCATAAACACTACAAACCATAAAGGATCATATAACATGAGTTAAGATCTATAATGAAAGTAAAGATTGATACTATAGAAGTAGAATAAAAGAAATGATAAACAAAGACAATTTCCCATGGAAATCAACACATAATATCACATCCTCTTCATTTTTAGATGGAGAAATTAATATAAAATGCCTCAAGGGAATATATAAAATGTCTAGTCACACTTTTGAGGGGCACCTATTAAGTTCAAAGAATGAGAAAATGCAAACTGCTATTACTTTTACTCTATTAAAAATGGTGGTATAAAAAATAGATAATACAAGCAAAATGGTAACCAACCCTTTCTTAAAGCAAAGAGCCTAGAATATATAAGTGAGATGTCCTATCATGGGAATGAAACCTAGAGATCCTATCACTTGCACTCATGATGATGTCATTGTACCTAAAAGAGGAACTTGAGCTCATGAGTGTAACTAGCCTCTAAATCTTGGATATTATGCACCCACTCTATCTTGTTAAGTTCACAATGCTCAAGAATTATGTAGTGATGTCAAGTGTAGATATTCAGATTTATCTCTACTATACCATTAGGGATGAGGCTCCACTTGTCTTAGCTAATGGCATAACTCATTACCCTAATAGGAGAACCTTTGCCTTTTAAGAACATGAGGCTGTCACATGGAAAGGCTTATCTCTTTTTTGTTATAACTAACTAGTGGGTCCCTTTTAAATTTCTCTAGCTAATGGTACTACTCCAAATTATGATAGACCAAAGATACTCTTGGATAAGTGTAAGGATGACACATTTTAAAAGTATGCTTCACCAGAGTGAAATGGGTACATTTTTGGCAAGGCTGAGTGTGGGGCACCATGTGTAAAGTAGTCACTCCTTCTAGGGGAAGCTATGCATTCTTTTATAAAATTGAGCATGAATGCACCATGTGTAGAAACTATATTCACTAACTAAAAGAATCATTAGGCCCTATTTATTTACTAATTAGCTAATACCACTACTTGGGGGTTTGATCCAAAAGGAAATGGATTTGAAGAGTGTGGGGCTGCCACCTATCGAGCCAAATGCTCACTAGAGTGAAATGAGAGTCTCTTCAAGCTAGATGAGTTTTAATCTACCATGTGGAATAAGTGGACATAGGCTGATACTTAGGCAAAATTTTGAAAATGGTCCCCAAAAAAGGAATCAATTGAAAGGAGATCAGTTAGAAGGTGCCAAGGAACTGCTAGCTATACTGAGTGAGTTCAAAACCAAAAATGAGCTATTCCAAAATAGCAAATTATGGATTTTCATCCATAGTTCTCCAAGAGATGGGATAGAATAAAAATGATGAGAATAAAAACATGATGGTGTATTATAGGAATATGGTAATGGGATCACAAAATAGTGAGAGCATAGGATGTTAGGCCATTAAGGATGGGGAAACTAAATAATAAGTGGTTTCTTGTAAAATAGCCTAGGGTTTTATAATCTTTAAGGCAAAGAAGTGGTAAATTTTTAAGATGTTTTGGATTTTATAGATATTTTACAATCTTTTTTTGGAAATTTTAGAGCATCTTAAATCAATCAAGAATTATGAGATACTAAATGGTCCAATATGTAAAATGGTGAGAGCATGCAAACTTGGAAATTACTCACTAAATGGTGAAATCATGAAAAACGGTGGCTAATCTAACCTCAACATGAATTTAGTGATGCCTACATAGTCCTATTATAACCTCAAATGACTATAGTCCTACCTTACAATGGAGAAATCTAACTAGGTAATAACAAGTTCTCAAGAAAAATAGGCAAAGTAGGCAAATTGAATAGTATGACATGGGAATGCCAAGATGGGGCTTCAAGGCATGATAAAAGTATTGTTCATAATTTTCTCATAAGTGGTTATAATTAGGAAAAATTGATACAAGTCAATGATACTAATTTTCCCATAGGTGATTATAATTAGTAGCATGATGGTGGGACTTTAATTTTCCCAAAGGTAGTTATAATCATTATCACTTGAAATGAAACAAAAGAAGAAATGAAGGATGTAACTTCCAAACTACTTTCATAATAAATCCAAAATAATGCCTCTATCTAGAATATTAAATAAAATATTGAAATTGATCTGAATCCTTTTACTAAAGGTGCCCAAAGATCTAATGGAACAAAAATAAAGTGTAAGGGGTAGGGTAGGTAGAGTAAAAATAACTTGGTCGATAGAAAAGGCATGGTAGAATGGTAGAATGTATGGTGCAAAGAAGAATTTATGTACTACAATATAACATAAATGGGCCTTATAGATAATATGTTGAGTCTCTCAAGTGAAGTAATGCTTGATGTGTATAATGTTCATCATCTCATCAAGTTTATCCCTATCTAGTGTAGTGAGCTTGTATGCTCTAGATCCATAATTTGTCATAATGATATATAGGCCAATTTAGTTGGGTTTAAATTTTAAATTGTATTTATTCTCAACCATGTTGTTCTATTATTTTTATTTTAGAACAATATCCCCAAGCTTTAACTCTTTATGCTTGACCCATCAGTTATAATAGACACATAGTCTATTTTGGTATGCTAGAAGGTTGTTGACAATAACCATAAATTTCTCATAAAATAACTTAAACTTTTTCATGTTAGCTACTCAATAATCTTCATCATCTAGGATAGGATTTAATGAGATTCATAAAGAAGGTAACTTGACCTGAATGAAAACAAAGGCCTCAATTCCATAAACTAGGGAATACATAGTGGATCCTATTAGGGTATGGTAATTAATGTAGTATGTGTAAAGGGCATGGAAGATTTGGACATGCCAATAATGGACATCATTATTGATAATCTTTCTAATGATATTGAAAATGGTTTTATTGGATGCTTCAATTGATCATTACCTTGTGGATAATATGTGGTAGAATTTTTTTGAGTAGTGTTGTACTCAACATAAAGCATTTTGACATCCTTATTCTTAAACAAACTACCATTATCAGATATAATGTTAGATGGCATACCATATAAAAAAATGGGATGGTTGAAGATTAATTTGAAAATTTATTTTCTATTCATTTAAGTGAGGGGTATAACTTCAACCCACTTATTTAAATATTTGATAGCAATAAGGATGTGTTTATGGTTGTCAAATGAGGTTGGGTTAATTTTATAAATGAGATCAAGGCCCTATGTGGTAAATGACCATGGTGTAAGCATTAGTTTTAGTTTTTTTTTTGGGTCATGAATCATATTGGCATTCTTTTGACACTTGTATCACCTTTTAACATACGTATTTTCATCTACATCCATTATTGGCAAGTAATACTTGATACATAGGATTTTGTTGGCTAGGATGGCCCCACTTGTGTGGGCTCCAAATACTCCTTCATGAACTTCCCATAATAATAATATTGATCCTACAAAATTTAAATAATGAAACAAAGATCCATCAAAGCTACAATGGTAAAGGGTTGGTATAAGTAAGGTACATCATGTAACTTGGTTGGTAAAGGCCTTTTGATGTTTGCATGATAGGTTGGGTGGAATAATGTGGTCATGAAGGCAAGTAAAAAAATGCAAGTACCATATAGAGCTAGGACCAACAATATCACAAATCATTGTGATGGTTGAAGTTTTATGATCTGGCACTAGAAGATTTTCAATGAAGAATTGATATTCTTTTGCCTTATTTGGATGATAAATCAAAGAGCCAATGGTGTCCATGGCATTCACTATTATATTAATGACCCTTGGTATGTTTTCAAACTATACATTGGTGAAATATTGTTTGAGAATATCAATCATGGCCTTGTATGGCACTAAATTGTCATCTTTGGTTTGAAAGTGGTCTATAACTTGATTGATGATTAATTGAGAATCACCATAAACCTTGAGATGTTGAATATTCCATTGTACTACATAATGAAGCCTTGTAATGAGTGATTCATATTCAACCATGTTATTAGTAGAAGGAAATATAATATGTAATGATAAGGGATAAGATCCCCCTATGGTGTAATAAATAATAAGCCTACCCCTAATTCTTGTGATGTAAATGCTCCATCAAAATATAGCTTTTAGTGTTGCTCCTTAAGAGGTGTTTCAATGACGGTCATGATGGAATTGTCTAGAAATTAGAATGTTAAAGGTTCGATATCTACAAGGGGAGATTAAATAAGGGGAGCTTCAACAAGTTGATATGCAATAACTTATCCCTTGATAGCTTTTTAGTTGACATACTCGATCTTGAACTTACTCAGAAGCATGATCCATTTAGCCATGCAATCTTATAGAGTTATTTTAGATAGTAGATACTTGAGTAGATCTAATTTGGAATTAACTATAGTCTTATTTTTTAACATGTAATGTCATAGTTTATGAGCTATGAAGACCATAACTAAACAAGATTTTTCAATGGGCCTATAATCATGCTTATGTGCTACTAGTGTATAGATTAAATAGTACATAACATGTTCATTTCCATTGTCATCATGTTAAACTAGAATTTCCCCTAGGGCTTTCTCAGTTGTAGATAGGTATAGTAGGGATGAATTTCTTAGCATAGGTTACAATAACACAGGTGGATTGGCAAGATATTATTTTAAGTGATGAAAGGTTTTCTAGCATTCTTCATCCAAATGAAATATGACACCTTTCTTCAGTAAGTGTGTAAATGGATGGAATTTATCAACCAATTAATAAATGAAGTATCTAATAGACTATATCTTGCCCTACAAACTATATAACTACTTCAAATTAGAAGGTGGTGGAATATATGTAATGGCTTGTAATTTGGTTAGATCAAATTTAATGTCTCTGCAAGAGAAGATGAAGCCTTAAAGTTTGCCTAAAGTAACTCCAAAAACACACTTTTTAGGATTGAGTCTGACCTTGTATTCACACATCATCTCAAATATTCATCTTCATGCAGTTAGATGATTGGCCTTGGTCTTTGATTTACCTAATATGTCATTGACATACTATTCAACAATGTCATGAGTCATATGATGAAATATGGTGGCCATGGCTCTTTGGTAAGTGGCCCTAACATTATTGATACCAAATGACATAACCTAATTAAAAATGTTCCTCATATAGTAATGAATGTTGTTTTATGTTGGTCTTCTGGCACAATCCTAATCTAGTTGTATCTTGAAAATCTGTCCATTAGTGAAAGCATTTTGTACCCCATTGTGGAGTCAACTGTCATGTCAATGTTTGGTAAAAAAAAGCTATCCTTGGGGTAAGCCTTGTTTATATCTTTGAAATCAGTATAAATTCTAATTCCTTGTAGCTTCTTACTAACTAGCACAACATTTGAGATACATCTTGATTAGTATATCATTCAAATACATCTCACTTCTAAGAGTTTTTCCAACTCTTTCTTTACTAATACAATGATGTGAGGATGCATCTTGTATAATTTCTACTTCATGAGTTTGGCATCAGGATATACAAAAATATGGTGTACAACCAAAGTAGGGTTAAAACCTAGCATGCCAAAATTAGCCTAGGAAAAGATGTCAATAAATTCCATCAAAAGGGATATAAATATGCCATGTTCTACCTTAGTGAGATACATGCCTAATTTGATCCATTTTGGGTCATCTAGAGTCCTAATGTTGACTTTTATAGTTTATTATACAAGGAGAATTGAGCCATCTTCTAGAATATTTGGTAATGATTTGAATTGGCCTACAACTACAAAGTTCTATGTTTGGATTGGCTCTTCAATCTCTCTTAAACTAGATGAATCAAAATCTCCCAATGGTAGGGACGGCCATGTTACAAACACTATTAGAAATTCTTGAAATTTTTGATCAAAGGCATGTTGTTCTACATAATTGAACTTAAACCCATAGGCAAGTTCATAATTGGTGGTCTCTTGAGCTATGTTTGGTGAAATAAGAACACCCTATCTAATAGCATCTAAAATAGATTTTCACTAGAAGACTAGCCTTTCTCTTTACTTTTTCCCAGGTCTAAAAGTTCTTCAAAGAGGTTTTCACTTTAGGACCTTATTGTTTTAGTTAATTATTTTTGGTTAAGGGTGTTCACCTATTCTCCAAAATATGTTACAAGATCCAGTTTGATAGAGAACCCTTATTCATGGTCTCTCAACAAAACATTGTCTCTTAGGCATAGAAAAATTTAAAAAGGCCTCATCAATCTCAAACTCATTTATAGGCACTATGGACTCTTGTTGGTCCTGGGCTATAAGTTTAAATTGATATAGAGGAAGAAAATTATATTAAACAAATATGTTAAGGGTACAAATAGCATGAGGGTCAAACAAATTAGTGTTGACAAGGTCTTCATAAAGGCTATGATCAGACTCTGCTTAGTTGTAGACATCATCATCAATAGTCATTGGCATTAGAAAATAAATAAGATACATGGGGTCACCCCCAGATGGTTTAAATTCAAGACCATAGGTTCTTTTATATAGTGTTATAGAGATTATCTCAAGAATGCCCTAATAATTTAGCCTAAGACCTTCTCTTTTATAGTATTAATTCTATATGACCCTAGTAGGAATGGGGTATTTGGCATTTTTATAATAATTAGATAGTTTGTCATTGTACAACAAAGATTCATCATTGGCAAGTGGGTCCTATTCTTGGCTAGTGGCTGATGTGAAAATGATAAGACCTAGATTATGGAGCTTGCCTTTTCCCTTTAATTTATATTCCATGCAAGTTGGATTGGCTTTGGGTTTTCCATAAGACTTAGGGTTCTATGAAAGATTGGTAATGTGAAAAGTGTCATGAGTCAAATACTCTCTTGGGCCATTATCTAAGATGGTGAAATGGTTTGATTATTCATAAGGTGGCATATGGGAAGATGTATTAAGGTTATTTGGGTCTATGAAATTTTGGTAAATCAATAAGTATTTATTTCCCTTTGTCCCCTTTGGGCACTATATCTAGGCCAAAGTAGTAATTTCATATTTCATACTCAGCTTCCAAATGTTTACAGTGTTTTTAGGGTTGTAAATCTCCATTTATAGTGACCTTCATACTTGAATGAGATAACTTGAGACACCAGTGCAATGTTGAATGGATTGCATGAACTTTATGTATCCAAGGCCTCCCCATAAGTAAATTATATGATATGTCTAGGTCTAACAAATGGAAGAGTGTATTGTGGGTCAAGGGACTAATGATAATTATAAAAACTATGGTGCCTTGTGATTCCCAATCTTTATTGTCATAAGCCTTGATAGTGATCATTTGCAACTGGAGATCAACTATTGTGTATCTAAGATGCTTGATGAGATTTAGAGACACAGTATTCAAGCTTGATCTATTGTCTATGAGAACATGTTTCATTTTGTGCCACATTATCATAAATTCAATATACAACAAATTATTATGAAGAGGTCTAAGGGATGACATATCTCTTTGGTTAAATGTTAACTATTGGCCTAGGAATAGATGTCCAACCAAATCTTGGAATTTGTTTAGGGATATGTCATTGGTAACTTGGGACTAATGAAGTAACTCTATTAATGAGATGTTTGAGTTGCACACAATAGTATAAATTATGTCCATGAACATGATGGTATTCACAGAACTCATTCTCTCAATACCAATCTAGATAAAGAATACCTTCTAAATAGTGCTTTAGAATGGAACAAATAATTAGAATAGAAATGGAAATATTGATAAACATGGCTTCAATAAAGCTCTCTAAGATTGTTTAAGACTCGATTAGTAGGCACATTTCTACTTGGAGGCTGGGTTTACAAAGGTAATGATTGTTCTATTTGTTGAGTAAGTCTAGGTTGTTGTAAAGGCTGTTCTTACTAAATAGGTTGTTGGTGAGGAGTAATTTGCATTTGAGTCATTGATTGAGAATATGATGTTTATATCAGTTAGACATGATGTGACTTAGTTACTCCATTTCCAATAACATTCTTATTATGTTTAAATTGTTTGTATTTTTCATAATTGCTAGCTTGGGCTGGTGTTGATGCTTGTTCTTGTTCTTGGATTTGGTTTTGGTTCTATTTTTGGCCATTTTCTTAGTTCTAGTTTTGGTTTAACGAGTTTAAATTGATAATGTATTTATTAATAATGGCCTTTTTTATCAACAAACCTTTGTAAATAATTTATTTAAATGTATGTGCACACTATAGCTCCAAATGGTAAGATATCTCACTATACAATTTTTTAGTAAACATAATAGCTAATTGTTTGTCTAGTAAACTATGGGTGAATATACTAGCATGTACTCTCCATAACTGTAGATAAATTTCAAAAATTTCACTGGATTTCTATTTGGCTTGAGTTAAATCTACCAACAAAATTTCATGTTTGAGATTATAGGAGAAATGTTACATGAACTTGTCTAAAAAGTCATCAAAATTAGGTATTGAATTCTTTGAAAATTTTAGAAACCAATCCAAATACTATCCTACTAGACTTAAGGGAAATAAAAATAGGAGGCATATGCCACTATAATCCACTAGCTAAAAAATTTAAAAAAAATTCTATTAAATGGGCCTTAGGGTCTCATTTACCCTTGTATTTATCAAAATTTGGTGGTTTGTACCCTAGAGGAAATGGTATTTGTAGATACTCCATGTTGAATAGGTAAGAACATATGTCATCCAACTTAAAATTCTTAGTCTATTTCCCAACTTGGATATTAGAAATTAAATCCTTCATTTGTTGCAGTTCTTGTGCCAAGAAACTAGATGGAACATTGGCATGAGGTGGATGCTGAGTGGTCAAAGGAGGATTGCCTTGACTGGGGTATAATAGAGGCATGGTTTGTTTTGTAATGTTGGGTTAGTTTGGGAATATGCATTCATAGATTAGGATGTGTTTTATGAAATTTCATGCATTATGATGTGATATTCTAGTTTAGATTCACAATATAGGATTAGTTTTGGGGGAATTATAGCTGGGATGGAAGGATATGGCTTTGAGTGATATATTGTGCCTATTTTAGTTTAGTAGGGACTTGAGAATGACTAGTAAAAATTGGATGGATAAAGGAAAGTGTGAACCAAGGCCCTATCATTTAATATGTGGCACATTGGGAATGAAAGGTAATTACTACCTAATTGGTATTTGTTGGATAATAGTACCTATTGGTTATGTGAATACCTATTATGAAGTAAACACTTGTAGAGTGTTTGAAAATTTTCATTAACCAATAGACATAGATTATTTATTAGATAATGTTTGTGATTATAAAGGCATGTTGGTTTGTGACTATTGACGTATATTCATCACTACCTGGTGAGGTAGAATATTTGTTTCTCCTTGTTGAGGTGGAAGAATATTTTGCCTCTATTGCATTAGTATACTATATTATGTTTCTTATTGTGGAATTTTATTTATCACCTATTGTGGTGGAGTATCATTCATCACATTTTGTTGATACAAGGGATTGATTTATGTTTGACTACTTAATCTTTATGGTTATGTGATTGAAGAAGTAGTTGGTTGAAGATTAGAGGTATCTTGTTATGGTTGGGATGTAGGACTTCCTTCTCCCTATTATTGCAAACCCCTCATGGTTTTTACTAAAGGTACTTATTTTGGACTAGTTGTTTTCATAATTAAACCACTTTGGCCTAGATTCGATGACACTTGTGTGTTATCTACTATGTTTGACAAATTTGTATCCATAGAATTAGTAGACACTTATTCAATGCTTATGGTATTGAACATGTCACCAACTGAAGTACTCCCAAATGGGTCTATACCCAAATTGTATTGGCATGTAAATTAAATTAATACCCTTGTTAAAGGAGTTATCTTGATGAGAGGAGTGTTTGACATGGCCATGTTATTAAAATTATGTGCTAAGTTAAAATAGGTCTAATATGATGTCTGCATTTATATAAAATGTTCCTCCATGAGACCTTTTCCTATGACAAGCATAGTGGGGTTGTGATATGACATCAATACAAGCACTTGAGGATTGCTAAAAGAGGCATGTTCAATGGTTTGGTTATAAGGCATAGTCAAATTCACTCTAACTAGACTAAGAAAATTTTCGTGGGCAAATCTTGCTAGAAACTTTGCCCCTAACTTTGTGGCTCTGATTAAAAATTTGTCCTTATTTTCAAGAAAGTGATGATCAAACAAATAAGGATCATATGTTGATAGCATAGTAACATAATATAGTTGTTGAACTTGGTCTATAACTGATGGTAAGCTAGCTAGAATTGTGTTGTTTATTCTTGGTCCTGGTCTAAGTATGGAGGCATATTAACCAAATAGTGGGATAAAGGATCTTGGCTTTGTTCCCAAAATTGAGTAGTGTAAATAAGATAAGTATCTATCTCAAAAACTACATAATCACAATATGGGTCTTGATTAAAGTCATATTGTGCAACCACATTATCATATCCTAGATCTTACATGGCTCTGCTATGAGTATAACAAGACATATTCAAATTGATGATGAATGTTTTGCAAAAAAGATTCCTAGAGTTATACAAACTCTTAAAAACAATGTATAAAAATAAAAGTGGTTATAACTTGGTATAACTTGGTTTAAAGATGGAGCTATATCTCCAAAAATCTATGCTAAAACTTGGTCTAAAATAATCTAATGTCAAATGTCTAACATCAAATGTCTTACACAAAAAGGCTAAGTGGATGAAATAAAATTGAAATTCTAAACCTAAGTACAAAGATTTTCAAACAAGTCTAATCTAAAGAAAATAAATATTTCTAGGTCTTTTAGAGAAGGCACAAAAGTGAGGCTCAAAATAGGTATTGCTAGATCTTTTAGAAAAGGCACAAAAGTTATACTTTAAACAAAATAAGGTAACAGATTTAATCTAAAAAAATTAAAACACTTTGTCATAAACTAAGAATTAATATTTAAATATAAAATTATGAATTTAACAAAAGACATTGGACTTTAGGCACATGGAAGATATACTACTTCCCCAAATTTAGGTACAAAAATAGTTTTCAAATTGAATAAAAAATTAGGCTAAATTACACAACCCAAAAGAGAAAGATCAATGTCTAGGAAAAAATTACACAAGGCATAGGTAAAAATTAATCAATGTTTGGATTTAAACTTTTTAAGACTAATTTCAAACTCAACTTAGAAAACTAGGCTTCTTTAAACAAATAATAAGCTAGACAAGAATGAATAGCATAATGGTACTAGTTATAGATCTAAAAGGCACATGTGGTTTTGGTTTATAAATTTGGACACAAGGAACCAAGTTTTTGAAACAAGTTGAGCATCATAACTATGTTATCATACTCTAAAGGTATGGGAATTAATTTTTTTTTAAACTCCAAGGCACAAGAACTTAGAATGAATTGGGTAATGTAATGACACCCTTTCCAATCAAGTGACACACAAAAAACAAGATTGTCAAAAGACTAATGTAAATGCATGGTGTAAAATGGATGGAATAACATCTCCTTAAATAAAGGAGTGATGTGTAAAAAAGAATCATTTTGACATGTTAAGACAAACAAATAGTCTAGACTCAAAACCATGTAAGAAAGGACAAAATGATAAAATACATATCCTAAATTCTAAAACTAACAAGGTTGCATAGTACTATCAAATTCCATCAATATACTCATTCTTGATAAGATTTTAATTACTATTAAAAAAAGTAAAATCACATGAAAATTAGGGTTTTTAGGCCCCCTCTTCTCTCAAGAGTTTGTACTATGACATGGAACTTCAGGCTATTCACCCTGCATCAATAATATGTATGTGACAAGTGGGGTTGTTCTAAACTATCAATTTTCCCTCATTTATAGATGGTCTCAAGTATGGACAAAAATATATACTTAATATTTTTATTTATATCCATGTTAGCCATCTTATTATGAAAATGTCTTTTCTTTTTCATAACCACTACATTTATCTCTTGCTCAATGTAGTGTGATGTCTGAGTTACCCTTACATTCTAAGGTCAAGTACCACTAATAGAGCTTATTTTAACTTCATAAAACAAGCATCCTAGTGTTTCACCATAAATTTATATACCCCACCATGGAGTGGGGTTAAAAAAATATCAAGAGATGAATTCCTAGGTCAATGCTTCCCTAAAGAACCCATGAGGAGGTGATGAACTCCTGTTCACAAGACAAAATGCATGAAAATAAAGACAAGTAAAAATATTTTTTGGTAATTTTTGGTGTCACCCAAACCATATGGATTTGGAGAGGTCCTTATAAAATTTATTTTCACACTTTTATACCAAAGTGATAAAGGCAAATAATGATAATTTTTTATCACCTAAGTTCCCTAAAGGGGACAGGGGAAGAGCATACACACCTCACTCATTTTGATTAAAAAAATAACTTCAAAAAACAAACCTAAAATTAATAACTATTATGATTATGTAACTAATGTGGGAGTTTAGTTTTATTACACCAAAATAAAATGTGTTGTGAAATTTTAGGCCCCTTGGCATTTGTTGTTGAAAACATTGAAAAAGCAAAAATGACTTAAGCAAAGCAATTTTTAAAACACCAATTTAAAATGTGAAATTTGAAATTAAAAGTCTTTTAAATGTCTCATTTTTGCCTTTGGGTTTTTTAAAACACATTAGAGGTTCCTTGTGCTTAGAATCACATCATGGGTGAATAGATGACTTTCTAAATCTTGCTCTCAAGTTTCTAATTCTCAAGAATGAAGATGTACTATGTGGAGATGCTCAAAGGAGAAAAAGTTATGAATACCATAAGTCCAGAGGAAGAAGCCATTATAAAAGAATTAATTGAGAATGACACATTCATAAAATTTGACACCATTGGACTTGGAACCTACATGATCCATGATGAAGACCAGGTTATTCTCGAGGTCATAAATAAGAAAGGAGATCATAACAAAGGGCTTGAAGATGAGTCTATATTTTAGACTTTGTATTTCAATGGTGTGAAATGCAATACCAAATCTAGAGATATCATCCAACTAATATCTCCTTCTAAAAAATAGACCCTCTAAACCTTCTAATTTTAGTTTACATGTACAGACAACAAGGCTGAATACAAGGTGTTGGTCCATGGCCTCATACTTGTTGAGTAGATGGGTATCAAAAGGTGGAAGGCATTTAGTGATTCCAAATTGGTTTTAATGCAAGTAATAGGGGTATCGACTACAAAGAACATACGCATGAGGTCCTACCACCACCGTATATGGGATATGATTGAAGCCTTCAAAGCTTTCAACATTCAAATCATCCTAAGGGCCATGAATGTAGAGGCTGATATAATGGTAATGATTGGTTCCCAATTTGAATTAGTGATGGACTTGTTCACCAATGAGTAAGTATTATATATAATCATCAAATTTTCTATCTTGTATAATGACCAAAACTAGTAGTTATTTGAGAATGATGCTCAGATTGTGATGCTCCTCCAATAATGATGAAAATTAGTGGATCAACTATAGTCAAAGGTTTAAAAAGCCTATAGGGACCAAATCATGTAGTTAAAGATCAACAAGTTGTCAAAGGGCCTCATCACCTTGGATAATATTCTTGACTTTAGTGATGCAATAAATGACAAGAAAAACTTTGTCATAAATAAGGGTGATTACTTCATGCTCTATGTCAGAGGTGGAAGGAAGATAAAGGTTGGAAAAGAAGTCCCCTAGAGAGATAAGGAGTGGTTGGTTTTTTTTTTCAATAAATATAAAGGAGTCATCACATTGACTTATGATGACTTGAAGGGATAGGACCGTGAGGTCATTCAAAACACTATTGACTTGGTGGAAAGAGCCAAAATAATTTGGTAGAATCAAAGGCTAGTGAACCTAAATATTGATTCATTGATGGCCCAAGAGCTTAGGAAATTAATTGACTCCAAGATTATATACCCAATTAAGCATTCAAGTTGGGTGTCCAATCTAGTTCCTATGTGAAAGAAGAGTAGAGAGATATAATTATGTGTTGATTTTTAGGACTTGAATAAGACATAATTGAAGGACCATTACCCCTTTCCTCTATGGAACAAATCCTTTAGATAGTAAGGGGTGTAGAGATGTTTTCTCTTTGAGATGGATTCTCTAGGTATAATCAAGTGTGGGTGAAGGAAGAGGAACAACACAAGACCACCTTCACCATGAAGTGGGGAACCTTTACATATGCAAAGATTCCTTTTAGCCTCTCTAATTCTAGGGTGATGTTCTAGTGGTAAACATGCATATATTTCAAAGGGATAATCAATAAGATCATCCTCATCTACCTAGATGAGCTCACTATGTTTTCTAAAGAGGACCACTTTGACCATTTGGAAAAAGTTTTTCAAATATGTTAGGAGTTAAGGGTGTCCCTCAAGCTAAATAAATGTGTCTTAAGAGTCTCACAAGGTAAGATTATTAGCTATGTAGTATCCAAAGAATGGATCATCATTGATAAAAAAGCATAAAGGTCATCAGATACTTAGCCTTATTGGTAAATAAGAATGGAGTGCAATCTTTCCTTGGAAAGATTAATTTCATCAACAAGTTTATATATAAATTTGTAAGATTGGTAAGACCAATCATGTTGATGTTTAATAAAGACCAAGCCTTTAAGTGGACTCCTAAAGGAAGAGAAGCATTTGATGAAATCAAGAATGCAATATCTACTGTACCGATACTAGTTAACCCTAAATTTTTTAAAGACTTCATTATGTATGTCTATGGGAGTGAACATATCCTAGAAGCTATGTTAAATCAAAAATAAGAGGAAGGAAAAAATGAACACTCGATCACATTCTACTCAAAAATATTGCATGGGTATAAATTTAAATACAATTTCATAGAGAGACAATATTTCACTATATTTAAGGGCCTCAAAAAGTTTAGGTACCTTATCATAGGTATCAAGATTATGGTGTATGTGGCATACTCCAGTATCTGTGAATACATCATGGAAAGAAAGATCATGGAGAAATGATCTGACTAGATCAACAAGATCCTAGAGTAAGACATCAAGGTTAGGATAACAAAGTTTATCAAAGGAAGAAGAATTTATGAGTACCTAGCCCAATGCATATACATCCCACTAGAAGAATAAGACATGCTAGACGTAGTCCTACTCAACCAATTTGAGACCAATGGATCTTGGGTGAATGATCATATCCACTTCATGCAAACCAATTGGTATACAAATAGTCTTCCCATGCATAAAAGGAATTTCTATAGACTCCAAGGGTCTAGCTCCATGTTGGTCTAGAGAGTCTTATTCAAAATGAATTTTGATGGAGACCTACTCTGATGTGTCAAAGGACACCAGGTTGAGAAGATTATCTAAGACATGAACTTTTCTCCCATAAGAAGTCACTTCTAAATCAAAACCACCACAACAAAGATCATGTGCATGGAGTATTACTAGTTGACCATGTTTGCAAACTACCATAAGGTAGTCAAAAATTTCTAAAAATGTCAATTCTTTGCAAGGAAAAGGAATAATTTAGCCATGCTACTAAACTAAATTGTGAGTGATGAATCCTTTGCATAGTAGGACCTAAAATTTATAGGGATGATAAATCCCATCTCTAATACTGATCATTAGTGGATATTGATAGCCATTGACTAATTTACATGGTGGACTGAAGCACTCCCATTGAAAGAGGAAACCAAGAATGTGATTCTTGCCTTCTTGGAAGAGCTCATGGCTAGGTTCAACCCACCTAAGATAGTCATCTCCAATAATGTGAAAGCCTTCCTCAAATCTAAAATTTATGAATTTGTGCTCCAAAATGATATATTCCTAAAATCTTCATCTAATTACTACCCTTAAGGGAACTAGTTGGTAAAGTCAATAAATACAAATATGATAAGACTGATCAAAAAGATGGGTTTTGAATGACAAAGAGAGTGGCACATGCATGTGAAAATGGCCCTATGAGTGGACTACATCACTCCCAAATAGATCCTAAAAACCTCCCCATATGAACTTGTAAATGGGATGAAGGTAATCATGTTGGTGTCATAAAAAATCCCTGCATTACAACTTTTAAAAGCTATTGAGATTATAGAAAATAGAGTAATGGAGTTTAGGCTTATATAGCTACTTAGATTCCAAGAATTGAGGGTACAAGAAATAATCATAAAAATCACCTAACAACAAATGGTCAAGTGATGGATTGATATGAAGTCATCGGACCCAAGATTCAAACCTAAAGATTTATTTCTCAAATATGATCTGAGGGCCACAAATCTAGGCTAGCATGTGAAGTTTTATTCTCTTTGGAGAGGGCCATTTCACATCATTGATAGTAGGTATGGGAATTATTTTGAGTTAGAAGATTAAGAGGGAAATGCATTGGATATCCTATTTAATGGGATCAATTTGAAACTTTTTAACTTGTATGCCTCCCCCTTATACATAATTATCTAGTTTCCCTTTCTATTTGTGTGTTTCACTCAGAAAAAAGGGAAAGTACCTAATGTCAAGAAGGTGGCCAAAATGGATTGCAAAGACAAACCATTGGTCACTAATTCTTTAGATGATATCTTTGATCCCAAGTTGGCTAGGAATCCAAATAATTTGAGAGAGGGCACCCATGCTTGAATTCTCAAAAGGTTTTATGTGGGAGAGTATTATTTTTTTAGATGTATAATGTGGGGTACACATTGGCACAATACATGGTGCCTTATTTCCATTTGTGCCTAAAAATTAATGCCATCTATGCAGAGAGGTATGACATCAGTACTAGGACAATTGATGGCAACACCCATCTAATGGTAAAAATTAATACATACAACATTAGGGAGATGCTCCATCCCCTGAATGACCCCAAGGCTAATGCCTATAGCATAGAGAGCCTTCAAAGTGTTTAGGACTCCTAAGTCCAAGATAAGGAGCACTTACTTAGATTCCTCCTCAAGAGAGACATCACTAAGATGCCTCCTCTACCCATCCCCTTGGAGATCTTACCCTCATAGTACTTGAAGGATACTCTATCCATGTTGGCCTTCATCTTTAGGATGGACTTTGATAACAATGTCAATGACTTTTAGTTGGGGGTGCTCTTCTTCTTGACTATGGTGAAAAAGGGGGAGGTGTATAGGATGGATTTTATAGATTCAACACCATGAGGAATGAGCTAGAGAATTTATTCACTTTTAGTACCTTTTGGTACTTATCTTTCCCCATACATCTCATTCTATACTATTATTCCTAGTTCTTCTCTTCGTACCTCAAACTCAACACTCATGACATGAACATTTTATTAAATATGGTGACCCCAATCACTGTATGGAACCACATCCTATTTAGTTCTTAGAGATCTTTATGAGTCTAGTTCTCATTAACCTTAGCATAGATGACCTTATATTCAGAATGATGCATGGGTAGTGTTTATGACTCACTGAGAGTAAGGTCCTAGTAAATTAGTTCTAGGGATCCCATTTCACATTCATTCAAGTGCATCATTTCTAGGGAAAACCCTTATGGCTCTTGCATATGTTAAAAGATAGGAACCTAGCCCTATAGTTGGCTCACTAGCTCGATGTGGTGGACTTTGTGTATGGATCAGGGAAGAAGAAGGGTCTATATGATGTCCATTTCACAAGATATGACATCACAATGGTGAAGAGGGAGTAGGGATGCCTACTCATATCCAAGTTAGTATATTTTTCCCTCAATTTAATAGATGACAGATGGAACTATGATTGAGATGGTTTCATAACATCCTTAAAGACCACTAATGCTCTCAAGCATTAGAGCTAGCCATTTCTAGAATAGTGGAGGTCATCCATGAAAGACATCCTCATAAATTATGTGAATCCATATCAGATATCATTATATGCCATAAAAACATGGGAGTCCTTCTATGATGTGGTCTAAGCATACTGCCCATCTAAAAAATTATTGAAAGGGATGAAGAAGTAGCTCGTACAGTCAGATTAGAGTGAAGAACAAATATTTGCCTTCAAAAAATATACGTATGAAATCACTATTCCATACTCCAAATATGATGTTGAAGACACAGATGATACCTTCAAAACATTTTGGGATGATAATCATCTAGAGGAGGGATTAGTGGAATTAGACTATTCCCCTGAGATAGTGGTCATAGGAGGAGGAGGAGGAGAAGAAGAAGAAGAAGAAGAAGAAGAAGAAGAAGAATAAGAAGAAGAAGAAAGGGATATCCCTAGGTAGCAAGTAGTAGTTTCACCATAATAGAAAGAGCTTGAGGTATCAAAGATTTGTAAGCCTTCAACATGGCTACCTCCCCTATACCCATAACCTATAGCATTGTAGTAGTAATAAACCCCCTCTGAGTACCTCATGACTAGTTCACCCTAGTTCAAGTGGCTTGAGGCACCCAAGTTTAGCCCTCCCCCAGAGCCTTTACAAAAGAAGAATCACTTGGTGGATCCCCTTCTTTCCACCTTTGCCTCACTCATTACCTCCACATCTCAATTCACCATATTGTCTCAAGTTGTATCATTCTATATGGCACATCCAATTACTTCCCTAGCCCCACTCTCCTTTTCTCCATTCATCCCACTACTGAACTCTCACCACTTTATTTTGTGGTCCTAATCTCTTCCCACATGCCTTTCCTAACCCCTCTGACTTCATCATCCACCTCATCTTCTATTATGGAACAATCACCATTCACTCCACCCCATGAGCTCCCACCTTTCTCTCCTTTCACCCTCACCCTCCATTCACTCACCTCCATGGGGATAGGGTCTACTACTTCATAACATCAAATGACCATCCCATTTATGCTACCATATGGAATCCCCTTCATAAGGGAGAGTATTCAAGTTCTAGAGTAGTACCATTATTATATGAATGTGGTAAGAAGGGCCCATAAGGCCTGAATGGAGAAGAAAAGGAGAAGGTAGGATATGGCCACCACATAGACTCACATGTGGTTATTTTATGACCCTACACAATAATCTCTCATAATTACTCATATAAAACCTCGACTAGTCACCCCCAAGAAAATATGCATCCAAAAGACTATGCCATATAAGTTGTCAACCTAAATATTAGCTAGTCTAAACACACTGATAGGGTTGATAAGATGGAAGAAACACAAATGTCTATAACCACAAACTACATTAAGATGACCTGAGAGATAGAAAAGTCCAAGCTGGAGCTCACTAAAGTGAAGGCTATGGTTGATTTCCTTGCTACTAAAGCTAAGGCCAAATATTCAAAGCTCAAAAAAGCAAGGTCCAACCTTTACAACCACATATCTAGTGAGATATTCCAAGCATAAGCCAATCTATGAGTGGATACCATTACTAAGTTATAGGAAAAAGAGACCAAACTAGTGCAGATGAGCCAAAAGCTCTCTAATTCTAATCAGGCCTTTCAACAATTATAGTATTAAGTGAAGTAGGAATCCTTAGTCAAGGAACAAGATATTGAGAAACTAAAGAATGACCTTTCTACCCATTTTGAGGCCACAAAAATCCTCCCTATGATCTATCATTTATACAAATATTAACGAGAGAGGATTAAGGGCACAACTGCAAACTTAAATCTAGCCCTCACCTTCATCATAGACTCACATAATCTAAGCTCATAGGTGAGCACATCTATTTATTAGGTCATCACCTTCATGGCTCCCAAGGTCTTGGATTTATAACTCCTCATCCAAAAGCTTTATAGAAATTTAGACAAAACACTGCAAGCAGTAGGGGTGGTTGACCAAAGGTAAGCAATAACAAAGGTCCATGATTTTATAAGCTAAAATAAAGTAGCCAAAAAGTGAATGGCATTCCTTAATTCCTTAGAGTAGGTGGTCTAAGACAGGTGAGGGTACATTGAGAAACTATTCCAACTAATACTCCCCTCCCCTTTCTTGGTAAATAATAACATCCTTCCTAAGGACTAGATTAAAGTGCTACTTAAACAAAAGTATAATGACTAGACCATTTTCATGGCTCTCGATTAATCACTTAGTGTCTCTGATGTGGAGAAGATATTATAGCCACTTGCTTAGCTTGAATTTTAGATATTGGAAGTTGTTTAGGGTTTGAGAAACATCTCTTTCAAGGAGATTATTAATCTGGATAGAGCCTTTGAGGCTCTCAAGAAAAAGACCCAACCCAATGAGGAAGAGTGGATACCTTTGTAAGAAACTCTTCAAAAATTATAGGCCCTCAATCCTTCCTCCTATTTTGAAAGTTTGCCTTGACTAGTCTACACACCAAAGTTTTTGGCTCTCTCATCTATAGGTAGATGCCCCTGTGAGTTGCCAAGAACTATAGATTGAAATACATGTTTTGTTATTTTAGAGTAGTTTGTTTTTGGATTCAGACTCGCTCAGTGTAGCTATCAATTCCTTATCACATTTTGGTTGATCTCCTTTTAGTTTCTTCTTTTCTTAGGGCCCCTTTTCAAAATTTTACCTAAGTATTAACCTCCATCCACTTCTTCCACATGGTAACCTAATGCTCATCTATCTTGAAGAGACTCTCATTTCACTCCAATGGGGTACCAACTCAACACATGGTAGCCTTGTGATCTTTAGAGCCATTTTATTTTGGGTTAGACATCCAAGTAGTGCTATTGTCCAATTGGTAAATAAATGGGGCCACTAAGCTATTTACTTAGTGAACATAGTTTTTACATGTGGTGCCCTCTCACTCAATTTTTCAAAGGAATGCTCAACTTCTCCTAAGAGGAATGACTAATTTATACATGGCACCCCCATGCTTAGCCTTAAAAAAGAAGTGTGTATTTCACTCCAATAAAGCATAGGTTTGACATGTGTCATCCCCATACTTATCTAGGAGTAGTTTTGGTCTGTCAAAATTCAGAGTAGTGCCATTAACCAGATAAAGTTTAAGGGGACCCACGACTTAGTTATAACAAAAAAGAGATGAGCCTTTCCATAGGGTAGCTTCACAATCTTCAAAGGTAAAGGTTCTCCTATCAAGGCAAGGATTTGTGCCATTTTCTAAGTCAAGTGGATCCCTGTCCCTAGTGGCATAACACATATAGCTTTGGATATCTACACATGACATCACTACATCATTCCTGAGCATTTTGACCTTAAAAAGATAGAGGTGCCATGCAATATCTAAGATCTAGAGGCTATTTGTACTCAAGATCTTGAGTTCCTCTTTCAGTTACAATGGAATCATCATGAGTATGAGTGTTGGTATCTCTAGGTGTCATTCCCATGAGAGGCCATCTTGCCTATATATTCTAAGCTCTTTACTTTTAGAAAGGGTTGGTTACCATTTTTCTTGTATTATTTATTTTGTATACTACCATTTGTAATAGAGTATAATTAATAGCATTTTACATTTTCTCATTCTTCAACCTTAATAGGTACCCCTCATAGGTGTGACTAGACATTTTGTATGTTCCTTTGAGACCTTATGTATACATTTATCCATCTAATAATAAAGAGGATGTGATAATTTGTGTCAATCTACATGTGAAATCATCTCTATTTTTATCTCTTTTCTTTTGCTTCTATAATATTGATCTTCACTTTCATTATAGATCTTAACTCATGTTGTATGTTCTTTTATGGTCTATAATGTTTAAAGGTTTGATCTATTTTATTTAATTATAGTCTAAGTGATTTAAATATTAGTGCATCACCTTAGTTTTATTTTTAGTTTTATTTACATTTTCCTCTCCCCTTCCACCCCCAAATTTGAATAAAGAGTCAATTTCTAAAATCCTAGAGGTTGATTTACAGACTGCACTCGGTCCCACACCTATAAAGATTCCCATAAGAGGCTATTTAACCTATAGCAAGAGTTTTAGGAATCAATAAGAACTACATTTGGCTTGAATTTTATGTTGGACCTTGCATTCATGAAATTATATAGGCAATTTCCACTTGCCTAGTGCATCTAGAGTCTACTCGACCACCCCCTTCCTTTTCTTTTATTCCCCCACTTTGTTTATTTGTTTTGTTGTCTCTTGTAACCTATGGGATATGTTCATCATCTCATTTATCATGTAATTTGCACTAACATTGTGATTAAACCTCATTTGTGTTTGTTTCATGTTAATTTGATTTTTTTGCCCACCTTTTATTTTATTTACATGTTTATTTGATTTTAGTGTTGTGCCTTGACTTAGTATATATGTGTTCATTGGGTGATTCCTTGCACATTGTACTTAAGTCTATCCATATTTATACATCAACATTGTCATAATGGTTTTTATCACTAGTACATTATTTTCAATTGTTTATTATATCATGTTTCATTCCTTATGAATATTTTAGCTACATTCACATGGTGTTTTATATCATGGTGTATACCATCATGTGCTAAAACAAAAATTAGATCAAGAAATATTACAAGAAATGAGGCCACCATACATCTCCTTCTCACCTAAAAAACTCCCAATTTATCCAAATCATTCCCCAAATAGAGTAATTAAATCATGAAATAATTTTAACCCTTGCTAGTTAGGATGTGCATCTCCATGCTATTCAGTTTCCCAAATTCATCTTTCTCCTTTATACCAACTTACTCTTCCTCTGTGAGTATGGATTCAATATGTAAGATCCCTATTCTCATTTATCATCATATTCCCATCATTATTCCAATGATTATAATATCTTTTAGGTAAATCAATTTGTATCATCCCACATGCAGTGTCAATGATTATCATCACCTTTGGGTAAATCATTATATTTCAATATATTTGGATGTTATGTATTATAATTTCCTATGGGAAAATCCTTATCATTCTTCTACCCAAATGGGACACTTATTCATTATGATAATGATTGTAAATGCCTTTGGGCAAGCCATTATCTATGTCAACCCAACTGGGGCATATTATTGTCCTAATAATGATTATGATCACCTATGGGTAAATCATTATTTTACCTTTTAATTATTATAACCGCTTGTGGGAAAATCATTATTTTCCCTTTTAATGATTATAACTGCCTTTGGGCAAACATTCTCTTGTTGCCCTTATCCTTTTTTCAATGATTATAACTACCTATGGGCAAATCATTATCTTTTCAATCCCACTATACTAATGATTATAACCACCTATGGAAAATCATCTTGTTTATCTACCTAACTAAGGTAGTTCACTATGCCACTGATTATAACTACCCAAATTGTTATCTTTTGGTCCCATCATTTTCCTTATTTTGAGGGACTGATCTTTAACCATATTTAATGACTGATCTCTTAAAGGAGCAACCAAATCTCATCCATTGCTATTGTAGTAGTAGGCATACAAGACCTTTTCATTCTTTGAGAATATGTTATTGTGCCTATTGCTTACAACACCTTCCCAAATAGGGGAAAACTATAGACACCCAAAATTGGCCATAATTGGCTCCTGACCAGACTTCAAGTTGATTCCTACTAACCATTGCAAATTAAGCCTAAGAATCATTGAACATCTAAAGTTTGATTTGTATCATTCATCAATGCTCAGAATCATGTTGAGGCATCCCTATTTGGGATACTAACTTGTATGTAATAATAACCTCTCACAGATTCATCCCTAGTCACCTTATGGCATCACAACTATCAATTTGGACCATAGACCTATTAAGTGGGGCACTTGAACAAATATCAAATATTGAAAGAGATAAAATTCTAATCAAAATTAATTAACAAGATAAATAGGATTAAATGCCTAGTTGAATTATCCATTTGAAATTAATGAATATATAAAAAATGAAATTTCAAAATTCAAAGTATCCAAGCCTTTCATCATTGCCTATATGAATTGTCAAGATCTTTTAAAATATCCTAAAATATTAATTTGAGAGCCATGCCTAGTAATTAAAATTCATAATTACATGAAAACTATTAAATCAGCTAGAGTTAGTTTTAACTTGCTTAGGTTTAGTTTGAACCCATTCCAAGCCTAAACTCAACCTTAGCTCACCTTGGGAGAGAGTTAATTACTAAGTCTATAAATACAAGGCCATACCCCTACATTAAAAAATATCTTAGATATTGTAAATTTATTATTTAGGATTTGTTCCATAAGACTCATGCAAGTAGTGTTACCATGCCTAAATCTTAAGCCAAGCAACATTAAAGACAAGGTGCCAAGGAGAGAAGGAGCCAAGAAATATCCATTTATAAATATTTCTTGATGCACAATGTAAGAAAGCCATTAAACAAGCCATTTAGAGCTCCAAGGAAGGTAAAATACTTATTTCTTTTAAATTTTTATTGTGATTTCATTTAATTTTGTTACCTAAGATATCCCTAGTGTCTAGGCTAGAGGTGTTAGGATTTTAGTATGTTGTTTTGAGTTTTATTTCTTGGAATAACACAAGACTAACCTCCCATATATTTCAATCCTTATTAAAAAAATTCATTCAATTTATTTTATTACATATTCTAAATATTTTTGTGTGTATCCAATATATTTTAGAACTACCATAGTGAAAATGTTCACATTGGAGCTACTTTAAATCACAACATTATATATAGTTTTTTCATCAAAGTAAACCTGAATGAATAAAAATTGAGTTTGTATGATGATCTTAAATAATAAATTTAAATAATGATGTTGAATATGTGTATCATCCATATCTGAACAATGATCTTGAATATGTGTTCCAAATGATCATCATGGTGGTGAGGGTAGAGGAGGATATATTTTTTACTATAGAGGATAATCACATTGTACACATAGAACTATGACTAATATGTTTTAATATATCTAATTTAGTCATTAGTGTATTTTAGATGGAAATACACAAAGTATTTTCATTAATGGGTTTCTTGACAACATGTTGAAGACCCCATTACTCTATAAAACTAGGAATGGTGTGGCTAATATAGTCGATCCCATCTAAAGAGGTAATACCATACATCCCAAGGTATTGTGTCTCTATTTTTAGGTGATATTTATGAATTATATAACACTTACCTTGGTTTTGCCTCATATTTATATAATTTTCTCACTTTTTCAAGTCTCGTATATGCTCTTTCTTATGTCCCTTGGCCTATATCTTGGTCTGACCAATCTTATGTTGATGACCCAAGCCTTCTATCTTTCCAAAAATTCTTAAATATTATTTATATTATTACTTTGAAAGTTTTAATAATGTACCTATTTTATTTCTCATTAGACATTTACATCCTTGTCACATACCTACATCGATGTAGGTGTCCTATTTTGATGCAAGTGTCTAGTGCCCTAAAATTCATCTAATTTTAAAATAAAATGTATCTTATTGGTTGGACTAAGTGATATTATGTGATATATTCTCCAAAGGGATTGATATAAATACAATATCAACCCCCATTCATTTGAAACCTATAAAATATATAGCATATACCTAACATTCATAAAGACGAGCATTTAAGGAGCATTTAATTGAGTAAAATGCTTCCATATTTTATCATATTCCTATATCAATCATAGGGATAACACATAAATATGTATTGATTATATAAATAATAAGCCAAGATCTATATTTTCTAAGTTATAAACTAGGTCACTATTGTACTTGATTATCACACATTACATGATTCACATAGAATCTAACACACAAGTGAGACCTACATAAGTCTGAGGCCCTATTTAGAGTATTGGGTATATACGAAGCACTAATTTAAATAGTATTATTTGGGTCATATTGACACTATGTTCCCACTAACCCATATTTATCATAACCAATATGAAGATAAAAAATTAGGGTTTGATCATTTGATAAGGACTAGCAGTCCATGACCTATATTTGAATGCACTAGTGTGAAGGTGATGATGAAAATAAAAGAATATAAGTGGTACCATATTATTTCATTATTTATTACATATTAGACACCTACATATAATCTAAACACTATTATCAACACAACTATCCTAGGATGATGTAAGTATCCGTAACTATAGAAGCACTTGATCCAAAATTTGGAAACTATTCTAGAATATTATTCTAGTTTGTTTCCTACCTATTCCAAATCCATATCTATATTAAAATAAAAACCAATGAATTATCTTATTTTCATTATTATTTTAATATCTAACATAGGTTTACTTTCTATTTTTAGCATATCTCAACATAATAAATTCAATATATGTTCTATTTGCATTTTGTAATTAATTGGCTTACTATATATTTTTTTATCACCCTTGTCCTTATTCATTTAGATATTGTCAACCATATCTACCCATAGTATTATCCTTATCCAATTTAAGGTTAAAAATTTTGTGAACCCAATGTGAATGAATGCAAATAAAATTGATCTAGGGATTTCAAGCCTCTTAAGGTTTTAGCTTGTTGTGATGGATTTTTAGATCTAAAACTTTACCTTGGGGTTTTACCCTCCTGTAGTTATAAGGGATTCATGTGCATACACTTTCAAGTGGATTATTATTTGATTGGAAAATTTTGGCCACCAAAAATATCCATTTTATAAATTTTAAGAGGTATTTTCTACTCAGGTTGGTATACTAAAAAACCTCTTTTTATTTACCAAAATATTGTACAAATTTTTTAATATTTTTATTTACTATTTTTTATTATTTTTTGGTGTAAAAGGTGAATGGTGTACTTAATTAAAAAATAATATTTTTTTCAAAAACCTCACTCATATTTTCAAAATATTAAGCCAGTACTCTAAAATTACTATATCATTATGGTATCATAATTGATTGCTCCTTAACATTTATATGCCTTTCTTATAATATTCTCATATAAATTTTTATAACATTTAAAATGGAACAAAGGAGTCTTTCTCATATTAACCATAAGGAGGGTGATATATCTCATCCCTCTAACTAGGTCCAAGCTATTACTTATCATAGGGGTAAGGTGTCCAACCCTATAGTTTCAAATGAAGGTAATCAATTTCAAATACCTAGGGTTTATGCTTGTGAATCCCTAAAAGATTAAATTACTAGTATGAGAAAATTAATAAAATATTTACAAAATCAAATTACATACATGTGAAATCCCACATATTCTAGTGTTAATCATGTGTTTGCATCTTCCTCTAACAATATTATGCCAAACAAGGTTTCTTATCCAAATGAAAATATAAAACAAAATACATCTAAAACAATCGATTCAAAAAGTGACCAAAAGGTTACTAACATACCAATTAAAATTCTAAGATAAATGATTTGAGACAAAGTGATCAAATTACCTGCTCCACATCCCATAAAGAGATCCAAATACTATTGTGCATATCATAGAATGCATGGGCATCATGCAGATTATTGTTTTGCATTTAAGAACAAAATACAAAGTCAAAAAGGTAGGGATGATCATATCATTAATACATCAACCAGGAAAACCACTCATATTATGAGTACCTATCCTAAATCACAAGTGCCAAAAAAAATATGGATACCAAAAGACAATTCAAAACAAGATAAGGGCCAAAAAAACAAAGAAGTAGAGAAAATATCATTACCAAAGGTTTCAAAAATTCTTAATGATATAAAATTACGAAAGGAACCAATGATCCTAAAACCACTAGAAATTAAACCATGTGATATCCCTTTGTTTATAAATATTAAACAAAAAAAGGGCACAATTCCAAATAATTATGATAATGGTGATACTATTCTTAATACTAATATGGAAGATGACCAATTGATAAAAAATTGTTTTTATCCATTTGATAATTTACCATGTAATCAATTTATATCTATAAGACATAGTACATATCAGTTGAATCCATTTATAACAATTGTGAAACCAACCACAAATAAAAGTATGGTAAACCATATAACATAGGATGTGTATAACATATTAACTATTAGTGTAGGTTTTTATTTTTCTCTATTTATTAATTAAGGAAATTGTATTTCTTGTGCATATATGGAGTTTTCCTACTTTTTTGGGATAGGCTAGCTTATGTGGAGGTGTGTGTAATAGATGTGTCATAGGTGTCATAAGAATGTCATCAATAACTCTCTTGATGGGAGTTACTTCTCTATTCTTAGCACCTTGTCACCACCTTTCATGGAGGAGTTACAGTCTATTCTTGGGGCACATTGTCTACCTTTTGTGGAGGAGTTACTTACGTACTCTCCTATATGTATTTGTCACTTTGGCCATTCCATGTTAATTAGATTTTGGTTTTCTCCATTTTGTCTTGTGCAATTTCTCTTATTGTGTTATTTTCAAATTGCTTTGGCATTTATGTGGTGTGCACTTGTTCATCTTGTGTGATCATGTCTCCATTACACTCGCGTTATCCAAATTCTGGCAACAACTCCGATATGGTATCAGAGCAAGAATGGTAATCATGTGTCTGGTTATACTTTTAGTTCATTTTGAAATCAAGAGGAGTGGATTTCTCTTTTTTTTTTTTTTTTCTAGATCTGATCTAAAATTTAAAAAAACTTTCAAAATCTTTTCTGGTATCATTTCCTTAGAATCCTTGGCCTTTGGGTCTTGGTTGTCTTCACTTCAGGAGCTGGTTCAGCAGTTAGCCTAAGCACCATTGTTGTGTGAAAGAAGCAGAGGGAGGAGTATCTCTAAGCAACTTCAGTTCTAGCAGTAGAAGTCCTTCCTTCTAGCCATGCCATCAGCTGTACGACGTCCAAAATAGGTCTATTTTTTGTGAATATGGCACTTTTTTCTTGTATTCTTCTGCCCAGACCTATTGTGCATTGAAGTCAGCAGATTCTAGCTTATTTTCTTGCCTAAAAAGGTGTCAAGCAGGTCGTACGGCGTCTAGCAAGTCTGCACATTTATTTTTTTGTCTTTTCTGAGTCAAAATTCTAGACTGTTTGCTTTTGGATGCCCCTTCCCTACTTGACATCTCATTTGGCACCCCTTGGACACGTGGCATCCATTATTTTGTCTATGCTTCATTTTTTTTAAGTTAAAATTGACTTGATAAAACAAAAATTAGTCAATTTGACTGAATATTCAATTTTATAGATAGTTTTGTAATTTGGGGGTTTTCAATTAAAACTTGTATCTTTCCCTGTCGAAAACAAAGGGTGAGGCCCGGGTTGGTGGGAGGCCAATTCCCCCTCACAAAAACCTCCTTTGGATTTCTCATTTTGTGCTAAATCTAACAAGTGGTTGAATGCCACTTTCTCTCTCAAAATAATCATTTTTTTAATGTTTTAGTGCTTTTTTTTGCAAAAATATTAGTTTACGAGAAAATTGAACCTTTAATATCTTGCAAACGGTAGCTCAGATTTGGGTGCAATTTTTTGTAAAAGTGTTTGTAATTAAATTATCCATAGTTTAGGCTTGTTATTTGTCAAAAATTTACTAGTTTATAAAGTTCCAAAAATTTGAGTCTCTCAGGACGCATTGTCGACTGAATCCGACGTCCTATTTGCTTTAATCTTGCACTGATTGCTCTATGACGCATACTCAGATGAGTCCGACATATTTTGAGCATGTACTTACATATTTTATGAGGCTAAATATTTTAGGGGGGTGTGATTGATTTTCACAACTTGCATATCTTTGCTTTCATTCTCCTTTTTGCATAATTTCACAACTTGCAATCAACACAACTTCACCTAAATTTAGAAAAAAATGGATTCTTATCAACTTAAACCCCTAACACCCTTCAACTATTATGAATGGAAAGTTAAAATATCAATCATTCTTAGAAGTAAATATTTGTATAAGATCACTATGGGTACTGAAGTAGAACCCAACACTGATGCAGAAAAGGTCAAGTGGTACAACCGTAGTGATGAAGCCTATGAATTACTGAGCTTGTCTATGTCTCTAGAACTTAACTTCCATTTAGAATCCTCCCAGACTCTTAATGACATATGGGACACCTTAGAAAAGTTATTTGGGAAGCTTGATGAGATGAGAGGTCATGAGCTCAAAAACTAACTCATAAGTCTAAGTCCTAGCAACTTTGACACCCTACATGACTTCTTCACTAAGTTTAAGGCCTTTAGATTGCAATTAAAAGAATTTGGGATAGATAAGAAAGATGATCAACTCATTCTTTCTATTCTCGCAAAGTTAGGTCCAAGCTATTCAGTCTTTGTCTCCACTTTCCATGCCACAAAAAGTGCCCTTGGCACTACCTGGAAAATGCATTCTTTAGATTCATTCATTGCTGACTTGACTAGGGAGAAAGATAAGCTAATTCAAATGGGCACAATGAAGTCTACTCAACCCCAAGCTTTGATAGCTAGAAATGGTAAGGATAAGACTTCAACAAAGGAGAAGAAGAAAAAGAACAAGGACCAGGAGAAGAAGAAAGAAAACACCAATCCTACCAAAAACAACACTGAGTCTTCGTCTTCCAATGCTAAACCTAAGAAGGAGAAGGTTAAGTGTGCCTATTGTAAAAATATAGGGCATGATAAACACAAATGCATGAAGAAACAAATAGATCACCTAACTCATCTTCTAGAGAAGAACAACATAGGTGTTCTTGAGTCCACCAAGCAGAATTCATCTACCCAAGATTCTACTAAGGCAAAAGGCAAGGGTAAGGAGAAAGAAAAGGGCAAGGCTCTTGTAGCTACAACAGCTTCCACATCTTCATGGGTCATCGACTCGAGTGCTTCTCACCACATGGGCTCTTCACTAGTTGAGTTTTCATCTTTAAAGCCTTGTAGCATGACTTCAATTAGTTTGGGTGATGACACATCAGTTTCCATTGTAGGGAGAGGGTCAATTGAAATGGAAGGAGTAAAATTCAATAATGTTCTAAGTGTTCCTTCTCTTTCAACCAATCTCCTATCAGTGTACCAAATCACTCACATTGGTTAGGGCATGAGAGTTGAGTTTTCACCAGATTCAATGGCTATCAGGGAGTTGCATAGTGATACTACAGTGGTAGTGGGTAGGGTAGATCACCAAGCAAGGTTATACACCTTCTCACATTTTGCATCAGATTTTTCTCCAACAACATTGTTAAATCATTCAGATGGAGTTAGAAAATTATGGCATGAGCGGTTTGGCCACCTTAACTACCGCTACCTTGAGCAACTTTGCAAACATGACATGGTCATTGGCTTTCCTCATGTTCAATTCTCAAAAGGACTTTGCGAGGGGTGCTCCCTTGGGAAGCATCTTGAAGCAAAAGTTGACAAAGGCAAAGCTTGGAGGGCTTCACAACCTTTGGAGTTAGTCCACAGTGATATATCAAGATCCTTTCCCAAACCATCTTTCATAAGGGCCAAGTACATCCTCACTTTCATTGATGATTTCTCTAGGTACACTTGGATATATTTTCTCAAACAAAAGTTTAAAGTGTTTGAAATTTTTCTAGACTTTAAGGCTCTTGTTGAGAAATAGAGTAAGAAATACATCAAGGTTCTTTGAACTGATAATAGAGGGGAGTATGTCAGCATCAGGTTTGATCAGTTTTGCACCACAGAGGGGATTGATTTGTAGCACACAATCACTTACAGTCCTTCACAAAATGTGGTTATAGAACACAAGAATAAGTTCTTGAAAGAGATGGGTAGCTATATGATTCACTCCAAATCCTTAGCACCACAGTACTAGGCTAAAGCCATCAATTGTGCTTGCTACATTCAAAATTGGGTTCCTCACAAAGATTTGAAAGGGATAACACCCTTTGAAGCTTGGCATAAAAGGAAACCTAATGTTGACCACCTTAGAGTTTTTAGATCCCCAGCCATGGCCCACATTCTAAAGAAGAAACACAAAGTTATGAAATGTCAGTCCAAGCCTTGCATCTTTGTAGGATATCTAGATGGTATTAAGGGATATCGCCTTCTAGATCCAATCACTCATGAGTTGTTCATCGAGAGAAGTGTCCATTTTTAGGAGACTCCTAGAGACTCAACACTTGACACTTCTTCTCCCTCATCGAATCTACTTTTTCATGATGATTCCTCATCAGATTTAGATCAGCCATAGCAGGTTCTTGAGCTAGAGACTTCTTCTTCTTCTTTGAGTTTAGACAGTGAGGATAGTGATGCAGAGTCATTCACCTCTAATCAGTCAGAGGATGAAGAGTTAGCACCTGACTCACCCACTTTTGGGCCACTTTGGGCTAGACAGACACTTGAGAGTGTTAGCACTTGGGTAGGAGATCCCATAGATGACAAATGTACTAGGGGGATTTTCAAAGAGATACACATGCCTTCTTTGCTATAGTTTCATATCCACAGACCTTTTAAGAGGCATCGGGGGTACCTGAGTGGGAAAATGCTATGGAGGAAGAATATTCTTTCTTAATCAAAAATCACACTTGGGATTTGACTTCACTTCCTAAGGTAAGAAAGATGGTTTGATGTAGGTGGATATATCAGACCAAATTTGTAGCAGATAGGTCAGTTGATAAGTATAAGGCACGATTGGTCACCAAGGGTTTCTCACAGGTGGTAGGCATTGACTACTCAGAGACCTTTGCACCCATTGCAAAGATGACTTCTATCTAACTCACCTTGGTTATTGCCATAACACATGGTTGGGATGTGTATCAGATAGATGTGAAGAGTGCCTTTCTTCACGGAGACCTTGAGGAGGAGATCTATATGGAGTAGCCACTAGGATTTGTTCAGGATTCTTCCTTAGTATGTAAACTTAGGAAATCTATCTATGGCCTCAAATAGGCCCCTCAAGCTTGGTATGCCAAGATAGATTCCTTCCTTCTCACAATGGGTTTCACTTGGTGCCATTTTGATCCCATTGTCTACTTCTTATGGCAAGATGATTTGCTCTTGATTTTGGTTCTATATGTTGATGACCTTTTGATCACCAGGAGTTCTTCATCAGCTATTTCAGTGGTGAAGGCATCTCTTCAGGATGGATTTGACATGACAGACTTGGGTTTGTTGCACTACTTCCTTGGCATCAAGATCTCACAGTCAGATTCCAAGATTTCTCTTGCACAGCCTAAGTATGCTCTTGACTTATTGGCTCAGTTTCACATGGCTGATTGTAAGCCATCTCTGACTCCCTTTCTATCAGGAGTCAAGCTTGAGGCTGATTATTCTTCATCATTGGTTGATGCCACTCAGTATCGAAAACTTGTTGGTAGTCTCATCTACTTGACTCACACTAGGCCCGACATATCATATACAGTGGGACTTATCTCCAGATTCATGTAGGAACCTCATGAGCTACATTGGAAAGAAGCTAAGAGGATCTTGCATTACATATAGGGTTCACATAGATATGGGATTCATTACATATTTGGCATAGAGGTTGACTTGGTTAGATATATAGATTCAGACTGGACTGGTGATTCACAGACTCGCAAGTCCACTTTTGGTTATAGTTTCTCTCTAGGTTCTGGTCCTATCAGTTGGTCTAGCAAGAAGTAGAATGCTATTTCTATATCATCCACAGAGGCAGAGTATAGGGGAGCTGTTAATGCAGCTACTAAGTCTATTTGGATTTAAGAGATACTTTCTGAGTTTGGCATTCCTATCAAGCAGCCCACCATCATTTATTGTGACAACCAGAGTACCATTCAGATTTGCAAAAATCTAGTTCAGCACCAGTAGACCAAGTACATAGAGATTCACATGCATTTCATTTAGGAGCTTATTCATAGTCAGGTCATTGATTTGATATTTTTCCAATCTTCAGAGTAGGTAGCAGACATCTTCACCAAACCTTTCATCGAGAGTAAGTTCATTCATCTATGAGCTCTTCTTTAGGTGTGGTCTACATTTACAATAACATCATCTTCAGGAGGGGCCTTCTAGCCTCTTCTTTCTTCTATCTCTCTTTTGGAGGGGAGTTTTTTCCTACGGGTTTTCTCATTTTCTCTATCTTATGGGAGATTTCATTTGTACATGGGTACCTCATCAGGGCTAGCTTCCAGGACCCATTTTATAATTCCACACTGCCCACCTAAGCTGTGCTTATGGGGGGGGGTATTAGTGTAGGTTTTTATTTTTCCCTATTTATTAATTAGGGAAATTATATTTCTTATGCATACATAGAGTTTTCCTACATTTGTGGGATAGGCTAGCTTATGTGGAGGTATGTGTCATAGGTGTCATAAGAATGTCATAAGTAACTCCCTTGATGGGAGTTACTTCTCTATTCTTAGCACCTTGTCACCACCTTTCACGGAGGAGTTATAGTCTATTCTTGGGGTGCCTTGTCCACCTTTTTTGGAGGAGTTACTTATGTACTCTCCTATATGTATTCCTCACTTTGGCCATCTCATGTTAATCAAATTTTGGTTTTCTCTATTTTGTCTTGTGCAATTTATCTTACTGTGTTATTTTTAAATTGCTTTGGCATCTATGTGGTGTGCACTTGTTCATCTTGTGTGATCACATCTCCATTGCACTCGCGTTATCCAAATTTTGGCAACAACTCTGATATTAACATCTGAGGTGCACATAAACATAAATAGTGGAATACAAAAAATGTCACAACCATAATATGGTGTGGTTTTATATTCATATATAGATACTCCAAATGATATTGTTGACGTAGTGGATTACACCCAGGGTAGGAGGCCGAGCTCCTACCTTTCCACATGCAACAATGGAAACTCCCCTCTCGCCTATGGGACTGGCGAAGCTGGAGGGGAGAGTCTCTAGATAAGGGTTAGCTCTCTCTAATGTATCTTTTAGGCCCTAGTTTCTCTTGCTACTAACAAATAAAATGAAAAAAGGGGGGATGAAAAGGGAGAGAGAGATGCTAAAAATAAAACCTAAGCCTAGAAAATGAAAAGGTGATACACCAAAAAAGTTGACCCACCCAGCTTGAATATACACTTTTCACCAAAAAGAAGCACCCATACACTTCATCTAAAGTTGGAAGCTCTCTTGTAACAGTCAGCTAGGGGTCTATGGAGATACAAGGAGGAAGGAACTACCAAAGGTGCTTTGCAACACACTTAGGTAACCTATTCACATGCACCTATATTCTTGCTATAGACACTTCTGACAGACCTTAAGAAAAGAGACTTCACAATGCACTAGACATGCTGTAATCGATCTATGAAAAGCATGAAAGATAATGACTTAACACAAAAGAATAACACAGACGTATACTTTAAATTGCAAGTCCAAATAGATGTAAAAATACTAAGTCCTAATTCAAGGTAAAATTTGGTAGCTCTACCTTACAAGCTCGAGAGATTTTTGGGCAGAGTTTTGCCTTAAGGCTAAGAGAGTCCCCTTCAAATGAGAATTTTTTTACATTAAATAGAAAGAGGAAGAGAACTTGGTGCTTTCTGGGAAAGACCTTTGGCACTCTTTTTGCAAGCTAGCCCATGTGCGCTCTGAGCCTTGGGAAGAGGGAGCTATTTGATTGTCAGTTCCTGCTTTGACTTTAACATTCCACATTAATGTGAAAAACATGGCCATGCCTCTTTTCTACAAGTAGACTGCTCTTTTCAAGGCATTTGTATGGCTTGTTTGCTTATAAATGCAAACTAAAAGAAAAATAATCTGCACCATTTGGTGACCATCTAGCAATAACTCACCTCTTCTTTTCCACTTGAACTGCTTTGTCTTCTTCCTAGTTTTGTCTCTTTCTACTCCTTCAGCCCTTGGGGGTGGTCTTCTGGCAGGTCGCAACATTCCTTGGGCTCTTTTCATGGTTTGTTTTTAGGCAATTCAAAAGTAAATAGCTATTTCATTGTCTTAAAATTGATGTCTGTGCACCCGTCATCACTTAAAAACAATGGCTAATATATGTCCTTGAAATTGATGGCTTCTGGGATGTCACCATCCTTGGAAAATTCCTTTGGGCCTTTTTTGTGGGCTTTTTTGTGGGTTTTTTTCCACAAGATTTTTCTCACAGACAAAAAGTCTACGAGAATTGTCTCAGTCTTTTGCTATTCCTTCAGGTTCTTTGGATTTCAGACGCTCCCTTGAACCAAGCCATTGAACCGACTGATTGAACCAAAAATGGTTCACCAGTTCAATGGTTCAACACTACATGCCACTCATTCATTGAACTGAGACTTTGAACCATTCACTTGAACCAACTATTGAACCAATGCATTGAACTAGTTCAATGGTTCAAACATTTGTTAAACTAAGGCATTGAACCATTTGATTGAAACTACTGATGAACTTTGCATTAAACTTTGCATTGAACTTCTCCTTTGAACCAACTGTTGAACCAACTCATTAAACCAGTTCAACAGTTCAAACATTTATTGAGCTGAGCCTTTGAACTGAGCATTGAACCAAGCTCATTGAACTATCTGATGAACTGAGTGATTAAACCACCCAATTGAACCAAGGAAATGAACCAACGTGTTGAACCTATCGATTGAACCAAGGCATTGAACTGATTTAATGGTTCAACGGTGCTAACTCTTGGAAAGATTATGTCTTTGAACCACTCTTCCAACCTTAAAAAAAAGTGTCTTTAAACCATTTTAGCTCTCTTTCCTTATGAATTTCTTCAGACAAGAATTCGAAGAAGCTTTATAAAGCCTTGCACTCTTTGAACTAGTTCTTCAACTGTTGAAAGACTACACTTGCAGAGTCTATAGAAAAACTTCTTTGCAGAATCTGTAGAAACTTCACCTACAGAGTCCATAGAAATAGACCTACATAGTCCATAGAAATAGACCTATAGAGTTCATATAAATTCTTGGACTTGTACAAAATAAAAAAATGAATTGGCTTAGAATATCAGGGGAAGAAGGTGACCGATTTTTGGCTTGTTGGGCAAAAAATGGTCAATAAATTGGCGACTACCAAGGGAAGCATGCCTGCTATGCTTAGAGACCAGTTGCCTTATAGTCCATTAGGCACAAATTCAGAATGAAACTTTGAAGAAAGGTTATAAATATCCCTAAAGATCCAAGAATCAAACATGAAGCTTTTTACCCCAGACACAAGGGAAAGCACACACAAGACTAAAAACACTACTTGTGCAAACTGCAATTAGGGAAAGTAGGAAAGACAACTAAAAGCAAATTACTATGTACAACTAATTAGGTATATTTGCTTCCCTCCTAGATCAAAGGGAAAACTTCTTAAGTCCCCTCCCTGGCAAGGAAACTTATGGTGCTAGACAAGTGGCTAAATGAAAAGGAGATTTGGTGACTTGCTCCTCTTGCCTGTCACCTAGATTGGCTTGCATCTGAGTGGATTAGATTCAAACATGCTTCCAACATACATGTATTACTTTTGTTCTTGGAAGCTTGTTAAATGTTGGTCCTTCATGCTGGTTCATATCACCAAGAAATTTGTGGCTACTGGCTCATTACCATAAGCCCTTTGATCTGCACAGTCCCTCTACAATGCATCATGGTTTGACCCATTTCCTTCTGCTTCATTGGAGATCCTGCCAAACTCATCCTCTACTCCCTCTTGGCCTTTTTGAAGAAGGGTGACTATTGTGATGTCTGAAATGGAATCACAAAATGATTGCTCATCCCACAAAACATCACCTCTCTGTTTAAAACTTTCTTCTTCAAATTTTTCCTCAAGGAAGACAGACCTCTCCTTTTCCTCCTCAAAGATCAAGATCTCTAGATGTTTAAAGATATTTTCCTGATCCTCCTCCAACTCTAGCTCCTTGGCATAGTCATCCTCTTCATCAAAGTAACAAGGAAGTTCATCAAACAAATGGGGAGAGAGCTCATTATGCTTAAGTTCTTATTCATATTGCTAGACTATCTGCATGTATGCATGACCTACGTCTTCTCCATTGCTAATGAAGTCTTCACAAGAGGCATTGATGATGATTTATTCTTCATTATCACTCATGATAGCCTCTTGAAGAGCTGAAAATTGGATCTTTTTCTCCTCACTCACCTCCTACAAAATATGTTCCTCCTTAAGAAGGGATGAAGTGGAAAAAAAATGTGGAAGAGGAGGCAGTCCTTGAGCTAGAATTGAATGATTTTCCTCCTTCCATCTAGCTAGAAATTCATCAACATTAGGTGTGACCTGATAACTCTCTTGAAAGTGTGCATATGGGGTGTGTTCAAACATAGAATGTGCCATTGGGTCTGAACCATCCATCACATTGGCTGAGGAATCTCTCTCTAGATTCCAACTTTGTAATTCTTCTAGCTATATCCTCTTGGAATCACCTTTCTTGGAGGTCACCAACATTATCATGAGTAGGAATAGCCTCATCTTCTTTAAGGTTTTGAGAAAAAACCCTTCTTCTCCTCCTTCCTACCCCATGATTCTACTACTTTATTTTAGTTCAAAATCTCAAAATTGGAATTTTGCTCCTGCAAACAGGCAACAACTTTGTTTTCTCCAAGGTCCTAGGGCTCCTACACAAGGTCTAGAAGTTTTGTCTCTCTTTCATGAAGCAGTCTCATCTTAGCCTCTAAATCTTCAATTTTCTTGGCTAGATTACCCTGAAAGAGTATTTCTTGGAGGTCACCAGCATCATCATGTTGAGTAGGAGCAGTTTTGAGAGAGATGTGTTGGTTCATAAAGTTCCCCCCAAAAGAAGATTCATGATCTAAGGAGTTTAGAAGGTTCATCTCCATGGGAAGTTGTTCTAGTTCCATTTGATGCTTGAAGGCTAGGTGTACATGGTCAAGAGCAAGGTTGATTGATGCATCGAATGAGCCAGAATGAGGAAGTGCCATCTGGCAGAAAAGATTTGGTGCATAAGAGTGGGCTTTCTTTAGGATAGGAGGGGGTGTGCAAGGCTGACTGCCTTGAATGAATGGATTCCTCCATTTTGCTACCTCCTCTTCCATAGATTACAAGGCCTGAGCTTACTTGAATAAACATGCCTCTTTATACATCAGCACCTGTTGATACCCATATTGCTCATCCAGTCTGTCGATTTCCATTACCTGCTTCTCAAACTCTAGCACCACCTCCCTTATCATTGAAAGGAAACTAGGAGAGCTACTTGAGGGGATTGCATAAAGATCTTGAGCTTGATCAAAGTCATACGAAGGAAAACAAGGTCCATGATTTTGTGTAAAGGAATTATACATATAAAAATGTGATTTTTTATGGCACCAGGCTGGTTAACCAGTTGATTTAACTCAAAGTCACCATTGGTGTTGATGTAAAATCCTCCAAAGGCTAGTTGGCTAAATAACACACCAAAAAAATTTCAACTCTTTGGACAAAACTTGTCCTAGTTGGTCCCACCAGGTGTGCCAAAAACTGTTGACACAGTGGATTGCACCCAGGGTAGGAGGCTGAGCTCCTACCTTTCCACACGCAACAATGGAAACTCCCCTCTCACCTATGGGACTAGTGAAGCTAGAGGGGAGAGTCTCTAGATAAGGGCTATCTCCCTTTGATGTATCTTTTAGGCCCTAGTTTCTCCTACTGCTAAAAAATAAAATGAAAAAAGGGGGGGATGAAAAGGGAGAGAGAGATGCTGAAAATAGAACCTAAGCCTTGAAAACAAAAAGGTGATACACCAAAAAAGTTGACCCACCCAACCTAAATATACACTTTTCACCAAAAATAAGTGCACATACACTTCATCTAAAGTTGGAAGCTCTTTTGCAATAGTTAGTTAGGGGTCCATGGAGATACAGGGAGGAAATAACTACCAAAGGTGCTCTGTGACACACTTAGGCAACCTATTCACATGCGCATATATTCTTACTATAAACACTTCTAGAAGACCTAAAAAAAAGAGACTTCACAATGCACTAGACACGTTTTAATTGATTTGTGAAAAACATGAAAGATAATGACTTAACACAAAAGAAGAACATAGACATATACTTTAAAGTGCAAGTCTAAATAGAGATAAAAATGCTAAGTCCTAATTCAAGGTAAAATCTGGCAGCTCTACCTTACAAGCCCAAGATATTTTTGGGGACTCTCTTAGCCTTAAGGTAAAACTCTGCCCAAAAATCTCTCGGGCTTGTAAGGCAGAGTTGCCAAATTTTACCTTGAATCAGGACTTAGCATTTTTATCTCTATCTAGACTTAGACTTTAAAGTATATGTCTGTGTTCTTCTTTTGTGTTAAGTCATTGTCTTTCATGCTTTTCACAAATCTATTAAAACATGTCTAGTGCATTGTGAAGTCTCTTTTCTACAGGTCTACCATAAGTGTCTACAACAAGAATATAGGTGCATGTGAATAGGTTGCCTAAGTGTTTTATAGAGCACCTTTGGTAGTTCCTTCCTCCCTGTATCTCCACAGACCCCTAGCTGACTGTTGCAGAAGATCTTTCAACTTTAGATGAAGTGTATGGGCACTTCTTTTTGGTGAAAAGTGTATATTTGGGCTGGTGGGTCAACCTTTTTGGTGTATCACCTTTTCATTTTCTAGGCTTAGGTTCTATTTTCAGCATCTCTCTCTCCCTTTTCATACCCCCCCTTTTTTCATTTTATTTTTTAGTAGTAGGAGAAACCAAGGCCTAACAGATACATTAGAGGGAGTTATCCCTGATTTAGAGACTCTCCCCTCTAGCTTCGTCAGTCCCACAAGTGAGAGGGGAGTTTCCATTGTTGTGTGTGGAAAGGTAGGAACTCGGCCTCCTACCTTGGGTGCAATCCACTGCATCAACAGATATATCATATGTTCAAGAACAACCTAGAAAGTTACATTTTTATTATATCAATGATTACATTGATGACTATGATATTGATGACAGTAAAAATTGGTATAATCTTGATGATACTAATTATATAACATATGAATACGATACACTTAATACTACCATAGATACATTGGTTAAAGTGTTAGAACTATAAGTATAAACCTAGTTACCACATGATCATTATAGTTAAGCATTTTTATTCCTAGCTAAATTTCATTGTGTATGGTGATTACCTTAGTTATCACTACATCAATGCAAATGATCCAACTTAAGGTTTCAAATCTCTACATATTCCAAAAATATTAAGAAAATAAAAACACTCAAAAATCCAAAAAAAAATCATCACGTACTTATCCTATTGGCTCCTTGGCATCTATGTTTTTAGTTATATGTTGATGGATAACATATTAATTACTTTTATCTACATATGTTTCATGCTTATATTTGAATGTGATAAAGGCATACACAAATACATGATCTATACACTTATGGATGTTGGGTCTTGCCTCTTCTCGCATCATTAGAGCATTGGAGGCATCCACCTTTATGACCATGATACATATAAGTTACATCATTCTATGGTTAGTTTAAATTATCATGTTTGAGCTTATATGTACTTACACATGTCTTTATCCATGATTATATATTTCATAGTATATTTGATATGCTATTTAATTGACATTTTTAACACATTTGATCTATGGGATACCATGATATGTTTATGTTGGTAGCTTATGTTTTCATTTTTGCACTTCCTTGAGTGTCTTTCCTTATTATTGTCTTATTTGTTGAGAATTTGAATATGCTCTATTATTTGTGGCCCTTATGCTTTTATTTTCCTATTTGACATTTTAATATGTCATTACTTATTGTATAGACATTTGAATATGTAATTATTACTTTTTTAGACATTTGATTAAGTCATGTATATTTGATTGTGTGACATTTGAACATGCCCATGATTTGTAGTCTCTTTGGACCATTGTTTGTTGACTTGCTTTTGAGTGATATTATTTGTGCTTCATTACTTTTTGATCTTGTAATATTATTATATATACATTTCCATGATATTTATCATGCATATTAGGCTTTGATGTGATCACATCTTATGCACTTCAATGATACATTTACCTATACATGTTATCTTATATGCTACATGGTTCATTCACAATTATATGGTTATCTTATCCTTTTGAGGTGAGGTAACTACTAGTTTCTATATTCCATCATCTTAAAAAGGGGTTTATAATTTGGGTAATGTCATAGAGGCATGGATTTCACACATTCATAGTTTCACATTTAGTGGGGTATTTTCACATAATGATGGCTTCCACACATTCATAGTATCAAATTTAGTGTGGGCATGTTTTGGAAACATGTTCTTCACACTTACTCAATATTTAGCATCTTTAGATTATAGTAGGGGAATATTTTGGAAACATGTCTTCCAAATTAAAACTTATATCATTTTTTAATACATATTATAGTTGGGACATGTTTTTTAAGCATGTCCTCCACACTTACACATTTTTAAATCGACCAAATTACACAAATATATGACTCAAATACGCATTCATGGTATAATTCTATACGTTGATACCATTGTTATACATAGTTTTATCATGAGACATATAAGGTATATGTTATATGATGTGTGCATAATATTAAAAAATAAAATTAGTTTTAGATTCCCAAAACTCTTAGGGATTATCAACACCCACTAGGTTGGATTTTTACAAACTATATCAAGTCAATCTAATGTAATAGTTGGTTCACTTTTTGGTATGGTTGAGGTGATTAAATCACTCAATAATTAAATTTTTTTAGGTTGTATTTAGACTCACCAATTTTATTGTGTGATTTTACTTGGTTTATTCACACTCACTCGGTTATAAGTAAGATTGGGCTGCACAGTTGAGCTAGTCTCAAATGCTAGGTGGAAATCCACCTTTTATCTAAGGTTGGGAGCATGAACCTTCCTTTATATATATATATATATATATATATATATATATATATATATATATATATATATATATATATATATATATATATATATATATATATATATATATATATATATATATATATATATCATAATATTAGTTTTAGTGATTCATAATGATACATCTTTCAAATAAAATTGCTAAAAGGGAAGATAGTTGCATCAATACATAGGTGCATTCCTAATCCTTGCTCTCTTTCACTTTCATTAATTTTATTAATTTAAATTTTATATTATATAAACTAATTATATACTATAAAATTATATTTATTATAGGCCATTCACCATTAAAACACTCAAGTTGGACTCAAGCAAAGATAAAGTGTGCTATACACACCCAGGTACACATTCCTTTTATTTTCAACTAACAATTTAATTACTAGATTAAGGTGGGGGGGGGAGAATTTAGAAATTTTTATTTAATTATATATAACCTTAGTTTCTTACACTTTAAAAACTTAGACCTTGGTTGTTCCTTTCATTTCTATACCTTTCTTGCTTCCACAAGTCTTGCATATGTTCTTTTGTGACCCTTGGCCTATCTCTTAGTTTGAATAGTCTTATTTTAATGACATAATCCTTATATAATTCCCATAATGTTTAAAACCTACTTATCTTATGCCTCTACAAGTTCTAATCCTATACCTATTTTATTGCTTACTGGACATTTGGCATCCTGGTTAGAAATCTATGTCAATGTAGGTGACCTATTCTCACACAAGTGTCTAGTGTTATAAAATTCATCTAATTTATAAATATAACATGTATTGATGGTCATACTAATTTATATTATGTGATATATTCTCCAAATTTATTGATATAGATACAAGATCAACCCTCATTCATTCAAAACCTACAAAAGACCTCACATAGACCCAACATTCATACAAAAGAGCATTCAAAGATCATTCAATTGAGTAAGAGGATTCCTTATTTTCTATTATTTACATATTAGTCATAGGGAAAAAACATCTATAGGTTATAAGTACTGAAGGATCATCCTAAGAGATATATTTTTGAAGTAAAAAGCAAAGTCACTATTATACTTGTTTATCACACATTTCATGATTTACACACAATCCAACACATAAGGGAGAAATACATAAGTATGAGTCCCTCTTCAGAGTATTGGGTATGTAGGTAGCACTCATTTATAAGGGGTTATTTGGGGTATCTAAACATTATGTGCCCACTAGCCCATTTTTTCCATAGCCACTATGAAGATGAAGAACTAGGGTTTGATCATTTGACAAAGAATAACATTCTATAACCCATATCTCAATGCACCCAATATCATCCATGTGGTTGTATCTAATTTAATCAGTTATTCTATATTGGACACCTATATCTGATCTAAATACTAGCATCGATGCAACCATCCCAAGTTGATGCAAGTGCCTATAGCTATAGAGGAACTTAATTTAGAATTTGGTGACTATTATATAATATTATTCTAGTCTACTTATTTATTATTCTTATTCTAGATCTATATTAAAATGAAAACCAACTAAGTATCTTGTTTTCATTATCATTACAATATCTATCATAGTTTTACTTTCCATTTTAAACATATCTCAACATAATAAATTGAGTTTATGTTCTATCTAAATTTTGAAATTAATTAGCATGTTGTATATCTATTTATCATTCTTTTGCTTATTCATTTCTATATTATCAATCCTAACCATATTAGGATCCTTATCTAATTTAGGATTAAATACTATCCATAAAATCATTTAACTAATTTCATTTCATATTCTAAATATTGTCATGTGTGTCCAATATATTGAAGAAGTACCATCATAAAAAGATTTTCATGTGAGCCACTTTATATCATAACATTATATATAGGTTATTCCTCAATGTAAGATCAAATGAATAAGACATAAAAATATCAATCATTTTTTACTATTTCAGTATCATAAAATATGATCATGGGCCACTAAGGTAGGATATCACTAAGTATATTGATGATAGTTTATAGTTGATGACCATATGTTATCAGTTGAGGATACATGTATGCATAATTTACCTTTGATGTATCCTTATTTTATATTGAGTCGTTTCTAAGAAAAAGGATCACTAAAGACATTAAAAATTTTATTCCCATTGTTTTTTTGTTGAGATTATTTTGTATGAGTGCCTAAATTAATAATGGTATCATTTATGAGGTCATGTATCTTATGTCTTAGATTAAAACATATGTTCATTTAATGACTTACAATCTAATGATACTCAAAATATGTGTTAACATTATAATTAATTGGTCTAAGTCTACTTATATCAATATTTTGTGAAGGAATGCATGTGATAATGTTACACTCAATAAAATTATTTAATATCACATGAGGAGGTGATGGTAATTATGAAAACTATGTCTTTGGAGTTCTTAGTTGTGATTGATTTTTAGGTTACACTAATGCATTGATTGTATTCTTTGCCTTAACTTTTTATCACTTTATAATTTGGTTTGATTTAAAACTTAATTGTTTAATTAGTCATAGAACTTGATTTATAATTAATTTTTAAAAAAATAAACTTAATTGACTTATTTGTCCCTCACTGTATATCACAATTCATCAAATGATTCGAAGATTTCAAATATAATTTATTCATGGAGCGGTTATAGTAAACCATTTTTAAATATATCTTACAATTCATTGGCATCCATAACATTGGTCATATTTTATCGCATGGTCTTGTATTGAAGCACATAATCACTAATTAATTCATTGGATTCTTTCTTTAACTTAGCAAATTTTGTATAAAATAACTTCTCATCAATGTTGATGAAAATGTACTCTAGGAGTTGGTCAACCAATGGGTTAAATGGTATCATAACTTGAAGACGGATATCAATGCATAATATTTAAGACTTCTTGGAAATAACTTGGTCAATAATTTTTCATTATATGGATAATCCTATAATTTATTTCAAATGATATAAGAAGTTTCTTAGGTTCACCTTTACCTTTTGTATAATGGGATCTTAGGAGGTATGAAACCCATTAGAAAGGATTAGTCTACTATTTCATGAGATGATGAGTTGTGAATAAATGTGTGTGATCCCATAGTATGGCTAGACCTTGCTACACCTTTCTCTGATTATAACACATTAGTATACAAAATTGTAACAACTTGCTCAAGGTAATATGCACTAGGCAAAGTTGGAAACAAAATGTTTGAATCCATCATGGAGTAAAGGTTTATTGCATATGGATAAGCATTATAATCTATTGAAATCCTTATGTATCCCCTCAAATTTGGGTAGATGTCACATAGATCATTAAAGGTGTATGCATGGGGAGGGTAATGGTAGTAGTGGCCTAAATACCTAATGTAGAAGAACTAGCTCAAAAAGATTGGATAATAATGTTAAATAGATATTGATGAGGTACTTGATATATATCAATATTAGTTTGGTGTGAAACCTTAGATGCTAGGATCAATTGGAAACCTTTACTAGCATCTTGAGGACATTGAAAAATTTCTTCACAAAATTCATATAATACTTTATATTGGTTAAGATCTACTCCATCAATCTCATTGGGAGTACTTATATCTATTCTCTCATAATTATCTTGATCATTATTTTATTTTTTATTATCTTTATTATCTTGATCCAATGGAGGCATATCAACACAATCATCTATTTATACATATTCATGAATAATTTCATAATTAAAAGAAGAAATAATCATTGTATCCATTTTAAATGAAGTAATAGGAATCTGATTATGCTCTATATGGGTCTCATTTAATCTACCACTTTTTCTTATAGGTATAATAAAACTCACCTTCTTGGATGTTTTAGATGAAGTAATAGGAATTTGATTATGCTATATATGGGTCTCATTTAATCTACCACTTTTTATTATAGGTATAATAAAAATCACCTTCTTGGATGGCATATGATGAAATCATGCAAGCATATAGAAGGATAGGGCCAAATGTGAAAATATTAATTATAATTTATATGGGGAAAATAAAAAATTATATATAAAACCTTAAGGCAAAAATATGAAACCTTAGAAACATTAAACTTTAAGAGAAAACCTATGGATGTACATTATGTGATATGTGTTTAGGTTCACTAGTATATTTTTACCTTAATTTAGATTAATGAGTTAGAATAATCAAATTAAGATATAACTTTTAAATTTAATTCAAATCAATAGATATGTCACTCAATCATGTATCTAAATTTAAAATAATGAGATTGATTTTTCTTAATTTATAAAACCATCTGTTAAACATGGAAAGTATTAAAGAGACAATTATACTTAGCTTTTATGGTTGATTATTAGATTGTGACTATATTCTAGAAGTGGAAATTTTGGATAAGTAGGACTATGGTTTGTTTGATTTTGAAACACATATGATACACACACACACACACACACACACACACACACACACACACACACACACACACACACACACACACACACACACACACACACACACACACACACACACACACACACACACACACACACACACACACACACACACACACACACACACACACACACACACACACACACACACACACACACACACACACACACACTGGTTTAGTTCCACATGATTGGTTTAGTTCCACATGATTGGTTTAGTATCACTGATTGATACTGACATGTTGTTTGGTATTTACCTACACAAAACTATGGTGTAGTGACTATAAGATCACTTTTGATTATCCTTACTTTTTTTAAAATCCTAAACTTTGATGATGGTCACAAATGTATAAAACAAGCTTATTTTCCTTGAATCCCTAGATGTGTTTATAAAGACTAAAAACCTAAAAAAACTAGGGAAGTGTAATTGGTTGAGTTGATAGTAATCACCCTCACCTGAGGATTGGTCATTTCTTACATATCAAAAACCCCAAGGAGGGAAATCAAACCACATGTAGCTATACCACCTAGTGTGGTTGTGAAATTAGTTCCTTCACTATGTGTATGTAAGTAATTATTTATATATACACTTGAAAACACTTGTTTTGAATAAGATTTTGAGTGCTTCAAAATGGGTTTGTGATTTATTCTAGTGATAAGTATATAAATTAGGAAGAATAGGGTAGATTTCTTAGTGTTTAATAGTGTATAATTGTATATTAGATAATTTCCAAGTTATTTTGTGATGATATATTCATTATTTTTTTATAAAGGGTGAATTATTATGATTGTATCTATGAAACAAGTTATTGATTTTGATTAGAACTATGCACCAAGATAACACTTTTGATTAGAGCTATGAACTGGAGATATGCATATATTTTAAAAAAAAACTTATCAACTTACAAGGAAACTTAATCTTGAACAATAATATAATTTTTAAACATCAACAAACAACATATAAATAATAAATAAACAACAAACCTTCTCATAATTTTTATGAGCCTTAACATCATTAAAAACTCACCACAAGTTCGACATGATATAAACTAGTTAAAACATGGGTCCCCTAGCTTTTATCCTCAAATGAGGATTTGAAAAAAGGCTAATAAATAATATAAAATAAAAATTAATCTACCTAGCCCTGATTCATTTTCATCTAGACAAGGCCACACTCCTTAATCATTCAAGAAGAACATAGGATTCAAACCATGCATACATATATCTCCCAAACCAAATTTTGAAGGAGAGTTTACACCAAATTAAAGTGATGATCTAAAAATTTTGAAATGAAAGCTCATGCCCAAAATATGGTACCCTAAATTTAATTTAGGATCAAAATAATCCTACAAAGTACTCCAAAACTACATGCCCTTTTTCCAAGTAAGGCTTCCAGTAAACTTCCCTAAAAAATATTAAAAGCAACCTCAAATAAGGTTTTTAAAGAAGAAAAAAGACTAACCACCTCATAACAAACCCATTTCTCAATAACAACACTCCACAAATGAAATGAAAAACACCACTTAAAAGAGATATTCAAAATAAGTAGAGCAATGGATAATTAAATCAAAGGCCCATAAATAAATACTTAGTAGGAATCCATTCCACTCCTAAACATAGACAAATCATATAAAACCATCATTAAACCTTGTCCTTAAACTGATATACCCAAGCAATGTTAACATAACACAAAATAAACCTAATTCAATCTTTAGTTTTTAATGGCTTCAACCCCAATGAACAAAAACCCATATGCAAAAAACCAAACAAAGAATCCTTATCATAAATTAGATCTTGAAACTGGTAGCATCCAACTAAATCCCAAGCCAATGATAAAAGCCTAAAATTTTAGATATTAGTTAAAAGAAAGTTATTTTAATAAAGTGATCTATTTGGGTTAATATATCTTTGTGAATATTTGAAAATATTGTTTTTTACTCTACCATTTTCTTTGTTTTATGTTTATTTTTCAAATTCATTTTGTATAACATCATCATGAATATCCAACTTTAGATTAGTTTTGTCTATTAATTGGGTCTGGATAAGTTAATCATGGGAAATATTATCTTTAACAAGTAAAAATTACATTAATCCAAACATATTATTTTATCACTTATTTATTTTTAAAACCACATACTTGTAATGCCTTGGAATACCTTTTTTGAACTAAAAATAAGAGGGACTATTCCCATCAACTAGTTGGGTGGGTCACAAAATCCCATCAATATTTCAATTTACACTAGAAGGAAGGAAAATAACCATTAATTAGTTTCAATTATTAAACCAAATATAATAAAAATAATATGGATACCCCCTCATGACTAACTAGATATTCGTTTGAATTTGTCTTGATTTTACTTCAACCTTTGGAGATACATGAAAAACCCTAGTCTAACAAAGGAAATCTTAGAATCTCATAGACTAAATGAAGATCCAAATTTTATACCATTCACACCCATGGCTTCTTGGTTAATAAGAATAATATTTAATATCCTAAGATATGTTCATGAACTTATAAGAGATAATGAAATACATATCCCACATTTCTAACATGATGGAGAAAAAAATAAAAGACCATGTCACAAATTTCAAATCTAGTCTTAAATTGTTAAATATATAAAAGATATAAGTTCCCTAAAGACTCTTATCCTTATCATTCCAAGATTTAGTCTTATGACTAGTTCCTAAATTTTCATGAGAAATATATCAATAATTTGAACACATTTGAAACCATCTTCCTAGTTCAATTTGTTAAGAAACAAACCCTAGTATCATGTACCATCAATATAATAATCCAAAAATATAATCCAATGATTATATTATATTTTTAAATTCAAGATTTTTAAATATATATACAAGGATCTACCATTTGTATAGTCTTGATGCTCTTTTAGTTCTAGATATTTATAAAAAAATCCAATGACTATTGTATTTATAATGTGAGCTACACAAATAAATGATTTACCACATACTTATGTTGAGGCTATTGATAATTTACATAAAGTTAAACCCACCTAGACATATCATTTTATATATCAATCATAACATTCCTTTGCTCAATCATATTATAAACACTAATCAAAATGTTTCATTTATTAATCCTCTATTAATTACCAATATATTAAAATTGATTCATGCAAATCCTAATCAACAAATTTGTTTTTAAAATGATGAAGGTTTAACACAAGACCAAAATAAATCTCTGATTCTTGCTATTGACAATACCCAAACTATGTCACAAGACTCAACAAAAGTTTAAATTGATGCAACACAACACATGGTGAAAAAACTTAACAATGAATTTTTAAGCCTTCAAAAACAAGTTAGTAATGCTATAGGGATATCACTTCTCAAAACCTTGAATATTATAGATATAACCATCCAACTAATTATCCAAAAAAACTTGATCCATCATCAAATTGACTTATTAAGATCAAAATTTATGGGTTGGAATTTCCTAATTAGTGTAGGGTGAACAACACATCCCAACATGGTGAATTAGATCATGTTAAATTTTTAAACACTTTCAAAAAATTCCAAAAGTAAATGGAAGATGTTAGATTATTCCTAAAAATCATAATGCAACTAGAACATCTAATTTGTCAAGCACATTATTATGACTTGTCATAAATATAATGTTAGAAACCTTCATTTTTCATATTCATGAAGATGATGATCATAAATAAAATACTAAGGAACTACATAATTTTTAATAGTACCAACAAAATAGTTACTTAATGAGGATAAAATCATAAGATTAATATCCTCTTACTACATACACTTCATTGAATAACATTGTTTCCCCTTTGATCCCTTTTTACCATAATTTTGATTAATGGGTAAGATTAATCTAATCAATGTATAAGTTTGAAATGTAATTTATATATTACAATATGACATTCAAGTATACATTTGAATGTAAAATTCTAAGATTGATTCTTTTGATTTGATAAGTGGGATATGTTAAACATAGTATGTATAGAAAAAGGATGAATACTAAGATTTTTTAGGCAACTTTCTAACTATGATTATATTATAAAAGTGAAAATCATGATAATGAATGCATGTGGTTCATTTGGTTCTAGAATTGATTCTCTATCTACACAAGGTGGTTTCTGCTAGATAGGTTCAACATCATTAGTTGATACTAACCTAATGGTTAGTACTTACATGTGAATAAATATAGAAAAACAATTGTATGATAACTTATGCCTATCTTTTCTTGACTTGTATTTTTTATCCTAAAACTTGATGATCTGCACAAATCCAAAAATCAACCTTTATTGCCTTGAAACCCTAGGTGTGCTTATTGTATAAAATCAAAAATGCATCATGTCTATAAATCAATCTTGGATCAGATGAGATAGAGCACACATACACTTATGATTGGGGGAATACAATTATTAATTAGGAACATGACCAATGTGAGGATATGGTAGACCCAATTAGGGGATCACTTGTCACAACACACTATGTGAGGTAGGGTTCTAAAGCCTACATCCAAACACAATCACATAAAAACCCTAAAAGAGTCATATGATTTAATATTTTACTAACCTAATAACAAGAAAATTAAATATAGTCTAGTGCACACCAAATCTTGTGGCACAATGTGGAGGTTAGAAACAAAATAAATAAATAACTAAACTAAATATGTAGAGGAGACATATACTTGGGTCAATGTATACAAAATCCTAATACATGGAAGAAAAAAATACAAATACACTATCTATCTACTCTTACAAAGGAGGAATATAATTAAGAATACTTACCTTTGAATATGAACCCATCAAGCCTCAATCTCCCCCTTGGCCAAGGTGATTCGCAAGAGATTATTGTGGTTTGTAAGGATGAGTAAGATAAATCAGTTCTAGGCTACAAAACCTATCAAAGCATCTAAAATACTTATCCACAAGATGAGATCAGAGCTCCAAAGAAAATATTTAACCCTAAAGCTTTATTCCCCAAGTAGAATGGTCAATAGGTAAATGTTCATTTACACTTCTTCACTCAATTCTTTGCTCTTACAAATGGTGGTAAATGACCTTGTATATATAGTAGTAATATACCCTAAAAACAATTGGAAACATTGACTGTGCTAGGTCAACCTAGTTATCCCAGCATATTTTTGGGGCAAACTCTCTAGGTCTGTGCTAGGTTGGCCAAGAGGCCAAAAAACCAAAAGAGAGAAAAAGTCTTGAAATTGTGTTAGTCAATCTAGTCGACCTAGAATAATCAACAAGTCAAAAGGGTACTAAGGAAATAAATTAAGGATAAAACATAGAAAGTGATGGGAATAGGTAGAAATAAGAATAATAAGCTTGGGTTCAATGGTTTTAGGAGGTTTGAGTGTGAATGGAAAGTGATAAAAGGAATAATAATCTTAAAAAGCACCAATGGTCTACCCACCCTTTCCTCAGTGCACCCCTTAAGGCATGCACTTAGAGAGATTGAGACTCGACAAGTTTTTGCAAGATACAAAGTTTCAATAATCAATAAAAGTTAAAAATATTATGTGTATACATATGCCCTAACTGAAGTTCATCATGTGTCATGTAAGTGCAACATGGGATGGTGCTTCGAAAGACAACATGATAACATAGAATAAAAATGCTAAGTATGGTGTAGTAAGAAGAAAATAAGATAAATGAAAGGACAAAATTGAAAAACACATACCTTTAACTTACCTTAGTGTCATAGATAAAGAAGTAGACTATAATAAATGTGAAGGTGTCTAATGTGAAGTACTCTAGGAAAATCTATACAAGTTAGTGCAAAAATAGCCAAAAAGTGAAAGTTTTGGAAGATAGGCATTTAGTGGTTAAGAATGATAAAGAAGATAATTGGAAATAAAAGAATGGTAAAACAAGGTTTTTAGAATATAGAAGGTAAATAAATGGAAAATGAATGACAAATTATTGGCAAATGAATGACAAGGTGGCTAAGAGAGGGAAAATTCAAAGAGCATGGGGTATAAGAGTCTCGTAAATCAAGGTGAAATAAAAGTTCTATCTTGAATTTGACCTTATTTTATCCAATGTGGAGATGAAAGGAAGGGGAAATCAAGAGGCATGACACATGGAACAATTTAAATTACTTCAAATCACAAAAAATGTGACAAAGGGAAAAAAGGGATACAATGATAGTAAAGGTGTGATTCCATATCATAAGAATGTAGGAAATGGAGAAAAATAAGCTAACATAGATTGTTGTACAGATTCCATATACCAAAAGAAGAAAAATCTAAAGTCTAGGAATAAGGATAAATAACGTGTAATCATTTCAAAACACATTTTATACAAGAAAGGAAAAAGTGGTAATTTTATGAGGGGGGTTGGGTTCTATCTATGGTCTTACAAAGAAATTCATAAAAGAGAGGCCCATGAGGGTGATAATAAGTAATAAAAAATAAATTGAGGGATCCTTCTTACAAAACAAATCACAAAAAAAAACCCAAAGGATGCCAAAACAACATTGGTAAGCAACAAAATGATAAAAATAAGTAAAAAGGATGGTAATTTTTTGAGGGGTGTCAAGTCCTATCCACGGTTTTATGATGCAAATCACAAAAGAGAAACCCATGAGGGTGCCAAAAATAAATGTCAAAATAAAAGTAAGACTATGGTACATCAAGAAGTAAATTCTAAAGAAAATGGGTAAAAATGATCATAAAGCTATCAAGGCAAATAATGGTATAAAAATATAAATGATAAAAGAGATATATAAGGATAAAAATGAAAACAAATGCCAAATATGATGTGCAAGAAAACTAAAGAATGTAAAAGGAAAATAAGGAGGATAGTAAAGTGAAACTAAAAATAAGAAAAGTGCATAATAAACAAAGAAACATGAGATAAAGATAACAAGTAAAATCTATTCTAACATCTGTATCAAAGATGATCATGTGAAAGACAAGTCTATAAGCCTTAGAAGGTTTATCGAAACTGAATTTATTTGTTATTATGCATTGTAGAATAAGAGTGGGCATCGCAAGATTCCCCAATGGATAAGTGGATGTAGGGATAGGAATTATAAGATGCCCACAAGTTTGAATGGACATGTGGATGGGCATCACAAGATGTGCCAACATGTGAGGTGGAGTGAGGTAACATTGAACCATTACAATGATTTGCATTGGGTTGGTAGGTGCATTCGAAGATAGGAAAATGTGTTGGTTTGTTATATTTTAGGGATATTGAATGTGACATAGTATTTTTAGAAGAGGTATGAAGAGAAAATGGATGTAAAGTAGGACCATGTATGATATGCTTTGGAGTAGGCATTTGAACTAGGTATTCTTTTGGTTCATGTGACTTAAGAGGTTAAGGTTCAATGGATGCAAAAATATGTTTAAATTTATTAATGTTAGATATCCTTTGATTATTGGTGTAGGAAGAAGGATCAATTATGTTTTGAACAACATTATTAAATGAGGTGAATTGTTCATTAGGTAGTTGATGTTGATGTGATTGTGGTTCTTGATATTGATTGTAAAAAGTTTGAAGATAGTCTTGATAACATTATTTTGTGAGAGTATCAAGATTAAAATGTGGACCAAGCAAGGAAGAAATAATAAAATGGTGAAGATCATGACAATAATCATGAGAATGACCTATAGTAGCATGTCACCAACAAAACTTATCAAGATCGTACCATTTTAGAGGAAGTTTGAAAAGATCAAAGGTCATGGGTTTAGAAGGTGGAAATTTTGTCATAAGTTATTCTAGACTCAAGGGAAGATGGGTTGGGTTTGAATTGGTTGAATTGGATGCTCTATTTTGAGGTTGGGGAGGCTTGGATGAATGAATGGTATGGGAATAATATTGGAAAGATGTTTTAGTAGTTGTTTGAGATGGTTCAATTTGAGTGATAATAAACTCTTGAATTTTTTTTTGGTCTAAGGCTTCTTCTAAAGTTATAGGTGAAAAGATTAAAACATTATATTAAACAGGAGGTTTAAGAGCAATGAAAAATTATTTTAAAAGAGTTTCATCATTCATATTATGGTCCACTTTGTGAGATAGAGACTTCCATCATTTGATGAAAGTATGAGATGATTCATTAAGAAGTTTTTTGTCATTGATGAAATAGCTAAGGTAGTTTTTAGGAAGGTCATCATGTTCAAACTCATTTACTAGAGAATTGACTAAATCCTCTAGTTGTAAGATGTAATGTATAGGAAGCTATTTGTACCATTCAAGTGAATCACCAACAAAGGTTTTGGCTAAGATCTTGATGGTAGCAAAGGTGTTAGTTTGGACCCATTCCTTATAAAGATTACCATAAATACTTAAGAAATATAGTAGGGTCCTTAGTCTCATTGTATATGATAGTTGGAGAAATGTTTCTAATATCTATGGATGCAATGAATGGGGCTAAAGGTTCATTTTAAAGATGTTGAAGCATTTTATTATTCATTGGAGGTTGAGGGATGATATTGTCATTGGAACATTTACAATGTGGAGGGATAAAATTTTGATTTTGTTGAGACATGATGACTTAATATGGTTGAATAATCACGTTGCATAAGTGTTATTTAATGTTCATCATTTGAGATTGATTGGTTGTTTGCATGATGTTCATTTGTTGAATGACTTTGGAAAGAAGTTGAGTTATATCAATAGGTGGGGTATTAATGTTGATATAAAGAGGATTGTTAGTGTTGGTGGGAAGAGGATTGTTAGTGTTGGTTGGAAGAAGATTATTTGGAGGTGGAAGATTACAAACATAAGTGTTAGTTGTCTTGAGTTTGGTAGAAGAAGGAAGTTTGGTAAAGCCACCATTCTTGTGAGGAGTGTAGATAGTATTATCATCAAGGTTTTTAATATTTGGGAACCATCTAGATTATCAAATTGAGTAGTATTATTTGATGAAGGACTCCAAACATTGGTATTTGGAGGAGGATTATGATGAAGGATCTTAACCACATTGCATTGTGTAGTGAGTGGTTTTGGTTTAGGAGAAGGGGAAGGAAGAAATTGGATAGTTTCATTAGAGGTAATGAAATAAGTTAGATTACTATCCAAGTCCTTAGTAATGTAATGTTATTGAATAAGGGAAGTTTGTAAATATGTTATCATGATGAAACAAGACTAGATAACCACACAAGGAGAATATAAAGTGATATAAAATAGTACTAGGTCAACCTAGTCGACCTAGTGCAAAAATAGGGACTATAAAACTATACAGGGTCAACCCAGTACAATGAACAGAGGCTAGAAAAAAAATTAAAAGGTATGTAGATAGTATAGGGTTGACCAGTCTACCTAGTATAATGGATAGAGGTTAAAAAAGATACTAGGTCAATAGGCTCGACCTAGTACAGTGAAAATAGATAGATTCCTTAGTTTGCCTATATATTTGGTTCTACTCATCCATTTTACAAACCATAAAATGCATTGGATTCATAATGATGTAGGGAAGATGATAAATTTTATAGTAAGTTATTAATTTAAACAATATAATTTTAAAGTAATGTAAGAAAACATTAAGTACTGAAAGGGAAATAAATAATCAAATGAATTGATGTTGACCAATGCAATAGATGCACACAAAGAAAAATCTTGCACTAACATTGGATAATACAAGGTTTTTAACACATAATTGATAAAATATAAAGAAAAAACTTGAAAGTAAAGATAACTACTTGGTCAACCTAAAATGTTGATTAGATTATTAAGAACAATTTTAAATGTAAAGGGAGATTGGATATAAGCAAGGTACCAGATAACAATCTAAGGATAATTTCAAGTAAGTTTAAGATGAAAGGGATGGTAGTGGTAATGATATAATATTGGTATTAGGGTCTACCCATTCAATTCACACACTAAAACAATAAGGGTAATGGGTGCTTAGCCAAAATATACCATTAACCACATTTTATACTTAACCAGAGCATCAAGTCAACTTCCCCCTTGGTGATGAAATCCAAGTAGGTAGACTTGGGTAGTTAAATGTTTAAATGCTTGTTGATGTTTATGTGGTTTGGCCATGTGTGAAAAATAATATAAATATTACAATTAAGTAATTAATTAAAAATCCCCTAAGTATGTCAGTTATTCTAAGCATGCAAACAACTGAAAAGAAAGATGTGATTAACATGTATGGTTTATTCCAAATTTGAAACAAGGTATAGTTAATAAATTATATGGATAATAATATAAAACAAGGTTGATAGGGTCAAACCTATACTTTGGAAGTAAATTCTAAAAATGAACTAGGTTAGTTAGGTCAACCTAGTTATTTTAGAAAATATAGAACACAGAACTATGTCGATAGGGTTGACCTAGTTGAATGTGTACAGATAGTTTTGAAAACTAGAAAATGTGAAATAAAAAGTACAAAAATAAAAAGATGTAGAGGAATAGAAACTAACCTAAATGGTTTAAATATGAAAAGGTAGAATATTTTTGATCACTAACCTTGGAGAAAACTATCAAAAACCTAAAAACTAGGTTGAGCTAGTCGATCAAGTGATATAGGAACTTGCTAAAAAGTGATAAAAATGTACTAGGTCAACTTGGTTAACCTAGTAGGTTGAAAATGAAGTCTAAAAACCTAAAAAACTGCACTAGGTCAAGTTGGTCAATCTAGTTGTCTAAACAGAATTTATGCAAGTTTTGAAACCTATACTAGGTCGAGTTAGTCAAGCCAGTTACCTATTCCTACAAACCTGTGCACAAAGATAAATAATTGGGTCAGCAGGGTCGATTCAACACAATAAAGATATGATAAAAATAATGATGAATAAAAATGAAATAAGTGAAAAAATCCTATGAGGGTTTGATTCACGTTGGGTTCACTAGAATGTATGCAATCAAAAATCCATCATATCCATAAATAAATCCTAGATCAGATAGGATAGAGCACACCTACACTTCTAATTTGGGGCATAGAATTGTTAAGTGGTAGAATGACCAATGTGAGGATCTACTAGACTTGATTAGGGGATCACTTGTCATAACACACAATGGAGGTAGGGTTCCAAAGCCTACATCCTAACATAATCACACAAAAACCCTAAAAGAGTCCTATGATTTAATATTTCACTAGTCTAATAACAAGAAAAGTAAATCTAATCTATTGCACACCAAAGCTTGTGACACAAAGTGGGGGTTAGAAAACAAATAACTAAACAAATAAACTAAACATGTACAGGATACATATACTCATGTCAATGTATACAAAATCCTAATAGATGGAAGATAAGAATAAAAATGCACTATCTATCTAATCTTACAAAGGAGAAATAAAGTTAGGAATATTTACCTTTAAAGATGAACCCATCGAGCTTCAATCTCCCCCTTGTCTAACGTGTTTCACAAGAGATTATTGTGGTATGTAAGGATAACTAAGATAAATTAGATATAGGTTACACAACCTATCCAATCATCCAAAAGACTTCTCCACAAGATAAGATCAGAGTTTCAAAGAAAGTAGTGAACCCTAAAGCTTTATTCCCCAAGTAGAATGGTAAATAGATAGATGTTTGTTCACATGTCTTTGATTAATTCTTTACTCTTACAAATGGTGGTTAATGACCTTATATATATAGTAGTAACTTACCCTTAAAACATTTGATAACATCAGTTGTGTCAACTCAACCTAGCACATTTTTAGGGAAAACTCTCTACGTCTGTGCTAGGTCAGCCAAGAGGCCAATAAACCCATAGAGAGAAAAATTCCCAGTCCCTAAACTATGTTAGGTCAACCTCATCAACTTAGCACAACTGATAGGTCAAAATGGTGCTAAGGTAATAAATGAAGGATAAAACATAGAAAGGGATGGGAATAGGTAGAACTAAGAAGAATAAGCTTGGATTCAATGGTTTTAGGAGGTTAGAGTGTGGATGTCAAGTGGAAAAAGGAATGATAATCTTATGAAGTATTGATGGTCTACCCCTTAAGGCATGCACTTAGAGATATTGAGAATCAATAGGTTAATTTAAGATACAAAGTTTTAGTAATCAATAAAAGTTAAAAATATTGTGTATACAATTATGAGGTCTAGAAACTTACAAGAAAATAGGAAAGTGTAATGGATTGAGTTAACCTTAATCAACTCTATTTGATGAGTTGTCTCTTCCTATGTATCTTATACTTTGATGAGGGCAATCAAGCCACACATAGTTCTTTTACCTAGTGTGATTGTGTAATTTTACTCCTTCATTATGTGTATTGTTGACTTTTTAACTCTCCTTAATCTCTCATCACCTCACATACTAGAATCAAGAATTTTAGGCCAATATCAGCCAAACAAGATCTATTAGTATATTCATGTGGACCACATTGATCTAAATTAGGTATATCATGAATGGGTTAAGGTTTACCATACATTTGTATGTTTCAGTGAGGCTTAATAAACATATTTTTTAGTCATGAGGTCATATTAGCCCTTATCAAGGCCTATTTTATGACTAAAGGAATTAAAAGGTGTTTTTCAATGCAAAAGCATATCAAAAAGGTCCCAAATCAAGTCACTAGGTCATGAAAATGGGTGAAACATTATAAAAAGAAGGATAAGGGTCATTTATAGGTTTGAAACTCCTTCATAGACTCTTGAAGTCTGTACATTGTTCTCAAAAAAGATCTTTGACCTTGTTTTTCCCTCCTATATTGCCTCCTTGTGGACTCCTTCAAATTTACAACATGGAATAAGCTCAATCAAAACCATTATTAGTCCTATTACACCTTTTTAATCCCTCATTTAATAAGATTTAATCTATTTCTATTGTTTCCAAGGTGTTTCAAGATAGATTTCATAAATTTTTCTTAATATTCTACTCTCCCTTACATACAAAAGTGCCATTTCAAGATTCATGGAAGTCTTTAAGCATGGACATGAGTCTATTTTCATGTTCAAATCATAGTTTTCAATATTCTTGTCAATGATTAGGAACACGTAAAGTTTTTTTATAGAGGATATAAACACACCAACATGTATATTTAGAGAATATAGGGTTTACAAGGATAAGACAAGGTTTTATAACATGTGCAAGAAAATTTAAAAGTCTTGAGATAGATATTAAAGGTTTCCATGATCTAAAAACCTTGATGTATTTATATAGGTAGAGAAGACAAGGTGTCCATAAGGATGAAATGCTAATAAAGGGCTTGAAAAGGTTGGGAAGAGTCCAAAAAATATAAAAAACTAGATTTGAAAGTTTGTAAGGGATATGCAGGGTCTTGTCAAGGATATTAAGTGTGAAATATAGGTTGATAGGGTTCTTAGGATCATAAACGGTGAGTTTCAGGTCTTTAAGGAATAAAAATGAAGTCCAAAAGTTATATAACAACCCAAAATACTATGTTTATAAGGGTTTACACAAAACTGTCAATGTTCTACCACATTTCTCTTCATGCATGGTATGTGGAAGGTTTTAGAAGAGTCTTATTAGGTCTTAATTCATCTCTTGGTGGTTTCCATACTTAATGAGAAGGTGTAAATCATGTATATCTCAATAAAACATTTCAAACTCTAAAACTTATTCTAAATGATCAATAAAATCCTAAATATATGATAGTGCATTTTGATAGTTTTCAAGTCTTGGAGATGCATAAAATGAGGTTGTAAACTTCATCAAAGCCTAAAACAAAGTTTTTAGGTTTGTGAGTAGGTTTTAGTGCAAGAAACATAAGGTTTCCATGGCATATAAGATGAAAATTAGAGGTGTCAAGTCTGATCCAAGGACACCAATAGGTCTATAGATAGAATTTAAAGCAAAATACATGGGTTTGTAGGCCTGTAATATAAAAAATAAGAAGTTTTAGGTCTATAAACACATTTATATAGGTTCCTATGATTTATCATGTCATAAAAGGATGTTTACAAGATAAAAACTAATTTACTAGCCTATAAGCAGGTTTGTGTACATGTTTCCAAGGTCCCATAAGGTCTATAGGGTCTGAAATTCAAAGATATTAAGATAAAAACATGAAATTCATAGGTATATAGAGTGAGAAGATAGAGTTTATAACATCCTCTAAGAGCATTAATAGATCTGTAGCTAAGATTCAAAGGTTTCCATGATGTTTTAGTATTGATATAGGGGTTTTAACATTTCAAAACCTTCAAATAGATTTTGTAAAAGACTTTTTAGACATATTACATGATTTTTTAATGTTAAGAGAAGGTTTTATGGACACAAAAATCTAGAAATCAAGTCTACAAGAAAAACATGCAAGGTTTCATGATGATATAATGATAAAGTATAGTTTTAGAGATCCTAAAACCCAAATAGCATATTTGAGCATGATCTAAGATCCTTAAAAAGAAACTACAGGTTTTCATACATAGTTTCCAAAAGACCATGATTATATCAATGATAAGACAAATGTTTTTTAGCATGATCTGAGCACTAATAAGTCTACATCAGATTTCTTAGATAACTTCCATGATGTTTTAATGTAAAGATAATATCCATGAATTATCAAAACCCAATAAATGGGTTTATAACATAGTTTATAAGGTTTTCATGATCATTCAAATATAAATTTGAAGTTACAAGCATGATCTAAGCATACCTAAATGTCTTCAACAAATCTTTTATGATGATAATGCCAAGAAAAGGGGGTTTTATAATTGCAATATATTCATACAAGTCTATAACACAAATTACAAGGTTTCCATGATCTTGAAAGATCAAAATAGATTTTTCAAGACAAACTAGTTTCTAGGCCTATAGGCATGATTCTAAGGTTCTTATAAGGTCAGTAATGACAAAATAAAGTTTTTATCAAAAGTTACAAGTTTGAAGGGTAAAATGTAGAGGTATAAAGAGTAATTTTAGAACATAAATAGGTATACAGTAAGGATTGAAATGTTTTCATGATTATTATAATGCCAAGACAAGCTTCACGAGCTCTTAACACCTAAATAGTAGGTATTAAACATGATTTAGATAGTTTCTATAATCTTGTAATGCCAATTTAGGGTTTTAAAAGCTCATTTAGACCTAGTTAACAAAAAATACTTATTCTTACCTAGGTCATAATTGTGAGAACCTCATAGGCCTTCTAAGGATGAAATTGAATTCATAAATGGCTAATAACAATTCAAGCTCCTATCAAGGATCTAAAGTAAGTTTGAAAGCATGTAAGATCAAAGATAAGAGGTTGCATGTTTGTAAAGTAGAAATAAAATATTTAAAGCATTTTTACATATAGAGTAAGATATAAAATGTTAGATCTCTTGATAAAAAAGTAATAATCCCATATTCTACAATCCTTGTTTGAGATGTTAAAATGGAAAATGTAGGGAGGTGGGATAATAAGTTGGAATGTAGGTTACTAAAGAATTTATTCATGAGAAACATGTTTCCAACCTATTCTTGACCAATAAAAATGTTGGAAACACCATCCAAGTAGTAGGACCTTAGCATTTAAGTCATGAAACTATGTAATGTAAGTTTCATGAGCCTCAAACATCTACAATGCATGAAAAATGACCTAAGCAAGTTTCCAAGGATTGAGACAAGATCTCTTCAGACCAATGAATGATTCAAGTTATTTGAGAGGGTAAATAAAACATGGAAACTAGTTGAAAACATGATCCTAAAGAAGTGCAACCTCCTCAAGGTGATTGGCATGTATGAAAAGGATGTGTAAATGCTCAAAATGGGTGAATTATGTCAGTTTAAGATCTATTTTGTTGCATGAGACTTAACAAATAATATAAGCATTGAGAACAAGTCAAGATTAACTACCTTCTATCCAACCATTACATGTTCAATAAGAAAGTGGTGACTTTAGATCTTTTCTATGAGTTTCTCAAGTAGGAATACTAAGTCATCAACTAAGGAGCATCAAAGGTAACTATTTTAGGATAAAAATGGAGTGAAGATAGGATGGCTTATCCTCCATTACACCAAGAAACTAGCCAAGTCTACATGGAACAAGTATAAGGCATTAAAGATGATTAATTCATTAAACTTCTTTGTCTCATTTCCTTAACTTACATATGCTTGGACTAATAGAGGTAGTTGAGGAAGTTAATGTATTTTCTTCTCTCACTCACTTTTACTCTCTATATATGACTGTAAAATGATTTTAAAAACAAACATTTACTTTGGTGTAACAAAATTCTACTCTTTTGAAGATAGTCCACATGATTTTATCCTTGAGATCATTAAAGAATTGATATTACATGTATTTAAACTGTTGTATGTTGTGTATAACCTTGTTATTTATATTTTCTTGTGGACATCATTATTTTCCCTAGTAATGTTATCCATTGCCTCTTACCTTCATGAAAAAGTATATCAATTATTTTTATAGGTTGTATGCTATGTATAATCAACTTTATAAAAAATTAGTTGTGGATTACCACCATTTGAGACTTTTCCAGGTGAATTATGGTCCTTATTAATGTTGTGTTAGATTTTTACCTTCATGAAAAGTACTTATGTGAGAGGTGTGTGAGTTGAAGATTGAGTGAGTAGGTTATCAATTCTAAATATTATTTTGTGATAATTGAATCAAGTTGTGGAGTTTTATAAACATTGGTGCATCATAATTTTGAATTTTCAATTAAATTCTATCCCTTTTCCACATGAAATACTTAGTTAAGGTTGTAAATAGTCCCTATTAAGTAGCATTTTAGGCTTACAAATTTATTATATATTAGGTGTACTCAGTTTAGGTAGGAGTTGGCCTTCTCTATAGGTTCATCCTAAGGAGCCAAAATCCCACATATTAAGGATGATACCATTATTTCATTGAGTCATCTTACTAATCAGATGGGTGAAAGTTTCATGTAAATTTTTTTTTTGGCATGCCCAGTAGGACACTTAATTTAATTGAGTCAAGAGTTTAAGTTAATAAAGTTAGTGATCTTATTATCAATTTTTTGTTTTAAATACATTCTACAAGTATCCTATATTTTTATGCCATGAGTGGAGATAAGAGATTCTTTAATAGGTAAGATTTTTTAATTTTTTAAATTAACTTTATCTCCACCAATAATAATAAATAGAATATCTATGTCATCTCCTTCAATACCCCAATCCACACCTCCCTTTGGTAGGTTTTTTGAGCCAAGATAAAGGCTAGTTCTTATTCCTTGAATAACTAATATATATATATATATATATATATATATATATATATATATATATATATATATATATATATATATATATATATACCACCTTAAATGGATGTCTCCCTATTTCTCTTGCCTAAGATGATGAAATTATAGTAGCAACACTAAAAAGTATACTTTATTTCACTAGTGAAAATTCCACTAATGCCATATAACACATTCAAGACATTGCTAACATATGCTCAGTTCATAAAATTGTGGTAGAAAATGTATTTGTGAGGCTCGTTACCACTTCCATCAAAGTAAAAACACTTAAATGGTGTAAGGGGTTGTATCCTAATTCAATACATAATTGGGATAAACTAGGAATGAATATTTTAAAATAGTTTGAAGACAAAAGTGATCATTTATCCCTAATGGAGCAACTTACTAATATTAAAATATATCCTTGTGAACTCATGATAGACTTAAATTATAAGTTTAATAAGACTTAGGATAGGATTCTACCTCTAGTCAAGCCTTCTCCAAGCACAACATTCCTATATTATTTAAGATCTTTGAATAGTGATGTAGTTGTTATGATTCAATGTATAGGGGGAACCATTTTAGTTGATCCTTATGAGGTAGCTATAAGATCTAAAAATCACCTAATCTAACTTGTAAAAATAGCTCCTAGACTAGCAATGCCTCTTTTTACTAAGCCTCCACCTAATCAACTCACTTTAGCCCCCTTCCCTAGAACAACCAATCAACTAGATCTACCTATTACCCATTCTAATAAATTACATGAAATCAAATCCTTGATATAAAATTTTGGAAATGATTTGGTGGATTTGAAGATGTAGCAAACCCAACATGGTAGACCTTATCAGCCTTATCAAGGTAATACCCAAGTTCAAGGCCAATTAGGTTATACTAGGCCCTTGAACACCCAAAATCTAGCTATTATAAGATATTACAAGGCTATTGTTCCATTAAAAATAAATTAGTTCAAGATTATGAATTATGTTGTCCAAAAGGGGTTCTTAGTCAAGATCTAATCATTCAAAGTACATCAATATTTTAGGAATAATAAGTGTAATTATCTCTAAAAAGAGAAGAAATTCTAACTCTAGTGATAAATGAATCTACTTTATTGAAAATATAAGAAAATGATTTTTGTGGTGTAAATTAGAAAGAAGTAGAAAATAAGGGGAGCAATCTAATTGCATACAATACAAGGTATAAAAAATATCAATGGAAGGAGAGCCATCTTTATGGTTGGTCAAATATCAACTTCTCAAAAATTTTAATAGGATATAAAATAAGGTAAAACTACTAAATCTTCAACAAAATAAACAAATTGTGTTATTAGGAGGGATAATCAATCCAAAAAGTAGCCTTCAATTAGTTAACAATCAAAAGAAGATGTTATTGCTACCAAATTCTAGTCAAAGGTTGGTCATATTCCTTTTAGTATAGTAGATAAAACGAAAAGTATCAATCTAAATGTGACTATGTGGGAAGCACTCTCCATTCTATCACAGAGATATTTATTTCAAGATGCTTTAAATCATTTATATCACACAAATAAAGCAACAAAGGGTGCATCAACTAATCTTACAAGTTTATTCCATCCAAAGGAAGGAAAAATAAGACCAACAAGCCACCTCCCTTATAAATCTCCCTAATCATTGGTAATCATATTGTGTATAATTATATAATATATTATAGAGCTATTAGTTATGTTATGCCAAAAAAATTATTGATTTATTAGACATAAAGTACACACCAATCACTAAAGGTGTTGTACAGATATATGATACTATTGTTAAAATAGTAGGAGTCATTAAGAATCTAAACCTTACCCTTCATGAATTTCCAAGTCTTTTCATCTTGAAAGATATTTTAGTTATTGATCTCCTTCCCTTTTTTTCTATATGCCTTTCTAGAGAATTTACTCTAAAATGGGCGGGTGGGGGGGTATTTATCTTTAGATTGGTCACATATGTTTATTAGGACTGTATATGGGGTAAATATAACCATAAAAGTTGAACCTATATCTAAATATTATATTGAGCCATATATGCCTAGTCATATTAACATGAATTGTACCATACATGATTGAGAGGAATATGGTGTTCTTCATGAGGCTACTAGATCTTTGGAGGAAGTTTAATACATTTTACTTGTTGACTGATAAAAGTAACACTATGATTTTTATCCATATGGCCATATGGAAGAAATAAGGTTGGGTATGTATATACTAAAAAATTGTAAACAATGGTTCTAGATGTCAAACTAATCCCTAAACCATATCGGGAACCCCTAGGGACTCTTTCTCAACCTTTTGATTGAAAACCCTAGGTAAATTTAGCTGAATAGCTAAAATAACTAACCCACCCTTGACCAAACTTAACATTTGACCCTCGACCATTGATGGTTAGTCTTGACTACTGACGATCAGTTTCCCACCACCTGAATAGTCAACTCTAGCTTGTTTTTTATATTTAGCTTATCTAATTTGTGTGTAATCCAATGCATGTGAAAGATAAATTTAAACTACTTGTTAAACCTCTTGAAAACCTATTGTTTTACCTCTCTTTTTTATTATAAAAAGAGAAGAGGATGAGGTGAAAGGGATCCATACTCAATCAATCAATCATCATCTACATCTAGAATCAGTGTGAACCAGTTAACTCACAAGTGCAATAGAGATCCAAAACACTACCATCCATTGGCCAATAGACAAGTATCATTACTATACAAAAATTACTCCAAGCTTCACCAATATATCCCTCACCCCTTCTTCAGATCAGAAATTAGCAAGATAAGTATCTATTTTCACTAATTAGTTACTTTGTTTTTGTTTTACAACCAACCTAGCCTAAACCCACTTTCCAAAATTCCATTCTACAATCTTATCATCCAATTTTCTTAGACCAAACTAGAATCCATAGTAATCACTGATGGTCACCTTGACCATTGATGGTCTATCCATAACCATCGATGATTCCCCAACCATCGATGGTCACCATAACCACTGACAGTCACCCTAACCACTGACGATCACTATGTGATAAATAAATAACAAGATATTTTCACCCATGAGACCTCAACCAAATCCAACTTTCTGCCTCTCTGCTTGATCACAAAATCTCATCCTATTTTCTAGTCCACACTTGATTCATTTGACATTAATATCAATCTATTTATTACTATAATAAGTCAAATTCAGCTATTCATTTATCAAGGACTTCTTGAATTTGATTTTAATACCTTCTATTATTTATGTAAGTACTTTATCTTTCATTTTTAGAACTTGATTGTTTAAAAGTGTGGATTAACATCCTTGAAGGGAGTTCATGCTTCTTGGATATAACTTTCTAGGTAATCCACCCTACTATCTAACTAATCAACCATTTATTTAGTGCTTTCTTATTTATATGTCATTCCTCCCAAGATAAAGAGGAGTATCTACAACCATCTAGATCAATGCATGCATAACATATTAGGTTTTTCTACCATACCCTTCTTGAGTTTGTTTTCTCCTTCTTCCAAATAATATAAGCAAAATTTCTTTGAAACATTCTAGCATGCCTGGTGGAACCCTTGAGTTTTTTCTTGGGTTCATAGTTGCATCTAGGTGCTTCTTCTTGTTGTTTTATGCTCATACAATGAAATCAAAATTTATTTTTGAGATTAAAATTGAATATATACATTATTTTCTTGCTTATTTTAGATCACATAGCTTAATTAATCAAGTGAATCAATCATACTTTCACTCTTATCACACACACAAGACCAAACCACTTACATCTAATCAAGCATCAAACATTGAAATAAGGCCTGACTAGGATTTCATCACCTAGTGGTCACCTTTTTTGGCCATCCTAATTGGATTTCATCACCAAGGGGATAACCAACTCAGTTCTCTAACTGAGTATAATCTCTAGCAATTAGTAGATCTTGGCTAAGCACTTAACACCCTTATCATTGTAGTGTGTGAAGTGAAGGTTTAGGCCCCAATATCAAGACACGTACTAATTCTAACATAGATCCCTTTGAGATCCTAATCACAACTTGAAACTAACCATAGACTTATTTTCTAGTACCTACTCTATAGGCCAATTTGAGTCACACAATTCTTAAAAATTAACATAGAAGCCACAAGAGAGACTAAAAGGAACCTTAGATTTAACATGCTTTAGTGTGTGTTTTATTTCTTTGAATTTTTATTATCTTCTCTTTATTTGAGTTGCAAGACTATTTGTATCTTCTTCTTTTTCCTAACCACATGGTTTTAAATAAGCAACAACTAATAAACTAAGCAAATGAAGACCCACCTCCTAGTCATCCATATTCCTCTTCTCCCTCATCATGGAGTACATCTCAGATGTAGAGAGTTCACCCCATCCCTCTAGAATTCCTATCATCCCTCACATAGTTTCCTAAGGTGATGCAAATTTTTCCACCTTTCTAGATAATAACCCTAGGTCCCCATAGCCATCCAACATTACCTTAAAACCATATCTCACCATACCCATGCTTTGGTTCCACCTGTTAAATTGACCTATGGCATGCCATCCCATCTTTTGGGTGAAACTTCTATTTCCACCATCTCCACCCAACCTTTAGTCACCTTGTCATCCTCCTCTACTAATAACCCTACCATTACCACTATCCAAAACCAACCCACTCAACCAAGCAACACCCAAGCACCTTCTTCCCTAACTAATAACCCTCCTAGTATAGGAACAACCCAACCTTTGGGATATGACACTTACCTTATCATAAGAGTACCCTATATTGGTGTCACCATCATTCCTCTCATTTCTAGCCTACCTACCTCCACTCCATTTTAGTGCTTTGTGGTTCCCATACCTTCCACCCTTCCACCCATCAATACAAAATTTACCACCTACCCTCTATCTACTAACCCAACCATACCTCCTACCTAACATATGTTAATCTCTGAACAACTACCCATTACACCAAACCTAAGCTATACCTCTAACCCACAAGGGTATATACTTTTACCTTCCACCCAACCACTAATCTCTATGTATTAATTTGTGGCATCATAACAACCACCCATATCCACATATTAATATGTGGTAGCTCAACCCCCACCAACTATACATATATTACACCTACCCAAACCCAACAAAACCTACCTTACAACTATGAGAGTGTACAACCCCAAACCAACCTTGTCAAACTGTTAATGGACAAAATGACTACTTTAGAGTCATCCATTTATGGATCTCATAATATTTTATCATATGACCAAATATGTAATGAACTAGTTTACCCATCTGTATCCATTTGACCATATCCTCCTCAATGAAAACTTCCAAAGTTTTCAAAGTTTTAGAGTAAGGAGGACCCTCAACAAGATCTGAGAGTGTTTAGGCATTCATGCTATATGATTACATATGATGATTCTCTCTTCTTGATACCTTCCCTATGTCTCTATCAGGTCTAGTACTAGATTAGTATAGTGATTTTAGAAAGAACTCCCTCTTTTCTTTTTCCCAACTCAAATTTTCTTAGATCACTTTTCCATAAACATCTCTAAGAAAGTCTCCATTACTAATCTCTATTCCATTTAGTAATTTTATGATGAATCCATTGCTAAATTTGTGGCTCATTGGAGAAGTCTGATAAACCAACTCTCCTTCTCTCTACCCAAACTCAAGCTAATTAAACTATTTTCTTGGGCTTGCACCAAACACATATCCTTTACTTTATAGGTTAAAAGCTTTAAGACCTTTGATGAAGCTTTTAGCATGACATGAAAACTAGAGAATAGAGCCATTGATAAGGGGAAGTTAAAATTGAGAAATAAGAATTCAACCTTAAAATTAAATGAGGTTTCCTCCTCTAAAACCAATAGCCAAACCAACACTAACTCCAAAAACAAGGGAACTGTGAATGTGTTCATCCTTAAGACTACCCCTCCACCCATTTTTAACCAATCTAACTCTTCTAATTACTTGAATAAAAACACCATGAACCTAAACCACAACACCCAAAAGTAATTTAATCCACTTGAGGAGTCATAGGCCTCAATTTTTGAAAATCTATTAAAATCCAATCTCATATAATTCCCTTAAATCAAACCTCAACAACAGTTTTATTCCTCTCATCCTGTACCTAGTTGGTAAAAAGAGAATGAATTATGTGCCTTCCATCGAGTCATTGGACATGACAATAGTAGGTGTAATACCTTCAAGAATGTTGTCCAAAATCTCATTGACAATGGGGAACTTGTGTTGGATAACCCCAATGTACCCCCAAACCAATCACTTGACATCTTTATACAACCATTTCTAAACCATGCTTCTTTTGCCAATAATGAAAACAAAGTAGAATCCTCTCATGCTCATGAGGCCCATATTATAAATATGGTTCTTGGTGAACTTGATACTAATAATATCATCAACCAAATCACCTCTTCACCTACTCCACTTATTGAGGTAGTGGAGTCACCAACTTCTTCTTTAATATGCACATCAGAGGAGGAAACCATTCCCACTTTATCATTTTCCTCAATCATACAACAATCCATTGTTCCTTTAGCAATCACTCTTAAGGAAGAAACCACTTTACCTATACCTCCCATCAAGGATTTACCCTCTTAGATATTGGAACCTTTTAATTAGGAAAAGGATGAGGTAATCATTCCTTCCACTCAACCCTTGGGCCTATCCTTTACATCCACTACTAAGGGACTCAAATCCATATATAAACCCTTCTCTAGACTAGTTAAAAACTTAAAATTCATATCTAATCCTAACCTGGATTGGGCCACCTTTTGGAAACATCTTGGACTCCCTTATAGAACCAAGAAAGAGCCTTCTTTTTTATAATAATCTACCCTTTCCACTATCAAATACAGTATGACCACAACCTAACCATCAGACATCTCTACCCATCAAACTATAACAACACCAATAGAACTAAACTCACCCAAAGTCACCAAATCACCTTCTACCATTCAAACCAAACCCATCAAAAACCTTGGCATATTTCTTACTCATAAAATAACTCACTCATCAGTAAAGTTAGATTTAAGCCCACCAAACCTATCAAAAAAACCCTAAACTAAGCCAACAAAGAAGGTAAAACTACCTAGAAGCCCAAAAACCAAAACTCTACCTCCCCTCTCCACTTTGCCCTCTATTTTGGGGCTTCATCCCTCTACCTTAATTGGGAAACCAACCATCTCAATCAAAACCCAACCACTACTTTTGGTTATGACATCACTCTTACTTTCATCCACACCTATTATCATTGAACCCCAAATAAACAAACCACTTATCTCCCAAACATCTACTCCAAAACCTTATAACCCTAGATCAACTTCTCTACAAAAATCAAAACTATCTACTAAGAATGCTCATTTACCCAAAACCTCTACTACCAATCCCAATCCCAAAAAGGATTCTACCTCAACTACAAAAAATAAGATCCCTCTACCTTTTCCACCTTTGTTTGAGTCTTACTCAAACATCCTACACAGGCTATTATAATCATCTTACTTAACCTTACCACCTATCATACCATTTGACCCATGTAGACCTAAACCATCTTAGTAAAATGAAAACTTACTATGTTCATACCATAGAACACCTAGGTATGACATAGAGAATTATAAATATCACCAAGTGATATCCCATCAACTGTATCACAAGGATGACTTATTATCAGATGAGCCTCTTATGAACCTGACATTGATCTAAAAACCAACAACCATTGACCAACACCTACTAAGTGAAGAGGAGTTAAAGTAATCATCTATCTTGACTCCCCCAATCCATACCATTCATGTGGTCACATGATCATAGGCTTAACCAAAGGACAAGGTAAATACAAAGGTGTCCATTTCATGGACATATCCCTCTTCCACAACCTAACCACCCAGCCAACATCAAACACCTTTACCTTCAACCAAACCTAAAGTGTCAATCTTGGGACCCTCTCACTCTAATCTATTTGAATGAATCTAATGAGTAGTTTTCAAATAGCTTCACCAAACACTAGAAAATATGAGTTTGTATGAACTAATAAATAACTTACCCCATCATAACCAAGCAATGATAGAGGCTTTACAATCCATAGAAGTCTAGTCAGAAGACCCACAACCTCTAGCAACCTTTGTTAGAGCTCTCCAACTTTCCAACCTTGTTACCTTTAAATATTTAGAAATACCCTCCATCCATCCAGATGACCTAGATCCTCCCCTATTCATTGCCACATACATCAACCAAACCTACATTATGTGGGTTATGATTGATGGTGGAGCTAGTATCAACATTATCTCCTCTCACATGTATAACCAGCTCAAACTAACTGAGAACATTATGTCAAAAACCTTAGTGGTACTCTAATCATTCAATGATACCATGGCCATAACTTTAATAACTATTGTCCTTCACATTCACCTAGGACCCCACATGCTTCTTGACCTCTTCTATGTAGTAGAAGGAGAGATCTAATACAACATTTTATTGGGATAACCTTGGATTCATTCCATGGGTTACATGCCATCTAACCTACACCAGTGCATTAAATATGAGCATGAAGGTCAAGTTATTACCATACAAGCTGACTTGAGTCCTTTTACATCATGTAACATGACATACTGACCCAATGACATTCTCCTTCCCCCATCCAATAAACCTTCACTAGTAAAAGATGAAGTCCTGTCTCTCTCTACCACCAAAGCCTCCACCATTTCATCCATTCCCTCCACCCAAATACCCATAATGTACCCTTTAGAATCAACCTTCCAATGTCTTTTATTGGTGGAGTATTGCCTTTTGGCCCTTGATGCATTCCCTACTCCCCATGAGTATGGGAAACTTGACCAACAACCTGGCTATGATCCCAATATCATAACTATTATTAATTTTGGTCCCTCTACTTATCAACCAATTTTATATATGGGGGACTTGATAAACCCCTTGACACTTCTGCCACCTCTTTTTCACCTTGACCATTCACCTCTAATTTCTCCTACCTAGACAAACTAGAATTTACGTAGACATACCTTTATAGGTGTGCTTGGAAAGGATTTGTTCTAGGTTGGTATGAACATGGGACACATGAGTTGCTTCTAATTAAAACCCAAAAACTTCATGAAAAGCATGGCCTTGGTTTCACACCACCTAAACAGTAAACCAACCCACCTCCCATTACTACCATTAATGATGAAATCCCATCCTCACCACCCACTCCACCATCAATAATTAAGGATTATAACATCATCTCCCCAACTTTTTTTCATCAACATGATCAGCCTCAGACCCCTAACTTATCAAATGGATGGGGAAACCGTAACCATTCCTCTAACCCACCTTGAGATGATAAGAGATGACTCTCCTATCATTAATACCATTTAGTGTCAGGATGACGATTCCATTCTCACTTATTTTATCCCTTAACACAATGGGGTCTGGAGCTCATTAGAAAAATTAACCCCCATTTTTCATAGTGACATCATTTCATCATCACTATGACTAAATATTTTACCAAATTCATAGAGTTTATTCCTCTTATCTCAACCAAAGCCAAAAAGATTGTCAACTTTGTCAATCATCACATCATCTATCATTTTGGTGTTCCTTATAAAATTATCACTAATAATGGCAAATCTTTCAAAAATAAACAAGTCCAATGTCTTTTTAACGTGTTTGGTATCAAGTTAAGTTTCTCATCACCTTATCATCCATAAGCTAATGGATAGGTAGAAGTCTCTAACAAAACTCTCAATAAAATGTTAACTAAAATGGTTAATTTATCTTGTTAGGATTGGAATTTACACATCCCTTTTGCCTTATAGGCATATTTTACTAGAATTCAAACCCCTATGGGTGCTACCCCTTTCTCTCTAGTTGTTGGAGTAGAGATTGTCTTGCCTCTCGAAGTCTAAATTCCCTCTCTTCTCATATCCCTACAAGATCTCATCTCTAAGAGAGATATCATCAAAAACATTTATCCCAACTTGAGTTACTTGATAAAAATCATTTAGAATCACTCACTCATATTTGTGTCTATCAATAATGCATCAAACATGTTTATAAAAAACACCTTAAAGTATGATAATTCAATATTAGAGACCTCATCCTAAAGGAAAATCAACATGTCACCAATATGGAGAAAATAAAGTGAGGCAAGTTTGATTTCAATTGGATTGGACCTTATTTCATAAGGCAAAAGTATATATCAAAAACTTACCAATTATCCTCTCTTGAAGGGAACTCAGAACCTAAGCCCCTCAATGCTTCACATCTACATCCTTTCTTTTATTAAAATAGGGTAAAATTCACCTTTTATTGAACTTAATCTCATCCCTTATTTTCAAACCACATTCATCTCCTTATTTTTGGAACAACTAATTAAAATTGAATCATGAGATTATCCACAACAACCATAGCCTAATCTTTAATAATGGGTACCATGGCTCTACCCATGATATGATTCTCATGGTACTTTCCACCTCTTTCATTAGATATATTCCCATGGTGGTTGTCACCTAAACCTCTTTAAAACATAACCAACCTTCTTGTGCTTTTAGTTTTACCTTCATAAAAAGTGACCCTTTAAGCCTATACAAGTAAGTCCATGACATCAAAAGCAAATATCAAAATAAAAATCAAAATAACTCTTATGGGTCACTCTCTAACATTCATAGACTGCTCCCTTGAAGGAAAATTGCAAAAACATATCAAAATTACTCAATATAAGGTAGACTACTCCCATGGAGGATAGCTATTGATAATAAATAACACCAAACTTAGACCACTCCCTAAAAGGATGGCTGAGTAAATAATTTGTCATAGCATAGAATTTTTTTTGGAAGCTTCCCACATCGATCAATTTCCCCCTAACCCTTCCGAGTAATAACAAAATAGTAAAATACCCATTATCAGACATCAAAAATAGCAAAGTAATTTTCAAAGCTAAAATCGGCTTTCATAAGTAGACTTCCCACATTGATCAGTCTACACCTTAAATGACATGGACATGTTTATAATGACTCTTTGGTAACCTCTAGAAGAGTCAAGCTAGTCTCTCAAGAAGGTTCCATTTCCATCTCCCTCCCCTTCTTACACTCTTTAAACAAGGTATTTTGAGCTTACTTGACATTATGTGATCAAGACAACTTTTTAACCAACTAATGCATGCTAATGCAAAACATTATAAGGGCTTAAGTTTCTGAAGCCAATCTAACTTTGGTTTGTTTTAGTCCTGGCCAAAGATGAAGCACCATGTCTTCTTTTTATTCTCACATACTAGTTGTTATCTTCACTTAAATTTTTGTCTCCTCTTTCTCACATATAGTTTTTTTATTAACTTAACTTATGTAATTCACCTAAATCTAAATAAAATGACCATAATCATAACCATATTGATAATATCCTCATAAAATCATAAACAATAATAGGCATCATTAGCATAATCACCACCTCCATAAATAAATCAACTATCACCATCACCAAGTCATAATCACATATATCATATCCAACACATGCCTAAATATAAATGAGGAAGCATATACTCATTAAATTTCATCATAAACACCATGATCATAACCACATCATCAAAATGCTACCATTCACATTCATATAACTATGATCCATAATATATACCCATAAAAATAATCACATCATAACCTTATCCACCTAAGCATAACTAGTGTTCATAACCATAATCATATCAATATCATAATCATAATCATAATCATCTCAAAACACAAAATTAAATGATCACATCCATAAAGTAACATCCACAAAATACCATAATCATAATGTCATAACCATCATCCTAATCATCAACAACATCACATTAGTATCACATAATCATATCAGGATCATCATAGTCCTCCAATACCATCACATCACAATAAAATAAATAACATCAATCCATATCAAACATCATCATGAACATAAATTAAAGAGACATATCATCACATGCCTAGCGAGGTGAGTCTATATCAACATCTCATAAGAATAATCATATCAACATGAAATTATCAAAAATCAACATGAACATCATAACCATGAACCACAAACCATAAACAAAGGATCACATCTATATCTCATACATAATCATCATAGTGTATATAAAATATACATGTCTCTAAAAAAAATATACATCTCGCTACATTGGCTCATAAGATTGTTTTAAAATCATGTAGACCATCAAAAATATGATGTCTCATCACAACTATATGATCTTGGGGTACCATTACCTCCTAGATCCTAACCTCATGTACCTTTTTATCTACCTACAAACATGACCCACTGACCTAGTGTTGTCATGCTATCACCACCTAGAATCCCAACACTATATTTTCCCTATTAGGGCCCATCTAAGAAATTCATAAAGATTAAGGCCTCAAAATATCATAGTTCCTTCACAATTGCTACATATCTTTACATCAAGATAATACCTATTAGTCCTATAGCTACTAGTACTCCACCTCATGCCTGCTAAAGAGAATCTCTCTCCTATGTCACCAAGGTTAGTTGAGACCTATCTTGATCTCTCTCCCCTATCAAAGTGGCCACCTAACCCTATGATGCTACCAAGGATACATGTGATGCTACCAAAGATTCCTATACTATAACCATATCTACACATGCCTAGTCCCTCTCAACTGTCACTACCTATACATCTACAACAACCCTCAACATCTAAACCTACTGACCATCTCCTCCTACATCAACATCCATATCCTACTGACCCCCATCCTCAAGACCAATATCAATTATAACATAGTGTGCCTAATATCATGTATGGTATCTATTTATAACACTTAAAAAATCTATATATATCCTTGTAGGTAAATCCTCATGGTCAATGAAATCATACACTGGATATGGAGTAGGTAGTGGAAAATCTACATCCTCCCTCTATAACTAAGTAAAGCCCTAGGTATATCCTACACAAGATTAAACTACCTCTATACCCTATCAAATGGAACCAACTCTATACCCTAGTCTCACCTACCATTAATCCATCTATATCTCTATAAAGATAGAGTATGCCTCTTATAGTGTGCCCATCTTAAAAACCTAACATATGGTCTCCAAATCACATCTCCCATGACCAATGGATCTAGTTAGCCCCTATACCAATCTATATCATGTGATCCTCCTTAGAGTATTGAGAGGGAATAATCACCTCTCTACCTCATGTATCTAACCTTGTAATCCATCTATGCAAAGCCCTCCCAGGGTAGCCCTATAAGCCTCAAAACCCTGATGTGCTCGTAAGCCCAACAATGAAGAACAAACTTGACACTAATCCCATATCTCTTGTGGGTTAAAAATCCCCATAGCTCTTAATAAATATGAACAAGTAGCATAGGTGCCCATAAAAACACTATATGACACAACCTATTTCTATGAGCACCCCAAACAATAAGTATGGGAACCTCCTACTACTAAAATCTGATAACACAACATGTAGCTACTATCATCATCATCATCATGAATAAATGCCTTACATCCCTATCCCTCTATTATAGTGGTGTGTATTGGAATCCTCTTGAGTACCACCTCATAAAATTGAGGTCATCTTCATATAAGAGCTCCATCTATCTATCATGTTCATCACTCTCAATGTGGTAAATTAGCTCACCTTGAATGGGTAGCTACACTATCTTGTGGATGTCCTTAAGAAATATAGTTAGCTCACCTATAGTAAGTAAGAATGTGATGGTGGTAACGTCCCATTTCTCAATGAGTGCCACTAACATCATTGTATCTTGAGGTATGTGCTGATAATACCTTATACATCTGAGGCCCACATCCTTCATGTGCTCCCAGTTGTCATCAATCATCTAGTGCTAAATTTTGTCTAGTATTAGGGGCACTCTATCCCTAATTTAAATTCAACCTTAGTCCACTAACATAACTCTATTACACCAACCTCCTATTCTATTCAACTTAGGCAATTTTCCTATTATAACCTATACCTATGGCCTATCTACAAAGCAAAACCCTTAACCTATCTTATTTAAAATTTCAAACAATCAACCTATACCCTTTAACTATTACCAATCAACCTAAAACCTATAACCATTACCAAACCATTAAACCCTTGACCTAAACCCTCATAACTAACGTTCAAACTCTAAACCTTAGCCACCTTTCATCAACCATCTATGATCGACTACTCTTATAGTTGACCACTAATGGTTAGGTCATCAATCATTGATGGTCACCATAATGTGGTGTATCAATGGTTGAGTATCAATTACTGACAATTGATACTCGACCACTGATGGTCATTAGTGATCAGTAATGGTTAGAAATGATTGTTGATATAGTGACCATCAGTGATGAAACCTATACCTTACCCTTAATAACACCTACCAAATACCACAATATCTAAGATAAACCTACCAAACTACCTCTACCCTCCCTTCTCTACCCTACCCCTGCATATTTACATCTAACCTACCATTTCAACCACAAAAACCATAAAAACTATCCAAACATAAACCTAGGTCCAAAACCTAGCCCTAGGTCAAATAATAAATAATAAACACATTCAATTACACATTCATTTGATAAATTTAAAACTACTCTACCGATTCAAAATAAGCCCTACCTCATTCCTCAACCATCATTGAGGAATAACCTTGGGAACCACCACCTAGCCTTGTTATATCCCTCATCCCCTCTATATCTTGATAAGGTCAACTCAATCCACCTCAATCACATAATCTCACACACTTAGTAAACCATTAAACCATCATCATTCACTCACAACATGCCAAGAGCTAGTCTTTGAGGGTCAATATACTTAAATGAGCAAATAGAACCTTTGGTGGTCTTTTGTCTTTGCCCTTTTAAGGCTGATATATGACCACTGATGGTTAAGGTTGATCATTAATGGTTGACCTTGAGCATCAACCTTGACCATTGATGGTCAACATTTTTGAGATTTTTCCCTCCCAACCATAAATTTTCACACAAAATTTGTTACCCACTTAGCCAATCCAACTTCCCATCAATAGAGATTCCATTCTCTACCAACCTGGACCACCAATGATTTTAACCTTGCCACTGGTCATTTTGGCCTAACTATCACATGTTTTATGATGACTTGACCTTCACCCTTTTGATCACACCAAATAAATTTCCATGTTGCACAATTTTGAACTTATGCTACCTCATACACACTCGACCAATTTGTGTCTTCATGGGAGCACTTTCTACCTTGGATACTATGAAAACAATAACGTTATCTAAGAGACTTGTGTTTATAAGTGTAGCCCAACCATCACATATAGTCATGTGGCTTACTTATCACTTATCCCTCTAGTACTGACCTTATTTTTACCAACTATGGTAACCTAGTCATTTTACAATCTTATTGATCACACTTCATCATACTTTATGCACATGTTTGCACTTTAGTGCCCTTTATTTTATAACTTCTTGATATAAATTTCATAAAAAATAAGAGAAAAATATAGACACTAGAAAACCACACATAATGGTTTTAGATGTCGAAATAACCCCTAAACCAACTTAGGACCCCCTAAGGACTCTTCCACAACCTTTTAACCAAAAACCCTAGGTCAAGTTAGCTAACTAGCTAAACTAACTAACTAACCCACCCTTAACCAAACTTAACCTTTGACCCTCGACCACTGATGGTCACCCTAATCACCGATGGTTAGGCTTGATCATCAATAGTCAGGTTCCCACTACCTAAGTAGTTAACTCTAGTCAACTCTAGCTTGCTTTTTTATATTTAGCTTGTCTAATTTGTGCGTGAGCCAATACATGAGAAAGCTAAATTTAAAATACTTATAAACCTCTTGATAACCTATTATTTCACCTCTCCTTCCTTCCTATAAAAATAGAGTAGGAGGAGGTTAAAGGGATCCATAATTAATTGATCAATCATCCATTAATCATCATCTACATCTAGAATCAGAGTGAACTAGTGAACTAGTAACTGTGACAGAAATATGAAGTGTTATAATCTATTAACCAACAACCAGTTATTATTAATCTATAAAAATTGCTCCAAGATTCACCAAAAAATCCCTTGACCCTTCTTCATATCAACAACTAACAAGCTAAGTATTCATTTTCACTAATTAATTACTTTTTTTATGTTTTGTAACCAACCCAGCCTAAACCCACTTTACATAATTCTATTTTACAACCTCACCAACCAATTTTCTTAAACCAAATTAGAACCCATAGTAACTACCAATAGTCACCTTGACCACCAATGTTCTATCTATAATTGCCAAGGGTTCCCCAATCACTGACAGTCACCCTAACTACCAATAGTCACCCTAGCTATCGACAGTCACCCTAAACACTGATGATCACTATGTGACAAAAAAATACCAAGCTATTTTCACCTAATACCTCAACTAAATCCAACTTTCTACCTCTCTACCTAATCACAAAACCTCACCCTATTTTTTGGACCATACATAATTTATTTGGCATTAATATCAATCTATTTATTACTATAATCAATCAAATTCACTTATTCATTTATCAAGCACTTCATGTATTTGATTTTATTAACTTTTTTAGTTATACAAGTACTTTATCTTTCATTTTCAAAATTTTATTTTTTAAAATCATGGATTGATAGCCTCCAAGGGAACTCATGCTTCTTAGATATATCTTACTAGGCAATCCACCCTACTATCTAACTAATTAACCATTTTTTTAGTGTTTTTTATCTATATGTCATTTCTCCCAAGCCAAAGAGGAGTATCTACAACCATCTAGATGAATGTGTGCACAATATATCAAGTTTTGTACCATGCCCTTCTCAAGTTTTTTTCTCCTTCTTCCAAAGAATATAAGTGAAATTTCTCTAAAATAGGGTACTTATTACATACATGAGGAATATTGTATTATACTTAACCTTATGAAGTCACAATAATATCTTGAGGGAACATGGAAATGTTAATTTGATGGATAAAGAAGTAAGAATGGTGTTGGTGTCATTATGGTCTCTCCTAAAAAAGAGAGATAATTCTTTACATTTAATATTCAATTCAATTGTACCAATAATGCAGTTGAATATGAAACATTGTTCCAAGGTCTCCAATTAACAAAAAATAGGGGAATCAATGTGTTACCAATGTTTATAGATGGTGAACTCATCATACATTAGGTTATATCTTAAAAGGTAGCCAAGAACAACTTGATAAAAGCCTATAAACATAGAGTGTGGGACCTAGTTGAAGAATTTGATGCTTTCAACATCCAAGTGGTACCATGAATACAAAAGAAATATGTTGATAATATTGTAGTATCTATTTATTAATATAATATTCCTCAAGACATCATGAGATAATTTTATCAAACATGTTAATCTTGTGGTTAAACCATTGGTTCCAGATAATGTAACCAATTGGCAAGTATTTGATAGTGATAAGTAGATTGTCAATTTTATACAAGAGAGGTAGAATTTTCTACTAAAAATCAGTCAAAGTTGCAGGAGTAGTATGGATACCAGATCATCTCAATAAATACCAACAAGTTTAAAAAATTATCGGTCACCTTGGAGATATTTTTTAACTTTTATGATTAGTTCAAAAATGAAAGGATGAATATGACTACCAAAGAGGAAAACTATGAACAAGTAGACATCTCAAATTAAAATCTCTTAAAGATTGGAAAGGTATGTACTAAGTTTTAAAAACAAGCTTTCATTAACCTTTTTTGAGGTATTATGATGTATATTCAAGGAGTTATGAGGATCATAGAGGTTTTGACCTAGGCTTAGCCTAATATACCATTGAGTTCGATGCCAATGCAAATCCTATTAGGCAAAAACAAAGGCCAATAAATGATAATATTTAAAACTTAATGAAGAAAGATATATCCAAGATCAGAGATGAAAACATCATTTTTCCAATCAAACATTCCTCTTAGGTGGATAATCTAGTTCTAGTTAGGAAGAAGAGTGGAGAAATTAGACTATGTAGATATTAAAGCCCTAAATAGAGAATCTGTTAAGACCCATTATCCTCTCCCATCCTATAAAAAAACCTTCAAACAATGGCTAGATCTGAAAGGTTTTATCTCTTAGATGGCTATTTAGGGTGTAAGATCAAGATTTGAGTAAATGAATTTGATTATGCAATTTAACCAAAATTACTCAAAATACTAATGTATCATTAAAATTTAGAGCCAATAGGATTAAAAAATGCACATATAAATGAAAATTTAAAACTATAATTTCAATTCTAAAGATAAGTGATCTAAATCAAGATAAAAATAAGAAAAATACTAAGTTATTATGGATTATTGATTTCTTACAAATAGATTCAAATTTCAGCATGATATTAGTTTGATTAAAATGCTTGGATAGAATGGATTCATAGATTTATTGAAATTATTGGACTATGGAGATTCATGATATTTATGATTGATTTTTTCATTGGATTCTAAATGGAGGAGTGAAGGTGTTTAAATATAAGGAGGAATGGATTATTAATAGGAATTAAAAATTTCTTGGAATCCTTTAGAACTAGAGGATTGTAGAGAGGAGGGCTAACATAGAGAGGATTTTAGAATTGGAAAATTATGTAATCCATTAAGAGGGTTTAATTATGATTAAAATGAGGTTAGATGAGATTATAAGTTGGGTTAGGTGAGGAAAAGGGCTAGGCTTGTAGGAAAGCATATAAGTAGGCTAGTATTTGGAGTTGTGAATTAAAAATTCATAATATAATGGATAAAACATAGTTCATGGTAAGTGAGTTTAATTAGAATGTGATTAATTAGATATGGGATGCTATGAGGTTAGTATAGGATGGGGGATATATTAGAAATATTAAAAAAAAACTAGGATAATATGATATTAAGATAAATTATATGAAACTAGATGAAATTAGTGATGTTAGTGATGAAGCAAGAAAATTTAGATGCATTCATTTTACCCCTCTTTGAAAGGGAATTGTGACTAAATGAAGTAGAACTAATAATGATATTTAAAATAATAAATACACTCATGGATGAATTTTAATAAATTATGTTAGTGGATATGACTAAGTGATTATAGATTATGGATTGACTATATATAGACTCATAATTTTAGCATGATGTTAACTTGATCAAAAGGCTTGAATAAAATGGATTCATGGATTTATTGAACTTATTAGACTATGGAGATTCATGAGTTTTGATTTATTTTATCATTATATTACAAATGGAGGATTGAATATGTTTAAATATAAGGAAGGATGGATAATTAAAAGGAATTAAAAATTCATTAGAATCCTCTAGAACTAGAGGATTCTAGAGAGGAGGGACAAGATAGAGAGGATTTTAGGATTGGAGAATTATATAATCCATTAAGAGGGGATAATAATCATTATAAGGAGGTTAGATGAGGAATGGGGGTAGAATTGTAGGAAATCCTATGATTAGGCTAGTAGTTGGAGTTGTGAATTAAAAATTCATAATATAATGGATAAGACATAGTTAGTGGTAAGTGAGGTTAATTGGAGGGTGATTAATTGGATATGAGATTTTATGAGGTTAGTATAGGATGGGGGATATATTATAAATATTATAATATAACTAGGATAATATGATATTAAGATAAAGTAGATGGAAATAGATGAAATTAGTGATGTTAGTGACAAAGAGAGAAAATTTAGATGCATACATAGGGTACAACCAAATTCTTGTTCAAAAATTTGATCAATTTAAAATAGACTTCATAACCAAATGGGGAGCTATGCTTATAATAAGATTACCTTTGGGTTGACCGATGTTTGTGAAACTTTCTAAAGGAAAATTGATATGGACTTTAAAGGTTTCATTAATGACATTATCTAAGCAAAGTATTTAGTATATGTATAGAATTTGGAGTGTCTCTTAATCCTAAAAGGTGTGTGTTTATTGTTCATGTGGATAAACTATTAGGGCACATAGTCTTACAAGAATGTCTTCCCATTGATCTAGAGAGGGTGAATTGCATTTTGTCTCTTTCTCTCGTAAGACATAAGAAGGGTCTCATATCTTATTAGGAGGAATAAATTTTGTGAGGAGATTCATATCAAAAATTTCCACCTTATTCAAGCCTCTTACCTCAATATTAAAAAATAATATTGTGTTAAGCTGGTCAAAGAAAGGTAAAGACAGTTTTAAAAGTATCAAGAAAGTGATTTCCAAACCTCTTACTCTTGTGAATCCTAATTATGAAAAATACTTAATTTTTATGGCTTTGGATGAAGTGCAAGAAATGAGTCTATCATAACCCTAAAAATAGTTATCAAGTGGAGTAGACAATAGTTTTTTTAGTCAAACACTCAAGAACTATGAATTGAAGTATAGTTTTGTTAAGAAACAAGTATTTTTTATTTTAAGAGATATAAAGAAGTTTAGACATATGATTTCTCATCCAAGAGTGAAAGAGTTTATTCATAATAAGGATTTAAATGAGAATATATTTAGATGGATTACCAAGGTCATGGTATATGATGTGCATATCAAAATCACCAAGATTGTGAGGGGTAAAGG